>OZ023267.1:128354486-129084486 GCA_964006375.1 Tillus elongatus
GAAACTTGATGGTCTGGTCCATCGACGTATTAGAGCTTTAAAGATTGTGGTTTTATTTACTAAATTATATCAAAGATCTATTATTGGTATGCATGGATTTTTTATTACCATAATCGACCAGTAACAGACATGATAATTCCCCGCGAATATCAAAGATCTGCTCAGTGATAAGTGCAAGCGGTAGTTAAAATAAAACTAGTGGCGTTTGAAAATGAACTTGGAGACCAAAATGATCCAAGTGTATTAGTATGGCATTTTTCTGTTGTCAAAAATTATACATACATATCAATACAGATAGGTCTTAGAACGTGTGAGGTATATTCACATAATTACTGTGAATCTTGCTTTCAGAATGCAGAGGATTTGATTCAATTAAATGTCGTCGCTTGCGGCTCTGCAAAAATTTAGTTAAATTAATTCCATCTATCCGTAGAGGATAAACTATTGTTAATTTGGTCGTTACCCCGAATTATTAAATAAATGTAATAGATAAATATAATAAAAAATTTCGGGGCGCAGCAATTGCGTTATAGTAGCGAATTTTCATAAGAATTGTACACTATTATTATACGGCATATTAGTAAAGTTAATACTGTAAACTTACACAGACCTTGAAGATCGATTTTAGAGGTCCTAGTACGCGCACATTTGAAAAATTCTTTCGAAAGTGTTACCACCGATATCTCTCTATAATCAAAAAAATCTTGTGCTCTAATTCCTTTTGAGAAAAATGCCCAAAACTCCATTTTATATGAAGCTAAAGAATTAAATTTTGCTCCTATCTGTAGATAGTGTACGTCTTTAAAACAAACTTGTATTACAAATTTCATTCAAGTTATACAGAAGATTTCCAGAAGCAAACTTAATTCATATTTAGAAAAGTAAAGTATCTGCCAAATTATAAGCGTATCAGCTATTTTTCCTTATTAATTGCCAGTATGATTTCGTTTTAGTCAACCTAATGAAACCGGTTTTTTTCAATATCAATAATAACAAAAGTATAATTTCAGACTCAAAGGTGACAAACTTATTTAGGCGTTTTAAACAAAAATGAGAACTTGTTCAAAACGCATGAAATCTGTGCACTATTGTTTCTCCAAATGTCAAAATAAAACATAAAAAAAACATACATTCGATCGCGTAACCTTCTGCTTATGAGGCAAGCGCGACGCCTCTCAGCCATTTAGACATACGTCAACTAACGTTTTGTTTACATGATATATTATATCGGCTTGTCGGCATGTCCGGGATATTATACTCAAATTTATATTTTGACGAACTGAAGCAAAATGACGGCTGTGACACAGATCTAGGAGTTTGTTAGTCATTTCGAGCCGCACTTCTAATGCACAACACGGTAATGCGCTAATGTGCGACTTCCAGAATTATTAGTTTTGACGTTTCAACTTTTTTTTTAATCAGAAGCTTGTAATTTCTTTGTCTTTTAACCTAGAAATTTGAATTTTGGTACAAAGAATACTCTTTAGGGCAGAAATCAGCGTACTAAATTTGGTTACCATAACTTTTTAATTTTCGGATATATTAATTTTTTTCGAAAGAAAACCCAAAATTTTCCCGGAAAGCCTTGTCAAATTTTCCTGGGTAACGAACTTATCCAAGCTATTTACAAAAGGAAGGTACATACCAAATTTGATCAAAATTGGCCTATTATTTTTTGAGTTATCAGTGTGACACTCACACACACACACACATATATATATATATATATATATATATATATATATATATATATATATATATATATATATATATATATATATATATATATATATGTATATATAAATATATATATATATATATATATATATATATATATATATATATATATATATATATATATATATATATATATATTGATATGGTTTCTATAATGGGAAAGTAAACATACACACAACAACACCCTCTTAAAACCACCCATACATAGCCTGAGACAAATATATTTTGCTTACTTTTGGTGTATGCAATGCTAATGCAGCATATAAGCAACGTGGCAAGTGAAAAACTAAATTTTACAGGCATATCGTAAGACCTAATATAGAATTTGAAAGCTCAGAATTGATTCTTAAAATAATGACAGATATATGTGTTAAAAGAAGGTAAAGGCAAGTCTAAATTATTTAGTAGAAATTGTTTAAATAGTTTAAGCTGTTCATGTTTAGTAGAATTACGAAATTTATGGTGTTAATATTTATTAGGATTAAGTTTGTCAAAATTTCATGTAACCTAAATATTAGTCAGCTGTTCAGTTACCACAAATGTCAAAACTGACAATTATATTGTAATAGGTTAAGGAATGCTGTCAAAAATAGTGTTTATAGTGCATTGAAAGATGTAACAAGGTGTAACAAGGTAACCCAGGAAATGGGGATACAAACAAACAAAAAATTTGTTATGAGGAAAATATTTGGAAGAGGGCAAAAAGCGGTTTTTACTTAGTTACGCGGATGACAAGGAAAAAATTAATAAACAAGAGAGATTTTTATCAAATTTTTTGGAAGCAGCTGAAATTTTAGGAGAAAGTTAAAAAACAAATAATAAAAAGTAAAACAGCGCGGGAAATGAAGTAAAGGTTCGACCAACATCAATAACAGGTTAATAGGTCAGTTTGTAGCAGCCGAAACCACGTCAGGAAGAAACCACCGGTGACAAAACAGTGAGTTTAAACCATTCAAATATTTACGTTTTTTCATGTAGTCCAAGTACTGCCACAGAAAATTATAATTTGAGGCATTAAAATTGTGACAAAAAGCGTAAGTGCCACCACATATTTGAAAGCAACCATTTAAAAATTAGAAGGTGCTTGTCCAGCCGTCTGTTAACAGCAGACATCAATACGCACCTCATTTCCAAGAGACACCATCGAAGAGTACATAGTATAAGTTAGTTTTACCATCTGCATCTTTATAGATAGCATAAGAGCCGTTATATATAGAACAAATAATTTCGTTGACTTAAGAACAAAGTTATTTCTTAAAGTCATAAATTTAATTAGATAAATACTGATCAGATTCATTAAAAGGCGGTAATATAAAGATTCAATAGTATTAGGCATTTGTCATTTGTTTCAGTTAAATTTAATAAAGATTCTAGTTTTGTATTAAGTTGAAATCCTTGCTTTATTTTTGATTTATACATATAAATATCTGGGGAAACAAATATTATTAAAAAGGGGTAACATCTGCAAACTGTAAAAAGAATAACAGATTTGCAAACATAAAGTAAAGAGCAATATTATTGAAATTTTTAGATAGATATATTTGGAATTATAATAAATTGAAAGGACTTGAACCCACTAGCTTAAAGAAGCTCCCTGTTTTAAGAGTAAATATATCCATGCTATCAATTTGTTTATGTCACATGCAGCAATAAAAGACATTGGATACACCGGGGTGTAAGTCAAAGACACATATTTAATACACACATTTTTTTACGATACATTTCAGAGAGTACTTTAAAGATAAGATCTAATCAAAAACTAAAAACAATAATAATAATATATATCCTATAATTAAAACTAACTTATATATTTCAATTTAAATACCCAATAGTGGGACTAAAACAACCCTAGCTTAAATTAACTTATCCTTATCAATTGTCGCCTAACGTGGGAGCTCTCGAGGTCCGCGAGTAAAAAAAAATATATAATAAGAAAGTCGAGAAAATGTCTAGAGGAATAAAAATGACCACCTCAAAGGACAGACAGGACAGGGGAGACGAACATGAACAGCAGGAAAGTAGGGAAATGGACCAGAAGAGAAGATATGAGCAAGTTGGTGAGAATGTGGAAAAACAAGCAGAAGGAATGGTAGAAACAGGAGAAGAAACGTCAATAGAAGAACAGGCACCTGACGGAGGCAAGGTAGACGACACAAATACGACAAACGAAAAACCTGACAGTAACAATGAAATGTTCATGAAATTAATGCAGAGCATGAATATTGTGAATGCAAATGTTAATAATATAAATGAAAGCAATAAAATTATGAATGAGAAAATGAATGAAAGCATAAATGGCCTAAAACAAGACATAAATGAAAGTAAGAAAGAAATGAAAGGGGATATGTATAGCATGAAACTAGATATGAATGACATGAGGCAAGATATAAATGAGAATATGAATGACAGGTTCGAAAGACAAGAGGATAATATAAACAAGATAAAAGAAAGTATGACTGAGAAATTTGTTGAACAAGACCAGAATATGAGGCAGATGATTGAAGGATTGGATTATATAGATATAAAAATCACAGAGAAAGTTGAAAAAAGTGTACAAGAAGTGAAAAAAGTTCTAGAAATAGAGATGAAAGAGATAAGTGAGGCAGAGCGAAAGTGGGAAAGTAACGTAGGAACAAAGATGGATGTAGAATGTAAGATAATAATAGAGAAAATCATGGCGAATGAGGACGAACCCATAGATGAAATAATAGAGAGAGTGAATGAAAGAAATCAGCGAATGAGAGTGGCTAGAAAGATGAGCAAACGCAAAATGGAAAGGTATGAAAACGAAATGGGACAAAAGTTGAGAGAAACTAATGGAACTGTAGAAAATCTGAGAGAAGAGCCAGATATAAATCTGAAGTTGGGGAATAAAAGACTGAGAGAAGAAATAGAAGAAAGTTTTGAACCAAAATGGACAAGAACACAGAAACAAAGTATGGAAAATATAACCAATAAGAACAAACGAGCAAGCCTAGAAGAAATCAGGAATAAGAGCGACAAATTTAAACGGAAACGTAAAGGAAATAAAAGGTACAAAAGTCAAAACAAGGATGGTAACAATTGCTCAAATAAGTATAAATGCCAGACGAACCAGGATACCTCCAGATACGATTTTGGCATGGAATACGATGCAAGACAGGCGAAAGAGTCTGATAAAAATCATAAGCAGTGGAGAAGACAACATAACGGGTATGGAAGAGATGAAGGAAGAAAAATGGATTATCGTACAAGACAAATGGCAATGAATACTAGAAAAATAAAAGACAACGAAAATACAGAGACGCAGACAGTATTAGAAGGTAAAATAAGTTTGGATGATTATGTCAACGGCATACAAAGCCAAGACAGGTCAAGTATGGATCCACAAGTACGAAGAAATCAATAAACCATCAGAAAAATCACACGACAGACAAGACATACAACGAAACCGACAAATTAATTTAAATAAAGTTTACAGGGGGAAACTATGAAGTAAATTTTAAATTACTTCAATGACCTGGGAAGTCTTTAAACTCACCAACATTTTCTTGAAACAACGATAACACTCAAAATTCAAAATTTCAGACCTGGATTAAGTCTATAAACTGAACCAAAAAAAAACTAGTTCGACAAAATAACACGTCAAAATTCAAAATTTAAAGCAAATGTCAAGCATGAAATAAGATTATAGGCAAATTCAAAACTGAGGTAGATAAGGTTAGTAATCATCCAAGCGTGGGGAAGGATCGTACAACAAACAAGCATAAGAATTGTACGCCAAACAATAAATGCAATCGGATGCAAAAGAAGTAGTGGGGACAAGGTTAAACCCAAGATAAGAGGACCAGAGCTGTCAACGAACAAGGAAAAAGAAACAAAAATATGAAGTAAATAGATATTAAGGTCAATTAAGTGAAATTTGTAGAAAATTATGGAACATTCAGTATGATGAACAACTGAATATAGAAATCTGAAACAAGGAGTAATGGGAAAAGTCAAAAATATATATGTACGAACAGTGAAATAAATTTAATAGATGGAGAAGCTAACCAGTGAATATGTACACCCATAGAGGGCATATTGAGATAATAAAGAGTAATATAGATGATTATGTGCACAGTAGTTGCAAGAAAATATAGATGTTAAAGCAAAAAAGAAGCGAAATGCGGTAAGCAATTAAAAATAAACGGAAATATAGGGGATTGAGATGAAAAGTCCAGTAATAGGAGCATATATCGACTGATAAATAGTAGTTTCAGACTAATAATAAAAATAAAAAGTTGGGTATCAGAACAATAAAGCGAATGATAAAGAAAAAGACCTATTATCTAATGAAACGTAGTATAGTAACTTGAAATGGCAGCTATAATAAAAATAAAAAAATGTTTAAATATTGGGGTGATTACGAACATGTAATAAAAATTGTTTGAATGTATGCATACGAACACACGATATTGGAAATTAAAATTACTCGGTAATGAATAAAGGCAAGTACGAAGCCCTAAATTATAAAGCAAACAGGGGCGAAAAATAAATATATGTATAACTATGAATCCAAAATTATGAAAATGACCAAAGAATTGTCAAAATTTTTTGAAACTAATTTGTTTGTAACGTAAAGCGAGAATAAAAATCTTGTCTAGCTTCATAAGGCAAGCCTCTAAAGCAGCCAAAATTTGTTATTGGGGAATTTGATATGGTTTCTATAATGGGAAAGTAAACATACACACAACAACACCCTCTTAAAACCACCCATACATAGCCTGAGACAAATATATTTTGCTTACTTTTGGTGTATGCAATGCTAATGCAGCATATAAGCAACGTGGCAAGTGAAAAACTAAATTTTACAGGCATATCGTAAGACCTAATATAGAATTTGAAAGCTCAGAATTGATTCTTAAAATAATGACAGATATATGTGTTAAAAGAAGGTAAAGGCAAGTCTAAATTATTTAGTAGAAATTGTTTAAATAGTTTAAGCTGTTCATGTTTAGTAGAATTACGAAATTTATGGTGTTAATATTTATTAGGATTAAGTTTGTCAAAATTTCATGTAACCTAAATATAAGTCAGCTGTTCAGTTACCACAAATGTCAAAACTGACAATTATATTGTAATAGGTTAAGGAATGCTGTCAAAAATAGTGTTTATAGTGCATTGAAAGATGTAACAAGGTGTAACAAGGTAACCCAGGAAATGGGGATACAAACAAACAAAAAATTTGTTATGAGGAAAATATTTGGAAGAGGGCAAAAAGCGGTTTTTACTTAGTTACGCGGATGACAAGGAAAAAATTAATAAACAAGAGAGATTTTTATCAAATTTTTTGGAAGCAGCTGAAATTTTAGGAGAAAGTTAAAAAACAAATAATAAAAAGTAAAACAGCGCGGGAAATGAAGTAAAGGTTCGACCAACATCAATAACAGGTTAATAGGTCAGTTTGTAGCAGCCGAAACCACGTCAGGAAGAAACCACCGGTGACAAAACAGTGAGTTTAAACCATTCAAATATTTACGTTTTTTCATGTAGTCCAAGTACTGCCACAGAAAATTATAATTTGAGGCATTAAAATTGTGACAAAAAGCGTAAGTGCCACCACATATTTGAAAGCAACCATTTAAAAATTAGAAGGTGCTTGTCCAGCCGTCTGTTAACAGCAGACATCAATACGCACCTCATTTCCAAGAGACACCATCGAAGAGTACATAGTATAAGTTAGTTTTACCATCTGCATCTTTGTAGATAGCATAAGAGTCGTTATATATAGAACAAATAATTTCGTTGACTTAAGAACAAAGTTATTTCTTAAAGTCATAAATTTAATTAGATAAATACTGATCAGATTCATTAAAAGGGGGTAATATAAAGATTCAATAGTATTAGGCATTTGTCATTTGTTTCAGTTAAATTTAATAAAGATTCTAGTTTTTTATTAAGTTGAAATCCTTGCTTTATTTTTGATTTATACATATAAATATCTGGGGAAACAAATATTATTAAAAAGGGGTAACATCTGCAAACTGTAAAAAGAATAACAGATTTGCAAACATAAAGTAAAGAGCAATATTATTGAAATTTTTAGATAGATATATTTGGAATTATAATAAATTGAAAGGACTTGAACCCACTAGCTTAAAGAAGCTCCCTGTTTTAAGAGTAAATATATCCATGCTATCAATTTGTTTATGTCACATGCAGCAATAAAAGACATTGGATACACCGGGGTGTAAGTCAAAGACACATATTTAATACACACATTTTTTTACGATACATTTCAGAGAGTACTTTAAAGATAAGATCTAATCAAAAACTAAAAACAATAATAATAATATATATCCTATAATTAAAACTAACTTATATATTTCAATTTAAATACCCAATAGTGGGACTAAAACAACCCTAGCTTAAATTAACTTATCCTTATCAATATATATATATATATATATATATATATATATATATATATATATATATATATATATATATATATATATATATATATATATATACATATACTAAACTTTTTTATTCAAAATCCACCACAATTTTAATTTTTTCAGTCTCTCAAATTCATTTGGTACAACCACATAAAAATGTCTTGTTACGTCGCGCCGCAGTTGACAATGTAATTTTAGAGTAATTTATGGTATGATATAATTTGTGAGGCCGCCCCTGATCACCGAATTGAATGTATACATGCCGCAATGCGCAGTGCTTACGTATTGCGGACCACAGACTACTGTAGAGCGTCAAGCAACTGCGGACTGACTGAGCCAGATGCGTTCGTATACATATGCTGCGTCTGCTTCGGAACGCTTGCCTGACACGATTGCCATGGCAACGGCACGCGCACTGTTAAGTTGGTGTTGATTAGCGTCACATAAGTGATGCAGAGTTCTGAGCCTGATTCAAAGCTTAGTTTTCGTCGTTTGTTTAGATTGAGTCGGATCGTCAGAGGCGTAGTTTTATTTTTACTATGGTGCCGGTAAATAATCTGGTATGTGTCACATTTACAGACTTTGAAAAGCTGGATTTTTCATGTTTCTTTTTGGTAAGTGGTATTGATTTGTTTATTATCACCTCTAAAAGAATAATTTCAAAAAAACTCTGGACGCAGCAAGTGCGTTATGGTAGTGAATTTTCATACAACTATTTTTTAATAGCAATAATGTGTGTTTTTTTAAGAAAGCAGGCATCAAATTTGGTTACCAGTTTAATCTATATAGTAAAAACAATGTGCCATGTTTCATCAAAATAACTTTATTGTTTGACAATGTACAAAAATTTCCGAAAGTAAACTTAAAGTGTTCCCGAAAAAATTCGTTTCTTGGTCAACCTTATAGGTTAATGGCAAATTGAGCTATTCAAATATTAAGCATTTGATCAAAATTCGCTACCATAACGCACTTACTGCGTCCAGAATTTTTTTTCTTACAAACATGAATTATATTTCGATGGAAAATGCAAAAATGCAATAACATAAGGCGTGTTTGATTAAAAAAAAAAAAAGAAAATTTGTATCACCAACGACTTATGGGCCAACCTGTGATTGTAGAAATAATTTTTTAAGATGTAGCTCAAGACACCCTATAATTAATATATACAATTTTTTTTTCATATCTTGTGTAATAACAGATATATTGAGCTTTATTGATTTTTTTACGAAAATTCTACAACAATTATATACTATTAAACGATAAACTCTATAGCTAAGACTACTGCCAAGCGTCAGAGAAAGGGTCTATTTGAAATGAATTTTCTGGAAACATTTTATTAAAATGAAGGACAATGACGGTTGAAACTAAGACTTCAGGGTTTGTAAAACATTCTTCTTGAGACACTTTATTTCCATAGTCCGTATTAGATTCAAGTTCTTTTCGTAAATGTTGCCAATTTTAACGTTTAAATCGCAACTTTGACGTTTTGTGAAAAACCTCAATTTATTTTTCTTTAAATGCCTATACCTTTTTTGTCTTTTGACCTACAGAGCTAAATTTTGGTATGTAGCTTACCTATAAGGATGTAAACCCGCATACCAAATTGCCCTTACTTTGTTAATTCCGGAGATACAAATTTTTTTTGAAAGGAAACACAAAATTTTCCGGGAAAACCTGTACTGATTTTCCTGGCTAACGAACTTATCCAAGCCATTTGCAAAAGGAAGGTATTCACCAAATTTAATCAAAATCGGCCCATTATTTTTTGAGTTATCGGTGTGATACATATATATATATATATATATATATATATATATATATATATATATATATATATATATATATATATATATCTATATATATATATATATATATATATATATATATATATATATCTATATATATATATATATATATATATATATATATATATATATATATATATATATATATATATATATATATATATATATATACATATAAAAATTTTAACTGACCCCGGAAATGTGTTCTGGGGGGCCTAATTAGCGCTCATTTGAAGAAATTTTTTCAAAATTCAAAAGTCGGGATCTCCTCATTAGTAATTTTTTTTTTAAGAAAATTCACTAATATTAAAATATTAGATATAAAATTTTAAGTTATAAAGAGAAAGGCTGGGAATTTAAACAAAGTATGCTTGTAGCCTGTCCATCTATAAACAGATTTTCATAGGTAATACGCGCCGTATTATATCACCGTATGCGTGCGTGTACAGTGTGCTTTCATCGAATATTTCTGGTCATTATTCCAAAAATTATGCCTCGTGTAAGCCTATATTTTTGTACAGATGAATTTTTTATTTAAATGCTAAAGTGCCAGGAGAACGCTTGACCTTGAAAATTAAAAAAAAATCGTCTTTGGCGCAGGCGGGGTTCTACGTCTTCCTGCACCCCGTTTTGGTACCGCGTTGATTCTGCTTCACCCACTCCCAAATTCACGAGCCGCCACTGATATGTATATATATATATATATATATATATATATATATATATATATATATATATATATATATATATATATATATATGTTTGTATACTTTTAAGGGCAGCTACGACCAAGTACTTAAGGGCTATATTTTAAAAAAAGTCATTCTGTACTAAATACTCGATATATTTCGCCTGAATTCCAGACATCCTCAGGAGCACTGAAATAATGAATAAATGTTAACACAACACTTAGATTATGCAACAATGGACACTTACAGCACTGTAACTAATTAAAAAGCAAAGCCAGAAACATCGAAACAGAGAAATTCTGCCATAAAACATGCAAAAAACAGGAAGTGTAACAACCATTTAAAAAAATACATGTAACTTAACGCGAACATTTGTACGTTAAAAACATTCAAAGACAGTCACTAACAAGCATAAAAAAGAGTTAACAAGGTTAAAATATTACAAAAAAGCTTGGAAAAATTCACGTATAAGAATTTGGACATCTAACCCCATTTTTTCACGTAAGACACCGACCAATGACATCAGTGACAAACTGCAAACCAAGAAACAATCATTGATCATAGACTATTGTTACTCTATTGATATATATATATATATATATATATATATATATATATATATATATATATATATATATATATATATTCTTTTGACATTTGTCAAAATAATTTGTCATATTTATTTAAATTTAAAATTAACAATTTGGATGAAAATGTCGGCTAAAAACAAAGAATTTTAGTTGGAAGGTATTGGGAAAGGATTAAAATCAATGAAGAGTGAAGACAAAGATTGGTTCATTAGATGGAACAAGTAGAAGCCAAACAAATTTGGTATGTCAAAATTAGAAGTTTGTTACATTTGGATGAAGTTTTAAACAGTTTTTGGTGGAATTTTATTAAATTATGTTAATATACAGCACAAGCCTAAGGCTTATTATGTAGACATGTTGTACGATTTATGATAATAAGTAAATAAATAAATAAATAAATAAATAAATAAATAAATAAATAAATAAATAAATAAACAAATATATATATATATATATATATATATATATATATATATATATATATATATATATATATATATATATATATATATATATATATATATATACATATAAAAATTGACTGACTCGGGATATGTGTTTTAGGGATCGTAGTTTGCGCTCGTTTGAAGAAATTTTTTCAAAATTCAAAAGTCGCGATCTCCTCAATAGTGACTTTTTTTTTAAGAAAATTAGCTGAAAATAATCTTACATCAAATTTTCTTGTTTTTTAATGAAAATTCGCTAATAGACACAAATTGAACATTTTTACTAACACTGATTCTGGCTATAAAAGGTAGGAGCAGGAAACTGAGATAAAAGAAAATTTTGGTTCCTACCCTAGAAATGTGACAGTACTGTATATCAAAATTGTGTGACTTATAAGCACAAGTTAAGGCTTTAATGAATTTTCTTAAAAAAAATTCACTAATGAGGAGATCCCGACTTTTGAATTTTGAAAAAATTTCTTCAAATGAGCGCTAATTAGGCCCCCCAGAACACATATCCGGGGTCAGTTAAAATTTTTATATGTTTATATATATATATATATATATATATATATATATATATATATATATATATATATATATATATATATATATATATATATATATATATATCTATATATGTATGTATCACACCGATAACTCAAAAAATAATGGGCCGATTTTAATTAAATTTGGTGAACAAATTCCTTTTGCAAATGGCTTGGACAAGTTCGTTAGCCAGGAAAATTGGTCCAGGTTTTCCCGGAAAATTTTGTGTTTTCTTTCGAAAAAAATTTATATCTCCGGAATTAACAAAGTAAGGGCATCCAAATTTGGTACGCGTGTTTATATCCTTATAGGTAAGTTACCTACCAACATTTAGCTCTGTAGGTCAAAAGACAAAACGTCAAAGTTGCGATTTAAACGTCAAAATTGGCAACATTTAGGAAAAGAACTTGAATCTAATACGGGCTATGGAAATAAAAGGATGTTTTACAAACCCTGAAGTCTTAGTTTCAACCGTCATTGTCCTTCATTTTAATAAAATATTTGCAGAAAATTCATTTCAAATAGACCCTTTCTCTGACACTTGGCAGTAGTCTTAGCTACAGAGTTTATCGGTTAATGGTATATAATTTTTGTAGAATTTTCGTAAAAAAATCAATAAAGCTCAATATATCTGTTATTATACAAGATATGAAAAAAAAAGTATATATTAATTATAGGGTGTCTTGAGCTACATCTTAAAAAATTAGTTCTACAATCACAGCGTGGCCCATAAGTCGTTGGTGATACAAATTTTCTTTTTTTCTTTAATCAAACACGCCTTATGTTATTGCATTTTTGCATTTTCCATCTAAATATAATGCATGTTTGTTAGAAAAAAAATTCTGGACGCAGTAAGTGCGTTATGGTAGCGAATTTTGATCAAATGCTTAATATTTGAATAGCTCAATTTGCTATTAACCTATAAGGTTGACCAAGTAACGAGTTTTTTTCGGGAACACTTTAAGTTTACTTTCGGAAATTTTTGTACATTTTCAAGCAATAAAGTTGTTTTGATGAAACGTGGCACATTGTTTTTACTATATAGATTATACTGGTAACCAAATTTGATGCCTGCTTTCTTAAAAAAACACACATTATTGCTATTAAAAAATAGTTTTATGAAAATTCACCACCATAACGCACTTGCTGCGTCCAGAGTTTTTTTGTATTGCACATTCACATTGTAAAATTAATATCTATACATTAAGAAACTAAACAATACCCCAGACATTTTTAGGTAGTAAATACCATTACATGCAAATTTATTTATATATTAGGCGTTTAGAACACAAGCCTAAACGTTTATTAATATTATATTTTGCTTCACACAACCTTGCAGAATCAAAATTATTTTAGTAAATAAATATAAGTCTCTTAATATAATAAAAAAATTAGAAATGGATATTGCGCTTCCTTTAGTAGTTCCTAAAATAAAATTATAAGCAACAAAATGTATCGCTTCCAATTAAAAGAAATAAAAAATGCCAATTTCCTGTTTCCTAAATTTAGAATATCGTTTACATACATGTACATACCATACACACATAATGTAGAAGTAGGTTTATGTTCGGAACATATCAAAGTATGCTATGTTACTCTCCCGCTACGAGACAGACAAGGAGCGACAGAGAGAAGCAGGAATCGCAGTAAGCGTTGTTTTCCTGGTGTGGAGGAAGGAGAACGACGACCGGCGATGCCTCATCTTACATACAGTTGGCTCCAATGTGAATGTTTAGATACTTTTAATAGTCACCTAAAGCATTTGGCTGTATATTTTCATGGCAACTACTATAGCTTATATAATAATAATAATAATAATAATAATAATAATAATAATAATAATAATAATAATAATAATAATAATAATAATAATAATAATAATAATAATAATAATAATAATAATAATAATAATAATAATAATAATAATAATAATAATAATAATAAAAACATGTCTCCATGCCGTCGTAACCACGACTTTATGTCGCCATTTCATTGTAGCTTCTGCAGCCCATCATTTGGACCAGATTTTTCAGAAGTTGTTTTTTTTTTTTGGTCCGTTATTTACTTTTTACATGTTTGTGTAAGAAATTCAAAGTCTGGACGCAGCAAGTGCGTTATGGTAGTGAATTTTCATTTAAATGTTTTAAATTTCAAATATGTGTTTTTTTTTAAAGAAAGCAGGCATCAAATTTGGTAACCAGTATAACCTATATAGTAGAAACAATGTACCATATTTCATCGAAATAACTTTATTGTTTGAAAATGTACAAACATTTTTGGAAAATAAACTTAAAATGTTCCCGAAAAACTAGTTTCCTGGCCAACGAACCTCATAGGTTAAAGGCAAATTGAGCTATTCAAATTTGAACGATCTAATAAAAATTCGCTACCGTAACGCACATGCTGCGTCCCGAATTTATTCTTACAAACATGCATTATAATTTGGTGGTCGAAATTGGATACATTAAAGGTCAGCTGAGAACTGGCACAGACTGAGGCAATTCGACTATCTAATTAAAAAAAGCATTGTTTAATCTACTTGAACTGAACAGATTTTCCTGGCTGATGAACTCATCCAAGCCACTTGTGAAAGGAAGGTATTCACAAAATTTTATTAAAATCGGCTCATTATTTTTTGATTTATCGATGTGACACATACATATATATATATATATATATATATATATATATATATATATATATATATATATATATATATATATATATATATATATATATATATATATATATATATATATAGACATAGACATATAAAGTCTGAAACCGACCTCGGATTTGGGTTCCAGGGGTCCTAAATCCGCGATCATTTAAAGAATTTTTTTCCAAATTCAAAAGTCGAGATCTCATTAGTGATTTTTGTAAAGAAAATTCATTAGAAAAGGAAACAAAATTGAAAAGAAAAAAAAAATAAGACAAAAATACCAAAAGCAAAAGTATAAATAAGTTTAGAGAATTCTTTATAGTATAAAGCTGCTTTATAGATTACTAATACAAAAATAATGTGTATGTAGTTGCATATATGTCTGTATATATAAAAAATGTTCGGGACGCAGCAAGTGCATTGTAGTAGTGAATTTTCATAAGAACTGTACAGTATTATTAAGATATATTATTATACTAAAACTAATTCTTTAAATTTAAAAGGACCTGCGAGACCGGGGGACCGGTTTTAGAGGTCCCACTTAGCGATTATTTGAATAAGTTTCTATTTTCTATGGAGCTAGAAAATTATAGTTTCGTAGAGATATATGTAAGTACTGCAAGTCTTTTTTAACGATCGTTTCGCTAACAACGTTAACTTCATCAGAGTATAAAATATTCGAAACTGCTGCAACTAGAAATTAGTCTTCCATAATTTCATTAAATTCAATATTAGAATTTCTAATAACACAAAAATTTACAACTTAAAAGAACGTAGACAGACATGGTCCCATACCAATTTTCAAGCCTTTTAATCAAAGAAAAATAAAGTTATTCGAAATTAGAATAAAGATAATCCTCGACATCACTTCAAATTCTGTAATGCAATATCTACAATGTTGGACAAAGACAGATGATGTTACCTGTACTGCTATGCTATCTAAATAAATGTTTGATAAAAATCTAAACAATGGAAGTTCTAAGTATTATTGCAACATGTCAGAACATAGACAGGGACGCCATCTCGGTGCAGAACCAGGAGGTTATCACAACTGTTCTAGTTAACACAAAATGTTATAGATGGAGACATGTGTACAATCAACTTACAATTTGTAGATTGTCAGATCTGTCCCATTTCTTTTATAATACCGAGACAATGTTTGCTTTCAAAATCGCTAAATTTTAGCACGCGACAATCTTCTTTGCAAGTATCAAAACGTGCTCACAAAATGAGAACGATACTGATAGATGAGTGACTAGATCCATCATTTTTACTATCGATGATTTCACAGGTTAGTTTTTTTTTAGTGAGTTTAGTAAATAACACTTTAAAGCGTATTTCTGTATTTCTCATATTTTACGTTTCAAACAGGTACAGTGCCGCTTAAAATTAGATATACCTACGTTTGTTTAGCGTCAAAGCCTATCGAGCTTAATTTAAAAGGTGCTTGCTTTCGGCGTCGACTGGATTTCAGTGTAGTCTTTGACAAAACCTAGATTCATACACTCGCGAATTGCGAAATAGCCGCGAAACGTATTCCTATTGGTTTATTTAAAGTAATATCGTAAAACTGTTGTTTTTTATTATATTTTATAAACTTATTTTACTACTTTTGTGTGCATACACACACGATCTAAATGTCTTCTCTACTTTTATGATTGTGTAGCCCCAATGTTAATTAAGGGACCGCCTTTATTATACTTACTTATCTTCTGCTTATATATGTAATATAAAAATAAAAAAAGAGTGAAACGGCAAGTGATTTTTTTTACTTTGGTGCTGTATTCGATATTATCTGAAAAAGACATTATAGGCGACAATGTGGAATGTAATTTCGATAAATTTACAGTTTACTGCAAGAAGGGTTTTTAGATTTTTTTTTCAGAAACATGCTGAGAACCCCGTTTGGATGCACAAGCCACAAAGAAAATTTGGTGCAAGGAGGAAATCTGAGCGGAGAATGCTAAAAAACATTTAGTCGGACTTTGAAAAGATGCGTTTTCACATTTTGCAGCAATACTTCCTTTAATCTGTCTGTCCCAAACAACACCCATATTCGCGCAAGTCTAGTAACTTTCTTGGGGGTTGCTCCCAAGAAATTTTTCTTGTGCTTTGAAGGTAGTTTTATGCATAGACAAGGGGAAGGAGAACCCCCGTGTTTTTGCGTGAAGGGGCAGAAACCCACTTTGTCCTGGGGGTTCTTCTTCCCCTTGTGCATGCATACAATCACCCTCAATGCATGAAACACAGAAATATTTTTATGTTTCGCTTTCTAGTGTATTTTTTCTTGAGTATATTTCCTGTTTATCAACTGTTTTGTTTGAGTTTTGTATCCAAATTACTGTATAAATATTTATGTTAGAGGTCGTGCTTTTGCTCTTCTTTACCTTATTTTTTACCGTTCCCAATTAAATAAGGTCACGTTTTTTAACTTTTAATATAAGGCTAGATTAGATTAGATTAGATTTTATTGTGAGTGGGCTATTCCAGTCCCTCCACCGCGACCTTAGGTCTATTGTGGCTCACGTTTAATTATTTAGATTTTACCCATCAATTCCAGCTCCCTGAGGGAGTCGATCTTTTCTTGAGGGTGAAAGTTTGTTTGGCAGGTGTACTGCCATCTGAGTGAAGTCGCTTGCCAGTTTCGAAGCTCAAAGAGAGATAACCTCTCTCTGAGTTCGTCTGGACCCGACATCCGTCAGTGTTTGCCTTGAGGCCGTATCATCAACTCCCGCTCTCGAGCAGCATCCAATGTCCAGTTGTAATCCACCACTAGAGATCTCAGCTCCCCTCAGACTCATCTAAACCTGACACCTAACAGTGTTACACTCAAGGCAACAACCCATCTAGTCCCGCTCCCGAGC
Source organism: Tillus elongatus (assembly GCA_964006375.1). NCBI lineage: Eukaryota > Metazoa > Arthropoda > Insecta > Coleoptera > Cleridae > Tillus > Tillus elongatus. Next base: position 128,372,251 of record OZ023267.1, read on the forward strand.
ATCACCCAAACGAGGCCGTCCGTCCGTTTCGTAGCACACAGTATGGGCTCCAAACTCCGGGTGTCTACCACTCATCAGAGATCAGAGCCCCCGGGACGTCTGGACATACGAGACACGCCAGCGCTCAATCCAGGGCGGTATCATCTGGAACCCCGCTCCCGCGTAACAACCAAGCGAGGCCAACTGTGAGTCTCTGAGGCCACACTATAGGCGTCAAACTCCGGGTGCATATCACTCCCCAGAGATATCCGCCTCCCCTGTACCAGACACCCGCGAGTGTTTCATTGACTCGAGGCGGTATCATGAAGTTCCGCCCTCGAGCAGCATCCAGGCAGGGTGGTTAGCCTGTATCGATTATCACAGAGTAGGCCCAAGTCTCCAGGTGTAATCCACCCCCAGAGACCTAATCCACCCCTAGAGACCCCAGCCACCTCCGGGTTCGTCCAGGCCCAACATCTGCCAGCGTTAGCTTAAATTTCACCCAACAAATCGAGCTTCCGACGATACCTCCGAGGTGAAACTTTGTTTGACAGATGTACTGCCATCTGAGCGAAGTCGCTTGCCCGCCTCAAAGCTCAAAGAGAGATAACCTGTCTCCGAGTTCGTCTGGACCATACATCCGTCAATGTTTGACTCGGGGCAGTATCTGAAGTCCCGCATCCGAGCAGCATCCAAGTGAGGTCGTTTGTCCGTTTCGAAGCTCACAGAAGAGGCCTCAACCCTTAGTTTTATTCATCCCCTAAAGATCTCAGCTTTCCTCCGGGTTCGTCTACACCCGACATCCACCAGTGCTAGACTCAAGGCGACATCCCATCGAGCCCCGCTCAGCATCGCACAAGCGAGGCCGTTCGTCTGTTCCGAAGCACACAGTGGGGGCCTCAAACTCCGGGTGTTTACCACTCATCAGAGATCTCAACCCTGGAAACACGACACCCGCCAGCACTCAACCCAAGGCGTTATTATCTGGAACCCCTCTCCCGAGTAACAACAATGCGAGGCCAATTGTCCATTTCTATGTTCAGAGTGGAGGCCTCAAAATCCGGGTGTACATCACTCCCCAGAGATATCCGCCTCCCTCCAGGCCCACCTGGACAAGACCTCCCGCCAGTGTTTAATTTCAATTAGTCGCCTTTTACGACAGGCAGGAGTTACCTTGGGCCTATTCTTTTAGTTAGTCCCTGGACCCACAGGGGACAATAAGGCTAAATCACTATGATATATTATTCTTATGAAAATTCACTACAATAACGCACTTGCTGCGTCCCGAACATTTTTAGTTGATGATTTTATTGCCATATTCAAACAAAATTTTAAAAAGTCGTATGTTGTCGTGAGCAGAATTGAGAAATCTAAAAAATTAGGGTGCCATTTAAAATTTAAAGGTACGTTACGCCGCTGCCTAAGGGGTAGGCCCCAAGACACCAAAACCTCCGCCATCATGTGTCCCCCATGAAAACAAAGTCGACGTGTCTGGGCATTTCTTTTAATTTCGATATTTTCCAGGTGGAAAGATTTAATTTGCACACCCTGTACCAGATAACAAAACATTGAATATTATATAAACAAAAAATAATGATGTAAGAAGAGTTGTAGGTCAAAATTGTTGTTCTGTAGAAACTGTTTCTATTACAGCACCACATACTTGCTTATTTAGCCACAATATATGTGTTAACCTGTTTTTAAATAGCTGGACGTTTCCGGGAATATGCCGGCCAGGAGGCCATTTTGTATACGTTATTTGCTTGAGGAGACAATGAGGCTCGTATATGTGTAAAAGGAAAAAACGAGAAACTGAAAATGAGTCATGTAAAAAATATGGATATTTTAAATCTCCGCAAAGCTGTAGAAAATTTTGAGGCGACAAAAACATGTACATGTGCTCTTGATGTATAAAAGGAACCAATGCATGCGGAGCGACTTTTATGATCAGTCTGTATATAGAAGAGCGGGAGCTTTAAGAGCAACGGGAACGAGCGGCGTCGGCATTGCCGCAATATAAGAACGGGTTAATAATAACTCGGAAAGGACGGAGTACCAAATATGGCTCAATCTCGTATTACACCGACCTCCAAATTAAGAATATACCTATATGCTGCGTCCCGACCCAGACGAAAATAACCGACGCCCCGAGACGCCTTAGATAGACTAACTAACGCACATTACAGACCACACCACACCGCGCCGGCTATATTCATCTACCGCGTTACACTCCTCTATTATAGTTGCCACCCTATCTTCCCGATTTGGTGTCATTTTTGCTGATTTACTTGCGACACCCTTATGATTTGTTATCCTAGACTCGTCTTTAATTCAGATTAATATCCTACTAATGTCAAGTGGTCAGTGATCCAGTGCTAAGTTTGTTTTCATGAGTCGTTTTACTTACGATTGTCGATTGTCATTGAGGTGCGATTGCAATTGTTTCACGTGACATGTCAACGTAGATTTTATTACGGAAATCATACATGCAGTTAAATAATAATGGTTGTATATTCGTTATTATTAAAAAAGTGTAAAAACGATAATAATTATAATAATAATAATAGTACTTTTTCGGAACTGGTGAACTTGCCATGCCAATTATTGATAAAAGTGATTTTGTTTTAAACTTTTGTTGGAGTTGTCAGGTGCATTCATTTGAAGATGCTGAAGTGGACATATAAGTCTTAAAGAAATGAACGAAAGTAAGTAGTTTGGCAACCTGGTTGTGACTAATGCATAATTTATTTGATGCCTGAATAATTTTATAATGGTTAGTTTTTACCAGACACTTAATTTATTTCTTTAAAAAAATGCATATTCTTCAGCTTTTTGTTAATGTTTGTATTTACTTATCATATCAAAAATTCACAGCAATTCCTTTACGTAATTTTTCTTGTATCATTTTGATTTGAGACAGCGTGAGAAATAATCAAGAAAATTGCTGGACCAAATGCAAATATGTTTGTATTTGAGTAAATATAGCCAAAAATTTACTATTTTCCTGTTAATTAATAGTATTAGACAGGGTGTTTTAAAATAAAATAGCGTTTCGACAAAACGTAATTAGTCCACAAAAGTATAATACATGCAGACTTTTGGAAGCGTTATTTAAAAAAATTCACTAATAGAGAGGTGTATCCATCCGATAACTCAAAAAACAATTAACCGATTTCGATGAAACTCGGCAAGTGCCTTTCTTTAATTAATGGCTTGGATGAGTTCGTTATCCAGGAAAATCAGACGTGGTTTTCCGAGAAAATTTTGAGTTTTCTTACAAAAATTTTTTTTTAATGGATACATTGCCTTAGAAAAGACCTTACTACGTACCAAAAATTCAACTTTCTAAGCTTATATAAAATTAAGTTATTCAAATTTTGACTTTTCTTTCGCAAAAAAATTTTTTCTCCGAAATTTACCAAGTTGTTTTAATGAAATTTGGCGGATATCTTGCCTTAGGAAAGACCTTACTACATACCAAAACTTGTCCTTTCTAAGTTTATAGAAAATTGAGTTATTCAAATTTGAAGCATTTAATAAAAATTCACTACCATAACGCACTTGCTGCGTCCCGAACTTTTTTTAAAGCTATAGGGTGTTAAAATTTTAAATTATTTTAAAAATATTAATACTGTTTAATTTAAAGATTGCTAATATAGTTGAGTAAGTGTCCTTCAAGTGTAAGAACAATTCGGTGACGCATCTACAGCAGCTTATTTGAAGGAAGTTCTCCAAAACCTGGTTACCTTACTTTTTTTTGTAATAAACTTCAAAACCGCGTTATGAAAATTTTTGGTTTTTAAAATAATACATGAAATTCAATCGCGGTTGAAGTAGAAACTTGAGGTTTTGTATAACACACTTTTATCATATTTCTCCCACATAACCCTGCATTTGCTTCAGAATATTTGTTTAAAAATCGCTAATGTTGACGTGCCAAATTACGTTTTTAACGGTTTAAGGAGAGAAACTATAAAATTAGTACCCTAACTTTTCTAGAAAATTCTTGACCCTTTTGCGCCAAGAAAACCTCGTCTATGTTTGTAATATTCAACAGATTTTGTTAACTCCACAAATTATTTTGGTCTTGCCCTTCCCTGAAAAGCAGCGGCAATCTACTTTTTTTTTAATTTTTATAACTTTTTTTCGATACTTCTGAACCGAGGGGTACTGGGTTCGATTTTCAGCGTTTCCCTTTTACTTTTCCAGTACATACTGTACAATTAACATTAACCGAGGTTGTGGAATTGTATTTGAGTAAGTTGACTGTCTGCACGTTTCGCCCTTTGGAATGGGCGTAAAGCCGTCAGTCCCGTGTCTATGCGTTGTTGGGCACGTTAAAGATCCCTACCGTCCTTACAGAAAGGCAGGGGTTCGGCAAAAGTTCCAGGCTAGTGAAGTGAAACTGCTCCTTGGCGTCGGTGATTAGCCATTGTCGCGGAAATAGACCGACGTTAAATAAACAAAACACACACACACACATACACAACAATTATTTATAATTTATGAAAAGCTGTGGTAGGAAGCGAATCCAGAACATCTGAAACGAAAGCCAATGGTCTACCTACTAAGCTACTGAGACCGCTAATTGAGATAGTTAGATACCAAAAAAAGCAATATCCAATTGATCAATGCCAAATGGTAGGTGGAGAACAATTTGAACCTTTGCACTAGTGAGGTGAAACTGCTCCCTGGCGTCGGTGATTGGCCATAGTCACGGAAATAGACCGACTTTGAAGAAAGAAAAAAATTTTACTTTATAGATCTAAATCTTGGTGCGCAGGATATGTTCTATAGTAGAAAATTATGTACTCAGTGTAGTAGCAATAGTTTTGTTATTTTCGGTGATAGAATAGTGTTTCGAAAGAAAACCCATAATTTACCCGGAAAAAAATGGTAAGATTTCCCTGGCTAATAACAAGCTAATCCAAGCCACTTACAAAAGAAAGTAGGGGAGACTCGGGCAACAAGGGTCACTTTAAATAAAATGCATATATTTTAGAACATATGATAGCCAAATGTATTTTCGATACTTCCTGTTAAACAATGGGATTTCTCTTTTTGATTACCCCAATATTTTTTTATAAATATGCCTTTGTTATTTTTTAATGAGAAAAATATCAACTAGTGCATTTGACCCCTCTTGCCCTATGCTACCGGGCATAAGGGGTACAATAATAGGGCAAAAGGAGTCAGCAACAGGGCAAAAAGAATCAGCTATAGGGCAAGAGGAATTTCAAAGAGAAATTAAAAACAGGGCGTTTTCAAAATGTAGGAATAACGTTTATTTATCAAAATATAAACGGGTATAAACCCTCTTATACAGTAAAACAAAATACCTTCTATAAAAATTTTACAAAGAAAAACGCCTAAGTAATTATTTTAACATAAACTAGAAATTTACTTAAAATACAAATTTGTTTACATTTTATTTGTCTTCGTTAGAGACCTTTAGTTTTGCCACAACTTGCTGTCGACAGTTGTCGCAAATAAAAACACCACATTTGTAGTCGGTGCACAAGCTGTGTGCCCACTGTTGGCATATGTTGCATTGGATCCATTTTTCACCTGGCACAGAGTTTCCAAAAATATCCACATAATAAACAAGGTACATTTTCTTCCTCTGGAGAGAAAATTTCTTTTGGTTTTTTTGGCATTTTCAATGCTGGAGGTTGGCTGCAGCTTGAAATTTTGCGTTTCACTTGATTTTTTTTAGTGTTACTTTGAGCTTAAGTTCGAATTTCTTCTTTTACTGGGGTTGAGGTAAGAATTTCGGATTTTTGGGTTTTTCTTTTGGTAATTTTCTTATTCCTATTTTGACATTTTGGTATGGCACGCAAATCTTCTATTCGAATTTTTTTCTTCTCCTTAACACTCGTAACTTCATTGGGATTTGAGATGCCGGAGGTTGATGATGCGTTTTCATCGCCATTGAGGCCATTGTGATCGCATTGCACAATTCCAGATGTTGTGGCTCTATTATCATCATTAGTCTGTTTAGAAGCTGAGTCACCGATATTCTGAATGGAATACCTAAGTGGAAGAATTATCCTGGATACCCCCAGCAAATCGAGATGTTGTGGCTATCTCTCCATCATTTAGATTCAAATTAATTGGTGTATTAGCACATGCACTGTCATTTTCTAAATTTTTATTTTGCCCCTCTAGAAAATCGTCAACCTCTGTAACTTGGGAGGGCAAAAAATCTACATCTGTGAAGACGCCTATATCACAGTCTAATATGCCGGTTTTTTTGAACCCACTGATTGCGTTTGCAGGAGTGGCAGCTTTTAAGTAAGCCTCACAAAATATTTCACCTATGTCAAAAAAAGTTACGTGCTGTGATGGGTGAGCTTTCTGCCACCTATCTATAGCATATTGAAAATGTTTACCAAATGGACCATAAACCGCTACATCAAGTGGTTGCAATTTATGTGTGGTGTGTGGCGGTACGGTTAATAGGACCACGTTATTTTCATAAGCATAATCCAAAACTGTGATAGCTCTATGTGAAGAATGGTTGTCCAGTATTAATAAGCATTTGTTGTCAACTGATGGTCTTACGCTTTGTACAAAAAAAACGAGCCATTCTACAAAAGTCTGTACTTATCCAACCAGAATCTGTCACCAACTGAAGTGTTCCTGGAGGGCAACCATTTAAATATCGCGGATTTTTTTTCTTCCTGGGGAAGACAAGTGCGGGCGGGATGTATTTTCCTGTTGCCGGGCAACAAACTAATGCTGTAATAAGACTACCTCGCTCTGCAGATGAGATGCTTCCGACTTGTTTTTTTCCGATTAATGATATCACTTTTGGTGGTTTTTTGGCGGAGGTTTGAATCCCTGTCTCATCTACGTTATAGATGTTATCCAAGGTTATTTTATATTTATTTATAGTAGCTTCTAAATTTTTTAAAAACAATTCGACCTGGGGTCTATTGAACCCTCGGGCTCTGGCTATACTCGTGGGTTCCGGCTGGCGTAGTTTTAGTTCAGAGTGGCGGTGCATGAAATTTTGATACCATTGCTCCCCTGCCATGTTATTTCGAAATGGGTGCAATATATTATTTTTTTCAGCATATTGGTATGCTAGTTCGCATAAATCCCTTCTCGTTAGCCCATAAAAACGGCTGTCGAGCTCTTTTATATATTCCACAAACTCGGCTTCTTCTAGCATGGAAAAGACTGGTTTGTACCTTCCCAAGGTTTTATCTGTTCTATTACTTTTTACATGTCTTTGCAAAGTAGAAAATTTTATTTCAAATTGGGCGGATGCCCGTCGAATCGACATTCCGCTGTTTACGGCATCCTCAGCCCTTATCATATCTGCTTCAGACCAACTGGTGGCTCTATCGGACTTCCTTTTGTATTTGTAAACCATCTAGATCAGAGAAATTTTACTTTAATAATGTTATCAATTTACCTTTTTTCTTTTATTTTAGTTTACAAATGAGTGGAAACAAAATTCAGCATCCCGGGCAAAAAGGGTCATGATTCCTTTTGCCCGAACCGTTTTGCCCGAAGTGGCAACAATTAACATATCTAAACATCAAACGAATATAGTCTAACTAAAACAACATATTTTGAGGTTAGGTCTTACCTTAAAGTCCGGTGTTTCCAAATATATTTGTAATTGCTTGGTAAAATGCAGTGTGACAAAACAATCGAAACCAACAGATGGCTATTTATTCCATTTTACAACTTCTAAAACACTTAAAATGCAAAGAAAATTCGTCTTAGTGCAGTACAATGCTGCATTACCTAGCCGCCATTAGAGTTCTACTGCACTTTACTGAAAAGCGTTCTTGCCGTCTCGCTTCGTATTTCTGGAGATATATATTTAAGTGACTCTTCTTGCCCACTATACCCTTCTTGCCCGAGTCTCCCCTACCTACCAAATTTCATCAAAACGGCATATAATTTACATGTTATGTTATTACATCTGGACGGCGACAAAAATTTCAACAATTTTTTTCCTCTTAAACTTCGTAAAAATTCTCAAAACATATATAAAACATGATATGGAAACAAACATTTTTGTGTGTCTGTTGGTCTGTCGGTCTGTCGGTCTGTCGGTCTGTCGGTATGTCGGTCTGTCGGTCTGCTGGTCTGTCGATCTGTCGGTCTGTCGGGTCTCTCGGTGTGTCGGTCTGTTGGACTGCCTTTTTGTAGCCACGATAACTTTAGAACGAACTGACATATTATCTTTAAATTTTGTATACAGTTAGCATCCGAAAAACGAAAGGTTCGGATTGCTTTTGGGTAAAATCTCTCCAAGTAGTAGGGGATCGATGATGCACAATAAGTCAAAGGTTGCAGTGCTATCGGGGCGGTAAAGTCGCGGACGAGCCCTGAGGGAGAAAAAAAAAGGGGATCGATGGGGGATGATTTGGTGAAAATTGGTATTTTTTCGTTAAAATTCGAGTAATATAATGTTTCAGGGTTTGTTTATTAGAAAACTTTCATCACAATTCTGGGTATTCTGTGCTGAAATTAAAGTAGGGGTTGAATGTGTGGGGGGTGGAATATTGGTGACAGAAATTTCGACATTTTTTGCAAAAACGGCGTAAAAAGTCTCAAAACATATGGACAACTTGATTCTGGAACGAAATTTTTGTCGGTCGGTTTGTCGGCCTATATGCCTGTCTCTTAATTGGCGCAATAACTTTCGAACGAATTGAGATCTTCAAATTTGGTATCCAGTTAGCACCCGACAAAGGAACACTTCGAATTGTTTTTGGGTAAGGTTGCTTCATCGGTTAAGGGGATAAATGAGGGTTGATTTAGTCAAAATTGACGTTCTGGAGTAATCTAACGTTTCAGAAGTTTATGGGTACTGGAATACGAATATTTTCTCTGTGGTCAAGTCATGGAGTATATTATCACATCAATGTGGAAGTTATGATTCAATTTGCAGCACTATTTTTAAAATTATTGGTGTCCAATTTTGTACTCGTCAGTATGCCATACTTGTGCCATACCTCCCACAAGCCGGCTTTAAGGCAAGGACAGTAGAAATTAGCGCCATCTCTGGTTATGCGACAGTTCTAGGCTTCCACAACAGCTTTCACGTACACACAGTACAGCAAGAAGGTAGCTGTGAAAAAAAACGATAGCCAGCAAAAACAACTACTCCCTGACGATTTACACGAAAGTCGCTGGATCACATCACTCGTCAGCCACAATTACTTCGGTCCTGTCAGGGTGCATTAAAACATATAGTAGGAGATTCAACGCCCGTCGTGGTATTATCCAGAGTAGCAGTTGTTTTCGCTCGCTAGTTTTTTTCCCACAGCTTTCTTCTTGCTTTCTGTGTGAACGTGCCTAGAACTATTACAAAGCGAGAGATGGTGCTTCGCGCTTTTCTCCATTTCAACTATAGCATATATATATATATATATATATATATATATATATATATATATATATATATATATATATATATATATAAATAAATATATATATATATATATATATATATATATATATATATATATATATATATATATATATATATATATATATATATATATATATATATATATATATACAGTGCTTTCATTTCAAAACTAGCCACCCTTAATAACTTCTTCATCAAGGAAATCTGGTTAAAAACAAGCAGGTGAATTAGGATTTCGAGGGGCACGTTCAAAAACAGTATTTTCGGGATTTTACTTTTTACCCCCTAAACCCCAGTCACCCCAACTTTATAATTTTAAATGACACCGCCTAGCTTGGGATACATCAATTTAAAGGTATTTAGAATTCTAATCCAACGGCGTTAACGAAATTTAAATCCACCGCCAACTTTTGAATTTAGAAGAAAAAACGTCATCAAATTCGGAATATTAAAAAAAAAACAAATTTAATAGTTTAAGACAAAAACCTACTATATTAAGTGCTTAAAGTGCCCTCCGTTGTTATTTAAACAATAAAATAGTCGACTGTCGAATTTTTTTCTAATATTTGAATTGTTTTTATCAGTAATTTTTCTGAGCGTAATGATGTTGCAAATTTAGTTCCCCGGTGCCATTTGCGGCTATCAATTTTCCTGGTACGAGGTGATATGGAAACGATAACACCCATGTCTAATTTAACGATATTTTTCAGATAAAATGAGCCAGTTTTACTTTCTTGATAACTTTTTTGTTTTTACTTATTCGTATTTAGTGTTCGATTTCTTAACGAGTTAAAACCGAGTCTGTTGTGATTACATTTTTTGATTTTGAAAACTTCAAACTCATTTAAATCATTTCAATTTAAAATATTAAATTTAAATAAAACTAACAATCATGGTTTACACTACACAAGAAAGAGTTGAAATAATTTACTTGTATGGTGCTCAGAATAGGTGTGCTCGTAATACCGCCCGAGTTTTCAACGAAAGGCATCCAGAAAAAAATGTGGGACACCAATATGTGCTAAGCCTTGCACGAAAATTTGAAGAAACTGGCTCAGTATGTAACAAAGCAAACAAGCAACCACGAGTTCTTAACGAAGCTGCACAAATTGAGGCTTAGGATGCTTGCCTCTGAACCTACGACTTCAATTCCAAAAGTCGCTGCATTAACGAATATTTCCGTCGGTTCCATACATAAAGTTTTAAAACTTTACAAGTTATTTCCTTATAAATTTACCATTCTCCATGAACTCGGCAATGAAGAAGGAAACCCACTGCTGGATGAACAAAATTTGCAGTATTAACAGGACGGTGCACCACCACACTATGCCTTACGAGTTCGTGAGTGGCTTAATCAAAGATTTCCCGACAAATGGATTGGCAGACGAGGTGCCCTGGAATGGCCCGCCAGATCTCCCAACTTAACACCACTGGACTTCTTGCTTTGGGGTTATTTGAAATCAGTTATGTACCATAATCCTCCACCAAAGAATATTCAGGTTCTAAAAGATAGGATCACCCAAGTTTTCCGACAAATTACTACAGAAACATTTCAAAACGTTAGACGAGAATTCGTCGATAGACTATTTTATTGTTTAGCTAACAACGGAGGGCACTTTGAGCACTTATTAAAGTACGTTTTTTTTCTTAAACTATTAAATAAATTTTTAAAAAATATTCCGAATTTGATGACGTTTTCTTCTTCTAAATTCAAAAGTTGGCAGTGGATTTAAATTTTGTAAACGCCGTTGGATTAAGATTTAAATACCTTTAAAATGACGTATCTTAAGCTAGGGGGTGTAATTTAAAATTATAAAGTTTTGGTGACTGGGGCTTAGGTGGTGAAAAGTAAAATTCCAAAAATACTGTTTTTGAACGTGTCCCTCGAAATCCCAATTGACCTGTTTTTTTAATTCAGATTTCCTTGACAAAGAAATTATTAAGGGTGGCTTGTTTTAAAATGAAAGCACTATATATATATATATATATATATATATATATATATATATATATATATATATATATATATATATATATATATATATAAAAGTATATAAATTAAAACTGACCACGGATATGGATTCTAGAGGTCCTAGTTCGTTGTCATTTAAAGACTTTTTTTAGGAAAACTCACTAAAAGGCTAAAAAATCTTCAACTGTGCCAGGCAATCGATCATAAAATATTGAGATTGAGAATTTTTGTCACATGACTTTTAGTCCTTTAAAATTTTTGTTTGGAATCATCCCGCCAAGTTTTCTGAGGAGTTTTCCTTTCCGGGTATTCTGTGTATTTGTAGATGATAAAGTTCACTTAAATTTTATTCAGTGTGATGTAACGCGGCTCAAAGTTTCGCTACATTGCTAGATGTTCAGTAATTGATGTATGCATATATAAATATCTGTATCCAAGAATATGTGTGTTTGTGAACAACACTCAGGGTTATTGTTTCGTAAAAATATCTTCCTCTGTATCATCTACTAAAATACCTGGCCAATTTAGAACACCGACATATATTTATTATCTTAGCCACCTTTTGTATGTATTGCCAAACTAGATACATTCTGGTATTAATTATTTGTTATAATTTACAGTATCTCAGTCCTTTTAATTTGCCACTGCGTGATATACATATAACCTGACAAGGTTTTGATATATATATATATATATATATATATATATATATATATATATATATATATATATATATATATATATATATATATATATATATATATATATACAGGCTGTCCCACGTAAGGCGTGCATTAGAAGTTTTCGAACTAGTACTGGGATTTGGAATCTGAAAATTTGCAACTGCATGCATCACTATCCGCTCATTATAACTAAAATATTTTGCTGACTGTATCACTTCCGGTTGTACTAGAAGTTGCCAACAACTTTCTTAATTTTAATGGAATACCCTATATATTATTGCACGTTCGGAATGAGCATGCAATTCTGAGGAAAATGATATGCCACTTGTGTATACTGGCGTCAGCCGTTCTCAAGATATCCGATTTTTTATTGTTTTTCCGCCATAAAGTTGCAAATCTTTGAAATGGCACTTCTCAGGCATCAAGAATGTGATGGTTCTGAAACTTGGCACAACTATAGTCCTAGTGGTCAGAATTCTTCTCATTGCGAGAAAATTTACAAAAATAATACAGGGTGTTGTTTAACATAGATCAAATATCGATGATTTCAAACACAAAAAAGTAGTTTTTTACAAATGGAACACTCTATATATTTTCATCGCATATCGTTCGGAAGGATATTCTTCTTCGATCTGTATCAGCATTCCCTATACCTATCTTGAATTATTTCTGAGTTATGAGAAGGAATATGAATAAAACAGGAATATACTACAAATTTGGGAATCTACCTAGTCGGAGAGTAGGCTTTGGACATAATATGAAAACTTATGTCAAAGAGATGTATTATTAGTGTCGTTAGTTGTCATCGTAATAGAATGATCTATTTATTTGAAAGTATTCTGAGCTACACAATGGAAAATATTGTTGAAGAATATTCTGCTGATATCATTCTAAATTTATTTTACATTCACGGAGAATGCAGGAGAATCGTGAGTAGAACGTGCCGCTTGTTTAATGACAGATTTCCATATTTGTCACCTAATAATAGGACAAAGTTTTCCAGAATCGGGTCAAATTTTCGGAATAACTGGAATGGTAATTTAAATAGAAATCGTTCCAGTAACATTACCGGCAATGAAACAAATGAAATCAATGTGTTGGGTTATTTCACGGCCTATCCACATGATTCCATCAGACAGGCAGTAGAAGATTTAAGACTAACTCGAACATCAATTCAAAAAATTCTTTCTAAGTATGGATGGCATGCATATGCCCAAAGGACAGTGCATGGATTACGGGAGGGTGACCACATTAGAAGGGTTGCATTTTGTGAATGGTTGATGGTACGGATTCAGGAAGACCCAGATATCTTAGATAGGATTTTATGGACGGATGAATCAAAATTCACAATAAAAGGTATCATCAATCGGAAGCGATGTCATTTCTGGGCAGATGAAAATTCTCACTTTATGCGTGAAGCGCATTTCCAGTATGAATTAAGTTTCAATGTTTTCGCTGTTATTGGAAATGGAAGAGTTTTTTTCCATATCTACGAGGAAATGTTGACCTCAGAAAGTTATTGTAGAGTACTTCGTGACGTTGTTGCTGGTATCTTGACTGGTTTGCCCGATGCAGAATTCTGGTACCAGTTAGATGGCGCCTTAGCACATTCTACGGCAGTTGTACACCAGTAGTTGACAAGAATGTTTGAGGATCGTTGGATAGGATCCGGAGGTCCATGGCTTTGACCTGCCAAGTCACAAGACCTGACGCCACCTGACTTTTTCTTATGGGGTCACATTAAAAATAAAGTTTATTCCAGCCAAATAACCTCCCGAGAAGAACTGGAGGCTAAAGTGCGACAAGCTTTTAATGATCTCGCTCCAGAAATGATCCGAAGGGCCACTAATTCCGGATTGCAAAGAAGATTATTGAAGTGTCTTGAAGTCAATGGTGGTCATATAGAGCATATTTTGTATTAAAACTCATACGCATTTTTAAAATTATTTCTATCACTGTTTCGTTGATTATTTTCTGTATTAAAACTCACTGATATATTGTCGTACTGATAGATGGTTCTATAACTTGTTTTCATTTTGAGTAATTAAGTTTCAGGGCGATTCATAAACATCCCTCACTATGCTGGATTGAGTAGAGGATTTATAATTCGTAAAAGAGTGAAAGTCGTACAGGAATGTCTTCTTTTTAAAGGGGAAGAAGTTAAAACGTATTCGAACACCCAGAAATGGAAAAATGAAATGAAAAAAATACTTCTTCAGAGTTATTCAATTAATACAGAGAGCGACATTAATATAATAAAATCTAATACAGGTTTTTATTCTTCTCGTCCAGAGTATGAATGGAATACCTACATGAAAAATTCTGGGTTCTCTTTGCCCCATACCCAAAGCTTACTAGTGGTATCTATTAACATTCCTAGATACCGTTGTATAGTTACGAGTTATTATTATTATCATTCTTATTATTACTATTGTGATTATAATAATAATAATAATTATTATTATCAATACAAAGAAAAGAAAAGAAAAGAGTATTATCTCGGATAATACAAAATTCACATATTTCCCATCATAACTCGGGAATCACTGAGATAGGTATAGGGAATGCTGATACAGATCGAAGCAAAATATCATTCCGAATGATATGCGATGTATATATACAGGGTATTCCATTTGGAAAAAAATACTTTTTCGTGTTTAAAATTATCGATATTTGATCTTCGTTAAACAACACCTTGTATTATTTTTGTAATTTTTCGCGCAATGAGAAGAATTCTGACTACTAGGACTACAGTTGTGGCAAGTTTCAGAACCATGACATACTTGATGCCTGAGAATTGCCATATCAAAGATTTGCAACTTTATGAGGGAAAAACAATAGAAATTTAATATCTTGTGAACGGCTGACACCAGTATAGGCAAGTGGCATATCATTTTGCTCAGAATTGCATGCTAATTCCGAATATGTAATAATATATAGGGTGTTATATTAAAATTAAGAAAGTTATTGGCAACTTCCGGTATAACCGGAAGTGATACAGTCGCCAGCATATTTTAGTTATAATGAGCGGATACATCTATTTGCAAATTTTTAGATTCCATATACTAATATTAATTCGAAAACTTCTAATGCACGCCTTACGTGGGACAGCCTGTATATGTGGGGCATTCCACGCCAAATGGGACAGTTTTACAACTTTGGATGTTTGATTTTCTCAATTTTTTGACATTGTTTAGTACCCATCGAAAAACCCTTCCTGACAAAATTTGAGATTTTTTTGATAACCCATTCAAAAGATATCTGATTTTCAAAAAAATAGCGGTTTTTACGGTTTTTTTGCTCATAACTTCTTTAATAATGGTCCAAATTGGAACTTTTTTCTTCCAGAATTTTCCTTATTTTATTTACTTTGCACAGAAAAATATAAAAAAATATTCCAACTGTTTTTTATGCGATTTTTGAAATTCAAAATTTTAACAGAATTTTTAAAACTTTTTGTACTCTTTGATATTTTTTTTTAAATTTTTATGTCAAATTTTTATTAATTCTAAACATTTTAAGCCGGTTGATAATGGGGTTAGGACAATTACTATTTTTTTTTCGATTTTTGAAAATTTGAAAACATTCTTTTTTGCTATTAACACGATTATTAACACAACTTTTTGTTACCGTGTATTCCTTTTTTTTGGTGATTTTAATTGACAGATACATTTCTATAATTAAAATGTGTATTGAAAACAGAATCTGTTTTTTAGTTTATTAAAAAATAATTATCAAGAATGTATTTGTATTCTTTTGAACATTTTACATACATTATTATTATTTGATCAAGAATAATCTTTAGCACTTATCGTTCCACTATCTGTCGGAATAATTTAATTGAATTTCTGTGTACCCCGGATTGATTTGGCAGTTGCGTATCGCAAGGAACTCTGTTCTATTACAAACTGCATAAAGTTATAACACCAACACACAACAAAGACTGACTTTTTTTAAACGTCGGTCTATTTCCGCGACTATTGCCAATCACCGACGCCAGGGAGCATTTTCACCTCACTATCCCGGAAATTTTGGCTAACCCCTGCCTTTATGTAAGGAGGGTAGGCATCTTTAATATACCCAACATCGCGTGTACACGGGACCAACGGCATTACGTCCCCTCCGAAGGGCGGAAGGTGCAGACGTTCAACTTGCTCAAATAAAATGTATAAACCCCGTTTGATGTTAATTGTACATTATGTACTGAAAAAGTGAAAAACCCTGCGTTTGGAATCCGGTACCCCTCAGTTCAGAGGTACACGTCCTGACCACTGAACCACCGAGGCTTTCAAAGACTAACTTAAAAAACATCTAATAAACTAAAACAAATAAAACAGCTGAACTATATAAATTTGACGTTTTGATACGCGAGAGGAACGAACGCGATGAACAACAAATATAAATAAGGAATTATTAGTAGTGTATCAAAAGTTAATAAAAGTGGCAATCATGAAATAAATATTAACGGTTTGTGTTTTGTACATGTCATATTTCTGTACCCTGTATATACGTTTAACCTTATTATTAGCAAAAAAATTTCTTCAATTGGCGAAAAGCCCGCCATTCTAGTTGACGAGCATTTTTTTTCCCTCAGGGCTCGTCCGCGACCCTGCCGCCCCAATAGCACTGCTACCTTTGGTTGATTATGCATACCCTTAGTCTTACTCCACTCATTCCAAAATCACTGTGCCTTGAACTAGTCTGCACAGCGATTGGTAGGGTGAAGTTTTATATTGCTCTGTCTCCGGTCTAGACTGACCGTAGATCAGTTGTCTTTTGCGGTCCAGAGCTTTACACTCGCACAAGATGTGCTGGGCTGATTCCTCCCCCTCGCCGCAGAGTCTGCATGCGAGGTCCCCTTGGAACCGCCCCATTTTATGCAGGTGTTCCTTGACGGCCATGTGTCCCATCAAGAGACCTGTTGTGTTTCTGAGCTGTCCTCTGCTAAGATTTAGTAGCTCCACGGGTCTCTTTGAACTGGGTCCGTCAATTATTGACTTCCCATGTCTGAGCCGTGGACAGTCCGCCCAGTACACCTTGTGTTGGTTTCTGACCCAGGACTTAATGGCTCCCCTGGCAGTGCTCTTTGTCACGCCCAGAGCCGGTTCTGGTCCCATAAATGGTTCTGCTGACCCTCTCTTCGCGAGGCTGTCAGCTTCTTCATTACCTTTGACCCCCGAGTGACCCGGCACCCAGATGAGGGTCACCTCATTCTGCCCAGCCAGGTCGCTCGTCTCGTCTCGGCACTCACTTACCAGCCAGGAATTTACCCGTGGGCTACTTAGTGCCTTACGGGCTGCCTGGATGTCTGTGGCTATGAGGATCCGCTTGTTGGTGTAGCCCCTCCTCTTGTTCTCCCGCACACAGTGCAGGATGGCGTACATCTCGGCCTGAAACAACGTTGCATGGGCTCCGAGGGAAATACTATGACTTACCCTCGGTCCTTCCGAGTAAACACCTGCCCCCGTCCCACGCTCACCGTCGGATCCGTCCGTGAACAAGACGAGCGCGTCCCGTGGTATACCCGGCGTCTCCTCCCGCCACGCCTCGCGGTGGGGGATTTCCACTGTAAAGTTGTTTTCCCTGCACATTCGCGGGCTCGCGAAGTCTGACCTCATTTCAAGCATGGACTCCTTCACGATCTCCTGAATTTTGCAGTGGCCCTTGAAGCCTGGGTTGATGTTGCTGTTATTTTGGAAATGGAAATATGGGCAGGTGCTCAGCCACGCAGTTTAATTACGTGTCGACGATACTAAACATCGATTCAGCAACGTCTGGCACATTGAGTTCATGGATGGGTGACCGGTCTGTGATATCATCTGGATCTGATGTTATACGAAATTTTTTTCAAGTTAATTTTCATAGAAACCATCTTTTAACCGAATTTCTGTTTTCACGAGTTTGTAAAAATAATTTTAGGAATTTTTGTCGAAAACAGTTTGGCGATTTTTTATAAGCTATTATTTTTCAATGACTTTTAGCGAACTTTCATTAAGAACAATAGAGCTAATAGAGAGGTCACGATGAAAAGCTTTTGAAAAAATTTCTTCAGATGAGCGCGAATTGGGGTCTCTAGAAGCCAAAACCAAGGTCCGTTAAAATTTTTATATGTTTATATATATATATATATATATATATATATATATATATATATATATATATATATATATATATATATATATATATATATATATATATATATATATATATATATATATATATATATATATATATATATATATATATATATATATCCAAAGGACTACTCGAAAAATATTAAACTGATTTCAATAAAACTTGGCAAAAATCTTGTTTGAGCGCGTAAACCGAGGTCGAGTTCGTTAATCAGCCTTTATGCTCAAGTTTTTTCGATGGAAAATCGGGGAAACTTTTTGAAAACGCAATATTTTTGTAAGTATCAGAGTAACTGGAATGATACTTTACATGTGGCTAGAAATAGTGCCAGTAAACTTATGTTGTGAATTGTAGGTAATTCGGTACACTATATTTAGAGTTTTTCCAAATTAAAAATAAAATCCCAAAGACATGCGTTGAAACGACTTAGTGGTTAAAGTCCATTGTCTGACAGACAGAGTAGTTAACTGCCACGCGTAGATTGATTCATAGAACAGGTATAAACCAAACATCAACGGTAACCAAACTAAATATATACCAAGCAGAAAACATACTACCACATATAACCTATCGTGAAATCTCGGCCGCAATTAAGGAAAATGACAGACAGACATGAAATAAAAAATTTGCCAAGTGATTGTTATTTAACTAGGGGATTCAATCAATTATTAAAAGACACTATATTTGTAGCTTTATGAACGGCCTGAAATGCAGTTTTAGCATAGCATAGATATAATATCATGTCGCATAATATAGCAGAAATGTAAACAAATTAATTTTTCTTTTATCTTTAAACTTAAATATAAGAGGTCATGTAATTGTTACATATACTTTGAGTATAATATCCCGGGCATAAAGCCGATCTAAAGTATCACGCAAACAAAAACGTTAGTTGACGTGTGCCTAGATAGCGCAGGGGGCACCGCGCTTGCCTCCTAACCAGAAGGTTACGCGATCGAATCCAGCTCGATGGATGTATGTTTTTTATGTTTTATTGACATTTGGAGAAACAATAGTGCACAGATTTAATACGTTTTGAACAAGATCACATTTTTGTTTAAAACGTCTAAATAAGTTTGTCACCTGTGAGTCTGAAATTATAATTTTGTTATTGTTGATAATGAGAAAACCGCTTTGATTAAATTGACAAAAACGAAATCGAACTGGCGATTAAATGGGAAAAATAACTGCTACGTTTATAATTTGGCAGATACTTTACTTTTCTAAATATTAATTAAGTTTCCTTCTGGAAATCTTCTGTATAACTTTAATGGAATTTGTAAAACAAGTTTATTTTAGAGAGACTTACACTATCTACAGATATAGCAAAATGTAGTTCTTTAGCTTCATAGAAAATCGAGATTTGGGCATTTTTCTCAAAAGGAGTTAGAACGCAACATTTTTTTGATAATAGAGAGATATCGATGGTAAAACTTTTGAAAGAATTCTTCAATTGTGCGCGTACTAGAACCTCTAAAATCGATCGTCAAAGTCTGTGTAAGTTTAAAGTATTAACTTTACTAATATGCCTCATAATAATAGTGTACAAGCCTTATGAAAATTCGCTACTATAACGCACTTGCTGCATTCCGAATTTTTTTAATTGTCATAGAAAATTTTTGAAGCAACAATTATTTTAGCTAACTTCAACAAACTGCTATAATAAATTGTTTTAGCATATTTTCGAAGATATATTTTTGCGGATTTTCGTAAAAAAAATGTTTTTGCGATATTTCTAGAGAAAAACTTTTCCTTTTTTAGAGAAGCTTTTTAGAAACGTTGTTCTGGTTAGTAAATCTGAGTAAGTTGTTTTTATTATACTACACATTTTTTTCTTATATTCTCTTTTGGTCTCATGAAGGGGAAAAATAAATGACTATAACTAACTTTCTTTAAGGCTAGAAACCTTAAATTTGGTATGTACTAGTTTCTCCAAAGGCATTTTGTGTTTACAGTTGTACTAACATAACTCTCTTGTTTTTGAAGATGCAAACATTTTTAATGGAAAATGTAAAATTTGTACAGAAAACCTGATTAGATCGGGCTGGCTAACAAATTACTCTAAGCTATTTACAAAATCGAAGGTAGCCGCCTCATTTATAATTTTCGCTTTGTTAATCGCTTGGACGAGTTTCTTAGGTAACTCAATAAAACCGGTTCTTCGAAAATTATTTTTCTCTAAGAAATTTTTATTTACGAAACTAAATGTTTTGTTATCTGCGACCGACTCGGCCGGTATGGTGATCCATACGACTTTCGGGTCTGCGGTTTTTATGGACCGCCTGTCTCAGGGAATGCTTTCAAGACGCACGGATCCTAATAATATGCGGTACATGAGGGACCTGGGTCGCGATGACGCTGCCGCTGGTTTGTCCCGAACCTCGGGTATTGTCGGGGTGGCTGGCAGCGGAGATATGCTCATGGGCACCTGGCTTCTCTTAGGTGCCCGAGGGGTTCTTGGAACGATCCTAAGCGACTCTGATGACTCCGGAAGCGGAGACGTGACAGCTCGAGCCAGTAGACCGGGTCGCCTTCCGCTGGGGAGCGTCCATCGATCTCCTCGAACCGCCCTTGCACTAGGAGTCTCTGGATTTCGGGAGTCGTCGGGCTGGCTGGCAGATGAGAAATACTCGTGGGCACCGTGCTTCTCTTAGGTGTCCGCGATGTTCTAGAACGAGCCTTTGGTGTCTCTGTGGAAGAGCCGAATAGGTTATATAAGCGTTGCTGCAAGTTCTTCTTTGACATTTCCATGTTAGCTCTGAAATAAAACGTGCGATGAGTTATACAGTTTTCAGGTTTTTGATGTGGACGTGGGCGTGTTGGTTACCCATGGCGTCCTGGATATCGTATACGACGGGGGATATACGTTAGACGACAACATAGGGGCCGGAGTACTTGGGTGCTAACTTGATAGTGAAATCCGTGACGACAGCACGTGGTCGCGTTTCATCACCTCCGCTCAGTTGTAGATAATGGTGCCAAAGATTGTAGTGGTGACTCTGGGACGTAAATGCGTTCGCCAGGTTGCGACGCACCAGGGAAAATTTGATAGTTGGAAGTCATAATTGACTACAATCTTAATTTGCGAACAAAGCGCAGAGTAGAACAAATCAGAACAACTTGACCTGTTGCTTATTATTAAGCGAGTTCACCAGCTGCCAGTAGCTGAATTGGTATGTTAAAAAATATTGACATTTGTCAACATAGTGTCAACATTTTTTGACATAACAATTCAGCTGCTGGCGCCTGATGAATTGTGGACTCGCCCAATCATTAATGCCTTTGTCCAGCGTTACCGACCGCTCGATAGGCTTGGACGGTTAACAAACTTAGGTGTCCAATTTCAGGCAAATGACTGTTCCTGTTTAAAAAAGGGAATTACAATGTGATAAATATCATTTGGAGTGCTGATTAGTAAAAAAAAACACTAGCTGAGTTAACCAGCATCCAACAGCTGAGTTTTAGCGCTCATTTCAGCGGTTGTCCACTGATGAACTTACTGTTGATTCAAGTACTATTTTGTGCCGTTTGTCTGTCATGCCGCTTTAACAAATCGGCAACAGTTGAGTTTTAGCAGAACCTGAGTGAAACTGGTGAACGCATACGTGGACCCAAGTATTCAACTATTGGCGCTTGGTGAACTCGGCCAATGACAACTAATCTGCGAAATCATCGATAATAAAAATTCTTCCGTATTGTTGTAAAATTCTTTAATAATTCATTATACTGTTCTATCTGACATTTTTATAAATTTGCAGGACGGTCATATAAAAGTTTGACGTTTTGTAAAACAAGCAAGACGTAAGCTATTTATTAGGAAACTACACCAGTGCTTCAGATTCCTCTCAAAAGTAAGTGCAAGCTAAGCCCCCCAATCGATAAAACTCATGTAAATTTTTCGTAGTAAAAATTCATGCAGCTCTTCGCTTGAATCAGTATCCAAAACCAGAGAACCGTTATAAGAGTCGGTATATTCGATTGTTCCTTATTTATTAAATATTGAGTCAACCCAGAATTCACCACGGGGAGGTGGCTGCACCCAGAGTTGCGCCCATTTCCGATATTTGAGATGCTTTTATTAACATTTGCTACCATAACGCACTTGCTGCGTCCAGACTTTTTGATTATTGTAAGCCTTTTTTTTTATAAAAAAATACCAATTCGTGATATTTTGTTATTTCAGAGGAGGTTAGGATGCAGTCAGAAGAAGGAGTAGATGAGTCTCAGTCAGTGGATACCCCACCAACGGAACCGCTGTCATCAGCAACCACAGATATCGAGATGACTTTCAGTGACGTTACTCCTATAACTTTAGACTCGCCAGACATACCCCACATAAAACCCCAATCAGCCCATGATGACGAAATGTAAGTATTTGGTCTCAAACAGAAAACATTAGTTTAGATATTTGCCTTAAAAAAATTATGACTTTTGATCAATGCTTTAAAAATATTTACAAAGCCAGACTCATTTATTTTAAAACAGACTAAATATCAGCTGTATTTGACCTAAATTTTATTTTATTGAATCTTACTTACCTACTCCCCAGCAAACAACCTGACGTCGTTATTACGTGATTAACTAGTATTTTTGGTATGGGACGTCAAATGACGAAACTGTGACGTTTTAGTGGTGCCAATTTTGAGACATTGAGCAATTGGTTTTTGACGAAAAGCTTGGACACGACAACTCTAGTTTACAAAATACACAGTTTTGCATAAAGTTTACGTTTCTCCCACTCCTGATTTTTAAATATGACGTCATCGCCATTTTTTTTAATGACAACCCCATTTTTATTTTTATTTTTTATTTTGTTGGATCATCGAATTGTCCACACGGTACCATCAAAATTTTGATACCACTCGTTAAATTTTAGAATGAATGTGATTTAAAGAGTGGAAAACAAAACTCTATTCAAAACACCAATCAAAAGATAAAGAATAAGATAAGATTATTTCCTGTAAATAAAATGGTCAAAACTGTATCCACAGGTAGGTACTAATCAATAATACAAAAGAATCAGGCGAATGTCATTGTCCAATGAACGTTATTCCTAATAACATAAATCTCTTTCTAAAGTGAATTAAGTATGGCACATTTAAGTGAAATCCACCGTATAAAAATTTTAATTCTGGTTAGATGCGGCGATAAAACCAGAACACAGCAAGAAGTGTGCAATTTGTTTTATGCGAAGTATTCAGATAGACGTATCAGCCCATCGAGTGTGAGTAAAATCAAGATCAAATTCAGAGAAACTGGGCATCTTAGACACAAAAATGATGATGGCTCCTCCTTGTACAAAATATTCCGGAGGCAAAATACCCCTCCATTCGGATCTCCGGGAGAGGGGTGTACAGGGGGCGCCAACATCAAGATTTAACATATCCTTTTCGAATATATGTGGCCTAAATTCTAACCTGAACTCCGTCCACTATTTCCTCCAGACTAACCGGCCCCAACTCCTCTTCCTCACCGAAACCCAAATCAGTGCCAAAACAGCCACTAATCACCTTAATTTCCCGGGGTATGAGCTCCTTACTTCCTTTAGATTGCATGGAGGCGTGTGCGCATACGTCCGTAGCAATCTACCCTGCACCAGACTCTCCAATTTAGAAGCTGGAAGAAAAGACATACTATGGATAAAACTTTCTCTTAGGGCTGCAACTAAATTCATCTGTTGCATTTACCGGTCACCTTCTGACAACAACTTTGTCCAGCTCTTTGACTACCTTTCTGAAAAAAACCGACTATCTGATTTCTGAGTATCCTTCCTCCGAGGTCACTATTCTTGGTGACTTCAATGTCCATAATAAGGAATGGCTAGGATCTTCAAAAACCGATCCACAAGGGAGAGCAGCGGAGGCCTTTGCAGTCAGCAATTCTTTAGCCAATATGGTTCAGCAACCTACTTACTTTCCTCGTATCCCAACACACAGCTCAAATCCCTTGGATCTCCTTCTTACTACACAACCTGAATGCTATAAGATATCAGTCACCGCCCCCCTTGGTCGCTCAGACCACGGCATGGTCACTGCTTCCTGCGCAATGCAACCCGAGGTCACACAGTCATCACACCCACGTATCGTTTGGCACTACAACTCCGCAAACTGGGACGAAATGCGGGATTACTTTTCCTCATTTCCATGGGCGTCTGTCTGCTTCTCTCATCCTGACCCCTCTGATATCTCACAAAACGTCACCGAAATTATCAAAGCTGGCATGGAATTATTTATCCCACGTACACAGAAAACCTCTTCAGCCACTCAAAAGCCCTGGTTCTCTAAATCCTGTGACAAGGCCAGACTTGAAAAGGTCAAAGCTCACAAAACGCTTCTACACAATCCCAGTCAAGAAAATCGTCAAGCATTTAACGACGCAAGAAACCGCTATGTCCGCATTCTTTCTGAGGCAAAAAACTCGTTTAATAACCACATCAAAAACAAAGTCCTCTTAAGCTCCAACGGCGGCAAACCCTTCTGGACTCTTGCTAAATCTATTGGGAATAATTTCTGCAAAAGCACGTTCCCACCTCTTGTCTCAGGGGATGAAATTGTCTCTACCGCCCTGGGCAAGGCTGAACTTTTTGCTTCGTTGTCCGCCGGCAATTCTACTCTCAACCCACCTCCAAATGTTCAACCACCAACAGTCCCCAATGTCTGGGGTGCCGCTGCCGCTTCTACACTCGCTATCCTGGACTCCATTCAAAAGAGAGCTATACGTCTCATCGGTGACCCTACCCTCACCCAAAGGCTGCCATCCCTTGCCCACCGACGTTCCGTTGGTGACCTCTCTCTCTTTTATAGATATCTGCACGGGCACTGCTCAGAGGAGCTTTCCTCCATAGTTCCCCCACCTGCTGCCCCCAACAGATCCACCAGGGGAACAGAGCGAATGCACCCCTTTACTGTCCAGGTCACCAGACATAGAACATCTTGTTATGCCCGCTCTTTTGTCCCGAGGACTTCCAAGTTGTGGAATTCCTTGCCGGCACATGTTTTTCCTTCTCCTCCGAACCTCCAAACCTTCAAGTCCAGAATTAACAAGCTGCCTCTTTCCTCCTTGTCAACACCCACGGTACGATAGTATTTAGGCTGTAAGCCCTCGTGGTGTGTTGTTGAAATAAAAAAATAAATAAAAAACATGCAAAGTGCAGGGTGTCCTAAGAAAATTGATGAAGACGTAAAATTTGATATTTTGTTAAGTGTGGATGAGAATTCTCATGTTGCATCGCGATCATTTGCAGCAGGCTATGAAATTTCTCAGCGATCAGTATTACGTGCATTTAAATTTAAAAAAAACCATGCTTACAAAATACACCTGCTGCACGAACTTAATGAAGATGACCCTGACTGACAAATGCATTTTTGTGAAATAATGGAAGATTTATGCAACCGTAATTCAAACTTTATTCGCCAAATACTTTTTTGGGACAAAGCATCATATTGGCTAAATGGAGCGGTGAATAAATACAAATATAGGTATTGGAGTAGAGAGAATTCTCACTTGATGGCTGAAATACATACACAACACCCTCGTAAAGTTAACATGTGGGCAGGAATAGTCCACGATAGAATCATATGACCTTTATTCTGCGACGAACTTCGCAATGGGCCGCGATATCTTAATTTTCTAAGAAATGATCCTGATTTACCAAGCGGTGATATTTGGTTTCAGCAAGATGGTGCACCTCCGCACTTTGCACGTCCTCTTTGCGAGTTTATTTATGACTGATTTCCTGGCAAGTGGGTCCATGGGTGACGACCAATAGAGCGGCACCGCATCTCCCCAGATCTCACTTCCCTAGATTTTTTATGGGGGTATGTGAAAACTGGAAACTGTGATGAGCACTGATAAGTATACTTGAAGAACCCAAATCACCACAACACATATTTTTAAAGACCCTACGATCGTTTCACTAACCACGTTAGCATCATCAGAGGTTGAAAAATTCTAAACTAAATTAACAGCTACACTGTATTTATATCATGCCCAAATAAACGAACTAAGCTGATGGTAAAAATTATGGTCGGAGACCTATCGTTTGTCTATTGTGTCTATATTACAAGGACGAGGCTGACGAACTACTTTAATCTTCTAGTTGACGAATTTAATGACAAAAACGTGGCGAGATATAACGGTTATTCGGATTGTTTAGTGGAAAAATTGGTTAACAAACACAGAACAAAGAAAATAATATGTAAATGCACGACATTTAAGAAAGATAAAATAGAGAAAAAAATTTGCGTGTCTACTTTATGAACCACTTATCACAAAGGGTTTGGAAAGCATTTTTAAGAAAGGATATTTACATTTGACTTTTTCGACGAAAAGTAATTAAAAAAATTTGTTGAGTAATACGAAAGACAAAGACAAAGCCACTGAAATGAGGGGTATTTATGAGATAGGTTGCAAAGATTGTAATCTTAAATACGTGGGTCAAACCAAGGCAAACATATCCACCAGATTTCGTGAACATCTCGCACATTTACGATATGGTACAGTAGACAAATCATGTCTGGCACAACATATATGGGATAATAATCACCACATTGACAAGGAAAATTTGAAATTTGTCAAAAATGTTAGACACCAAACTATGCTTGACGCTTATGAAAGCGTATATATATATATATATATATATATATATATATATATATATATATATATATATATATATATATATATATATATATATATATATATGTATATATGTATATATATATATATATATATATATATATATATATATATATATATATATATATATATATATATATATATATATATATATATATATATATATATTATTGCATTCATATATTTAACCATGTTGTATACAAATAAAAACAAAATAAATACCTGAAAATATGTAATATATGTTGTTGTCACAGCTACATTTAGAGTCAGGGGTAAATTACAGTTAGTTATCCAGCAGAACCTGAAATTTCAAATAATTAACTATATGCATTTGCCAGTGAAGGGATGATGACATTATTAAAGTTACCTGATAAGCCATAGAAATTTTGTATTCTACTATAACGGACAATTAAAGTGAATAATGAACTGCATAAATTCAGAGTTAAAGGTGAAATGAACCCCAAGAGAAAACGTTATAAACAATTATAAAACAAGTCCGTGAAAGAATAAGTTTAATAAACTGTTTTCGACAAAGTGCAAACTCCTAAACTTCAGGTGATTTGTTTAGTTGTAAGTTTGATAAAAATTTGTTAATATGTATAGTAAAATAAAGAAATTAATGCAAGAACCAGTGAATTAGTAATTAAGGAAATAATTTGTTAATAATAATAAGGCTAAGTAAGGTTTGATATTTAATAAAAATTTATAGGTTAGAAATTTGAATGCACAAACATATTTTTGACTAACCTGACTTTAAATCCAGTTCTTTAATTAATGTGATCAAAAGGAAGTAGCGTTTCTTGATTCATTTTATAAAATATGTCATGTGATTGGACTTATCTGAAAGTAAAAACATTAATTGGGTAAAAGCAAATTTCAAACACTAATTATCAGATTTGATTGGTTATAACAAAAACAAAAGAAACACATGATGGATATCCGGGAGGATTAAGAACGAGACTGTTAAGAAGAACCTAAACCAAGCAAGAAGCTAGTAGCGTGCGGATCAGTAAAAAACGTTTAAAAAGTTAGAAAAACACCAGAATAAAAGTAAAAAGTGTATGGAAGCTGTATATTTACCAAGATATAACTGTTGAAGAACTTCAAGCAAGGTTATTATCACGTATAACGAGAAAACAGCCAATAGTGGAAAATCCCAACAGACGCCGCAGTTTGAAATCCAGGTATTTCATCAAATAACAAAATAGCAGTATAATACCAGCCCATAAGTGAAATTAACCTTATTATTATATCAATCTGTCAAATTGGAATGGTAATGACATTTATCAACAACTTTTGCCAAATTATAGTAGTAAAATCCGAGTTCACATAAGAAGAACAAAAAGATACCAAAAGAGGGCGCTACGCGGAAATTTCAAGTAAGCTTATAAAATTTATAACAACCATTTTAAGATCTCATCTCCACAGTTACCAAACCTAGAAAAGCGCGGATCCAATGGTAACAGAAATCACATAATAATATAACTGAAAAGTCAAACAAAACAGATTCAGTTTTAAACATTTCATTTAAATAAAATAAGTAAACTTGTAATCGTCATAAAAAACTGTCAAATTTAATTAATTATTAATATAAAGGATCCAAATAAGGCCACTACTTAGAAAATGAATAACTTTTGTAGTTAATTTCATTAGTAATCAGTAATTCAAAATAAATGTTTTAAAGTTTTTATTAAAAATTTCTTTAATAATTTACTGTCATCTTCCATTGACTAGGAAAGCATAAAGTCAAATAAAATAGGTTCAACAGCACTATAGATGCTGTACCAGTGTAAGAATTTTCATGTTGAGAATCCAACAATAAAATATTCCCTGTAGAGAAGGAGAGATTCAAAAGGTAGCCGTGGTAAATATACCAGAATAGGAACAGGTGAATATTTATTTTATCAGAACATATATGGATTATATATATACATTTAAAATTTATACAGCAAATATTTTCTCAAAAGAAATTCCATAGACTAAGAGCTATAACAATAATAATTTGACATTTAAAAGAAATATTAGTTTTGCTGTAAAGGTATATAACGAGTGTCCTAAAATAAATAGACACTGTTAGTAAATTAAAATTACATTCACTTTGAGTAAAACAAAAGGCGCTAAACTTAATTAAGCACAAAAACAGTCACATATTTACAAATTAAATACTAAAATAAACAATTATTAACACTTAAAATAAAACACATTTACTTACTATGAAATACATAATTACATATCTAATTTAAATTAACAAACTTATATACACTCATATAGAAACAGAAACTATACAAAAACCGTTATATTCAATATATATATATATATATATATATATATATATATATATATATATATATATATATATATATATATATATATATATGTATATAAAGAACAAAACGTCATTAAATCGTGTGGCACCTTGCATTTTGCACTGACCAGCTAAACACTCCTAATCTGTCGGACAGAATAATAAAGTATTGTCAATAACTCTGCCGGTCTATACAGATACTAGGCTCCACGTTGAGTTCTCCACTTAAAAATCCCCTTTAGTTTTTTTTTTTGTATCCAATAAATCAATATAAATACTTATTTTAATGTATAATTAGAAACCAATATAAATACTTGTTTTTATGTAGAATTTTAGTTGCAATATTCATCATCTGTTAAAGTTAACATTGTGTGCGGTAGTTTTTGATATAAAAGATGTGCGGGAGTTATTGGTTTGTTCGCCAGATGTTGCCTGTTGGCGCTCATCACGGGCCTCAATATTCACATTCTGAATTTATAGATCTAGAAAGAACGTAAGCTTCCTTAAATAACGCGACATTCTTAATTTTAAGCCATTATCGTTTAAACTAGATAAAAGCTTATAAATTTGTCAACTAGAAGATTAAAGTAGTTCGTCAACCTCGTCCTTGCAATATGGACACAACAGACAAACGATGGGTGTCTGACTATAATTTTTACCATCGGCTTAGTTCGTTTATCTGGGCATGATATAAATACATAAAGTATAGCTGTTAATTTAGTTTAGAATTTTTCATCCTCTGATAATGCTAACGTGGTTAGTGATGGGGGAGAAAGAGCTTGTTTTCTTACCCCAATGTTTTGCAGGTGGATTGATCCCACCCTCGCTAACTAGTCGGCTTTGCTAATTAGCGTTGGAAGAAGAATATGTTGAAGATGTGGACTGTATGTGGATTGTATTTATAACTCTAGGTGCAATGGATTCCAGAAGATTCCAATAATACACTTTTTTATATTTATATATGTTGTATTGTTACTATATACACTTTGAACTTAACATTTATTTACAATTTGCGGCTTTACACTTGATTTATTGGGTTATTCAGGAGATTTCACAATCTTATTAGCTACTTGCTATTGCATTTAACTGCGCGTATACTTTATATTTGCGAAGGAAACACTGACTTTTCACTGTAACACTGTACGAACGGAATTTCTGTAGGAAGATTGGAGCTTGAATTGAAGTGGCGTAATTACACTAGCGATGTTTCGGTAGAATATCGGGATCTTAGAAGTCGCAAAAAAGCGATGAAGATGAGATTCGTTGTAGAACGGCACTGTAGAATTGAACTGGCTTAAACACACGAACGATGTTTAAGTGGAAGCTTTGGAACTCAGGGTTCCAAGGAGCGAAGAAGGAGCGAAGAAGATGAGAACTGGCGTAGAACTCGCGTAGAACTGGCTTAAACACGCGAGCGGTGTTTAAGTAGATAATTGGGAAGTCGGAGGCTCAAGAATTTAAGAAGAGGAGATCGAACGTAGAACTGACTTGTACCTTGCGAGAGGCTTGCTTTTATCGAACTTTCGCGTAACGCTAGGTGACGTAGTTGACATAACATAATGTCAGTAATACAGAATGGCCAACTAGGTAGAAGCATTATTCCTAGTGAAGAAAATCTACTGTGTGCATCTAAAAAATATGTGAACGACAGCTAAAGTTATTTACAATAAAGGACCTAACGGTATATAAGTATTCTTTGTATGGCATTGTTCATGTGTAAACCTAATGCTAACAGCTAAAGAATAAAGATTACCATCAAATTGGAAAAGATTGCGAAATCCAGAGATAAATAATTCCAGGTAGAAACTTAAAGGATAGTGCACCCGAATGAAAGTAAAGAGACAGGTGCGTACCAATTATGTTTCTTTAACAAGTGAAACAATCGTAAGGTCTATGAAATATGTGTTGTGGTGATTTGGGTTCTCCAAGTGTATTTACTTTTATGGGGGGTATTTGAAATGAAAAATTGATGTTAAAGAACCGAATAACCTAGAAGAAATGAGTCGAATTATCCCTGACGTCATTCGCAATGTACAAGAGGAATCTGTCAACAGATTTGCTTATTGTCAAGAAGTCGAACATTGTATTTAAAAGAAACAATACTTTAATTTCTTGAATAAGAGCCTTTATCTTTTAAGTGTTGTTATAAATATATAATGTGGGGTATCCGTGTAGACAATTCAATGATCTATAAAACAAGGGAGTTTTCATCTCAAAAAAATGTTGATGACGTCATATCTGAAAATCAGGAGTGGGAGAAACGTAAATTTTATGCAAATTTTATCAACAAGAAGAACAACTGATGGATCTTTCTTCAAGTAGTCCAGAAAAATCAAGTTTTGTTATTGTCATTAAAAAATTTCTGGAGTCAACTGTTTTGTAACTAATCGTTAATTAAAGAAAATGCGTTTAGGACATTGTTGTCTTTTCCTGTTTCTCGTCTTTGGGTAACTTTTTTTTTCTACTGTAGCTAATTTAAACTATAAAAAATCTCGGGACGCAGCAAGTGCGTTATGGTAGTAAATTTTCATAAAAATGTTTTTATTGCAAATATGTGTTTTCTTTTTAAGAAAGCAGACATCAATTTTGGTTACCAGTATAACCTATATAGAAAAAGCAGGCATCAAATTTGATTACCAGTATAACATATATAGTAAAAACAATGTGCCATGTTTCATCAAAATAACTTGATTGTTTGAAAACGTACAGAAATTTCCAAAAGTAAACCAAAAGTGTTACTGAAAAAATCCGTTTCCTGGTCAACCTTATAGGTTAATAGCAAATTGAGCTTTTCAAATATGAAGCATTTAATCAAAATTCGCAACCACAACGCACTTGCTGCCTTCAGAATTTCTTAACTTACAAACATGCATTATATTTCGATGGAAAATGCAAAAAAATAAGGCGTTTTCGACAAAAAAAAATTATTTGTACCACCAACGACTTATGGGCCAGCCTGTGATTGTCGCAATAATTTTTTAAGATGTAGCTCAAAACACCGTATAATTAGTGTATACAATATTTTTTCATATCTTGTATAATAACGAATATATTGAGCTTTATTGATTTTTTACGAAAATTCGACAAAAATTATATACCATTAAACAATAAACTCTATAGCTAAGGCTACTGCCAAGCATCAGAGAAAGGGTCTATTAGAAATGAATTTTCTGGAAATATTTTAGTAAAATGAAGGACAATGACGGTTGAAACTAAGAGTTCGTTGTATGTAAAACATTCTTCTTGAGACATTTTCTTTCCATAGATCGTATTAGATTCAAGTTCTTTGCCTAAATGTTGCGAATTTTGACGTTTTCAATTGTCACTTTGACGTTTTGAGGAAACCCCCAATTTATTTTTCTTTAAATGCCCATAACTTTTTTGTCTTTTGACATACAGAGCTAAATTTTGGTAGGTGGCACACCTATAACGATTTAAACCAGCTTACCAAATTTGGTTGCCCTTACTTTGTTAGTTTTGGAGATATAAATATTTTGCGAAAGAAAACACAAATTTTTCCGCGAAAACCTCGGCGGATTTTCCTGGCTAACAAAATTATCCAAGCGACTTGCGAAAGGAATGTACTCACCAATTTTGACGTTTAAAATCGCAATTTTGACGTTTTGAGGAAAATCCAAATTTATTTTTCTTTGAATGCCTGTAACTTTTTTATCCTTTAACCTACGGAGCTAAATTTTGGTAGGTAACTTGCCTATAAAGAAATAATTTCGCATATGAAATTTGGTTGCCCTTAATTTGTTAATTCCGGAGATATAAATTTTTTTTGAAAGAAAACACAAAATTTTCCGGGAAAACCTGGACCGATTTTCCTGGCTAACGAACTTATCCAAGCCATTTGCAAAAGGAATTAATTCACCAAATTTAATCAAAATCGGCCCATTATTTTTTGAGTTATCGGTGTGATACATATATATATATATATATATATATATATATATATATATATATATATATATATATATATATATATATATATATATATATATATATATATATATATATATATATATATATATATATATATATATATATATATATATATAACATATAAAAATTTAAACCGACCCCGGATATGTGTTCTGGGGGGCCTAATTAGCGCTCATTTGAAGAAATTTTTTCAAAATTTAAAAGTCGGGATCTCCTCATTAGTGAATTTTTTTTAAGAAAATTCACTAATATAAAAAGTAAGTTCAAATAAGAAAGGAGCTCCGAGTATCTATTTCGAATATCAAACCAAACCTTGACAGGGAGTTCACTTTAAAGCAGACGCATATACTAGTGATAAGACCTATGTCTCAGAAATGTTTTATTTTAAGTTTAGTTATAATAGTTTCGCTGTGATTAGATTTTTCCAAATTTAAATTAGGAATAAAGATGTAAAAAACGAATTTTGATGTCTTGATTATTTATGCGACGTACAGCTCCAGCGACAATTAAGCGGTGCGCGGCATACAGCTTGAGAAACGCTGAGTTAACTTGTAGCTTAATGTTTGTTTATCCAGTAACTGATTTTACCTTAAAAAATAGCAAAGACATTAAAACTTTACTAATATCTTGCCAGCATTTATAGCAAATGAGGGCAAACTTTTTAATTGTTCCTTAATTTGTGATCTGATCTAAATTAACCGAATCTATCCGTGTATGATCTATTTCTAACTAATCTGAATTAATTTGATCGTAAAAAGCTATAAAAATCTAACTAGCATCTTACTTCCATTTAAGCAATAAAATAACTTTGCTACGCGTGTTAAGGGAGCGGAGGATAATTAGGGAGTAACTTTTAGAAAGAGGATAATTTTGACATAGTAACGATGTAATAAACTTTAATAAATAAAATAAACTTCAACAATTCTTACAACTAATCTTAATTAAAAGTCTCCGATATTGATCTCTACATTTTCAAAGCAAAAGTCTCTGATAATGTTTATCAACAACACTACATATAACCCTGCTTGGTCTACGTACTGCATAAATTGCAAACCTCATCAGTCAGCATTCCTTGTACTGTACGCTGCAATTCCAACTTGTTTATTATTTAGATAAATATGTAATATTATTTCAATGCCAATGTTTATGATAGATCTGTGACCTACTTCTACATGAAATATTACATTAATTGTTGTAGCAACTTTTCCTATAACTAATTTTAAATTATCATTTGAATGATATTAAAAATATATTTTCACGCCTACGAACGCCCTCCTGCATAGCTTCTTGTTCACTGAACATTCTGCCGAGTCAACAAGGGACGACTTCCTCATCAGTTGTTTCTTGTAATCTGTTCAACTCTGCCATTTCTATTGGTTCGTCGTCGGGGTAGGCCTTCTCGACACCAGTTCTTCTGTTCTTCGGCCGTGCTGACATTTTCTTAGTTTTCTTCTGAATCCTCCGTAGTATATAGATGGCGGTTATAATTGCTATAGCTACTGTTGCTGTGGTGGCCAGGCTCGTTATTATGTGACCGTGCGCCATCGGATTCCTTGGAAATGGTCCTCCTCTTGTAGTTCTTCCTGAACGATGTCCGTCAAATCATCATATGGGCGGACTACTGCTTCTTGGGGAATTGTTACTGGACTGATTAAGGCTTTGGAAAACGTTAAGTTGGTTGGTACTGGTTTCACGAACCCGCCTATGATCGGCACTCCCTCTATCTGCCTGGGAGTTAGCACCATAGTTTTTGTCTTGATGATACAGTCTTGGGAGATGGATATAATTCCATACTGCTTCATCGTAACTTCTCCTCTTTGGTCGCTACATATGATTGTAACTCTATCTTCTCGTGGGTTGATGAACATCCATGAGTTTCTAGTGTAAAGTTGCTTCCAGATTGTCGACTTGACTTTCTGGTGGTGGATTGGACACGTAATTTTGTCTTACCTTTGGTATATCTCATCTATTATGCAGTTGTGGTTGTTCTCCATGCTTCTTACCATGGCTGGAGAACACACATATAGATTCTCGGAGATTGGGATGCTGCGTATGAGTTCATTGTCTGTTATCTGAAAGTATCTTTGCGTGTTATAATCAACTCCTAGGATTTGGTTGGGTATTTACATAGACCAATAGGTTTCGTTTTCGACCTTATATGGAATCGGGGTGATTTTTATTAGCATAAATTGCGTTACCTCTGTCATTGTGAAGTAACTGTACAGATGATTTGAAAATTTGTTTCTGCTTTGCTTGCAGAGCTCTTCCAACTCTACAAAATCCAGCCTCACCGACCCTGGGTCCTTTTGGAGTGTTTTTTCTTTCACACTTGATTTGATTTGACTACGCAGCGGCCATTGTTTGGGTGATACCATGTGCCCTGCCTGTACTCTCTTCTTCTTAAATTTACATTTAAACCTATGCTTCCATTGGCGATATTTTAAACTTGACTTGACTTGACTGCGCAGCGGCCATTGTTTGGTTACTACCCTGTGCCCTGCGTGTACTCTCTCCTTCTTGACTTTTCATTTAAACCTATGCTTTCATTGACGAACATGTACCTCATACCCAGCGTCCCAATAATATTGCTGAATTTGTTTTGTTCATGAGCCTCCCATTTTTATTGGATGGCCCTTGTATAATTTGTGACCTCTGCCCATTGTAGCTGGTACCTGAATCTGACCTGCATACTCCACTCCAGTGTGTGTAAATTCCTGGGTGGTTGTACTTCTTGCTGTTCTCAATTTACATATCAACTGTTTTGCTATTTCTTCTTGGAGAGCATCGGTCAAACCATGAGTTCTTACTTTTGATGTTTGCTGCTTCTTCCCACTTTGGTATTATTATTCCATTAATTATTGGACTAACCTGAATACCTCTTTTCTGCTTGGTGGTGGGTACTACCTCATCCCGCCTGGTTTGATTCATCCATAGTTTGAAAATTTTCAGCTTGGCTTCGATTACCACTGGCGATAGGTCAAATAACTTGGCTATTGGCGATGCCTAGTTCTTTTCTGATTTGGTTTATTGGTCGCCTTTGACCTATATTTTGCCTTTAACCCTGTATTGGTGCTTTTTGTGGACGCTTGTCTCCTTGATTCTTTTGAATTTGACCCTGTATAGGTGCTTGATTTGGAACTGACCGTATTTTGGTACTTGCCTGGACGCTTGTGTCCTTATTTGACCCTGTATAGGTGCTTTATTTGGAACTGACCTTATTTTGGTACTTTCCTGGACGCTTGTGTCCTGATTTGACCCTGTATAGGTGCTTTATTCGGAATTGACCTTATTTTGGCACTTTCCTGGACGCTTGTGTCCTTGATTGCTTTGAATGACCCTGTATAGGTGCTTTTTTGGACGCTTGTGTCCTTGTTTACTTTGAATTTGGGCGTTTGTGTCCTTGATTGCTTTGAATTTGGACGCTTGTGTCCTTGATTGCTTTTACCTAAAATAAAAAGGTATTTGGAGACTTGGGTTAAAGGATGTTTGACAAGGATAATTGATTTTAGTGAACACTGTATTTCCAATGGCACTGGTTATTTTTTCGTCGAAGGACCATGTTCTTCAACTGTTGGCTTCGAAGGACCATGTTAAGGGAGCGGAGTAACTTTCAGGACTAGGATAATTTTGACATAGTAACGATGTAATAAACTTTAATAACTAAAATAAACTTCAACAATTCTTACAACAAATTTAACGGAATGAATTTAAAATCGAAATCTTTACATAATGAAATCATAATTAAAAGTCTCCGATATTGATCTCTACATTTTCAAAGCAAAAGTCTCTGATAATGTTTATCAACAACACTACATATAACCCTGCTTGGTCTACGTACTGCATAAATTGCAAACCTCATCAGTCAGCATTCCTTGTACTGTACGCTGCAATTCCAACTTGTTTATTATTTAGATAAATATGTAATATTATTTCAATGCCAATGTTTATGATAGATCTGTGACCTACTTCTACATGAAATATTACATTAATTGTTGTAGCAACTTTTCCTATAACTAATTTTAAATTATCATTTGAATGATATTAAAAATATATTTTCACGCCTACGAATGTTCTTTTGCATAACTTCTTGTTCCCTGAACAACTCGATTTAAACAAATAAACTGTATAGCTAACAAAAATATATTTTTTATGTTTGCAGAAACTCCCCCCAAGACTCAAAGACTGATTTCGACGGCATAAACCTCGAAGATGACATCGAGAAAGTTGAAGAAAGCTCTTCAGATTCTTCCTTGTTGAACGAGGAAAGTACACTAAGCAATTCCAGATTCCATATTCCAGATGAATCTACCCGTTTAAGCATTTTGGCAGACGAAAAACCTAATGAATCCATCAAAAGCTGGCTCCAGAGGATTTCAGAAATGCAAAATGAAATACAAAAGAAGATAAGCATGGAACAAAATATATCTAGTCAAAATACTACCGATACAGATTCAACTAAGACATCTTCTCACTCTTTAAGTGTAAATACAACCAGCACATCTATGAATTCGTCCAGAGTTGTGAAGTACCAAGACCTGCCTTACATGGGCGAGATGACCTTAGACAATTCCAAACCAAGAAGAGGTCGTAAACCCAAAAAGGCTGATATCTGCCATTTAATATACAAGAATTACGGCACCATATTTCCAGGAACTCCAAATCCGAACAGCTACATAGAAAAAGATATTGCCAAGAAACTTGCAACAGAAAAAGACTTTTCACAGGACCATTCTAGCAAAACTGACGTCCAAAATAGAATTATAAGTAGCTTACTTGAAAAAAGACTGACTCAAGAGTATAAAAGGACCGGTGCTTGGGCTCTAAATAGCAAACCCTCAACCGAAACACAAGAAGATAGCACTAATCTAAGCGAACCATTAAATCTTTGTATCCGCGATCTCAATCATTTGAAAATTAGATTTTTGAAGAAACAAGACAACACGTATACATCAGAGATCAAGTCTGAACCACATAGTGAGGAAGAGATGGATACAAGTAAAAGAAACTCTCCACAAAGTAACACGTTAAAGAATGATGCAATATATTCTGCAAAAACACCAGATACATTATGTTCGAGTCCAGAAACTCTCTCAGAAAATGGTGTAGGACCAAATGGGTACATATATTGGCCTAACGCTGGGGTTTTTATACACCCAATGGCACTTCAACAGCAACTTATGTATTATCAAAAATTAGCAGCTAACAATAATTATACACTACCCAGTCTATCGCCCAAACCCTCACCTCCTAAAGCTTCGAGTGGTAGTCAACAACAACCACAAGAATTGAGAAAAATAGTGCCCAAAGCGCGCCCAAAACGACAAGATAGCAGCGAAAATACAAATGACGGTAATGTTCATGATGCTAAGCCAAAAAGAAACGCTTCTTCAGCTGCTGATAAAACTCCAACTAAAAGAAAACGCTCTGCAATATTTATTCCCCCAATACCAGCAGAAAATACGGCAAACCCAGCGACCGAAGTTAGTATCTGCAAGTTCAAGTTCACTGGAGGTGCCAAACCGAGTTTACAAGAAAAGAAGATGCTATCAGTGGATTCAGGTGGCAACTTTAGATACTACAGTGGTACTGGAGACAAGAGCATGCGTGGCTATGAATTTTTTCCAAGAGAAACTCTTCAGCAACAAATTTCTCATACGCAAGGCTCTAGTACTGGGGCGTTTTTACAGGCTAGCGGCGAAAAAATATTCCCAGGTCCACCCCCTGACTTTACAGGTACTAAAATGAACAATGATTTTCTTCTTACACCTGAAATATCAACACCAGCTTTGAGCATACAAGACTTGAACAGCAAACAGAAGAAGAGGAAAACAAAGAAGTCAATGCAAAGGGAGAAACTTGAACAAACATTCAAAGAAAAGGGGTTTCTAATCCAGACGCAGCAATTGGAGAGTGCGGAAGGTGCTACATATTGTAAATTCAGACAATTGAGGAAGTTTACAAGATATTTGTTTAGAAGTTGGAAAGATTATCTACCCGGAAATGTAAGGGAGTTACAAGAAGCTGAAAAAGCTGAAAAAGCTGAAAATGATGAGTTAGCTGAACATGATTTCGACGTTGACAGTTTGTCAAGGAGATCCTCAAATGACCTGTCGTCAAACGATGTTTCGTAGTAACCAGCAGCAGAATCTTTTATTAAAATGTGCTGTTGGTAGCATTTTTAATTGCTGAAAATAGAAAGTTGGTTATTAATAAAATAAAATATTGTTAGGAGTATACAACAACCATAATTACAAGACTGATTTTCTTGTAGATATAAGATCAATTTGTATTGGTTTTTTTTAAAATTTTTGTAGTAGTTTTCTACCCTGGTTATTGGTGAAATTTAATTTTTTAACTTGAATATTGTAATCGTCACAGCCTCAGAGTGATGTCGCTTTCTGGTTCCCACGATGACTGCCTGTTTCCAGCTGTTTTTTCATTTTATTAATTCAATTGGACTAGGTTTTCTAGAAGTATTCCTTTTGGTCTACGTTTTTCCTTTTTTTCTGTGACATTTAAGTAATGTTCTTAGAAAGATAATATGTCCAAAAACTGATAAGTATAATTTGGAGGACTCAATTCATCACAATGTAGTTTTCAGACCTGACTATCTTTTCGCTAGTTTTTCATCCATCTGATGATACCAACTTTCATCACAATACAGTTTTTACACCTGACGATCTATTCGCTAACAAATTCAGCCTCATCAGATGGACGAAAAACTAGCGAAAAAGTCGTCAGTGCTTATCACAGGTTACAATCTTCACTCATTGCTCAAAAACTTTTGGCTTCTTCCGCTCAATTTCTTTGAGCCAGCATATATCTTCTTTCACCACTTCCACCACACTCTCATTCGTCTTTCTATCGGTCTACGTTTTTCAGTCCATAATTGGATGCCTTCTTCAGGTCTACATAAGCATTAACGTATCTGTATTTATCACAGACTCATTTCCGATATTATCTTGGGGGGTAGTAGTAGTTGTAGTAGCAGTGGTGGGGAGGCTAACGCCAAGCAAGTAGGTCACAATGGGCCTTTTTTGCCAACCCTAGCAACCCAGCAACCATGCTCTACTCTTCCTCCGTTCCGTCGCCAAACCGCCTCGACCTCAAAATGAATGCCGGGACGGTCTTCAATTGGACGCTACTTACCTGATTCCTCTGCAGAGTCTTCCAACCGAACAATTCTGCTCGAAGACTCTCAAAAGCCTCGCATTCACACAGGTAGTGGTAGGACATTTCTTCATCCTCGCCGCATTCCCGGCAAATGGGATCCCTCTCTACCCCTATCAAAGTGAGGTGTCTTCTAAGGGCGCAGTGGCCTGGCAGCACCCCAAGGATGCGGCAAAGCGTAGGTCGACTCCTACCGAGCCAGCTTTATCTCGGCCCGGCCCCTCCACGAAGTCCCTCGCCTGCCTACAGCCACCAACCGACCCCCAGTGCCTCTCCATGGCTTCCTCAGTTCACCTGTCTAAGGCGACAGAGATCGTCTTCCTACTTATGCATATCGCAGGCTCCGGGCCACACAACGGCCGTTGGGAACCAAGCCTTGCGAAATTATTCGCTACCTCATTCCCCGCTACGCCACAGTGTCCCGGAACCCACACCAGTTGCACCTCCTTTGTCCTGGCTAGTCCTTTGAAGCCGTCAGCGCACTTCTGGACCAGTGTTGACCTAATTCTGGCGGCGCAGACTGCCCGGAGGGCCGCCTGGCTATACGAGCATATCTATACACATTTCTCGGGGCTTCTCCTCACATCCTGTCTATTGACCACAGACAGGATAGCGTACACCTCTGTTTCGAATGCCGTGGTATATACGCCCAGAGCATAAGTTTCGCGCACCCTCAGGCCCTCTATGTATATTCCTGCCCCGGAGGATTGTTGATCTTCCAGCCACGATCCGTCCGTAAAACAGACCAGGCTTGCGGGCTGAAATGCAACCTCTTTTCCCTCCGCTGATCCCTACTGGGGATCCTGAGAGTATATGGCCGAGTCAAAATCAGCATTTCCTTTTCCATCTCCCTGGCGACTCTTGCATGCCCTATTACTGCTCCCTCTCCGCACCAATTTCCAGAGTCTCGCATTCTAAGATGCGACGCCATAGCCTCCCTTCTGATACAGATGGGAAGCGGTGGCAGCATCAACAAGACCTCCAGCGCGGCTAAGGGTGTCGTCCTCATAGCGCCTGTGATACCCAGGATTGCCAGCCTTTGGAGTTTGGTCAGCTTCCTGGTAGCAGTTTGGTTCACAACACACCACCAGACCAGCGCCCCATAGAGGATTCTCTGCCTGACGATCGCAGTGTAAATCGAATGAAGGATCCGAGGATTAAGTCCCCAGGTCCTCCCTATCACACGACGCAGCTGCCAGAGGGTCGCTACTCCCTTCCTCACTACTCGTTCTATTTGCAACCCCCATGTTAGTTTGGAGTCCAGGACCACCCCCAGATATTTGACCTCCCACACTAAAGCTAAAAGTTTCTTCTTGGGGGTTACTGCTTCTTTAGTTCTGGACCGGATGCAAAACCAAACTTGTCATTATCCATACAGCTCTAGATTTTGCTTCTCATTCTATTTTTACTATGGTTAGCAGAATCTTCGCCACGCGAGTCCGCACACTTCTTCAATTGTGCTCGCAGCATTTTCGGCCGTTTATCTTTTTTGGAATAGTGATAATTTCACTCTTCATAGACTCCCTGGGCAGTTTCACCAATTTATGAGATTTAGGAGTCAGCTGAAACAGTTTTCTCTCATTTTTTTACAACAATTTTTTAAAAGTTCCCCTGCTAAATTGTCCACACTCGGATGTTTTCTTTTTCTTTTCACTTCTTAACTTTTTTAAAGGTTATTTAAATACTTTTTTTGCAATGGATGGCCCCAGATCATTTGGATTTATGTTAGTTGTAAATATACTCTTCTTTACAATTACTTTCTTTGGAAACATTTTAGAAATTTTAAACGCCAATACAAATAAAAAGGGAGCTTTCAAATCTTACAACACGGAGCGTGATTTTACCCACTCAAAGGCTATCTACATACGTGAATCTTCTATAGGTTTTAATAGCAGATAGAAAGAATACATTTTTGGACATAGTATTAACCACACTGGCAAACCTACTTTTTCAAAACATTATCGATTCTCAATACAGTCCTGCAGTAAATAACCTCAAAAACCCACAACATTTTTGTAATGACAAGTGAAAATTTGATTTTCTTGAAGCTTTAGTGATTAAAAAGCACATACACACCATTAGCGACTTGATTACAAAGAAAATATTCGTATTCCTGTGCTCATAAACTTCTAAAACGTTATATTACTCGAGTTTTAACTAGAAAACGTCAATTTTGACCAAATCAATCCTCATTTATCCCCTGACCGATGAAGCGATCTTACCCAAAAACAATTCTATACGTTCCTTTATCGGGTGCTAACTGAATACCAAATTTAAAGATGATATCTCAATACGTTCTAAAGTTATTGCGCCTACTAACAGACAGACGTCCAGGCCGACAGATCGACCGTCCGATAGACCGACATATAAATCATTTCATCAATCCTAAAACCTTGTGTTAGTCGAGTTTTAAATAAAAAATGATAATCTTCACCAAATCATCCCCCATTCATCCCCTACTCCTTGGAGCGATTTTACCCAAAAACAATCCGAACCGTTCGTTTGTCGGGTCTAACTGTATACCAAATTTGAAGACGATCAAGTCGTTCTAAAGTTATCGCGGCTACAAATAGACAGACATGCAGACCGACAGACCGACAGAAACAAAAAATTTTTGTTCCCAAATCAGGTTTTTTATATGTTTTGACACTTTTTACGACGTTTAAGAGAATACTAATTTTTGTCGCTTATACCATACTTCCACACGTATTGACGATATGGAAGTAATTGAAATAACATATGAAAGGTAGATGTATTCTCACCATGATAAGTAACGCAGACCGGTTTCGCTCTCGGTAGAGCTCGTCAGTGCGCTAGACTAATTACAGCTAGAATAGGAAGAAATGGGTCAGGGCTGACAATTTACAAAATTCTTGGTGGTTGTACACAGTCACCATTTATAACATTTTATGTTTATTAGAGCTGCCGCAACAACATTTTACCTGGTTCTGCACCGAGTTGGCGACGCTGTCGTTTATCTCACAATAATATACTAAGTTGATGGGTGTCGTTATTTTCGTTATATAGAACCTACTTTCCTTGCTGTTGTTCTTAATTAGTTATTTTATTATTATTAATGTTGTTATGGTTGGGTATTATTACTATAAGTTGATTTTATTTCCATGTTAAAAATTGACATACGTCACATAGATATTTTAAAGACGTCATCTGTCATCTGTCATTTTTATTTTATTTTTAAGGACTCTTTTGATCAAAATACTCTAAGGTATAGATGCGTCTAAATGGATTCAATTTTCGTTTGCCTGAAAACGTTGTAAAACGCGAAACAGGTGGCAGAAAAGAAAACAAC
This sequence comes from Tillus elongatus, assembly GCA_964006375.1. Taxonomy (NCBI): domain Eukaryota; kingdom Metazoa; phylum Arthropoda; class Insecta; order Coleoptera; family Cleridae; genus Tillus; species Tillus elongatus. The sequence goes on from OZ023267.1 coordinate 128,415,790, forward strand.
GACTTGCGAAGTCAGAGAAGAAGTCTATATATCTGTATTCCGAGCTTATAGTGTTTAGAAATGTCTTCTTTTTCTAGTCATATATTTATATTGTTGTTCTCTATGATTTTATTTTACTGAAATTTGTAACACGAAAACTGTCCCATTTATTTTCCCAAATTTATGGCCACCCACAGCTATTTTTTGGAAAGTCTTGAGGTTACAAGGTGTGTCATGACAGATTATACCAGTTTATTTCGGATTTGTTAACAATAAAATGAACCATGATAACTTGTGGGACGATAAAACAATCAGACACTGGCAATTAAAGCTTTAATTAAATTACCCTGCGACTTGACAAGACCTTTCATGTTAACATGGTCCTCTTTTCAAGCCACATAAAATTCTCTTTTATATAAATATAATTTAATTTTCCTTTTTTTTGTATAAAAGCGATTAATTTCTCGGGGTGATTGAGTAGCGCTTCATCATCATCATCATCAATCATCAATCAGCCCTCTGCGTCCACTGCTGGACATAGGCCTTCCCTAGTTGAGTCCATTCTTTTCTGTCTTGAGCGCTACGAATCCAGTTTTTTGTAATTTTTGTCATGTCGTCTGTCCAGCGAGTTGGTGGTCTTCCTCTGTTTCTTTTATCGGATCTGGGTCTCCATTCAAGTAATCGTTTGGTCCACCTGTCATCTTGCATGCGAGCCACATGTCCCGCCCACTTCGACTTGAGTTTTGCCACATGTACGACCACATCAGTCACTCCTGTTCTTCTGCGTAATTCTTCATTTCCAATGTGGTCACGTAATCGAAACGCCAAGCATCGACCTCTCCATTTTGCGCTGTGTTACTTTGAGTTTCTTAGCAGAAGCGTTGGTAAGGGTTAGTGTTTCGGCGCCGTAGGTCATAACCGGTAGAACACATTGGTTGAAAACTTTTCTTTTCAAGCATATTGGAAGGTCGCTTCTGAAAACGTCTCTAAGTTTGCCGTAAGCCGTCCAGGAGAGTATACCTCTTCTGTTTACCTCGCATGTTTGGTTGGTTTTGGATATGCTTATCTCGTGGCCCAAATATGTGTATTTGTCTACCCATTCTACCTCAGAGTTTTCAATAATTAGGTTGTTACTAGGGACGAGGTTTGTCATAAATTTTGTTTTTCCGATGTTCATTTTTAGACCTACTGTTGCACAGACCTCCTGAAGTTCCTGTAGCATCACTCTAATATCTTCCAAGTTGTCAGCTAGTAAGACAATGTCGTCTGCAAACCGTAAGTTTGACAGACTTTGGCCGGCTATTCTTAGACCTTTTTGGTCACAGTATAGCTTCTTGAACACATACTCCAGGACGGTGATAAACAGTTTTGGAGACATTGTATCTCCCTGGCGTACTCCTCTCCCAATTTTTATAGGATTCGTGTTTTCATGTAGTTTTACCACAAGAGTAGCATTTTTATATATAATGTAGATTAGTTTGGTGTAGCGATAGTCAATACGGCATGCTTCCAGGGACTGCAGAGTAGCGCTTGAGAACAGCTTATTGAGGTATATAAATTTAGTTTTAAATGGTCAAGAAATTAGCTGTTAGATGTGAAAAGATATATTTTGTATTCTAACTAAATTACGTGGTATTGAGTAATTTTAAATGAGACATTCATGGTATTTAATTATCTTTTGCTGTTGAGAATTTTTTAGCAATGCATTGAGGTACTCCAAAAACATTTAACTGGAAATTCTTCGGATTATTATTGAATAACATATTTTAGAGTCATCTCAATTTTGATTATCATTTTTTTTCCTTAACAAGATAACCAACTTTTTAACTTCATCTAAAAACTGTATTAGTTAAATAGAACATTTAGTTTTAGTTGTTTAGAAACAAACGATGCATTTGACCAAAGAAATATTAGTGAAAAGACACTTGAAGACAGGGTGCAGTTTCTTTTAATTGTTAACAGATGGTGCTAAAGCATTTTGATTATATAATAATTGTAGATCATTAAGGATTTAATTTTGTTATATTAATAATCTAGTCCTACTTAGGTAACTCTTATTATTATCATTATTGTTATTGTTATTGGGTACTGTGTACCTTCTTGTACATATTTTTGTTGTTAATCGAATTAATGCCATAAATAATATTCTTTTCAAATGCGTTGTTTTATTTGTTGTCTTATATACAAGTTGGGCCCAAAGTAATGGGTACACAAAGCAGGAGTTCTTTGTCATCAAAATATTACGATGTAGCCAAAGTTGTCCCAGCCTAAAGTCAAAATTAAAAGGGATATATGATAAAATAAGTTAAAATCAAGCCTGACAGTCCTCTTCTGCATTATAAAAAGTATCCCCATATCAGTTGCCTGACCCCACACCACTATGTTATAGCTTAAATGGAAGTACACCATTGCGCCATAGACGCTTATTAAGTTTTTAATGTTAAGGCTCTATTTAAGGTTTAAAATTGCTGCTCTGCTTCCCTTACCTCAACTTCATCAGCATCGCTCCCACTAATAACAATTGAAGAGTCATCGGGATACATAAACACCCTGGCTTCACTGATATACTCTGGAAGATCGTTCACGTATAACAAAAACACTAGGGGGTCGATGACAATACCCTGTGGAGTACCAATGTCACACTCTCCAGGTTCGGTGCCTCCCAATCTGACATAAAGTTTTCTGTTTGATAAGTATGACACAATTAGACTTTTAGCAACCCCACGTATTCGCAGCGAGTTTAATTTATCTGCGACAAAATTTATGTGGACGGTATAAAATGCTCAAGGGAGATAAAAAAATAGTGTAGCAACACTCTCGCCATGGTCCAATCTATCATGTATATCCTGTATATAATCTACCAAAGCTGTTTTCGTTGATAAACTCTGTCTAAACCCATGTTGGCAAGCATTAACGAGATGAGGTTTGTTTAGGAATTTGCTTCTGTCACATATCACTCTTTCAATGATTTTGAAGAGTACACTCAGGAGAGATAGCGGTCTGTAGTTTTCTAAAATTCCCGGAACTTTCTTTTTGAAGGCTGCAATGACTTTAGCAAGTTTCAGCACTTCCGGAAAATGGCCCAATCTAATGCAAGAATTTGTTATATCTGCGAATGCATCTGCCAATTCGTCCCCACATTTTTTAATAAGATATATATACCCACTAAGCATGGTAACTTGCAAATACTTACCGCAACGTTAGATAATTTACCGTTAAGCAAGTTAACTTTGCAACATTTCTAAATGTGTGCAGCCAAAAAACCAATGCAAACTTACAAATGAAACTTTAATGTAACTTTCAAATATAATATCTCGTTTGCCATCTTGTTGTTTTTCTCCATTTGTAAACGCACGTAAAGTTACAATTGTAATGTTTCTCAAAGTTTGTTTCAATATGTAAACATTTATTTGAATTCCCTCCGTTTTCATGATCGTGTATGTTCGATCGTGTGTCATCGTCGTCCAATAGCAACATAGCAACAACAGCGAACTGACTGACAAAGCGCCTGGCATTAATTATTAATGGCGGTTTGTTGTTTATATTTTCATCATCATAAGTTGTTATTTGATCTATGTCTATTTATTTTTCTGGAAGTTTAAATATTGGACAATCTTATTGTAGCCTGAATTGTTTGAATTTTGGGTAATTAAGTAATTCGTTGTCTGGAGTGTAGATAATGAAACGTGCAGTTTATCGACAAACATGTCAGGTAAGGATCCCTAAAACAGCTATATACTAAATACATTTGTGAATTCAATAAAATTAGTCACTTTTCTGTAGCATAATTAAATTTTGGTATGTCGCTATTGGTAAATTATTCTAAAATGGCCGGATTTATATATTTTGTTCTTTTTATGAAATCTACTCGACGAAAAAGAAAACCTAATTGCTAAATACGAATTTTGTTATGTCCTTAGAAGCAGCCTGAAGATGTCTTACCTGGTCAGACCAATTAATTTTAAAAGGTTAAATATGATTGACCTATGAAAGCATGAGGCTTATCCAGAGCAATCGACATCATACGAACAGTACAGTACCCATCAAGCTGCCAGGAGTGCTGATTTTGCACATTGTCGCAGTATCCTATCGTATGGAACATTCATATGGGTTAACTCGTCAACAGCGGAACATGTGTTTATCATGCAAAAAAGAGCAATAAGGACATTATGTGTGTAGGTCCAAGAAAAAGCTGCCCTGATGTGTTTGAGGCCAATGGGATACTTAGGTACTCCTCCAGCCATATTCTTCTTCAGTATATGTATTCAAAATATCCAGTGAATAATGAAGCTCACAACATCAATACCAGGTGCAGACATGAATTATAAATACAGTTGCACAAAAAGGAGAAAACAAAGCAGATGTTTGATTACTTGGGAGTCAAATTCCTCCATTTTCTACCTAATGTTATTAAGATGCTCCCACTAACAAGATTACAGTAGGCACTAGTGGATGTTAAAAAAATAAAAACCAATGTGAAGGAATTTATTGGTGCTCTAAACTAATGTGTATAGTGTTACTACCTGTATTCATTCTTTGTAGTGTGTGTGCCTGAATGTACACAGACATTGGCGGTACTATACTTACTCGATCGAGATAGACATACGTGAACACTTTCAGAGACTGTTGCCATATTTAAGCTATTTTCGCATTGAAGTTGTATTCATTTCCCTGCGCTTGATTAATCCATTGCATATTCTTACGTTTGCTTAATTAAACTTTCTCTAAAATCGAAATGAACGCACTATTTTAGAGATTTCTTTTTTCACAATAGTATTTGACATGTTGACTTTATTTTATGTCACATATGTTATTACCACATATTTTAGAAGCTAAAAAAATCTCGCTTCTCAAAATCAGTAATGCTGCAGAAGACTTAGTTTTTGTTATTTGTGTTTCACACGTTTTCCTAGACAACTAAGAGTTATTTAGTAAAACAATATCAAAAACAATTAATTGGTATTCATTTAGAAAAAAGAATGTTAGAAATCGGTCAATTAATAACAATATCACGAGTTTAAGTTATCTACGTTGTCGCTGAGTTTTGACTAGAACTGCATTTTAGGGTAAACATGGACACGCTTGCTATGTCTGAACTACCTCTATCTAGTAACTATAGTCGGTACTTATAAAGGCTGTGACTTACCATGTACATTTGATGGTCAATAAAATCTATATATCTATATCTATCATCAGAAATTAAATGTGTTGTAAGTCTTTACTTTTTTTATGTAATAAAGATTTTATTCTAATTAACATTGTCTTAAGTCATTTTTTACAGTTTTACAGGAAACATATATTATGTATAAATATACATATACCTATATTCAGTATTAGTTTGTAACTCGAAATAAATTCAGTTAATGAAATACAGTTTCTTTTTTTCAAAAATGCTTGGACACATTGATTACTATTTCAAGTTGCAGTTAAAAAATCTATACAGTGTGTACCATATTTGAAAAATGACTTCATCGATAATTTCTTTAAATCAACCCTACGTTTTTGTTGACTATTTTTAAAGTTCTTACATGGAATAAGTACACTTGGAGAACCCAAATCACCACAACACTTTTTAAAAGACCTGACGATCGTTTCACTAACCAAGTTAGCGTCATCAGAGGATGAAACAATTCTAAATACTTAAAAAACTAACATCAACTTATATACCGGATCTCAGGTAAAGAGATCAAACTGAGATGGACACTAGTCGTAGGCAAATTCCACAGTGTATTGTATTTTTATCGCCGGATAATAAGGTCTTTGCGCTATCCCTACTGCTTTATCTAAAAAGTGTCCATCTGTAATAGTTTTGAGAAGGTTCAACGACAGCTAAATTAACAACGATTCCTTTGACGGCAATAACTGTATACTTATGTTATCGGTAGAACGTGCCGAAAACGTGGGAATTTTATTCAGCAAAGCAATCGATCAAGTGACTCGTAATTGGCGCTTTTGAAGTGTTCATACACTTTTGGTTCTAACTATATTTCGCAATGTATACGCTTTCGAACCCATTTAGCTGTCCTAGTTTTCTAACATTTTTTATTAATTTCAGATTATCTTTATCAACGTGATGATTATTATCCCAAATATGTCGGGCGACGGCAGACTTATCTACAGTACCGTAACGTAATTGGGATATGTGTTCTTTGAATCTAATTTCAATTGATCTTTTTGTTTACATGGAAGTTGTAGAAAACCAGCAGATTAAAAATTTTTATTCATTGATAACTACACAATTTTTTTTTCTTGCTTTCAACTCAAGATTTATTATACAAATTTGAAATTGGTGATTTTGTATCGCTTGATGTATACTTTAAAAATAGTCAACAAAAAGCTAAGGTTGTCATTTACAAAAATTATCAATGACATTTGACACAAATTGTATAATACATTTTTGAAAAGATTGTAACACAATATTATCTGGCATTTTTGAAAAAAAAACTGAAATAGATTAATTGGAATTATCCCAAGTTACAAACTTGCACTGTATATATAATAAGTATATACAATTGCAAATGTAAGTTTAAATTTTACAACTTTGCTAGGCCCTTTTAACATTGAAGCTTGCTGTAAGGTAACATGTGTAAGTATAAAGAAAGTTTGTAACAGCTCACTACAGTAAACTTGCAGTAAAGTTACAAAAGAAACACTTACATATGTAAAGTCCCTGGAGGGAAGATTTGCCATTTGCAACAAACTTGCAGGAGGCTTTCTGCAAGTTATCTAGCAAACTTACACTTGCTTTGGAAAAGATTCTGCAATGTTAATGCAATATTACCTTGCTCAGTGAGTATATATATATATATATATATATATATATATATATATATATATATATATATATATATATATATATATATATATATTAACGCGTAATAGTCTTCCTAACAAAATCCTTTAGGATAGGTACACTGTAGTTAAAGTAAAACAAGAGAGAGTTAAATGTGGAAATAATTTTTATTTTCACACTGTTGTCATGTATTTTTTTTACAGAGTTGAGTAAAAGCAACTTAATTATTATTTTCATTTTTTTTCTCATCTAATCGAAGAAAATCTAAAATCAACAACACTATCAGATAATAATGGTATTAATAATTATTTACGATAGAACGAATGTATACATTTTGTAAATTACAATATATAGCGTCGTCTTCTTACAGAAAAATTATCACCGAGACTTGTGAGCATACTAAACTATTATCATTATCATTATTATGGTTATTATCATTACAATAATTAAAACTATTTACAATAATCCTCGTGGGGAAATATGAATCGTGACAATATTAATTGTTTATATTAAAATGTGCTTAATATTAGTGAAAATTTAGTATTATAAAAATGATATACATATCATTTAAAAGGCCGACCTCAATATGGTTGACAGAAATATACTTGTAATTTAAGAGAACCTGCTACATTTTGCCCTAACTGCATTATTTTTTGTGTTGTTTTGTATTAATACGATGTTTTTGCTGTTATTTGCCTACTTTTATACAATCTGCTTTATTAGGAGCCTAAATCAAACTTGTATGGTTTTTGCAAACAAAGTCGTTCAAGTCATATTATGTAATAAAACTAATTAGACGAGATCATCGGTTTTGTTACAAAGAAGCTCATCAGATACAACTTCCGTATCTGATAAAGCTTTTATCTAGCGAAACCGGTCGTGTAATCTAATTAATGCTAGTCGTATCTTGTTAGTTTGTAGTATTCAATAAATGGTAATAAATTTTCATCAAGCATCCGCAGAAACAACAGAAAAACTGATTGATTTTAATGAAATTCCCAGCAACACAAACTCTTACCATAATTTTCAGAAGGGTAGTTTTATATTATAATTCTGTATGAACCAGGGGGTAAATCACTGGGGTATTTTAGTGTACAAGGTAAGGAATTACAGGGGCATTTCGAGGTATTTCGGGGAATTTCAATTCATTTCAGGGTATTTCGGGGAATTTCGAGGTATTTCAGGGTAGTTTGAGGTATTTTGGGGAATCGTAAGGTATTTCAGGGAATTTCGAGGTGTTTTGGAGCATGTAAAACGTATATTGCATAATATTTCATGAAATATTCCACAATTTGGCAACGTTGTACTAAAAATCGCTGGGCCGCTATTATGCTGATGCAACGCATGATGCAAATAAGGAGAGATATGATAATGAGACTACCTATTAGTGAATTTTCTTTAAAAAAAATCACTAATGAGGGGATCCCGACTTTTGAATTTTGAAAAATTTCAAATGAGCGCTAATTAGACCCCCCGCAACACATATCCTGGGTCAGTTTCAATTTTCATACGTTATATATATATATATATATATATATATATATATATATATATATATATATATATATATATATATATATATATATATATATATAGTCATATATATATATATATATATATATATATATATATATATATATATATATATATATATATGTATGTATGTATGTATCACACCGATAACTCAAAAAATAACAGGCCGATTTTGATGATTAAATTTGTTGAATACCGTGCTTTTGCAAATGGCTTGGATAAATTCGTTATCCAGGAAAATCGACCCAGGTTTTCCTGGAAAATTTTGTGCTTTCTTTCGAAAAAAAAATATATCTCCCGAATTAACAAAGTAAGGGCAACCAAATTTGGTAAGCGGGTTTATGTTATTATACGTAAGTTACCTGCCAAAATATAGCTCTGTAGGTCAAGAGACAAAAAAGTTATAGGCATTTAAAGAAAAGTAAATTTGGGTTTTCCTCAAAACGTCAAAGTTGCAATTTAAAACGTCAAAATTGGCAACATTTAGGCAGAGAACTTGAATCTAATACGAGCTATGGAAAGAAAATGTCTCAAGAAGAATGTTTTAGTTTCAACCGTCATTGTCCTTCATTTTACTCAAATATTTCCAGAAAATTCAGTTCAATTATACCCTTTCTCTGATGCTTGGCAGTAGCCTTAGTTATAGAGTTTATCGTTTAATGGTATATAATTTTTGTCGAATTTTCGTAAAAAATCAATAAAGCTCAATATATCCGTTATTATACAAGATATGAAAAAACATTGTAAACATTAATTATAGGGTGTCTTGAGCTACATCTTAAAAAAGTATTTCTACAATCACAGGATGGCCCATAAGTCGTTGGCGATGCAAATTTTCTTTTTTTTTTAATCAAACAGGCCTTATGTTATTGCATTTTTGCATTTTACTTCGAAATATAATGCATGTTTGTAAGAAGAGAAATTCTGGACGCAGCAAGTGCGTTATGGTAGCGAATTTTGATCAAATGCTCCATATTTGAATAGCTCAATTTGCTATTAACCTATAAGGTTGACCAAGAAACGAGTTTTTTCGGGAATATTTTAACTTTACTTTCGGAAATGTTTGTGCATTTTCAAACAATAAAGTTATTTTGATGAAACATGGCATATTGTTTTTACTATATAGGTTATACTGGTAACCAAATTTTATGCCTGCTTTCTTGAAAAAAAAAAAACACACATATTTGCTATTAAAAACATTAAAAAAAATTCATGCCACAATAATATGCTGTCGTACAGTGGGGTTTCACGTTTCATCACAACCAGTTAACAAATTACGTATTTTACTAATATTTAAGTGCATGCAGTTGGAAGTAATTTTTTAATATCAGAATACTATAATGTGATTATGTGACATGATAAAATCAAATTTATGAATGTTAACGCCCTCTAAATGTTTGAGAATCTTTTCTCTACTTTAAGTTTGTGTTGTTATGTGAGTTTGTTTTCTTGCTAATTTAGATTGAATAAAAATTTAATTTCGAACATGAATTTTTCTTTCTTAAAATTTTTTAAATAATAGTATTTACCAACAATACATATTGCACCACTTCAGTCGATTATTATGTTTCGGTTAGAGTAAGCATTCACAGACATGTATGTATATGTATTTATTTGCATTTTAATACAGAATAATCGTTGTGACGTCACAAAACAAATAGAGTTTACTGGGAATTACAAGAGCGCTTTGGGGAATTGCATGGAATTTAGGGGAATTTTTGAGGAATTGCGGGGAATTTCGGGGAATTGCAGACAACTTAAGGAAATTTCCAGGGTATTTAGAAAGTTTCGAGGTATTTCGGGGTATTTCAAAGAATTTCGGGTAATATCGGGGAATTGCGGGGAATTGTTTCTGAAAAGGGAATTTAAGTGTACAATTTATTTTAGTGATTTCCCCCTCGGTATGAACGCTTAAAATATTATAAAAGTGTCTTACCAAAACTAACAATATTACGGATCTAAACAAAAGTACTATGCAATCATCTTTTAAGTTCACGATAAACAGCAAATTCACTGGTTTAGAATACAAATAGCTATCTTGACGCGATTATTAGAGTTATTTGCGATATTTGCGGTGTTGCCAGATTTCAGTTTTCTGCTGTGGTCTAAAGTGGTAGGTTATTTTAAGAATGACTGACAATCCAATTTAATAAACTCGACACAAGTAACTTTTATCAAATTTCGGTAACAGTATCTGGGTTAGATTGTAAAATATTATAGTTTCCAATAAATTTTAACAAACAGTGCTTAAAACTTTAGACACAGTCAGTGTATACCGTCATTTTGATATAATGGATTTCCCAAAAGTAGGTGTCATTTTGAATAACAAGTCGTTTCTGAACGGTCAAGCTTTGACCGTCTGAAGTTGACAGATGACAGATAAAGGTTACGTGGTTTGTAAAGATTGGACCATACACAGCCGAGCAATGCATTAAAATTGTTAAAATTAACTATTAAACTGATAAAAGTTTCGCAGAACCAGCTCTGGGAGTTGGTACTTTATTCAGCCATCATGAAGCACCAAGTCGCAGTGAGATTATGAATATGGTCAAGAAATTTTGTGCAAGCGGGCTATTTTATGAACCAGAAGAAGTCAGGTCAGGTCAGGTCAAACTATTGTGGGTGTGGTCTAAAAATCTATCTATTTGTCTCACCAATTGCATCGTATAATTGTTTGTTATTAGTATTTGGGAAAATAAATTATAAAGACCAAAAGGTCTTTGTATTACGAAACCATAACTGTCTGATGCTGGATTTCGTTGTTAATCTAACAGAAGTGTCAGGTTGTTTTGCACCAAGTTCCAGCGATCGCAAACCAAATGCTTACATAATAAGTATTTAATTTCTGTCATGCACTTGAGGTTATCGGATTCTTTTATTTTACAAACGAGTCGTATTATAAAAGGAAAACAGTTATTTTAAATAGAGGCAACTACGGTTTTATATATGATTAAAGTTGGAGAATAGGGCACTTCATTTACAAGACTGTACAAAAACATGGCGGAGATTCGTTTGTTTATGGAACAATTTAGCCTACTTGTAAATATTTGTTTAACTCTGCAAACTATAATAACAAAAATAATAACAAACAACACATTTCTTGGCTGAGTGAGTTCACATCGAGGCCATCACACAGAAAAAAATGTCTCACATTTATAACAAAAACAATTGCTTATTCATATATATTTTGCATGTGTCTTGTGTTTTGTTTTCCAATTGTACAATTTTCTTATGGTTGTTTATTAAATTTTTTAAGTTTTTTAATAAATGCATTTCACATTTTAGCTATATCGTCGATAAGGTAAACCCAAATTGCAATATAAGTAAAAATTAGTGGTAACATAAGATTCCCCTTCACGTAAAAAATAAATAATTCAACTCACTGATTGTTGTAATCCTTACTTAGTGAAACCGTTTGATACTAATTGCAAATGTAGAGACTTCTGCTATGGCTTCACAAGTGCTTGTTTTAGTGATTTTTTTTCAAATTCACTAATGAGGAGATCGCGACTTTGAATTTTGAAAAAAATTCTTCAAACGAGGCGATTTAGTACCCCTGTAACCCAAATCCGAGGTCGGTTTCAGGCTCTATATGTTTATATACAGTGTGGACGAGTTGATATGGAAACACCCCTGTAACTTATGTATTTATTATTCCATTTTGATGAACAAGAGATCAAAAGATCTAAGATGAAAAACTCTATTCATGCTGCGAAAATTGTTCTCTATGTCACCTGACCAAGCCAACTAATGCAGTTTTTCTATGTCAAAATAAGATATAATTTTAGGGACATTTAAAAAAATAAGTACGCCACTGCATTCGACATCACTCAAAATAGATATGTCCCAAATTTCATTAAAAAAAAAAGAAATATTAATCATTTCAGAGAAGTTCATTTGTGTGACCCTAGTATGTGGAAACACCCCCGTAACTTTTGTATTTATAACGAGATTTTTCTAACGAGATCTCAAAAGATGGAAAATAAAGAAGTCTATAGATCCGGTGAAAATTGTTTTCTATGCCATTCGATCACGGCCTACTAAAACTATTTTCATGTCACAGCATTTATAAACTTTTGTTCTTCAACGTTTGAGATGTTATTGTTGACTTTCATAGTTCCGTCATAATAGTTTTTTTTTAAGGAAATTTGGTAGGTAACAATTTTGAAGAATAGCGAATCCAGTGGCGTACTTATTTTTTCCATAAACGCTTTTTAAAATTTTGACATATGAAAACAGTTAGAGTGGGCCGTGATCGATTTCCACAGGAAACAGTTTTCACAGGATCTATTAACTTATTCATTTTCCATCTTTTGAGATATCGTTAAAAAATCGCGTTACAAATATAAGTTACAGAGGTGTTTCCATATGGGAAGGGTTACACAAGTTAATCTCTCTGAAATGGTTAATGACTCTTCTTTTTTTGATGAAGTTTGGCATATATCTATTTTGAGGGGTGCCAAATGCAGTAGTGTACCTATTTTCCCCTAGAAATGGCCCTAAACCTTTTTACAATTTTTTTTGCGTAGAAAAACTACATTAGTAGGCCTTGGTAAGGTGACATAGCGAACAATTTTCACAGTATTAATAGAGTCTTTCATCTTATATCTTTTAATATTTTGTTCATCAAAATCGAATAATAAATACAAAATTTACAGCGTTTTGCTCACCAAAATTGAATAAGAAATACAAAAGTTACAGGGGTGTTTCCATTTAAAATGGACCACACTATATATATATATATATATATATATATATATATATATATATATATATATATATATATATATATATATATATATATATATATATATATATTTATGTGTCACACCGATAACTCAAAAAATAATAGGCCGATTTTGATCAAATTTGGTTAGTACCTTCCTTTTGCAAGTCGCTTGGACAAGTTCGTTAGCCAGGAAAATCGGATCGGTTTTCCCAGAAAATTTTTTATATCTCCGAAAGTAACAAAGTAAGGGAACCAGATTTGGTACGCGGATTTATCTCGTTAAAAGTAAATTATGGATCAAGTGTTGGAAGTTGAAAAACAAAAAAGTTTTAGGGATTAAAAAAAAGGGAGTTTCCGCAAAACATTAAAGTCACGCTTTAAAACGTCAAAACTGGCAACATTTAGGCAAATTACCTGAAACTAATACGTGTTATGTAAAGAAAATGCCGCAATACGAATGTTACAAACCGTGAATTCTTAGCTTCAACCATCATTGTCCTTCATTTTACTAAATTATTTCCAAAAAATTCATTTCAAACAGATCCTTTCTCTGATACTTTGGCAGTAGTTCAATCTATCCGTTGTTATACAAGATACGAAAAGAAATTGTATACATTAATTATAGGGTGTCTTGAGCTACATCTTAAAAATAATTCTACAATGACAGGCTGGCCCAGAAGTCGTTGGTGATACAAATTGTCTTATTTATCTTTCTGCAACCCATTTTGCCTGACGATTGCAGAGAAGAAAACAGGCACTTGTGAAGCCAAAGAAGAAATCTCTACATTTGTATTTAGTAAATAATTTAACAGAACCAAACTCAGATGGATATTTCGTTTTCAAAACTCATTGCAGTCAAAGAAAATTCGTACAATTAGAAGCAATTTTTAACTTAGTAAATAAATATAAAAAGTATTTTTTACAATATATACATATCAACAAAACATTCCTGGAAGCGAATAATATTTTATGACTATTAAATTTTTTTAATTGGTGCTGAAATAATATACAAATATGTACAAGGTGTGTAAAAATTTTAGATATCCAGTTAAATAAAATACTGAGGTTGTATAATGTGGCTGGAAACTGAAGCAAAAAGCAGAATCACCCCAGAAACCCCACAAATAATGATCTATAATAATTATTTTTGTGGTTTTTGAGGTGATTTTGCTTTTTTATCCAATTATATAAGACAAAATAATTGTTATTGAAGACATTTGATAGTATACAGGAAAATCACATATTGCCGAGAAATAAAGGTTGTTACCTAGTTATAGATTCTCTTTTAAGGGCACTATCTGTTTTTTTTAAGTTCAGTCTTCAGCGATACATGCCCTTACTTTATTTTCTTGATTAAGTGCTGCCAGGTTTTGTTTTTTAACGTCGGTCTATGGCCAATCACCGAGGCCAAGGAGCAGTTTCATCTCACTATCCCGGAAATTTTGCCGAACCCCTATCATCCTAAGGAGGGTAGTTAGCTTTAACGTGTCCAACATCTCATGGACACCAGATCGACGGCTTTACGCCCCGCCCGAAGGGCGGAACGTGCAGACAACAAACTTGCTCAGATACAATTCCACGCCCTCGGTTGATGTTAGCTTTACAGTATGTACTGAAAAAGTGAAAGGAGGACCCTGGGAATCAAGTCCAGTACCCTTGGTTTCAGAAGCACACGTACTTACACCTGAATCACGGAGGCTCTATTTCTTTTAAATGCGCGTTTACTTAAATAATTTCAGCAATAATTCCCCTCCATCTCCAGCTTTCTGAAACTATCTTTTTTCTTCTTAACAACGCTTTTTTTCCTTGGAGCCCCTCCGCGATTGTCGCCTCGCAGCCTTTGGCTTATTGTGCATGCCCTATATATTTTCTACTTTACCCATCCAAGATCACTGACTACTGTGTCTTGAACTAGTCTGCAGAGCAGCTAGTAGGGCCAAGTTTTATATTGCTCTGTCTCTGGTCTGGGCTTTCCGTAGATCAGTCGTCTTTTGCGGTCGAGAGCTTTAACCTCGCGCAAGATGTGCTGGGCTGATTCAATTAACAACGCTGAAGCTGACACATTTTATATCTGCCTTCAGTGTGGATGAAAGTTTTCTAATTCAGTAATTGGTTACTTAAGAAAATCTGGTTTTACATTCACATTTTTGTGAATGCGGAGATACCCCATATGTATGGTCTAATATTACAGTTTTCAATACAGGGTGGAAATTTAATACCGGAAAATTAAAACTAAACAGTTTACTCTGAAATTCAAATTTCGAAAATAGACATCCCTTTCTTATAATAAATGTTAAAAATTTTCTCCATTCACTTGCACACAACGTAATAATCTGCTCTGGAATTCTTCACTGACTCTTATCTGACATTTCTTATCTCGTCTTTTATCTAAAACGTACTTGGTATCATTACTAGTTTCTTATTAACTACCAATTTTTGCAGTGTGAAATGTAAAATTCAACGGTTCTGTTTTATTTTGTGGTGTATTGTGTTAAATGCATGGTCTCCTAATAAATTGGTCGTAATTTTGTTCCGATAATTTCAATTAATTTTTGGTCTAAAATGCGATACTTAACTGAAACTCTGCGAACAGAAATAATAATGATGATTGGGTGTGGCGATATGTGTAGAACACATCTACAAGTTGTTGTTAACCTATTTAACGAAAAACATCCAGATTTGCCTCCACTAACCCAGGGAACTGTGTCTAAGATACATTCACAGTTTTGTGATTATGGACACGTTAAACCACTACCTAGGAAACCCAAGTTTGTTAAAGATGTATAACTCAATATTTTATTGGCTTTCCAAGAAGAACCAACAACTTCTACCCATCAAGTTGCACGTGGATATGATGTTACTCAAGCAACAGTTTTAAGGTGTCTCAAAAACGAAAAAAAGCATCGCTATAAACTACAACACGTTCAAGAATTGATTAACGGTGATTCTGATAGAAGACTACAATTTTATGAACAACTGCTAGACATATTACATATAAATGTTATTTCTTCTGCTGACGTTCTCCGATGAAGCAACATTTCTTTTGAACGGCGATGTAAACAGGCCAAATTGCAGATACTTGTTTACTGAAAACCCGTACTGGATGCGACAAACACACACTCAGCGTCCTCAGAAATTGAACGTTTGGGCTGGTATCATTGGTGATCACGTAGTTGGACCTGTTTTTATAGAAAATCTAAGTTCAAGATATTTAGAAATGCTAAGAAAACAGGTTGTCCCAATGTTAGCAAAATTGTCTCCAAATGTAATGGAACCTAATATTCCCCATTAAAGCATATGGTTTCAACAAGACGGTGCACCGCCTTACTTTGCTCTTCAAGTACAGGAGTATTTGCACGAAGCCTTTCCACAAAGATAGATTGGACAAAGAGGTTTCGTAGAATAGCCCGCTATGTCGCCAGATCTTACACCTCTTGTTTTCTTTTATGGGGATACCTTAAACAAAGAGTGTAGAAAACGCAACCTGCTAATTTAGATGATCTGAAAATAAAAATAACAACAGAAATTAGGAACGTAACGCCTGACGTGTTGAATAGAGATAGGGAAGAATTCCAGAGCAGATTATTTCGTTGTGTGCAAGTGAATGGAGAACATTTTGAACATTTATTATAAGAAAGGGAAGTTTTTATTAAGTTTACTTTCGAAATTTGAATTTCAGGGTAAACTGTTCAGTTTTAATATTTCGGTAATAAATTTCCACTTTGTATTGAAAACTGAAATATTAGACCATACATATGGGGTATCTCCGCACTCAGAAAAATGTGATCTATCAAACTGTTATGAAAAAATGTAGGGTTGGTACTTCGAAGAAATAATGGATAAAGTGGTGGGGGTAAAATGGTGGAAGTTTAATTTTCTTAACTATGATTATAAGATAATGTTCGACAAATTAAACTTCACGTGTCTCAGCGTTTTCCACAAAACTATTTTTTACTGAATAATGAATTTTATTCCATAAGAGTGTTTAATACTGTATATATAAAGTCTAAATAAGGGCTATCGACTTCAAAATTTTATGGCCATTAAAAAACGCAAGTGCTTTTCTAAAACATGTTCCATATTTTGTACCTTCTTCGGGACATTATAAGGAGCTTAGAGAGAGTTACAGCTATGATATACAATCCAAAGTTAACTTAGAATTACCTACCGAAAGCTGAACAAAGTATGAGAAGCAGCCAGTAAGGGAAAACCTAAAGGAAGTCAGATATCTCACCGATTTTTGATACTTCACACAAAACCAACACACAGATCACACACGACACTAGTATAAAACCTTGGTTATATGGTCACATTATACTGGTGTCTGGTGTTTTGTGTGTTTGTTGTGTGTGAAGTATAAAAAACCCGTGAGATGCCTCACACCCTTTGTGTGACCTTGCTGGCTGCTCCTTGTGCTTTCTTCAGCTTTCGGTAGGTAATCCTAAGTTATCCTTGGATTGTATATCATAGCTGTAACTCTTTCTAGGCTCCTGATGAAGTACAGAAGATGATGGGAAATATAGAGCATGTTTTAGCAAAGAGCTTGCGTTTTTTAATCAGACTTTAAAATTTGGAAACTAACAATAACGAACGTTATTCTCTATCAGTTTTGCTATATATATATATATATATATATATATATATATATATATATATATATATATATATATATATATATATATATATATATATATATATATATATATATATATATATATATATATAGCAAAACTGATAGAGAATAACGTTCGTTATTGTTATATATATATATATATGTTATATATATATATATATATATATATATATATATATATATATATATAACATATATATATATATATATATATATATATATATATATATATATATATATATATATATATATATATATATATATATAGGTAGCTAAAATTAAGAAAGATTTGCACTTTTTATAACGGTTTCTTAAAATTTTTGCACACACCATGTTTACAACAGGTTTTGTATATTCGAATTAATTTGAAATAATTTTTGCAAAACTTTGAGGATATGTCGTATTATTATGAGGTTATGGTTGACTAAATATAAGTTGTTTTAGTATATAATGAAAATGGATTCTATAGACTAGTTAATACAAAAATATGTTCATTAGAAAATAGGATATAGAATCTGGAAATCGTTAGAAGTAGACTTGTAGTTGTAAAAAACAATTCCAGTTGGACAGAAGTTTCATTTTTTATTTTTAGAGATAAAGAACTTGTTAGTTTAGATTTAAAATAGAAGGGTTGTTGGTCTTTATTATCAAAATCAAGACAAATCGCCTGCTTTTAATATATGGGGGAATCTTAGAAAAAGGCATTACCTTGAAAACGTTAAACGTAATGGTAATTATTTAGTACTGAGAACACTCAAAACTTTATGTTTTTCTGCACTAAACCCTGCCTTTGTGGCCATATGCGCATACAGAGTTAGCTGTTTTGACTTTTGAGTAAAGCTAGAGTGACGAAATTAACCGTTTCAAAGCTAAAAAGTTTACCGTTTACAGTTAGAAGCGTATATTCTTCTATTAAGTGGTTTTCTAGTAAAGTTTGCGAAGAGATTTTTAAGGATCATTATGCTCTGTGTGAAAACTTAAACCTGTGATGAGCACTAATAAGTACACTTGGAGAACACCCAAATCACCACAACACATATTTCAGGGACCTTACGATCGTTTCGTTGACAATGTCAACATCTTCAGAGGAAGAAAATTCTACATAATTTTTTTCCTCTGAAGATGTTGACATTGTCAACGAAACGATCGTAAGGTCTCTGAAATCTGAAATATGTGTTGTGGTGATTTGGATGTTCTTCAAGTGTATTGATCATTATGCTGATAAAAGTATGGATATTTGAGGCCAAGATTGGCAAAATATTTTAATAGTAATCCAGACACAATTTCTGAAAACTATTGCTCATATATATATATATATATATATATATATATATATATATATATATATATATATATATTGCTATAGATAGCAAATGATAGGAAAGATTACGAAATTTTAATGGGAAAACGGGAAATTTATGCATACTAGTATATATAAAATAAATGTATACACCCTAATGTAGCAATGAAAGAGTTTTGGCAGGAGATGTCAACGCCCGACATGAATGTCAGTGACCCATGTAGCAACCCTCGATGTTAAGTTACATTCGAGTAATATAAAATTATATTATATACTAGAAATATCCGTAAAGAAACCAAGAACAATGCTTCAGTTTTGTAGGGAGAATGAGATTGTAGATAATAAATGTAGTTCTGTTGATTTTATTGTATGTAAAAAATAGATATGACCAAGCTAGCTAAAGACTCAATGTAGTAAAAGAGCGGAGGTCATTTGTAAAAAACAAAAGTTTGTAGAATATTAAGGTAATGTGCGCGTAAGAAAAAAACGTAAAAAGACACTAAAGGTTTGACGGAAAACTTAAACACAGGTGGTGTGACGAACAATAGCGTTTTTTCACCGGTAAGAGAGTTAATAAAAGCAACGGTCCGAGAGGGTCCGGCGGCTGTCTTTTCCATCCAGTGAATTCATCAGTATCACTTTACCAGACCAGGTGATCATCGTCATAATTATGTAAGTTGACATAAGAGATTCCAGAGTGCATCGAAGGGAGAGTATAAAACACCTCCAGAGTGCTACGACTATGGAATAAATATATCAATATGTTAACGAAGTAAATCCGTTAATAATCAATAAATGGACAGTAAATTATGGCATGGACAAATTCGAAAGATAATAATAATTAATCAAGGTCCGCATTAATGGAAGAACAATAAATAATCCAATGGAAAATATGTCAGTAAGTGTTACCTTTTCCTAAATTGACCAGTGCGGGTTGAATTTCACCATTTTAACAGCACCAATCAAATATTTTTGTGCTAATAAATTTTAAAAACAAAAATTTTGTTTGAAATAAACGGAAAGAGACCTTGATCTCTGTAGAATTGTCGATGTATATTGATTATGTAGTATCCATGTTTAATTAATTGTGTAGGTAATTAGTTATAATGTTACCAGAATGTTTTAATAGGATTTTTCAAGTTATATTTATGTAAAGAATGTTTTAAAATATCTCTTTGTATTTAACGAGTGTCATATCGGCACAATTAAATGTTTTAATAGGATTTTTCAATTTATGTTTATGTAATGAATGCTTTAAACGTTACTGTGTGTATTAAATGTGTGTCAAATAGACACCGTAAAATTTGTGTAATGAATTAAATAGAATGTATAACAGATTGTAATTAACGGAAGTATTGTTTTTGGTTGATAATTAATCAGCAAAATTGTTGTATAGCCATCTGTGCAGAGCGAAATTAATTTTTGATCAAGTGAAAATCAATAAATGAATTTAAATAACACATATTAGTGAATTTTAATTAGTAGAAGCTAGCTGTAATTATAAGGAACCCAACCTGATGATTAAGACATATGTTCTCAGCTCTAAAATAAATATTTGCAGGTATATACTACCCGTAAAGTAAAGTAGAATACCATAGCAATATATATATATATATATATATATATATATATATATATATATATATATATATATATATATATATATATATATATATATATAGGTGCTAACATTTGGAGCAGAAGTTTCCAAAAATTCTTAATTGTGATCTAGTTAAGGAATTTGATATTAAAATATTATCATATTGTAAGATGAATAACTTGCTTCTGAATGAATTATTAAAGTAAAAATTCGATTTTAGGACAGTAGTTACAATAAGAATAAATTTTCTTGCTATATCAAATAGCGATGTTTTGTAGGTGTCTTGATTTTGATCAAATACGTAATAAGGACCATCTCCCGCTTTTTCTAATAGGAGTAATACTAAATAGTTTTTTTTATGACATTGAAATCGAATGTTTGGTCCAAACATCTACGACAACATGAGTTCGATGATGAAATTCGGCTTCCAAAGTGTAAAATTGAAAGATTATACGAATCACAGATGAAGAGGCACTATCATAGTCGACAAAAAAGAAATACAATACCTTATAATTATTATTATTATTACACTATGATAACTTCTTATGTACGGTTACACCAAGAAAAAATATTATTTATTCAGGTTTACCTGGACCAATTAATTTAAGAAGTTCATCATGGTTCCAAAATTTCGTCTATACGTAACTCTCAGTTTATAATATGTGTAAAGCTAAACGAAATAATGTTTACGTTTTTTTGCATATCTATTTTCTTATAAATTAAAAAAAAATAATCAAGATTTTGACCAAATGTGTTTGTAAATTTTTATTGCCTTTCGTTAACTTAATAGCGGTCGTTTCCCAAAGGTCAAATCTAAGACCCATTTTTGTAATTTAGTACAATCATTTAACTTTGTAGATAGATTTTAATTTAAAATTATATTAGCATATATTCCAGTAAACAATTAGCCTAAAAATACGTTTGGTTAACCTGAAAAAAGGCACTATAGTTGGATGTAATGCATCACGCACTGTTAAAGATGGTGATAAATATAGTAAAGAACCGAGAAGAAAAACTGCGATGGTACAACAAGCCTTCGATTGGCAAAATACTCTTCTTACTAAGAAATATCATAACATGGACCAGCATAGAAGATTTATCAGGTCAAATGTATATAAAATGTTGTATGTATGGGGCGGAAAGCTAGAGCGCTGGTACTGTATTAGGGAAATAGACGTTTTTCAGATGTGGCCACGAAGAAAAAATTTCGGAGACTAGGTACACCGATTAAAAAACGAATAAAAGCATGCTAAAGAAAGTCGCAAATGCAACAAGTGCGTTACAGTAGCGAAGTTTCATAATTTTGCAATACAATCAAAACTTACCTGGACGTATCTAAAATAATTTTTGTAAAATTAAGTCTGTGGATGATGGATAACCTTCCAGAACCACCCCTTTCTCTGCGCACATACACAGTTAAATTAAATGGCCATTTTATAAACAATTTAGTTAAAAGTACCTCAAGTTTTTCTATCAAGGAAATATGTTAATAAAACTTTGTGGTATTCTGTTGATTAGAAACAACTGAATGTAATGTAGGGCATTCATCTTTGTTTATTCTATTTAACTTTAAAGCACAGAGTAATCCTTTTCGAATAACAGCGAATATATTTCGCGGCCTTTTCCAAATTATGTTACATTTAATTCCGAAAAAACTCGGTTACAATTATGTAACTAAATCAAATTCTGTAGTTTGATGGCAATATATGAGTTTTATTTCGTAAAAATAAATTGACTAGTTTCAAATTACAGCATGTTCAACAAAATTTGACTCTTACGACTGGCCAACAATCCTCAGCCTCAGGAAATAATTTTTTAATAATATTTGAAGGATATTTGCTTAGAAAAGGCACATCCATAGAAAAGCTGTACCAATTAAATAAACGATAAAGCACCAATGCAATTAAAAAAGAAAACTGCCGGCGACAAAGTCATGCTTGCGACTAAACAACTTTGCCATTAGACTGGTATGTTAACAACTATAACAGATGGCAATTTTTAAAACAGACCTAATGATAACGTATGCCTACACTAAGTGAGTGATGATACACGAAGCAACGTGCCGCCACCTAGTTGCGGAACCAAGTAGTATGTTGTCATGCCAGCTCCAAATAACACAAAGTGTTAAAAAATAGAGACTGTATACAACCAACTAACAATTTAGTAAATTGTCAGCCCTGGCCCATTTCTACCCTAATATAGGGACAAAGTATGTAAGGCGAGATGTATTCTCGCCACAATTAGAACCGTATACCGGATTCGCTCTAATTAGCGCTCTTCAGTACGGCATACTAATTGTAGCGAAAGTACACCTAAAAAGTAACACAGCTCTGGTAGCCAGCCTCCCAACACTAAGTGAGTGGTGAGGCACAAAGTAACGTGCCAGTAGTTAATGAGACACTTGGGCCAGACAGTTCTAGTGACTTTTCTAGTGACTTTTGTTGCAGTTGGTAACATTGGTTGTCATGTGGTTAAGTACGGGTTCAACATTATCGACATGACAGCTAACAGTTAGCGCCATCTAATGACTTTTTGTTGTAGTTGGCAACATTGGTTGTCAGTTGTCCTGAACAGATCAGATGAATCTGGTCTGTTCAGGACAAGATAGCTCTGTTCAGTCCTGAACAGACCAGATTCATCTGATCTGTTCAGGACAACTGACAACCAATGTTGCCAACTACAACAAAAAGTCACTAGATGGCGCTAACTGTCAGCTGTCATGTCGATAATGTAGAGCCCGTACTTAACCACATGACAACCAATGTTACCAACTGCAACAAAAGTCACTAGAAAAATCACTAGAACTGTTTGGCCCAAGTGTCCCATTAACTACTCGTGCCGTCACCTAGTTGCGGAACCAAGTAGTATGTTGTCACACCAGCTCCAAATAACACAAAGTGTTAAAAATAGAGACTGTATACAACCAACTAACAATTTAGTAAATTGTCAGCCCTACCCCATTTCTACCCTAATATAGGGACAAAGTATGTAAGGCTAGATCTATTATCGTCACAATTAGAACCGTAGACCGGTTTCGCTCTAATTAGAACTCTTCAGTACGGCATACTAATTGTAGAAATGAGCCAGGGCTGTCAATTTACCAAATTGTTAACTGGTTGTATACAGTCTCTATTTTTTAACACTTTGTGTTATTTGGAGCTGGCGTGACAACATACTACTTGGTTCCGCAACTAGGTGGCGGCACGTTGCTTCGTGTCTCACCACTCACTTAGTGTTGGAAGGCTGGCTACCATAGCCGTTTTATTTTATAGGTGTATTTTCGCTACAATTAGTATACCGTACTGAAAAGCTCTAACTAGAGCTAAACAGGTCTACCGTTCTAATTGTGGCGAGAATACATCTAATAATTAAGGTACTTAATGAGAGGCTTCATCCAGACAGCAAAATTTATTGATGAGGTGCCCTACGCGTTTCGGCTATACAATAGCTAAAATTTTTTGCTATGTGACTGTAGATTTTTAGTCTTGATGATGTATGTAAAGTTTAACTTGAGATCATTGTGCTTAAACCAGCACAATTGCCTACCAGAAGACAATGTTTTCTGACAGACCTTTTATTACAATTTTTAGAGTTGCCCCTGATGATGGCTATTGTATAGCCGAAACGCGTAGGGAACCTCATCAATAAATTTTGCTGTCTGGATGAAGCGTCTCATTAAGTACCTTAATTATGTCTATCCCAGACCTTGTGACGTTCAGGAATGAAAGAATACATCTAGCCTTACGTAATAATGCCTGTTAAAATAACATTTTTCTGGCGTACATCCTGATTTAATAAATGTACAACAAGTTGTGTTAAGGTTTTTGTAAAACTGAAGCTGCTACAAAAATCGTTTATAACAACTGTAGCTACATTTCTAGTACACACGCATCGTTTACATCAATAGCAAGAGATATATCTCAATTCCAGTAGAAAAAGATGCTAAAGAATGTTAGTACTTATTATTATTTCGTTTCAACGGCAGGATGTTCTTAATGAAAATTCACTAATAGAGAGGTAACGATGGTGACACCTTAGGAAAATTAGGAAAATGAGCGCGATTTAGGGCCCCTTGAACCTACACCCAAGGTCCGTTTGAATTGTTTATATATATATATATATATATATATATATATATATATATATATATATATATATATATATATATATACATATATATATATATATATATATATATATATATATATATATATATATATATATATATATACATACATATATATATATATATATATATATATATATATATATATATATATATATATATATATATATACATATATATATATATATATATATATATATATATATATATATATATATATATATATGTATCAGAGCGATAACTCAAAACATACTCAACTGATTTGAATTGAACAAAACTTGGCAAATGCCTTTATTTCGTTACAATCAAAAATTAAATAGCGGACGAGTTCGTCAAACAATTACAACGGACATTTTTTCTGAAGAAATCTAGAAAAATATTTTTGTATACTCTATATTTTTGAAAGTATTAAATTAACTGGAATGAGACTTCACATATAGCTAGAAATAAAGTGAATAAACCTCTGTTGTGAATTTTAAATACTTTGGTTGACAAAATTTCACAAAATTTTGAGTTTTACCTAAATTAAAAATAAAATCTGAACGACATTAATTGAAACAACTTAAGTGGTTAAATTATAATGCCAGACAAAGACAGAGTAGTCACCTGCGACGCGTAGATTGATACATATACCACAGGCATACATCATAATGCAGCGATAACCAAACAAAATAACACGTAAGGCGGGATCTCCACAACATCCTGATGTACAACGGACGTTCCCACCCTAATGACCGCCTTCGGGTAAATTCGAATGCGCGGATTTGTAAATTGTTCGAAAATATCCAGTCTGAAAGTGCGAGGGGAAAATAAGGAAGTTTTATGTTAGCTACTTGAAGTAAAAACCAGATGGGATAGTGTGTTTTGTATATTTATTATGATTTAGACCCTGCTTATAACTGAACATGACGGATCTGGACGTGGAGGTCGATAAAACTCCCCCAAGCCACGGTGTCACGTGACCCGTGCCTAGGGATGGATGGCACCAGGGTAATGGTGTCTTGAACGGAACCTCTGGAGTACCGGGAAACAATCCAGATGAACCCGCCTTGCACCACGCAGGGGGTTCTGCTGGTGTAGACAGTTATTTTCGCCACTCTCGTGGGAACAACATGGAGATAGACGAAAATAAGATCCAAAACAAATGGATTTGTAAATTGTTCGTCAATATCCAGTCGGAAAGTGAGAGACGAAAATAAGAAAGTTTTTTGTCTGCTACTTGAAGTAAAAACCAAATGGGATAGTGTCTTTGTTTATTTATTATGATTTTGACCCTGCTTATAACTAACCATGACGGAGCTGGACGTGGAGGTAGATAAAACTCCCCCAAGCCACGGTGTCATGTGACCCATGCTTACAGATGGATGGCACCAGGGTGATAGTATCGTGAACGGAACCTTTGGAGTACCGGGAAACCCTCGAAAGTAACCACACAGGGGGTTATGATGGCGTGGACAGTTATTTCCGCCATTCTCGTGGGAACAACATGGAGAGATCAAAACAAATGAGGCTTGAGGAGTGACTCCGGCTACAGACTCGTGCCTCGGGTCCATTCCGGAAACGGCGACGAGTCAAGGGGCGGCAGCATCCGCGGACTCTGGAGGCCTCACGTCCCCGCCCACTGGAAAAGCAACCGGGGGCGTCCACCAGAAATGTCTCTTGGTGCAACTAGGACCTCAGACAAAGAAAGACGCAGGTTCGTCAGCTCTTCAACGCAGCCAAAAGGTCGGGGGCATTGGATGAATATAGACATGCCCTAACAAGCTATAAGAAAAGGCTGAGGGACGCCAGGAAGGAGCCGTGGAGGAGGCACTGCGAGGAAGTGGAGAACACGCCCGAAAGTGCTCGACTACACAAGATCCAGTCCAAGGGCACTCAGACCAACATAGGCTCCCTTAAAACACCCACGGGAGGTTTTACAAGCTCGGGGGAGGAAATTATGGAAGTTTTCCTACAGACGCACTTCCCCGGCTGCAACATAATAAACCAATCACCTCCGGACTGAGAACACTCAGAAACAGAGGCGCTAAAGAGGTGGTTACTTGGAGCAAAATCAGATGGGCCATAACAGCTTCAAGCCATTCAGTTTCTCCCGGATTTGTTGAAATAATGCTCATCATGCTCCAACAGGGTATACACATACTGGCGCAGGAGCATACCCTCATTATAATGGCCAGCCTGGCTCTGGTGTTCATTCCGAGGGCATGGAAACTGGACAATGTTGTATTCATTACTAAACATGGGTGTCCAATAGACCAGGTACAGTCCCTGAGGCCAATAGGCCTCATGTCCTTGCTAAAAATAATGGAAAAACTGCTCGACCGACACATTAGGGGTGGACGCATACAGAGCAGGAGTCTCAACAGAAACAGCACTGCACCAAATGATGCTGAAACTGGAGAATACGCTGGAGAACAGGGAGGTGGCGCTGGAGGCCTCCCTAGACATAGTGTGTTTTATTTATTTATTATGGGTTTGAGGTTAAGTAAATGATTGTAGATTGCTTTGAAAATTGGAAACTAGACAATAATAACGTGTTTTGTTTGTTTATGGTTTGACAGTTCTCTTTAGAGGTAAAGTAGTGTATGATTGTCATTAAAAAAGATATAGATATAACAAGTTGTACATATATTATGCTTTTAAAATAGGAAACTAAAGGATAATAACGTGTTTTGTTTATTTATGATGGTTTAACAGTTCTGTTTTGAGGTAAAATGGTAAATGATTTTATGATCTGTGTGTAGAATTAGAAATCAAAGAATAAGAGTATTAATGTTAATATTCGTTTATTAATTTTTCAACTAGGTAAGTTATTTAAATAATGAATTGACTTCCTGGGTATGAGTAAGTTTTGAGTAAGATCTGATTAACTTTGGTAACTAATAAAATTTGTAATACAAGTTTCCTTTAAAAACACTTATAGTACCTAGATTCACCAAATTTTAATTGTCTAGCATCATAGAAGATTGAGTTTTGGCCATTGAAGTTTTTTTTAAAGAAGCTGCAACACAAGATGTTCATATGTTTTATAATAATAGAAAGAGAGAAATTCTTCAAATGAGATTGTATTAGGACCTCCTAACCCGATATTTTGACGTCTGTTTAAATTACACGTATTGCTTTTAGTAATATGCCGCACTAATAGTGTAAAATTCTTATGAAAATTCACTATTATAACGCACCTGCTGCGCTCCGAATTTTTTTCTGCCTTAGCACACCTTAAAAACAAAAAGTTGTTTCTGAAAGAAATTTTAGCTCAAAATGTATTAATGTCATGTAAAGAGAAATTCTTTCTGTTGTTTTTTTTTAAACTTAACGTCGGTCTGTTTCCGCGACTATGGCCAATCACCGACGCCAGGGAGCAGTTCCACCTCACTATTCTGGATATTTTGCTGAACCCATGCCTTTCTGTAAGAAGGGTAGGGATATTTAACGTACCAAACATCATATGAACACCAGATCGACGGATTTACGCCCCCTATGACGGGCGAAACGTGCAGACACTCAACTTGCTCAAATACAATGCCAGAACCTCGGTTGATGTTAATTTATTACAGTATGTACTGGAAAAGTGAAAACGAAACCGTGAGAATCGAACCCAATACCCCTCGGTTCAGAGGTACACGTTCTTACCCTGGACCACCGAGGCTCCAATTCTTTCTCTTGGGCAGTTAAATAACAACACAAAGAAAAACTTCAGAGACATTTTGGATGAGGTAACTAATTTAATAAGTTTTACTTTCAAAAATTCACTGCATACCCAAATGTGAATCAGTATAGGTCCTTTTTTTTTAAAATTAATTTGGAACATATATAGTGTTCTGAAAAATTAATGTTTTGAGGTCTGCAATATTCATACGCCTTCCATTATTGTTAAAACATACATTAAATTATGATAATTTTCCTCGTACCGTCAGTCAATTAGTCTGCAGGTATATATAGGTTGTCGTAAAAAGTGATCTGTTGAGTCGGCTAGTCTGTGATCGCCATTTACTTTAGACATATAAGGTTAGATAATTTTTAAATTATTTGCGTTAAGAAGCGTCACAAATCGCTTGCTGCCAGTTACTTTATATGAAGTATTATGTGAATAGTAGTACAGGCAATAGAGGA
Organism: Tillus elongatus; assembly: GCA_964006375.1. Taxonomy (NCBI): domain Eukaryota; kingdom Metazoa; phylum Arthropoda; class Insecta; order Coleoptera; family Cleridae; genus Tillus; species Tillus elongatus. The sequence continues at coordinate 128,444,596 of OZ023267.1, forward strand.
GCCCGTTACTCTTGCCCATAATGCACTAACTTACAGGAGTTTTTTTTTTTTGACAGATAGGTTCAGAATTACGTACTGAATGTAAAAACACAAAATCCTTACAAATTATGAGGACGTAAGTGCCGCCATTTTGAGAAAAACCGTTTCGACCTATATCTCCATAACCGTGCACTTTAGGCCAAAAAATGGTAATAACTTTTATTGTACACAATTGCATTTTTTATCTTTTTTGTTTAATAATTTTTTTTGTATCACTCACCGTTTACAACTTATACGACTATTAGCATTCATTTATTCACATTTTTACGTATATCTTTGTTAATAATTGTTTAAAAAATAAAATTTGCATAACTTAACTTTTCAACTGACAAATTTTCTAGAACTTATACTTAAAACTTTTTTTTCTAAAATCAATATTTTCAAAGTTATAACGCGTTAAATGTTGCACTTTTTAATCGACACATTTTTCTGGAAATATATAAGTAAAATGAAGGACAATGACGGTTGAATCTAAGACTTCAGGCTTTGTAAAACATTCTTCTTGAGACATTTTCTTTCCATAGCTTATATTAGTTTCAGGTTCTTTGCGTAAATGTTGCCAATTTTGACGTTTTAATTCGTGACTTTGACGTTTTGGGGAAAACGCCATTTTTTTTAAATGTCTATAACTTTTTTGTCTTTAAACCTACAGACCTAAATTTTGGTAAGTAATTTACCTATAATGACATAAAACCGTGCACCAAATTTAATTGCCCTTACTTTGTTATTTCCTGAGATATGATTTTTTTTGTCGAAAGAAAACTCAAAATTTTCCGGGAAAACCTGGGCCGATTTTCTTGGCTAACAAACTTATCCAAGCCACTTACAAGAGGAAGGTATTCACCAAACTTAATTAAAATCGGCGCATTAGTTTTTGAGTTATCGGTGTGATATATATATATATATATATATATATATATATATATATATATATATATATATATATATATATATATATATATATATATATATATATACATATAAAAATTGAATATGTGTTCTATGGGGCATAATTAGCGCATATTTCCAATTTTTTTTTCAAAATTCAAATTCAGGGTCTCCTCATTAGTGAATTTTTTTAAAGAAAATGCACTAATAATAATTTTAGAAAAAAAAGTTTTAAGTAAAAGTTCCAGCAAATTTGTCGATTGAAAAGTTAAGTTATAAGCATTTTATATTTTAAATAATTATTAACCAATATATAGGTAAAAAAATCAATAAATGAATGCCAATAGTCGTATAAGTTGTAAATGGTGAGTGATACAAAAAAAAATTGTTTTACAAAAAAGATGAGAAATGCAATTATCTACAATAAAGGTCATTATCATTTTTGGACTAAAGGGCACGGTTACGGAGATATAGGCCGAAAAGATTTTTCTCAAAATGGCGGCACTTACGCCCTCATAATTTGTAAGGATTTTGTGTTTTTACATTCAGTACGTCATTCTGAACCTATCTATCAAAAAAAAATAACTCCTGTAGTTTAATGCAGAAAAAAAATCTCTATTGCCTGTACTATATGTGATTTTCAAGGAGCTCAATTCGAATGTACTGAACAATAACACTGGAATGTTGTGCAATATTCCATTAGAGGCACGCCACTGAACGTTCGGCAACTTGGGTTGCTAAGTTAGGTTGCTAACTTCACACAGGTATCAGTATATTCACGATCGTTTTAATACAAATGTAATTAGATAGTGGCGTGCGGTCCATGGAAGCAAGGGAAGCATTGCTTTCCTTAAAATAACGACCACATACCTACTTAAAAATAATTTGTATTAAACCGCATTATTTAAAATCCATTTTGTATTTTAAATATTAAATTTAAAATTCGAAAACTAATTTATCTATTACAATTTTTAATTCGCAAGCTCACACATAATTATTTATTATGCATCATAATGTACTTGTATATGCGCTCTGCGCTCTTAGCAAGGACGTCGTCACAGTAAACGCGACCGCCAACCAACAGCATTAACCTGATACTACGAGTGGATGCAATGACTTCAGTTAAATACACGTAGTCAGCAGGCCACATAATGAGAAACCCTTGCTCGATGCTCGACGCAATGTACGTGTATTTCAACATGTAGAACGTGTTGGAAGACCCGATGTACGTACAACGTGAATGTCGCTGATTATTTCGTAGATATAAGCAGTTGACTAAGTTAAATACATTGGCATTTTATGATTATTAATATGGATGCAACTAGATCAGCTTTTAACAGCGGCGTCGGTGGGGGTGAGAATTTACAAACTTTACGAACAAGTGGTAATAATAACTGTGATTGTGTCGTGTGTTTTTTGACAACCAAAGGATTTTCAGCTTTATCGTTTGCTGAAAAACTGGCTATTATTAATAAAGGTAGGCCGGAATCTACTCTAAAAAACTTAAATACTAGAATTAAAACAAGGATTCGACATTTCAACGCGTAAAAAACTTATAAACAATATGAATGGTTAACAGGAATAAACTGTTTTGTTGGCCTGGTAGTCTATTTGTGACTGAAAAGGGGGTGTGGAATAAAAGTGGGTTTTCCGACTTAAATAATCTACATAAAGTAGTAAAAAGACATGTTACGTCTAAAGCGCATTTACAGACCATTTTAAAATTAAGTGTCTTTGGAAAAAACGCGAATTGAACACGCCGTTGACAAGCAGATAGAAATTGGTCATCGCCAACACAATGAACTGATTGATAAAAACAGAAACATATTAAAAAGACTTATTGATGTTGTCTGTTTTCTTGGTCAGCATGAATTGGGGTTCAGGGGTCATGACGAAACAACTACATCTGCAAATAGAGGAAACTTTCAAGACCTAGTTTCTTTAATAGCCAAATACGACATTTGTTTAAAAAATCACTTGGAACAGTCTAACGTTTTTCGCGGGACATCAAATCGCATTCAGAATGACTTAATTGCGGCTGCTGCCACTATTATTTTGAACAGAATTAAATCTGAAATTAAACAGACTCGTTTCATTGCTATTGTTCTAGATGAAACAACCGACGTAACTAATTTAGGTCAACTATCTGTAGTAATACGTTATGTAAAAATGGATGGGAGCAAGAACGATTTTTAGACTTTAAAAATGTGACAGAAGATCGTACCGCAAACGCCTTATATAAAATTGTGCTTAAAATTATGAAAGATATTGAGGAGACTGATAATAAATTAATTGCCCAAAGCTATGATGGGGCTGCTGTTATAGCCGGACATTTAGGAGGTCTTCAAGCTAAAGTGCGGGAAACGTTTTCCAGTGCTCTATTTGTACACTGTTGTGCTCACAAATTAAATTTAATTTTATCTCATAAATCATATTAAAGAATGTAAGGTGTTTTTTGCTACCCTAAGTGGAATAACTGCTTTTTTCCAAATCTATGAAGCGCACACAAGCCTTAGACTCAATTGTTAAAAAACGTTTACCCAAAGTAGCCGCAACCCGATGGAACTACAACGGCAGACTTGTGTGAACTATATTTGAACACCGTGAATCGTTAATTGAACTTTTTGAAAACATTATAGAAAATAGCAAAAATTGGAATACAGAAACAATAAATAGTTCTAGAGGATTTTTGGATGGTTTGAAAAGAGACTTTATTTTTAATTTTTTACTCAATATATTTTCGGAATTATTTCCGTTTTCAGATAATGTATTTAACATATTGCAATGTAAAACAAATGACACTGGTTTTTGCCTGAAGAAAATTAGTAAATTTAAATCCATTATAATTCAAAAAAGGGATAAATTTGATAAGTTCTGGAAAAACAAAGGAATTAGGAAAAGTGGTGCCACGAAGAAAGCATCTCCGCACTGATAATGTGGGAGACCTTCAAACTTCTTATCGCCGCCTTTTCTACAAAATCATAGATCAAATTCAGCAGTAAACTAACTGCAGATTTGATCATCTCAGTGACCTGAAATTTCTTGAATTGTGTAATTTTGGTGGATTTGTAGGGATACCTTTCCCAGAAGATTCATTCAAATCATTATTCCACCACTATGGACATTATTTTGACAAAGCCTTATTACGATCAGAACTTACAGTCATTTATGAAACCGATGTTATTGACACAAAAACTAACGCGAGTGAACCTTTAACTTTCTTAAAAGAATCAAAATTGGAAAATGCATTTTCTGAAGCGTTCAAATTATGTGAATTATTATTAACAATTCCTGCTAATAGTGCGTCTGTAGAACGAAATTGTTCTACATTGAAACGTATCAAGAGTTTTGTTAGGAATTCAACAGGACAGGAAAGACGTTCCCAAATTTCAATTTTGTCAATTGAAAATAATTTGGTCGAGGAAATGTCCCAGAATCCACAGTTTTATGACACTATTAACGAATTTGCCAAAAACTACAGAAGAATTGAGTTACACTACAAATAGGTAAGTTTCTGAAAATTGCTTCCCTTATTTAAAATGTCACCGCACGCCCCTGAATTAGATATAGACAAACTTGCGTTTTTGATCTAAAACTTGAACACAGCCCCTTCTTTCTCTAAAAACGTAAACAATATTTCGTTGTTTTACTCACCCGTATTATTTTTTTAATAAAAAAAAGAAATTCGTTACGTGTAGACTTCAAGGTTATAGTGAATGTTGTTGTTTGATAAGGCCTAAATCTATAGCACTAAATATAGTGTATTTGATATATTCAAGTGTCAATATATCTACAAGAAAATTTTCATAATATTGGACCCTATATTACAAAATCACTAATAGTCCAAGAAAAAAGTTTATATAACATGTTAACAAAGCCGTGTGAACTACTAATACACTATATAATACGTCTGAACTGACACTACGGTAGTTACAATTTTACACAATTCCTAGATTCGTTATTATTATACAAAATAACTCCGAACGAGTTAGAAAAATAAAGCGATTAGAAAAATGTCTCCCCATTTCTCAATTTATTAGCAATAATTATAAAACGTTCTAAGAGAGGTTAAACCCTTGAAGTATATTCACACTGTAATCGTAGTAGCAATGTGAATGATTTAAATGCCTAGAAATATGTGAAACTGGCAACAACGCCTATTTAATATGCCTTAAATAAAGTGCTTTCTATATTAGTAAGCAACTGATGATTCATAATTTATACAGGGTGATTCATAAGTGGTGACCAAAAATGAAACCCCATGTTCTTTGAACAATTTTAGAGAGGGTATGTTCTATAAAAAATTTTCCCATAATGCTTCATTTTAAAGATATAGGGTGTTGAAGTTAATTTTCAAAAAATAAAATTTCCCAATTTTTTAAAAAGTAGTACATATATTTTGCTGAAACCTTGCATGTGTACGCTGCTATGGAAGGCGCGTATTTTACCATAACAATTGAATCGGCTAATCCAGCAGTGGCGCGCGTACCCACATGTCATTGGTTATCCCTCAAGAAAAAAACGGGTACGCCAATGTTTTTTTTTATTTTTCATTTTTTGAATCTTACTTTCATTCGTGAACAAAATGACTCTTGATAATTTTCTGTACGACGCTTATTTTACGAGTAAGCAATGAATCAGGTAAGTGTTTTAGAGCACAGTTCATGATTTTTAACCAGTCGTTGTTTGGTAGAAAATCGCAATGATACACTTTTATACCTCCATTGGCCTGAATACACGCACGACAACTTTTTGATATGGAAAATTTAATGTCTTGATAATTTTGTGTACGACGATTAACTTTGTTGTATTTTAGTAAGTAGTAGTCTGGTTTGCCAAAGTTGTCATTAAGTGTCACTTGACGTATAGGTTAACAAGTTATTATTTTGAATAGGTGTAAGTGGTAAGCTTTATAAAATTGCAAAATTTTCTACTCTTTTACTTTTTATAATGGAGTACACCTCAGAAGGGTATGCAGATATAATTTTTATTTACGGATATACTGATGGAAATGCTCTAGCTGATTGTCGGGAATATCAACGTAGGTTTCCCACTCGCCGTCAACCTACACCAAGGATTTTTCTCGATCGTTTTCAAGACTTCGGCAGTGCGGTATTGGACAACGTTCTGACGCTAGAGCTAATGGTAGAAGACAACATCAACTTGAAGACGAAGAGAGATTGGTGAATGCAGTGATGGATCAACCTTCTACAAGTACTCGGAGGATTGCCACGCAGTTACAATATTCTCAAAGCTTTGTTTGGGGAACTTTACATCGAGAAGCCTTACATCCATATCATCGACAGAATGTTCATTGCCTTCTGCCTGGAGATAATGTGCATCGACGAGTCTTTTGTGAATGGATGTTGGAAATGAACAATCAAAATATCTTATTCCCTAATCTAATCTTCTGGTCTGACGAACCAACATTTACAAGAAATGGTATTTATAATTCTCATAATGAGCATGTCTGGTCATTGGAAAATCCACATGCAACAAGGACTCACACATTTCAACATAGATTTTCCATTAATTTATGGTGTGCTATTTTTAACGGCTCATTGTTCATGGAAGTCCTGCCATAGCGTTTAAATGGATCTTCGTACTTAGCGCTCCTAGAAAACCGTGTAGAAAACGTTCTAGATGACATTCCACTAGCAACAAGAGGTATAATGTGGTACCAGCATGACGGTGCACCAGCGCATCATAGTCGAAACGTTGTTACATGGCTACATGAACATTATAATGAAAGATGGATTGGCAGAACTGGACCAATACATTGGCCTGCAAGATCACCGGTCTTAAACCCACTTGACTTCTATCTTTGGGGTGATTTGAAGCGACTGGTCTACAGTGAATAAATAAATACACCAGAGCAGCTACAACAACTGATAAATAATGCTTTTCGTCATATTCAAGCAACAATAAATCCTCAAGACATTAAATTTTCCATATTAAAAAGATGTCGTGCATGTATTCAGGCCAATGGAGGCATTTTGAACATTTGTTGTAATAAATAAATTACTATAAGCCTGATAAAAGTGTATCATTGCGATTTTATACCAAACAACGACTGGTTAAAAATCATGAACTGTGCTCTAAAACACTTACCTGATTCATTGCTTACTCGTAAAATAAGCGTCGTACAGAAAATTATCAAGAAAGTCATTTTGTTCACGAATGAAAGTAAGAATCAAAAAAAATAATACAAAAAAATCATTGGCTTACCCGTTTTTTTTCTTGAAGGATAACCAATGACATATGGGTAAGCGCGCCACTGCTGGATTAGCCGATTCAATTGTTATGGTAAAATACGCGCCTTCCATAGCAGCCTACATATGCGAAGTTTCAGCAAAATATATGTACTACTTTTTAAAAAATTTGAAAATTTTATTTTTTGAAAATCAACTTCAACACCCTGTATCTTTAAATTGAAGCATTATAGGAAAATTTTTTATAGGACATACCCTCTCTAAAAGTGTTCAAAGAACATGGGGTTTCATTTTTGGTCACCACTTATGAATCAGCCTGTATAAGAAAAAGGGGAGAAATTAGCCTAATGTTTTTAAAATATTAGTAATTAATAGGCACGGTCTAAGAGAATTAGAAATATATGTCACTAAAATATTTACAATAAATATTAGTATTTTTTATTTTACAATGTGCCCCGCAGTACCTTGCCAAAGTTTATATTGACTATGTATAACTTAATTTAAGGCCTGTTCTGTAAATATATTTTAGTTTAAGATTGTAAATTATCGGTTAAAAATGCAGTCAATTTTTTAATAGATTTGATTACAAAAATGTCAAAAAAAAAGGAAACTTGTAGAAATTAGGTACATCATAAACCATAACTATCAAGAGAACATTCAGTTGAAATAATTGGGAAAAAAGAAACCGTAACGAAAATTAAAAAGTGATTGATAAATACCAAAAAAAATAGCGCTATTAATTAAGTCAGAACTTGCACATAGCTGCGATTAATTTACTGTTCTCGGAAGGACATTCTCATGAAATGAATTTGAGGTTCATGACTTGACCACAAAAAAATGTTCCTATTCCTGTACCCATAAACTTCTGAAACGTTACATTATTCGAGTTTTAACGAAAAAATGTCAATTTTCACCAAATCACCCCTCACTTATACTGCCCTCCTAACGAAGAAGTCCTATCTACAAAAATTGTAATTTTCAGATTACATAATCCTTACATTCTTTGGTAAGTAAGCTAAGTAAGAAGGTCCTATCTATAATTTTATACATAAGAATGTCCAACTCTACCTTGAGTCATACACTTGGGACATTTTAACTTAGTAGATGATAGATCCGAATCAATGGAAGACTAACCGATGAATGTCGCATTCAACGAGGCGTCAGACAGGGATGCATTCTCTCCCCGCTATTGTTCAACATATACTCGGATAAAATCTTTAAGAAGGCTTTGCAAGATAAAGACCTTGGAGTGAAGATTAACGGTGAACTGATTAATATCATTCAATATGCTGGGCCTTCAAGAGTTGTTGGATAGTGTAAACACGACAGGAAGGGAAATGGGTTTGAAAATAAATATCAATAAGACAACGTTTATGATATTCAGTCGCCAACCGCACGCCGATGCTTCCCTACAGATAGACCAACAAAACATTGAGAGAGTTACCCAATTCAAATACCTTGGTTGTTATATCACAGAACACTTAGACCCTGATAAAGAGATAAAGTGCAGAATTGAAACAGCGCGCTTAACTTTCATGAGAATGAAATCATTTTTCTTTAACGACAACTTAAACCTAAGATTGCGTCAAAGAATGATCAAATGTTATATTTGGTCCGTGTTGTTGTATGGAGCTGAGACCTGGACTCTGAAGGCTGCTACGATCAGTCGACTGGAAGCGTTTGAGATGTGGTTGCACAGAAGAATGCTTCGAATACCCTGGACAGCTATGCAGACCAACGAAGCAGTGTTAAATAGAGCGAATGCCGTCCGTGAATTATTTGTCACTATTAAGGTGCGAAAGATATCATACCTGGGACATGTTCTTAGAGGAGACCGATACAAGGTGCTCCAGCTTATAATGAAAGGTAAAATCGAAGGCAGCCGAGGAATTGGAAGGAAACAGATGTCATGGCTAAAGAACATTCGCGATTGGACTGGAATACGCAGTGCCGAACAACTATTCAGATTAGCCGAAAACCACGAACAACTCGCCAATGTAATTGCCAACGTTAGGGGGACCTGATATGGCACCGAAAGAAGAAGAAGATGATATATCTTGTACGCTAGCTATATTTACTAAGCTAAAAGTCCTATCTACAAGTTACTAAATGAGATGGTCCAATCTACTAAAATGCATGTAGTTGGGACTTTCTTCCTTAGTGATACACGATTTCAACGAGGTAACATTGTATCATAAGTCCTAACCTAACAATCTGACAGTTCTCTCTCGCGCCTCTTCATTTTAGTTACAACTAGCAAAGTGGTAACTTTAGCATTTTATACTTTTATTTTATCAGGTGCAATTAATTAAATTTGTTGGTGTTTTAAAGGAGTTACATTGTTTACAAATAGGTAAGTTTTAATTAAGTATTTGTAATTGATATATTAAGAATAAAATTAAACAGATTATTAAGATAATTAATAAAAATTAAACAGATATATTAAGAGCAGTTCAACTTACCTAGGTTAGGTAATTATTAATTTCTTTGCTAGTTTTGACATAATACAATTCATTTCAGTTAGAACCTACTACTACTTCATATACAAACCTGGTACAACGTACCTACTTTTGTTTTGTTTAGTATGATGGACAACAGGGGTAAACATTTGGTCAGTCTTTCTCTGAATAAACAATGAAGAGAAAATATGGTTAAAATAAAAATACATTGAAAAAAATAAAAAAATACAAATTTATATCCCGAGTTTGTTTCTGAATATGAATCAGATTCATCATTACCAGATAAAACAGGAACTTCATTATTACCTACTAAACCATCTAAAATTATTCCAAACATAGTTTTACATAATTTGTATAACTTCGAGGGTGACGACAATAATAAGATCCTACCTTTTATCATAAATATTTTAGAACTTCTGAAAAATATTCACAAATTTATAGAAGGTGAAGAAAAAGGTATGTACACAAAAAAGGGGACGTTGCGTAAAAGAAAATATTATGATATTTCACCAACGGCTAGAAAAAAAATAAGTTAGGTCCTCGAAAAGAAAAACATGCAGCAAAAACTTCTTGCACTGAAAGATGTAAATTAAAAGGCAAGTTTAAAATTAACAGAAATCGGCTACATGACAAAACAAACAATTCTGGCAGTTAGACGAGCAGCACAAAAAGCTGTTTTTGTTCAATTCCATCAAATCGTTTGAAATAAAAAGAAGAACTGCTGGGCCAAATTCTAAAAGAAAGAAATCTTATACTTATCATTTAACTACAGAAGACTCCTCGGAGGCCCAAGTATGTAAACGTTTCCTTTTATCCACACTGACTGATAATAACAATGACAGGATCATTAAGATTGTTCCTAATGCAAATAGGAATTTAATTGCACATATTAAACTAGATCGAACAGGATGTCAACCCACATAAAATTGATGAACAAGTAGTTATAGATCATATCAAAACTTCCAAGCCTTCTGTTTCTCATTATTGGAGAGTACATGTTCCTGAAAGACATTACCTACCTTCAGATCTAAATACCACTTTGTTGTACTCCGATTTCAAGGCAAAACATCCATCAGTAAAAATGTCAAACGATTTTTATAGAAAGGTAGTATCGCATGACCTTAATATTTCCTTCAGCAAATTAGGACATGAAGAGTGTTGGAAATGTGACGTTTTCAACCAACATGTCAAGGATACCGCACATAACAAGAATGGTGAAAATTTTGACTGCGAGAAGTGCCGTTTGTGGCAAGATCATCATACAAAATATGTAGATGCTCGCTCACGAGAATGATGTTTTTAGATGTGAAAAAGAAATCAATGGGACCTTCTTTTCTGCCGATTTGGAAAAGAAGAACAATAAATAATACTTTATACATTTTCATAGATTATTTCTAATTTGGTACTAAATGTATTTAAATAATAATTTTGCAGGTCATAATGATAACCAGGATCGACAGATTCAAGGAGATAATTTTTACCAAACGAATCATAGTTTTTAATGAGAGCTTTGTACCATTAGGGAAACAAAATAAAAAAATAAAGCTTTTGCAGTTCTGTGGCATTAAGGTGTTGCAGGAAGGTCTTTGTTGCTTTAAACAATCTTCACATCAAGTATTTAGAAAGCGGACACGCTTTCATGTCAGATGGTTCTTTCCACCATCAAGTGAAGGTGTCATTGAAGAAAAAGGGAAAGGAGTACGACTATGAAGAATTCAAAGATGCCGTTCAAAAAGCTAATAGCTCGAATGTCCATATAATTCATATGAAATCGACTGAATCTAACCGATGTAATGACAATGCGTCAATGTACCACCACCTCAGCAACTCACTACCTTAGCAATCTCTAATAGCGACAAAAAAAAAAACCATCGAAGCAAACAATAGTATCTTCAATAAGGCCAACTGAACCATGTACAAGCAAACTGTACATTGACATCAAGAAAAAACTTTAAAGAAAGGAACCGGAGAGTGTTCTGATGGAAGCCGAACAACTTCAATCCAGGCGTAAGAGAAGTATAGACGACACGTTAACGCCTCCAACCCCACAGAATGCGACAGTTCACAACCGAATTACAATAATCAAACCTATAATTGGGAAAATGAAGAAGCTGACAAGAAAGCCCGTGAAGCAGTTAGTGCTACAGATTCTAATAAAGTGACAGAAACTGTAACTAGTGATTTAAAAACTGTTAGATGAAGATCTAAATTACAAACATTAAATAGGTTGCGCCGGCACGTTTCTTGTCTCTCTCTAATAACCATCGGGGTTGATGATAACCTAAAAAAAACAAGATTTACAATGTGTTGAAATTATAAACAATATTCAATATATCTTTTTAGAGGACTAAAGGTCTACTATAGGCATTTTGCCCACATTAAGATAATTCCTAACTATCATTACAGGACAGACCTTAAAATAAGTACAATTATATATTTATTTCATTATCCTACATAAGCTATAGTGTTTTATTCATTTGTTTCTTGTGACTTCTGTTGAACCATTTAATTGTTATGAAACCTGATTGTTTATTGTTACATTCAAACATCATATATTTTCGGTAACTACATCATTGCTTTCAGTTTTATAATTTTTAGAAATTTACTAAAAAAAAAACAGATCCGTAAAGATTCGTTTAACATCCAAAGCAATATATACAAAACAGAAAAAATGGACATTAAAAATGTAATTATAACTGTTTGTAAACTTTAATAAGTAATAGATATGTCAAGAAAGCTGGAGAAATAGAAAGTGAATATTTGTTATAAGCCCAAAGTGATGTAAATATCAACTAGCCTGGGGGTGCGATGGTTTTTTAATTAAGAATAAGATTTTAATTGTTCTTGCTTGGCGCAGTCATTGCATTCAGTTGCTCTTTAATTACATGCCTTTAGGCCGCCTCATGCTACTCTCTTTAAAATATGGTTATTTATCTTTACTTGTATTTCATATGATATGTCACTTCATTAAAATCCTATACCGAGACAATGTATAGTTTACAGAATTGTTATTCTAAACTACTGTATCACAGATAGATACTTATATTTCTACTGGATACAGTTACGGATCCGCGGTGTAATGAGTTGTATAATACTTTAAAGAAACAGCACGGTGCTAGGTTAAAAGACGCCAAGAAAATACTATGAAAATAAAATCTCTAAGGCTTCAAACCGAAATAAAGCTACGTGGGAAGCAATTAAAGAAAATGTCAACGTGGGGAGGATGAACAGCAAGGCGGCAATTTTGAGTATTCTGTCAGGTGACGAAGTCGTTCTGACAGATCCTAATATGATTGCTGACAGTCTCAATGCGCACTTTGTCGACTCTGTTAACCCTTTATAGGTCATTGGGAAATATATTTCCCACCGCCTCTGCAGGGAACGATCTTTGGTTCTTATAAATCCCAGTTAGTTTTAACGTCGCTTTATTGTATAAAGATCATAGAGCGCGCAACGATGTAGGAACGGTCACACTCATCAACTGTGGAGGGGACGAAGTGGGAATCATACATCCCAAAGAACATGTAGCGCTTCCCTTTTCTGGAAAACAGGTGGTTTTCAGTTTATAATTGTGATTTTTCTTTGCGTGTGAACTAATCATAAAGGTAACTATGCTTTATAATAAATATCTATTATATAGTTTTATGATTACATAGTTTTTAATACAAATGTATAAATATTTGTTTAACAGTATACATTTGTATTTAGAATCCGTGAATTATAGGTTAGGACATCACTTGTTTCTATAATTATTTTTTTCGTTCTCATAAACACAGACAACATCATATTATTGAATTGATGTTTATAAACGCATGTTTCAACACCCCCTATAAAATATTTAAATGAAAATCTTACAGCCCAGTTGTTATTCAAAGAAAATTATGATAATTTACAGCGGCGTGCTGTGGTAATTTTGCATACGGCAGCAATTTATTTATCACAACCATATCAACAATACAACAAAACAGTTTAAGTGTTCTGTACTATTTACAAGCCTTTTGGTACTTTTATGAAAGTTATTTAGATCGAAAAATTCTCTCAAACCCCAGAGAAAAATCTCGATTTCATAAAAAAATATATTTTTTTTTACCATTTCTTTTAAAATTTGTATATAAAGGTGTATTTTTTTCCATTCTTTAGCTATGGCCGGGCTTTCATCAAGAAAACTTGAACGATTAGTGAATGAAGCAGCAAGTGAGTTAGCAGCAATAACTGATGAACAGGCGATATATTCGGACATTGGCGGTGATTCGGATGCCGAAGATGGTCAGTTAGAAGCTCCTAAATCTCATTCTTTCAACTCATCTTTGCCCGGGACTTCTTGCGAAAAGATTCACCTAAGGAAGACAGTGAATCTGGGTCAGATTATGTACCAGAGTCTACAGATGATAGTGGCGATGAAGAAATCTGCGTTTCTGGTTTTCAAGAGTCGGAAGATAGCGATAGCGATACAAATGTTAATCCCAAAAACACATCACAGGAAACGTTTAACTGGTCTAAACAAACTGAAAATCCGAAAAATTACAACGACTGTGTATTTTCAGAACCGTTTGGCCCAACTGTGACCCCAGCAGACATTAACAGCCCCCTGCAATATTTTTTTCTATTTTTTTCTGAATTTCTTTTACTAGAAATTGTATTCCAGTCTAATTTATATGCCACCCAAAGGGGCCAACAACTTAATCTGTCAATTGAAGAGTTAAAGGCTTGGTTAGGAATTGTAATTTTCATGGGGTTTCATTCGTTACCTAGTATGAGGCATTACTGGTCCAGAGACGAAAATTTTCATTGTGAAAGAATAGCACGTGTAATGTCTATCAAGCGCTTTTTGAAAATTTTGAGGAACTTGCACTTAGCTGACAATACCAAAATGCCTTCAAGAGATTCTCCTGATTTTGATCGATTGTACAAATTGCGGCCTGTTTTGGACTACCTTGGAAAAAAATTTAAAGTTTCCTTCCGCCCTTCAAGATTTATTTCAGTTGACGAAAGTATGGTGGCATTCAAAGGCCGATCTGCGATGAAACAATATATGCCACAGAAACCGATCAAAAGAGGGTTCAAGATATGGGTTATGTGTTGTGCTGTTACCGGGTATATGATTTCATTTGATGTGTAGACTGGAAAGGACCGAACTGGTGCTGTTACATACAGTCTTGGTGAAAGAGTCGTTTTAAAACTGGTAGAGGCATTAGAAGGCATAGGATACTGCATTTTCTTTGACAATTTCTTTTCTTCTGTAAAATTAGCAGCGGAACTTCTAAAAAAGAAAATATTTTCCTGTGGGACGTTTCGTACCAACAGAAAATTTTTTCCTCATAATTACTTGAAGTCTAATAAAGAAATGAGAAAGTCAGATATGGATCATGCAATGTCAGGGGACATAAGTGTATCTAAATGGATGGACCGTGGTAGTAAGCCAGTATGTGTTTTGAGCACTATGCATGATCCTTCAAAGAGTACAAAAGTAAAGAGGAGAAATGCGAAAGGGGAGCGTGAAGAAGTAAACTGTCCAGAATCAGTGTCTGATTATAATAAATATATGGGCGGCGTAGATAGAATGGATCAGCTGTTATCTGCCTACAATGTTGCACAAAAATCGAGGCGCTGGTGGATCAAAATTTTTTATTATTTCATTGACTGTGCAATAGTAAACGGTTATATTATTTACACGCAAAATATGAAAAATAACAAGCGAAAAGGTCTAAGTCATCTTCAATTCAGGTCGTTGTTAGTGAATGAACTAATAAACAAGTTTTGCTCAAAATCTAAACCAGGTTTTTCCCCTATGAGGGGCTACGGGAAAAAAAGGAGAAGTGGTACAGCTACAGTGGAGAACACTATACGCCATGTAAATGTCGGAACACATTTGCCTGAAAAGATCCCTACATGGAGAAGATGTGCTGGCTGTAGTACGAAACAAAAAGAAAAAAGAAGTAATGTGATTTGCAAAACTTGTCAAGTGGCGCTCTGCAAAAACTGTTTTTCGTCATTTCACACCTGATAAACTCTTTTTTTTTGGCACCAATAATACCCATAATGTTTATTTTTATTTTTTGTCAATAATCCAGTTTTTAGTTATGTAGTAAATTCTTGCTTTCAGTTTTTAGAAAATAAACTCTTTCAAGTATCAAGTGGGAAATTATTAACCCAGTGCCCAATTAGAAATGTATTTCGTACAAAGTGACCTTTGGGATAAATATTTCCCACCCATTTTTTTGAAAAAAAAAACAACTTTTTCTCAAAATAGGCCTGTATTCATTGTTACAACTGGTTGTGGAATCTACCATCAAAAATTTAGCTCGAAATAATAATGGGAAGACTTTTGCCCTATAAAGGGTTAAGTATCTGACAAAAAACTGTGACATAAATTGTGCATTGAAAAATAGCTCTAATCCCTATTCTATGCTTTTATATCCTGTCTCAGAGGACGATGTATAAGAGATCATAAAATTAGTTTCAATTCAAAATTTATCAGGAATATATGAAATACCATGTAGTCTTCTAGACAGGGTTGCTCATCTTGTGGTGGCTCCACTAACTTACTTTATAAATGTGTCATTTGAAATCGGTTGTTTTCCTGAGCGTCTGAAGGCGGCCATTGTCGTCTCTCTCTTTAAGAGGAGATCCACGTCTTATGGACAACTACAGGGCGATTGCGCTGCTTTCGGTTTTTTCTAAGATCTTTGAGAAGGCATTTCTGCTGAGACTCGGGTCATTTTTGGAGAGATACAATTTACTGTCTCCGTGTCAATTTGGCTTTCGTAGGCAGCTGTCAACTCAGAATGCCGTGCTTAGCACTTATCTGACTGTCTTGGATAACATAAATAGTGGGTCCAAATCCGGCGGGCTGTTATTCGACATTTTGAAAGCGTTTGATGCGGTCAACCATTCCCTTTTATTGAAAAAAAATTGAGCATTATGGCATAAGAGGAAATGCATATTTATGGCTAAAAAGCTACCTGTCTGGGAGAAGTCAGGCTGTCAGGATACGACAGGCAGGTAAGAACTATATGTCTGGATTTTCAGCCGTGTCGAGCGGCGTGCCGCAGGGCCAGCATATTGGGCCCTGTTTTGTCTACAATTTTTCTTAACGATATTGTTTATGATCTCCGACAATACCACTTAACTTTGTACGTAGATGACACCACTGCTACAATCTCAGGGGAAAGTTTTGAGGAGCCTTGGGGTGCAGCTAATGTGTGTGTGTCTCGGGTGTCAGCCTGGTGTTCGAGAAATGGTCTGGTTCTTAACACGAGGAAGACTGAAATGCTTCTTTTTTCTCCGGTGGGTGTGCATCCGAATCTGAGCCTAACCTGACCTGACCTGACAGCTTCAAAAATTTGAGCAGCCTCAGGCAATTTAAGCTTGCTTTAAAATTGTTTTTTAGAGAGCATTCTTTTTATTCTGTGGACGAATATTTTAATTTTAAATTTCAGCGTTGATAAGCTGTTTTTTGTGTTTTGACTATTTCCGAAATCTTGTAGAGATCTATGGAGCAGTTTTAATAAATAAATAAATATAATATGCTATATCTACTTATATTGCGTTTAGAGAGTGTTGCAAATTAAATTTCCTAGATAGGATTTGCCGCCAGATAAAGCTAACATGCATTTTTTTTTAATGTTAGATGTTAACATTAATAGAATGCAACTTCATTTCTACTAAACTTGGGTAAAGCCTGCGGAAATAAAAAATGAAGTAGTATCTGTTGCCAAATGGGCGGGGCTTCAAATCCAACAATGGGTGTGGCTTCAGAATGCAATAATGGGCGTGTCTACTTCTATTGGTTGAAGATCGCAGTGGATGGGGCTAACGTGTGTGAAGATTGCATAATTAAAATAAGTGCGTCCCCTTCTATTGGTTGTTACTAAAAGTCGCCGCACCCTTATTCTCATTTTACATCAGAAAGAAATCTTCAAGCAGATTCAGGTGCATACTCATTTGAGTTTTTGGTACTGCGATATAAAAAGGGGACACCTGAAATATCGCTTTCTAAACATATAGTCATTTTATCAACATATAACAGCTAAAATGTACTTTAAATATTGGATCCACTTGTCATAGTTCGCGGTTTTTTAAGAAAAGGATATGTTTATCCTCTTCTCCCCAACCGGTTGGTCCTTTTACACCATAAATCGAGAAACCGACTGCAGAGAAGGCAACAAGCATTTATGAAGCCAGAGGAGAAGTACTTAAGACTGTCATTAGTGTGAAGCGGCTTCATCTAGTAAGGGCAATAACAATGAATGGAGCTTTGCTTCTCTGAGATGAATTTTCTTTGGAGGATACCTATATAAGTTTAACTTTCAAAGCTTCTTCATTAATTTTTTGTGAAAAATCATCTATTTGTTGTATAGTTTTGTATATCTTGCTTTGTATATTGACAGTATAACCATTTAACAATAAAACTCTTCGTTTAACAATAAAACCGACATTCATTAAGCCTTAGATCTCGTTGCTAGTAAAAATTAACACAATTTGTGGTAGATTTTCTTAGAATATACATACAGATATGTTAGTCACAAATTTATTGCTGGAGGTTTTTAAATTAACCAAGAAATATACTCGTATAACAGCAGAGATCAGAGTTACATTAAATTAGTTTTATAATTTTTGTTATCCCAAAATTCAGGGTGTAAAATGCACAACACAAAAGGTTAGGGATTAATATTGCCATACCTATTACCAAGTTTTGCGCTGCAGAGGTTTGAAATACGTAATATGGTAAATAATATTGACAGTGACTAATTTTGATATCGCTAAATTTTAGAGATAAACGTTACTCTCCATCTTACAAACAGTGCTATGCCAAATATTTTTAATAATCGACGCATAAAATACACAAAAATAAAACTTCACAACACTCTACTTATAAAAACAGACGACAAACATTTAATACGCCTATAAAATATTGGTGTTCTGCCCCATTTAGATATTTAACAAAGTAACTATGATTGTCAGCGTTCAAAAAATTACGTCTAGGAATTAAGTGCGCTCGAGTTTTTTCATGTCACTTGTTTTCCTACACTAATACACTGTGATCTCTGCTGATATAATATTATGTATACATCATTTTTAACAATAAAATCTTTATGTACACTAAAAGCGTAGTTCTAATGCCATTTCGAACGTTTATCGAAATTAGAAGACATTATCGACAACGTGGCAACATAGTAGGTATGCCTTATGTGCTTTCAATTCTGTTGCTTTAATAACTTTCTCTACTTAATAAAAAATAATCTTCATTAAACATTTCGTTAATTTAGCAACATAAAACTGGGCGTGGAAAGGCACAGAGGGCAATTGAGGAGGAAAGAGTTATATTGCAGGGGGTAATAGTATCGGTTCTTACAAGTAAAACGTTTCTGTATCAAATTTTGGATAGTTATGAATTAAAAACTTGTGATGAAGTACCATTTTCGATTAGTCTATTGTACAAAACGCTTAATTACTAATTCAATAATTAATTAAATAGAGAATAAGAAAATACGAACGATATAAATATTTGGTAAAATATTCTCACCATAAAATAGTTTAGAGCGATTTATATTTGAATAAATGTGTATTTCGTATGTATTATCCTATCCAGAGGTGATAAGGTGATAAAATTCCAAACATCGCGGAGAGTTTTGCCGTGTGTGAAATTCATATAAAAGGCGACGAAACACGAGGTAGAGACAGTATTGGTAATTCCGCTAGTAAGCCGACAACAGTGACCGTCACCAGCGGTAAGAAATCGTACCGATTCCGATTCCGTTTTCCGTCCGAGCACACCCGGTTTGGCTGATTTCGGTATACAAAAATATTGTCATAGGTGAGAAATCATCCGTTTTAATTAATTCATATTTTGTAGCGAATTTTCATATTTTTAAATTATCACACTTTTCAGTCCAAATATCCGCAATCGTTTTATCTCTGCTTTTATTGACCTGCCGCCGTCGCTTTAGACAATTCCCGTATGTTACATTTTCTTGCATTATTTTGTGAGGATGCTGAGGATTCACAGCTCACTTAAATAATCGAGACATATTCATCTTGGATTAAGGATTCACAGCCTATCTAGCTGAGTTGATGCATTTTTTTACTGTGGAACATTAACAAATGAACTTCTTTGTTGCTTGCAGGTCAGTTGCCTGTTGTTTATGCACAAATACTTTAATCATCTTGAAATTCTTTCTAGAGGGAATACTGACGCCTGTTTTCCGCGTCCTATCAAAAAACAAACCCCTCATCTAAAGCGAAAGTCGGAAGTCGTGTCCAATTAATCTTGAACCCTTGATTTCCTTTTTTTCCATGGCAGGCTATCTTGAATTAATTATCACCTTTTGACAGGTATGCATATTTTAAATCCCGGTAAATTTGAATTAATTATCTTATCCAATTTCTTAAAATTTGATAATTTCACTAATTCTAATACAAAAATAACACAAATTTTTAAAATGAAAACACTTTTAAATGCTGTAATATTAATTTAAAGTCTCTCAACATAAACATTTTGTTGCGACAAACCTTAATCCTTTGGTTTTAAAACACACATTCTTATATAGTATATATAGAGTGTTTTCATTACATCTTATTCTAAATTAAAAGGTAGGTAAATATCTTTTTGAGCAAACTTTTTTGGTTTTACTGACATGTTTAAGTTAAACAAATACATTTAGATATGTGGCTTAATTAACCTTTTTACTGAGATAATATTCCAAATTTTTAAGGTTATAAATCTTAAAATTGTTATTATTGATCGTTTTAATGAACCATGGCTTTTTCTATCTATCATTACTCACTTAACCAGCACTGACTAACAATAATAAAGAACCTGTTTATGTTTGAGTGTGAAGAAAATGTCGAGTGATATGGAGATGGACATAATTTGCAAAAACCCATATACATCACATGTAAACTGTAAGTATTGCACTTACTGTTGACCTGTGGTCCAGTTTTATTAATAATATTGCAACAACCCCCCAATATGCTTATCTCTGAGCATTTACATAATTTAACAAAAAATCGGTATTTAACGTCATCAACTTATATTATAGAAAAGGTTCTCCTTTTTGTTTTGTAGTGAAGCTTATTTCTACTCCTTTATTTACAGTCTGATGTACGAATAATTTAGATTGTGCAATTTTTCAGCACAATATATATATATATATATATATATATATATATATATATATATATATATATATATATATATATATATATATAATTCCGATTTGGCTTATATTTTATTTTATATATATTTTTATATATTTGTTTTTCAAAAAAAAGCCCCAAAGTTGTTGGTCGTCAATTATTCTGATTTACTTTGATTATATTTATATATTTTATTTTGATTTGTATAATTTTATATATTATCTCAAATAAATAATCACCCTTTATAAATGTATTTTTGCTTTTTAATTTTATATAGTTTTTAATTTATTTTAATTTTAATGGCTACAATTTAAGATGATATTATTTTTATTGGTTGTATTTTTAAATGTAAATAGAAACCTTTTTTATATCGACAGTTTACACAATGTTTATGGATGACCCTGTAGATTTTATAATGTATTTGTTTGCTGAATAAATGTTTAATGATCCTGGTGTTTCAATTCTTTAAATTCAGACATGTTATATTGAATATTAACTTCAGTGTACTATGGGTTGCATATCCCTCTTATTCGTCAGTCAAATATTATAGATAATTATGACAATTTATTGAAATCAAATATACCTTTTATTAGTTTACTTACTGCTGTGCCCTAGCTTTTTCTTCTTTGTCTCAGTAGTGGATTCTGCTAAATAGGGAAAAAGAAATAGCCTGCTAATATGCAATTACTCTTACTTTAGGTCTTATTATTTTCGCAAAGAATTATGTCTTGAATAAAATTTTTAAAACAAGTTTTATTTGACAGAATTTTAAATTTAAACCTAATCGGATCCGTTAGCACAAATCTTAATCTTATTAACAAATTAAATGGTTAAACTTATTGACAGAATTTTGATTGGTTTGGAAATGTTTATAAACAATATTTAAAATGGCTTTCCGAACTTTTATACTGCGATCCTCACGCCCTCTTAAGTTTGTAATTTTGAACTGTTGTAAAATGCTATTAAGATTCCTGTTTATGTAGAAAAATCTTATTTTCCCATGAATACTTTTGCTGATTGATGTATGTTTGACAGTATTGACTGTCTTTAGTTGAAGTAATTTGCCCCTTTGTTTTGATTTAAACAAAGTAAAATGGATTTCAAACCTTGTTTTCTGTCTCGTTGTGGTAGGTATTTCTGTATGTGGTTATTCTTGATATATATATATATATATATATATATATATATATATATATATATATATATATATATATATATATATATATATATATATATATATATATATATAACTGTTTCTATTGTAGTTATTACTTTTAAACTTCATTTAACACATTCTGTTTGTTCTAGGAATACTATGAGTCTTCTTTACACAAAATATACTTTAAAATATTTAAATTCTTTGGGAAGCAACAATGACGCTGTTCTCGCGTCTCAATTTATTTTAACAACCAACAATCAACGAACAACAAAAGCGGAAATCTTCTCCAATTGCATCTCCAATGTTGTTTCCTGTTTCAAAGCAATCTCTCTTGAAATTAATGAATATATTTTTGACAGTTATTCATCTTTGAAACAAAAAGCCCGGTAAGTTTGAATCTTATTATTCTAGATCGTCATTATTAAAATGACATTTAGACTAACCTTAGTTCTTAGACATAACCATAACCAATAATAAATTTAAAACTAAAATAAGTCTATATGCTGGAATCTTGATTTGAAAAGTCTCACAACACTAAAAACACTGTCTTTGGTAAACTCCAGTCCATTGTTTACATAAAAACAACCCTTACATATATATATATATATATATATATATATATATATATATATATATATATATATATATATATATATATATATATATATATATATATATATATATATATTATACAAAGTGTTTGGTTTATTTTATTACATTTAGGTAATTGTTTTAGAGCATAATTCTTTGGTTTGTATGTCATGATTAAGAGTTTAAGCTATTTGCATATCGTTTTTTGGCTCTTTTAAACCCATTTAAACTGAGATACTATCCAAATTAGCTAGTTATAAATCTTAAAAGTTTCATTAATGATTATTTTAACAAACTATGGCTTTACATATGTCATTGCTCATCCAAATAACACTGACTAACAATAATAGAGAATATGCTTGTTAATTAATGTTTTATTATGTTTTTATGTTTTAGTGTAAAGAAAAAAATGTCGAACGATGTGGATATGTACACAATCTACAGAGAGCCCATATACATCACGTGTAAACCGTAAGTATTGTACTTACTATTGACCAGTGGTCCTACTATTTCAACCCCATTGCTAAGCTGACCCCCCCAATATGTAGGTCTGACGATTTACATAATTGAACCAATAATCGGAGCTTAACGTCATCAAACTAGCTTCTGTAAGGGTTTTCCTTTTTTTATATTGAAATTTATATGGAACTTGTATTATGTTATTATATACACTCTGATGTACCAACAGTTTGTAATGTGCAATTTCCCAGCCCAATATATATATATATATATATATATATATATATATATATATATATATATATATATATATATATATATATATATATATATATATCTGTGTGTGTGCGAGTGCACTTGTGTGTGAATTAATGATTCTTTGATGTAATCTACCTAGTTTAAAATATTAGATATGGTCATGATAATTACCAAGTTGTTAATCTATTGAATTATAATATACATGTTAGGCTGCTAATGGCCCTTGAAGCTGATGCAGTTTTTATTAAAAAAAAAGGTTACCTCTTTCCTGTTATAGTGGACAGCTCATATGCCCCAAAACACGTCTCCACCGTCTAATTTTATGTTGCTAAACTTAATTTTAGTTTTCCAGTAGTGTTTTAACATTTTAAAAACTTACCGCGTAAAACATTAGAATCTAGCTTTTAGTGTAGACCTTGGAATAAAAATTATTTTTATATACAACAAAATCAACAATACAATTTGTACGATATGCACTTAACAGTCGGGAATGTTGTTGGGAATGTACTAGAGATGTGTTTGTAGCTTTTAAGGGTTCTTAACTTATATCATAGTTTCACTCACTGCAGCATCTTCAGTGTATACAGATAGGGATAGTTCGGGGGTTAAAAGCCTGTCTCATACGTCATCTTCCGCCGCCCTGAGGGCCAACTGGTTTTTTTGTGCTAATGAGTTGAGGATGTGGACCAAACTGTCCAGTTTTTTGTCCATGTTTCCCAGCTGTAAAAAAATAATCAGGCAATAAATAAAAATTAATATATAACTAAAAATGTAAATACAATATATAGGTGGCAACGATATTTATAAGAACTATTTCTAGGTGCGTAAAAGTAATAATACGCGGGATATACTAGCAAATTTTCATATATTTTTTCAAGTACAATAAATCTTTTCAAACTTATAAAATTCTGGACGCAGCAAGTGCGTTATGGTAGTGAATTTTCATAAAAATGTTTTTAATAACAAATATGTGTGTTTTTTTAAGAAAGCAGGCATCAAATTTGGTTACCAGTATAACATATATAGTAAAAACAATGTGGCATGTTTCATCAAAATAACTTTATTGTGTGAAAATGTACAAACATTTCCAAAAGTAAACTTAAATTGTTCCCGAAAAAATACGTTTCTTGGTCAACCTTATAGGTTAATGGCAAATTGAGCTGTTCAAATATGAAACATTTGATCAACATTCGCTACCATAACGCACTTGCTGCGTCCAGAATTTCTTTTCTTACAAACATGCATTATATTTCGATGGAAAATGCAAAAATTCAATAACATAAGGCGTGTTTGATTAAAAAATGAAAAGGAAATTTGTATCACCAACAACTTATGGGCCACCCTGTGATTGTAGAAATATTATTTTAAGATGTAGCTCAAGACACCCTACAATTAATATATACTATTTTTTTTCTGATCTTATAAAATAACGGATATATTGAGCTTTATTGATTTTTTACGAAAATTCGACAAAAATTATATACCATTAAACGATAAACTCTATAGCTAAGGCTACTGCCAAGCATCAGAGAAAGGGTCTATTTGAAATGAATTTTCTGCAAATATTTTAGTAAAATGAAGGACAATCAGGGTTGAAACTAAGACTTTAGGGTTTGTAAAACATCCTTCTTGAGACATTTTATTTCTATAGCCCGTATTAGATTCAAGTTGCTTGCCTAAATGTTGCCAGTTTTGACATTTTAAATCGCCACTTCGACGTTTTGAGGAAAACCCCAATTTATTTTTCTTTAAATGCCTATAACTTTTTTTTCTTTTGAGCTACATAGCTAAATTTTGGTAGGTAACTTACTTATAAGGATTTAAACGTGTATACCAAATTTTGTTGCCCTTACTTTGTTAATTCCGGAGATATACATTTTTTTTGAAAGAAAACACAAAATCTTCCTGGAAAACCTGGGCAGATTTTCCTGGCTAACGAACTTATCCAAGCCATTTGCAAAAGGAATTTTTTCACTAAATTTAATCAACATCGGCCCATTATTTTTTGAGTTATCGGTGTGACAGATATATATATATATATATATATATATATATATATATATATATATATATATATATATATAATTGAAACTGACCCCGGATATGTTTTCTGGGGGGCCTAATTAGCGCTCATTTGAAGAAATTTTTTCAAAATTCAAAAGTCGGGATCTCCTCATTAGTTAATTTTTTTAAGAAAATTCACTAAAAAAATAATTATTTTCTACAAAAATTAACCAAAATAATATTTCAACAAAGTGCAAGCTGAAACATTAATATAGATAGTTTTCTAAGTACAATTTGGAGAACCCAATTCATCACAATAGTTTTTAGACCTGACGATATTTTCGCTAACAAAGGTAGCGTCATCAGATGGATGAAGTTTATTTGGTCATTCAGGTTATTCATTCCTTTGATGACGCTAACCTTGTTAGCAAAACGATCATCAGGTCTAAAAACTGTATTGTAATAAATTGGGTTCCCCAACTTGTACTTGTCAGTGCTCATCACGGGTTCCAGTCTTCACTCATTCATAGTCTTTTATTTTAAAGATCCACTGATCCATTAAAAAAAATTGGGACGCAGCAAGTGCGTTATAGTAGCGAATTTTCATAAGAATTGTACACAATTATTATACGGCGTATTTGTAAAGTTAATACTCTAAACTTACACAGACCTTGAAGATCGAGTTTAGAGGTCCTAGTAGGCGCACATTTGAAGAATTATTTCGAAAGTGTTGCCATCGATATATCTATTATCAAAAAAATTTTGCGTTCTAACTCCTTTTGAGAAAAATGCACAAAACTCAATAATATAGATATGTAAGTATCTTTAAAAAAATTATTGTATTACAAAGTTCATTAAAGTTATACAGAAAAACTTAATTCATATTTAGAAATGTAAAGTATCTGCCAAATTATAAACGCAGCAGTTATTTTTCCTTATTAATCGCCAGTATGATTTCGTTTTAGCCAACCTAATCAAATCGCTTTTTTCAATATCAATTAGAACAATAACAAAATTATAATTTCAGACTCAAAGGTGACAAACTTATTTAGGAGTTTTGAACAAAAATGAGATGTTGTTCAAAACGTATGAAATCTGTGCACTATTGTTTCTCCAAATAGCAAAATAAAACATAAAAACATACGTTCATAGAGCTGGATTCGATCGCGTAACCTTCGCGATGCCCCCTGCTCGATCTAGGCACACGTCAACTAACGTTTTATTTGCGTGATTGTTTAGACCGGCTTCATGCCCGGGATATTATATTCAAAGTATACCTAACAATTACAGATTGAGTAGAATTACTATTGAAACACATCTCACGGCCGTCTCTGTCTTATATAATATCTTATGTTTAAGTTTGAAGATAAAGGAAACTATTTTAGAATCATTTTTATAGATACTTGGCTTGACTTTGTTTACATTTCTGCTATATTATGCGACAGCATAATATATATATATGCTGCGCTAAAACTGTATTTCGAAGCGTTCAAACAGATACAGATATAGTGTATTTTAATAATCGATTGAATCCCCCAGTTAAATAACACTCATTTGGCAAATTTTTAAGTTCATGTCGTCTGTCATTTTCCATAATTGCGGCCGAGATTTCACGATTGTTAGTTCGGGTAGTATGGTTTATGCCTGGTATATGGTCACTGCTTCCTGCGCAATGCAACCCGAGGTCACACAGTCACGTATCGTTTGGCACCACAACTCCGCGAACTGGGACGAAATGAGGGATTACTTTTCCTCATTTCCATGGGCGCCTGTCTGCTTCTCTCATCCTGACCCCTATGATATCTCATAAAACGTCACCGAAATTATCCATGGGATTATTTATTCCAGGTACAGAGAAAACCTCTCCAGTCACTCAAAAGCCCTGGTTCTTTAAATCCTGTGACAAGCACTTACTTGAAAAGGTCAAAGTACACAAAACTCTTCTACACAATCCCAGTCAAGAAAACCGTCAAGCATTTAACGACGCATAAGAAGGCTATGTCCGCATACTTTCTGAGGCAAAAACTCGTTTAATAGCCACATCAAAAACAAAGTCTTCTCAAGCTCCAACGGCAGGAAACCCTTCTGGACTCTTGCTAAATCTAGTGGGAATAATTTCTGCAAGAGCACGTTCCCACCTCTTGTTTCAGGGGATGAAATTATTTCTACCGCCCTGGGCAAGGCTCAACTTTTTGCCTCGTTGTTCGCCGGCAATTCTACTCTCAACCCACTTCCAAATGTTTAACCACCAACAGTCTCCAATGTCGCGCATAAAATGACAGATCATTTTCAAAACTAAACAGGTACGAAAGATGCTCTCTTTTCTTAATACCAGGAAAGCCTCTAGCTTTGACGAGATCCCAGCAATTGTTCTCAAAAAATGCGCACCAGAACTTGCTGCTGTCCTGACTCGTCTGTTTCAGAAATCTTACAATAGAACCATATTCCCTAGTAACTGGAAAACTGCTCGAGTACAACCCGTCCCAAGAAAGAATCCAAAGCGCTTCCTAGCAACTACAGGCCTATTTTTCTCCTTTTAGTCGTCTCTAAAGTGATGGAAAAGTATATAAACACCGAATTACTAAAATTTCTTGAAAAACACAGTCTAATCCACAACATGCAGTATGGATTCCGTCATAGCAGATCAACTGCCGACCTCATTTCCTTTGTCACCCATTCTTGAAACAAGTGTATGGATCTACACGGTGAACCTCAGATTGTCGCTCTAGACATATCCAAAGCATTCGACCAGGCACGCAGCACTGCTTAACAAACTAACGGCCTACGGCCTAACACCGAAACTCTGTACCTGGACAGCAAATTTCCTCTCCAACCGGAGCATTTCTGTTGTCGTGGATGACCTTTCCTCTAAACTGTATCCAATTAATGCAAGAGCTCCTCAAGGTTCAGCTTTAGCCCCTACTTTGTTTCTTCTCCACATCAATGACCTCATCTCTAGCACATCCAACCCAGTTCACAGTTACGCGAATGACAGCACCCTTTACTCAAATATACAATATTTAAGTCTGTCTCTTAAACCCAATTAGATGAGGATCGCAGACTCATAGAGGGTTCTGTCTCTGTGGATCTCCAAAAAATATTAGACTGGGGAAGTAAAAATCTTGTACAATTCAACTCCACCAAATCACAGTTTTGCTTTCTTTCTCATAAGAAATACACCAGCCCTAGACCCATCACAATGAACAACCAAGTTATTCAAAGTAATGAGTCCTTTTCACTTGTTGGCATTTATGTGAATCGATATCTCAATTGGCACCAACATGTCACATCAATTGCAGAAGCGGCTGCTAAGAAATTAGGTTTCCTCTTCCAATCTCGCAAATACTTTTCACCAGCTAATCTCTATACTTTATATATTTCACAAATAAGGCCGAACCTTGAATATTGCTCCAACATCTTGGGTACCGCTGCCGCCTTTACACTCGCTCTCCTGGACTCTATTCAGGAGAGAGCTATACGTCTCATCGGTGACAAATACCGTTACCCAAAGACTGCCATCTCTTGCCAACCGACGTGCCGTTGGTGACCTCTCTCTCTCTCTCTTTTATATATATATATCTGCACGGGTACTGTTTAGAGGAGCTTTCTTCCATAGTTCCTCCACCTGCTACCCCCAACAGATCTACCAGGGGAACAGAACGAATGCACCCTTTTACTGTCCAGGTCACCAGATATAGAACATCTTGCTACACCCTCTCTTTTGTCCCGAGGACTTCCAAGTTGTGCAATTCCTTCCCGGCACATGTTTTTCCTTCTCCTCCGAACCTCCAAACCTTCAAGTCCAGAATTAAGTTTGCTCTTTCCTCCTTGTCGACACCCACGGCACGAAAATATTTAGGCTGTGAGCACTCGTGGTGTGTTGTTGAAATAATAAATAAAAAAAACTACTACCGGTCGTTCGTCTGGTGCTAATTGCATGCCAGATTTTAAGACGATATCTCAGTTCGTTGTAAAGTTATCACGGCTAAAAACAGACAGACATACAGGCTGACATACCGACACACCAATAGATCCAAAAAGTTTTATTTCCCAAATCATGTTTTCTATATGTTTTGATACTTTTTACGACTTTAAGCGAAAGAGACTTTTAGAAATTTTTGTTGCCGATGCCACACTTCCACACGCACCGACGATGTGGAAGTAATAATAAACGTAATTTGATTTCGTTTATTGCTACTAATCTAGTTTTAATAAACAAACCCCGTTATAGTTTTCCTAACATTACTCATTATTGTGAAATCCCCACAAAAGAGATAACATCAAGATTATTATTATTATCAATTATTATCAATTATTATTATTATCAAGGCTACTGAATGTTTCTTCCTTATTATTGTTGTTTGGCTTCGTCTCAACCCCCCTTTCCGCTCCACTTTCTCTTTCTGTTTCTCAGGCAGTATTTCCTTTTCTCTATTTGTCTCTCTGTTTTGTTATGTGACGTCTACCGTTCACCACTCGATGTCGACGTCCAGGTCCATACGTCATCGTCACCAGACACAAGATATTCAACAACTCGCCCCCCACCGCCGCTCCAGAGCTTTAACCCCATCAGGCAACGATCAATAAGGACAGGGACAGCAGGATTATCTACTAGCATTGCCAGAATTTGGATCAAGAAACATGCTTTAAATCGTATGGTCGTTAAAGAAACCATCTACAAGCTTACATTATGGTTATTAATTTGTTTGTTATAAGGGGCCATATATTTTAAAAAACTATGCCACAAAAACAAGATGTTTTGAAAATCATTCTCTTACATTTTGTTTTTTTATAAAATAGTCAATGAAAGTGAAACCTACCTACGAGTATCTCAAGGATATAAAATGTAATTGATATGCTATTAAATAGTTTTCTTTGTTAACAGCTATAGACTATATAGCTCAGACATATACTTGAAATAATGCAAACAGCTTCAAAAGTCTGGACGCAGCAAGTGCGTTATAGTAGCGAATTTTCATGGGGATCTTTCAAATAGGAAAAATCCTCGAAAAATAAAAAAAGTCTGGACGCATCAAGTGCGTTATGGTAGCGAATTTTCATAAAAACGTTTTAAATATCAAATATGTGTTTTTTTTAAAGAAAACGTGGACCAAATTTGGTTACCAGTATAACCTATATAGTAGAAACAATGTACCATATTTCATCAAAATAACTTGCTTGTTTGCAAGTGTAAAAGTTTTTCGAAAATAAACTTTAAATGGTCCCGAAAAAACTAGTTTATCGGCCAACGAACCTTTTAGGTTAATAGAAAATTGAGCTATTCAAGTTTGAAGCATTTAATAAAAATACGCTACCATAACGCACTTGTTGCGTCTCGAATTTCTTTTTTTACAAGCATGTATTATAAGTTAATGGTCGAAATTCAGTACATTAAAGATTAGCTCAGAACTGGTACTGACCGGGAGACTTTGACTATCTAATTAAAACAAAGCAGTGTTTAATCTATTTGAACTGAGTCGATTTTCCTAACTGCTACAATAACGCACTTGCTGCGTCCAGAATTTTTATTTTTTCTGTCACTAATGTTATGTATTACGTAGGGCAAAGCCTTGCTTAACATGCTAAAATGCCCCAATACCGCAAAACATTTGAATTTGATGAAACTGAAATCCTTATTTAGATGCACACACCTAAGAATTAGTGTTTTTGAGAAATGGGTATTTGTATATATTAAAAGTTGTTTATTATAGAAAAAAGTTACTGAAATTTACATAAAAGAAGAAAAATATAGTTAAATAATTATCTACACACAAAGGTAACTTGTTCTCAGCCGGTCACCCATCCAATTACTGACCGCGCTCGTAATTGCTTAACTTCAGTAATCGAGCCGATGTACTCTTGCCTGTTTGACATTATTTATTTTAGGGATTTTAGTGGACCGCTGCATTTACTAAAAACTACTGCCAAATCATCAGAGAATGGGTCTATTTGAAATTAATTTTCTGCAAATATTTTAGTAAAACGAAGGACAATGATGGTTGAAGCTGTAACTTAAAGCTTTGTAAAACAGATTTATTATGAAATTTTCTTTATATAGATCGTATTTGTTTCAGGTTCTCCGTCAAAAAATTGAAAATTTGGACTTTTCAGATCGCGACTCTGACATTTAAAGAATAAAAACTATAAAATTCTCAAAGTAATTTTTCTGTTATTTCTTGACCTTTTTGCGCCAAGAAAACCTAATCTTTGTCTGTATTATACAATAGATCTTG
Source organism: Tillus elongatus (assembly GCA_964006375.1). NCBI lineage: Eukaryota > Metazoa > Arthropoda > Insecta > Coleoptera > Cleridae > Tillus > Tillus elongatus. The sequence goes on from OZ023267.1 coordinate 128,476,037, forward strand.
TTATCCACAAAAAATATTTTGGTTTTGTGCATTTCTCTGGTCATCAGTGGCACCCAATTTTTTTAAACGTCTATAATTTTTTTCCTTTCAACCAGGAGGTCTGAAATTTGGGACGTAGTATAAGTTTAATAGCGTAAACCTAAGTGCCAAACTTGGTTGCCATAGCTTTGTTATTTTCGGAGAAACATTTTCCCAAAGAAAACTCAAAATTTTCCAGGAAAAACTAGTCTGATTTTCCTGTATAACAAATTTACCTAAGCGACTTGCAAAAGGAAGGCACCTATCGAATTTCATCAAAATCGATCCATTATTTTTTGAGTTATCGGTACGATATATATATATATATATATATATATATATATATATATATATATATATATATATATATATATATATACAAGGATCTGGTCATTAGTGAATTTTTGAAAGAAAATTCACTAATATTATATCACCAAAAATTAAAAAAATGGTTTAATGAAATTCGGTACACATCTTGTCTTTATAAAGTTTTTGTTTCATAACAAAGTTGTATTCCATTGATCGAGAGAAAGATAATAATTTTTATCAAAATTTTAAAAAACTTGATGAAAATGTGCTACCATAACGGACTTGCTGCATCCAGACTATCACTACCAGTTGTATATAGTTTTTTCGTTTATCGATTTAGTGACTAAAAAGAAGAATTATTATTCAAACCTATTTTCTTAAATAAAAAGCTATAACACAAATCACATGTTTTAAATGTACCAGTCACAAAATCTCACTCTTCGGGGTAAATCATTTGTCGATAAACCTTGTACTATCCTAGGTTTGTATGGATTGTATTTATCAAACCCATTATTCGATGCCCCGATGACGTAGGGGTATCCGTTTCATTACCAATTTTGATGTGGGGTTATTATCAGTATACTGTAACACAGCAGCAGTTCTCGCCTGATTTTCCAGAGCATATTTATGATTTTTGGGTTTTGCCAAACTCCAATAATTAAGCAAATTTAGTACCAGATCCATAAAATGTCTTGCGTTTGGTTGATGCCGTTCAGTAATTTTTTTTAACTACATTTTTGGCCACGAGCATTCACTCATACGGCCACGGTTTTTTTTTTTACATGAACTTCTGGATACCGACCTCTATTTACTTGTTTACGTTTGCATCCTTACAGTCATGACCTACATGTTACCTGGCCTGCATAAGCTCTAGGTGGTTATCTATACACATGTGAATTTTTTATTTTATACATAATATTTTTATTATATTTTTATATAGCTAAAGATAATTGGCAAATACGCAGGGACACTTTTCTTCATGCCTTGGGGCCTATCAAGGCAGCTCTCTGACAGTCACAGGTGGCCACGGATAAATGAGGTGTAACAATTGGACAAACTGTAATGAAGTCCGATTTATTACGGTTATATGAATAGCTAATAAGTCGTTTAGGCGGTGTGAATAACGGATATTTGCTAGGTAATAAATCTGATTCATTTAAGATACACTTCAAAGTATGAAAAGTCGCTACAGGCAAAACGCAGATTTTGTAGAATGGAACGCATAGCGCCGGTCTGACAAGCGCGATGAGATTCATTCTAGGTACGTCATGGGGCGCATGGCAGGTAAGGGAGCAGAGAAACGGAACGCGATCAGAGAGATGCCTTTAGCCCGCGCTTGCGACAACAAGGACCGCTAGTAATACGTTGTAGAGGTTTTCAAAGCGTCCGTCAGGTGTGATACCTGGAAAGTTTATTCTTTCGCTGCACCACGAAGTAGTGGGAAAGCAGCGTGTTATTTGTTTAATCGTGAAGAACGAGAGTCTAGGAAGACTGGGTTCTGTTAGGATAGGTTGCAAGGTTAGTTATACTTCGAGAAACTTGAAGAAGTATAATTTTCAAACTGGTAAAATTGTTTGGGTGTTTTATTAATGCTGATGTGAAATATTAACAGCGTGTTAGGAAGTCACGCGTATACCGAGTGTACTGTATGTAGGAGTGACAAAACTAGTCACGGTTACCCGTTTAAGGGAGGTCGAAGTCAGGTAAATAATTATACCGTAGTATAGTGGAATAAGGGTGTTTTAGCGAATCACAGCGTGCTATACAGGGTGGACTACGTTTGTTTTGAGGGACGTTCTGTCCTTGAAGGAAACATAGATCTATTCTAAAGGGTATGCGCCCGCTAAACCAGGTGTTCAACTAGCTAGAGTGTCCAGCCTAGATAAGTGCCAAGCTGGTCACATTTATTACCCATATAAGGGAAACGGAGCACGGACAGTGCTGATTTAGGGTAGTATTTAGTGTGCCCGGCATCCTGTGCTGTATTGGGTCGACTACGTTTGTTTTGAGGGATGTTCTGTCTTTGAAGAAAGCATGGATCGATCCAGAAGGGTACGTAACCGCTGGATGATACTGTTAGCTATGTAGGGTGTTCGATAGGAATAGGGAACCAGTTACCCGGTGGTAATAGTTAGCCAGTTAGGGTCTTATAAGCGTGGGAACCGTTTGCCTACCCACCTAGTAGAATAGGATCGTAAGGGAATTGCGGGAATAAAGTCCAGGGGAAAGTAGAACCCCCGATTGTTGCGGAATTTATAATGGGACCATTTTTCGTATGATGCATGAGTTTTCCGCTTGCCGTTGCTTTGCTATGCTTTGTTGTGTGCTGTGCTAACGCTAATATCACGCCTTATTTGTAATAATTAGCACAAATATTATTTTAGTCGAATATCCTTGTATTTTTAAATATTAACATATTTGTATCAATTCCACTATGAAAGAATGTCTTATCGGAGATAACGTTATCTGACCTAAGATATGTTTTCTCTTTATTCGCATGAACTGTAGCCAATTTTTGGTTTTAATTATTTATGGATTTTATTGCTGTCAATTTCATTTGTATATATTTTAAATGTTATTAGAGGGTTGTATGAAATTAGTTGCGTTTCACTGCAGTGCCTGTAGATATTTGCACTAGTGTAGGTGTGTTTGAGCTAGAATCCTGTGACGGATTGTAACTAGCTGATGTATATCGTAATGAATATTTACCTGTTATAATATTTCTGCTTCCAAATTTGTAAGTTAGGGAAAACAGCCATTATTCGGGAGTGAGTAATTAAAGCCTACTTACCTCCTGAGAATTCTATGGGATATAATAACTCTCAACCATTGGCTCTAGTTTTCTTCTCCACTCGAGTTACCCTAGGACAAGGCTATTATGAAATAGTAACTCTGTGGTGTTTTACGAGGGCCTTATCAGAAGTCCTCACGGGGATCTGACCTCGTCCTATTTAATAGGGAATAAATATGGCACCCGAGGATAGTTAACTTAGAATATTTAGGTCACGCCCGAATGACGGACTGGCAACTTATCCGTCGGGCCTCTGCTTAGCCGGAGCATGTACATCACAAAACAATAGGTGTTAAATATCTACCAAACTTAAACTCTAATTAAAACGACACAATGTACACATATAAACTAAAATATTATATTGTTTGTTTTAAATGTATCCTTGCAATCTGTGTTAGCAATTACTCACGTATACATTTTCTCTCACACACACACAAAAACACACACACACACACACACACACACTTGCCCAGTTGCACTCATATGCGCTTACTTAACTGTCCCAATTTGGCTACAAATTAATATACACTCATATATACACACACATATATAACTTATACTATTCATATTGTTGCTTTGAACCACACGATATATTTGGTTATTCTTAATAAATACTATTACCTCCATGAATGGTTTATTATTTTTATTAGTCGCTACACACATCAATTGGCTAATATTAGTTGGTAGTGTAATATAATGTTTGATAGCTATTTTGATTAGTACAGTGAATGGTATGTTTTCGACAATTAAAAATTAAATGATTTAGGTCGCAAATACCTGCCCTATCGCACTCACAGTATGGATTATCCACCAGTTTCATTTTGTACAAATGTGATTTGAAAGCGCTATGTCCTACTATTATTCTAGCTAAGGCTGTGTATAGATGTCTAGGTAAAGCCACCATCTCCATTACAGGTCTTTCAAGACTGCCAGTTAGTATGTGTTTGTACGGTGCGTCTTGTACAAAGTTCCAGTGTTCTTCCCTTTTGGTTTCCATGTCCCGTTTTGCTATCACTATATAATCTTCTTGAGTACCCTTCTTTGCTAGTTGATCAGCTTCTTCGTTACCTTTGATGCCTGCATGACCTTTAACACAGACAAATACACATCTTCTTCCATCTATCTTCAAACTATATAGTTTTGCCTTGAGTTTGCATATGATTGGATTGGTAAATATACTTTTCGGGTTGCCGAGTGTTGTAATTAAAGCTAAGGAATCTGTAAAGATCAAATACTCATCGAATGGATCTGTCATGACTATATCGAGGGCTCTTATTACTGCTGTTGTCTCGGCTGTATAAATTGAGGTCATCTTATCAAGATTAAACATATACTTGCCTTTGTTGTGGGCACAATATACCCCAGCCCCGGTGCTGTCTTCTGTTTTGGAGCCATCGGTAAAAATTAAAGCGGCCCTTGGGTATTTACTTCGTATTTCTTGATAATAAGATATTATTTCTGTATTCAACAGCTGCTGTTTAGGAAAAAATGTTTTTGGTGTAGTTTCTATTACTTGGTATGGTGTATTATATATTTCACTTCTGCTAATTTTTATACCAAAATTAAAGTCGGCTACATTTTTGTAAACATTTGCTAGAGGGGGTAAGGTTTTATTTTTCCAGTATTGGCTTGTTGTGTTGTATAAGTACAATACATGTATGCGGTAACCTATGGTTCAGGAAATTTATTTTCGTAAATTTTGGTAGTCGGTGCAGAGTTTATGTGGGCTACGAAGGAGGTTTCTAACATGTGTGTGTTCAACCACCAACAGTCCCCAATGTCGCGCATAAAATGACGGATATCATTTTCAAACCTAAAAAGGTACGAAAGATGCTCTCTTCTCTTAATACCAGGAAAGACTCTGGCCTTGACGAGATCCCAGCAATTGTTCTCAAAAAATGCGCACCAGAACTTGCTCCTGTCCTGACTCGTCTGTTTCAGACATCTTACAATAGAGGCATATTCCCTAGTAACTGGAAAACTGCTCGAGTACATCCCGTCTCTAAGAAAGTATTCAAAGCGCTTCCTAGCAACTACAGGCTTATTTCTCTCCTTTCAGTCGTCTCTAAAGTGATGGAAAAGTATATAAACACCGAATTACTAAAATCTCTTGAAAAACACAGTCTAATCCACGACAGGCAGTATGGATTCCGTCAGCGCAGATCAACTGCCGACCTCCTTTCCTTTGTCACCCATTCTTGGAACAAGTCTATGGAACTACACGGTGAATCCCCGATTGTTGCTCTAGACATATCCAAAGCCTTCGACCAGGTCTGGCACGCAGAGCTGCTTAATAAACTTCCGGCCTATGGCATACCACCAAAACTTTGTACCTGGACAGCAAATTTCCTCTCCAACAGGAGCATTTCTGTTGTTGTGGATGGCCATTCCTCTAAACTGTATCCAATTAATGCAGGAGTTCCCCAAGGTTCAGCTTTAGCCCCTACTTTGTTTTTCTCCATATCAATCACCTCCTCTCTAGCATATCCAACCCAGTTCACAGTTACGCGAATGACAGCACCCTTCACTCAAATATACAATATTTAAGTCTGTCTCTTAAGCCCAATTAGATGAGGATCGCAGACTCATGGAGGGTTCTGTCTCCGTGGATCTCCAAAAAATATTAGACTGGGGAAGTAGAAATCTTGTACAATTCAACCCCACCAAATCTCAGTCTTGCTTTCTTTCTCATAAGAGATACACCAGCCCTAGACTGATCACAATGAACAACCAAGTTATTCAAAGTAATGAGTCATTTTCTCTTGTTGACATTTCTGTGGATCGAAATCTTAATTGGCACCAACATGTCACATCAATTGCAGAAGCGGCTGCTAAGAAATTAGGTTTCCTCTTCCGGGCTCGCAAATACTTTTCACCAGCTAATCTCTATATCTTATATACTTCACAAATAAGGCCAAACCTCGAATACCGCTCCTACATCTGGGGTGCCGCTACCGCTTCTACACTCGCTATCCTGAACTCCATTAAAAAGAGAGCTATACGTCTCATCGGTGACCCTACCCTCACCCAAAGGCTGCCATCCCTTGCCCACCGACGTGCCGTTCGTGACCTCTCTCTCTCTCTTTTATATATATCTGCACGGGCACTGCTCAGAGGAGCTTTCCTCCATATTTCCCCCACCTGCTGCCCCCAACAGATCTACCAGGGAAACAAAGCGAATGTAATCTTTTGCTGTCCAGGTCACCAGACATAGAACATCTTGTTATGCCCGCTCTTTTGTCCCAAGGAGTTCCAAGTTGTGGAATTCCTTGCCGGCACATGTTTTTCCTTCTCCTCCGAACCGCCAAACCTTTAAGTAGAGAAGTAACAAGTTGCCTCTTTCCTCCTTGTCAACACCCACGGTACGATAGTATTTAGACTGTAAGCCCTCATTGAAATTTAAAAAAAATGTATCATTTTTTTCCATTAGTATAATTAAAAGCTTAATGGCCGGGTATTTGAAAATAATATCAACGCAACGGAAATCAAGTTAAACCAAATAGAAGCACTAAGTGAATATTGGAACCTGTGATGAGCACTGATAACTACACTTGGAGAACCCAAATCACCACAACACATAAAATATAATAATTAACTACCCATTCTAGATGTACTAGTTATCAAGAATAAAGACACTTTAAAATTCGATGTCTATAGAAAAGAAATCACTACCTTTACCTACATCCCGAACGACTCACATCATACGTACCCACAAAAATGACCAGTCTGAATTTTTTTAGTAAATCGGTTAATTAATTTTCCTTTAAACAAAAGTAGATATACCAAAGAATTATATTATATTAAGAACGTGGTCGAATATAACGGATACACTGCTTGCCTAGTGGAAAAATTAATCAACAAACAAAAAACAAAGAAAATGTTGACGGCATCAACGACGTTCAGAAGAAAAAAATCGGAAAAAAAACTTTGTTTGCTTACCATTTGAACCTAGAATCACGAGGGGTCTAGACAGCATTTTAAAAAAAAGTCAACTTACAGCTAACAATTTCAACAACAAATACCTTAAAAAACTTGCTAGGTAACCCAAAAGACAAGGATAGCGCGGACAAAATGTCGGGAATTTATGAAATAATTTGTAAAGATTGTAATCTTAAATACGTCGGACAAACAAAAAGCTCGATTGGAATTAGATTCAAAGAGCACATATCCCAATTACGTTACGGTACTGTAGATAAGTCTTCCGTCGCCCGACATATTTGGGATAATAATCATCACGTTGATAAAGATAATCTGAAATTAATAAAAAATGTTAGAAAACCAGGGCAGCTAAATGGGTTCGAAAGCGTATAAATTGCGAAATATAGTTACAACAAAAAATGTATGAACACTTCACCAGCGCCAATTACGAGTCAATTGATCGATTGCTTTGTTAAATAAAATTCCCACGTTTTCGGCACGTTCTACCGATAACATAAGTATACAGTTATTGCCGCCAAAGGAATCGTTGTTAATTTAGCTGTCGTTGAACCTTCTCAAAACTATTGCAGATGGACACTTTTTAGATAAGGCAGTAAGGATAGCGCAAAGACCTTGTCCGGCGATAAAAATACAATACACTGTGGAATTTGCCTACGGCTAGTGTCCCCTCAGTTCGATCTCTTTACCTGAGATCCGGTATACAAGTTGATGTTAGTTTTTAAGTATTTAGAATGTTTCATCCTCTGATGATGCTAACTTGGTTAGTGAAACGATCGTCAGGTCTTTTAAAATGTGTTGTGGTGATTTGGATTCTCCAAGTGTACTTATCAAATAGAAGCAGTTAATGAACTCAAATAGAATGAATGAATGCAATGAAAACAATACAGAAGCCACTTCAAATTAAACTCAATTTGACAGTAAAAAGATAAACAAAGTGTTCGCCTACTATACCGTATCAAACACATCACCAAAATTTATTAGGACATTTTTAGATTTGTTTAATTCAGTATTTATTTCAAAGAAGATACCATGTTGCGAAAAATTTTTTAAAAGGGAATAAAAATCCTATTTAACGCAATAAAAATACAATATGTCTATAAGCAAAACAAAGTTATAATCATTATCTTGAGAACGGTAAAATATATTCCTTTGTTTTATTTCTTCTTGCAAATATCTTAATAAAATTCTGGACGCAGCAAGTGCGTTATGGTGGTGAATTTTCATTAAAATGTTTTTAATAGCAAATAAGTGTGTTTTTTTAAAAAGCAGGCATCAAATTTGGTTACCAGTATAACCTACATAATAAAAATAAGGTGCCATGTTTTATCAAAATAACTTTATTATTTGAAAATGTACAAAAATTTCCGAAAGTAAACTTAAAGTGTTCCCGAAAACACATGCTTCTTGGTCAACCTTATAGGTTAACAGCAAATTGAGCTATTCAAATATGAAGCATTTGATCAAAATTCGCTACCATAACTCACTTGCTGCGTCCAGAATTTCTTTTCTTACAAACATGCATTATATTTCGATGAAAATGCAAAAATGCAATAACATAAGTGTTTGATTAAAAAAAAAAGGGAGAATTTGTATCACCAGCGACTTATGAGCCACCATGTGATTGTAGAAATATTTTTTTTAAGATTTAGTTCAAGACACCCTATAATTAATGTATATTTTTTTTTCATATCTTGTAGAATAACGGATATATTGAGCTTTATTGATTTTTTACGAAAACTCGCCAAAAATTATATAACATTAAACGATAAACTCTATAGCTAAGGCTACTGCCAAGCATCAGAGAAAGGGTCTATTTTAAATGAATTTTCTGGAAACATTTTAGTAAAGTGAAGAACAATGACGGTTGAAACTGGGACTTCAGGGTTTCTAAAACATTCTTCTTGAGACATTTTCTTTCCATAGCCCGTATTAGATTCAAATTATTTGCCTAAATGTTGCCAAATTTTGACGTTTTAAATCGCAACTTTGACGTTTTGAGGTAAACCCCAATTAATTTTTATTAAATGCCTATAACTTTTTGTCTTCTGACCTACAGAGCTAAATTTTGGTAGGTAACTTACATATAATGATATAAACCCGCGTACCAAATTTGGTTGCCCTTACTTTGTTAATTCCGGGTATATAAATTTTTTACAATTTTTTTCGAAAGAAAACACAAAATTTTCCAGGAAAACCTAGGCTGATTTTTTTGTTTTCCAAGCCATTTGCAAAAGGAAGGTACTCACCAAATTTAATCAAAATCGGCCCATTATTTTTTGAGTTATCGGTGTGATACATATATATATATATATATATATATATATATATATATATATATATATATATATATATATATATATATATATATATATATATATATATATATAACATATAAAAATTGAAACTGACCCCGGATATGTGTTCTGGAGGGCCTAATTAGTACTCAGTAGTGAATTTTTTTAAGAAAATTCACTAAAAAGTGCCTATAAAATGTCTGACCGAAAATACCGTATACTTAACGTTATCGACCGCTCTAAGGTCTAGGCAGATCGAGGCCTTAGAGTTGTTGCTTTTCAGATTTCGCTTACTTCTTGAAAATGGCTCCAAAGCAGGTGCCGAAACGTAGAGTTTTAATAAATTCTGGACGTGGTTCAGTTTTCCTTTTTAAAATCAGCCGCACAGTACCGTTCAATTACAGCAGATTATAACACACACACACAACAAGAAGACTTTGGAATGTTGTTTAAGTTTATATATATATATATATATATATATATATATATATATATATATATATATATATATATATATATATATATATATATATATATATATATATATATTAGAGATAGTTACCTGTTGTTCGACTCTGTAGAGCCTGGCACCCACAGTCATGGGTTTCACGTTGCCCACCCTGTCTATACCGGCCAGGTAACTCCCCGGCTTACCCAGCGTCTGGTCCAGACGACGCTGCAGTTCCTGAAAGAATACCAATATGAGCTGTAATTGTAGTATAGTATACAGCATAGTATGATTCGAAATAATTTAGTACCTGAGATTTTAAAAACCGCTATAGTCTAGTCGACAGGTTGGAAAAAGTGGGGTTATGTGGAAAAAGGTCGGAAGTTAATAAAACTTTGGGATGTTGTTCTTTCTCCGGTTTTTCCTTCATAACTTTTTTCCCTTACATACTACGGAAGAAACATTTAAGAATTTTTTGCAGGGCGTTAATTTTCCTACTATTTTGGCTATTCAATATCAATACAAAAAGTAACAAATATCAATACCAACATGGAGTGAGTATGATTGGATTTCATCAAAGAAGAAACTTAGATTTTGTGCATTGGGGTTGGGTGGGGAAAGGAGGAGCGGGGGTGGGTGGAGGTTTCCGAAATTGGCGGTTGTAACCAGAATTCATAATAACAACAACATTTCACAATAATTCGGGTATAACAGAAGAAATAAGGAGAAATTCTGCATTCTTCTGCATTTTTGGCAAATTTTTATAATTTTTTTTTGAAGCGCCATATCTCGGTAACGATTTGACATACGGAGATGTTTGATAGTCTAAATAGTAGGAAATTTAACGCTATATAAAAAAGTCTGAGATGTTTTTGCCGTAGTATGTAAGGGAAAAAGTTATTAAGGAAAAACCTGAGAAAGGTCGAAAATTTTGAAGTCCCCCCTCTTTTTTTCGCACAGGGTCCTCGAGATCCAAAAGTTTAGAAAATGTTAATTAACCACCTCTGAATAACATCCCAAAGTTTAATTAACTTCCGACACTTTTCTATCTGAAACTACCTGTCGACTGAACTATAGAACAGTTCTGATGTATAAATCTGGAAACAAAAACAATTTTAAGAACTGGAGACCAATTACGATTGTTCATTTATTAGAAGAATCATTGGGAGAGCCCTTGTAAAATATTTACGGAAATTTATAATTGTATTTTCGATGAACTCACAGAAAAGGAAGTTGCCTTTTGCTATGGTTTCCAGTTGACTGCAAAAAGAGAGCCAGTTTGGTGCTGTAATTTGCTGATGACATTGTTTTGGTTGGTAAAGACACATGGTCGGTCAAAAATTTATTACACGCTGCTGAAAATATACTTAAAGAAATACGATTGACTATCTGTCTAATCTATTATAATCGAAAAGGGTAAACTGAAACAGGAAACAATATATTTGAATTCAAATGAATCGATAGCTTCTATAACTGATAATGAGAAACTTAAATATCTGGGGGTGAATTTCTCTGATGAAGTGGTTTTTGATCAAAAAGTTACTATACGGAAATTTTCTCAAAAACTTGAAACCCCAACAAAATGAAATTTACTCAATTGTGAACAAAAACTTGTTGCCCTGAATCAGTATTTATCACCATGTTTAATTTACCCTCCTCAAATAGCCCCTGTCGAACAACTAAACAAAATTTTTCTTGGTACCATTGACAAAATTATAAGAAACTCACTTAAAGAAATTCTCCAAAATCCAGTATATATATATATATATATATATATATATATATATATATATATATATACATATATATATATATATATATATATATATATATATATATATACCGGGTGGTCCTCCGGGAGGTCCCACGATCGATTGCGGGAAAACTATTAATAGGAAAAACCTGAAAATTGGACATTACACTAAAGTCGTTGGGGGCCACAGGCTAAAAATATTTTCAAGATAGCGGCACTTCCGGTTATACCGGAAGTAGATGTCGATTCGCTTATTTTAAATGGAACACCCTGTATTTTATTGCACTTTTGTATTCTACAATGAATTCTGAACATTTTTTTAAATAATATTCTATACCTATCATCAACCGTCCAGAAAATATTTAGACTTTAAAATAAAATTTGACATCTACGGCCAGTCATAAAGATACCGATATTTTTATAATAAGAATATTTTTCGTTACGATTTTTAGAATTAATAAATTAATTAGCCCGTAAATGTCAAATTTTATCTTAAAGTCTAAATATCTTCTGGACGGTTGACGATAGGTATAGAACATTATTTACAAAAAGTGTTCAGAATTTATTGTGGACTCCGAAACTGCAATAAAATGCAGAGCATTTCATTTAAAATAAGCGAACCGACATCTACTTGCGATATAACCGGAAGTGCCGCCATCTTGAAAATATTTTTAGCCTGTGGCCCCCAACGACTTTAGTGTAATATCCAATTTTTAGGTTTTTCCTATTTATAGTTTTTCCGCAATCAATCGTGGGACCGTATATATATATATATATATATATATATATATATATATATATATATATATATATATATATATATATATATATATATATATATATATATATATATATATAAATTGAACGTGGCCCGCAATGTGGGTTCTAGGAGTCCTAGTTCCCGTTCATTTAAAGAAAGTTTACCAAAATTCTAAAGTCGCTATCTCATCCTTAGTGAATTTTTTTAAACGAAAAATCGCTAAGAAAGACCGCTTGAACTTGAAATGCTAATCTCTATGTCAAAGTATTTTTTTAAGAAACAAGGAAGCTGTATTTGGTTCACTCAATTTATTCCAAAATAGAAACTCGCACCAAATGCCTTGGTGGTCCGGTGGCAAGAACGTCTGAACCCAAGGGCACTGGGTTCGAAACCCAGTGGGAACCCTTCTACTATTTAGTAAATACTGTAAAATGAACATCCATCGAGGCTGCGACATTATGTTCGAGTCAGTTGAATTTTTGCACGTTCCGCTATTTGGATGGGGGGCGTAGATACGTCGGTCCCGTGTACTATGCGAAGTTGGGAACGCGAGAGATCCTCACCCGCCTTACAAAACGCCAGAGATTCGGAGAAATTTTCAACTCAATAAGGTGAAACTGCTTCTTGGCATTGGTGGATTGGCCATAGTCGACGCTAAGGAACAAAAATTGAAACACAAACTCAGATTGTATAATCATTGCAAAGATAACTTTAAAAACAATTGATGCTTTTGAGGCGTATTAAACATGAAGCATTTTGGTATACTTTTAAGTAAAGAATGCTTATCTAGCTTTAATTTATTTACATACAGTAGTACTCACTTTGATTCTGACCATCATGTTGAGATGGCCTTGACTGTACTGTTCTATAACGTCCCTGACGTCGTAGGGCTTTCTCGCTTGCTGAAACTTTCTTCTCGCTACGAAATACTTGATTTTCCTGATGGCGCGGATGGCGTTCTTGTGGGCTTCAGTCAACCTAAAGTAATTGAGCAGCTTTTAGTTTAAACCATAATTTAAAAATATTATATGGACTAGTTTTTCATCAGTTGAGTCAGCAGTAAAGCTTTTGCAACCTACATATCTCTTTTAAGATGCATATTTCTTATAAAACTGTGTATAGTATTACAGAATTATTATTAAAAAACCGTTCTAAAAAGAGGATACTTATAAACATAATGTGTGTGTGACGTCAGATTGCACTGGCTGTGGTATGGTTAGCATTCGCACATTTTAAAAGCCTTTTGTTACAACTAGTATGTGAATTTAACAGTTCATATGCATTCTGTCATGGTGCATTGAAATTTGTCCCAACATGTAGTTTTGGATATTATTTTTTTATTTTTTATTTTATTTATTTGTATAATAATATTAATAGTGATGCTTTTTATTCTAACTTGAAATTTGTCCCAACATGTAGTTTTGGATATTATTTTTTTATTTTTTATTTTATGTATTTGTATAATAATATTAATAGTGGTGCTTTTTATTCTAATTTAAGCCTACTTAAGATCTACATACTACTTAAGGGATTTAGACAGGGACACATATTATTCATGCCAATGGGGCCTATCATGGGAACTTTTCTCTTTGACATACAGGAGGGCCACTAACGTCATGGGTACATATAAAGGATATACACAAATAACACATAAACTTAAAGCCTAGTTTTTTTTATATATTTTAAGTTGGAGTTTTTTAACTAACTTATATATAAGCAAATATACGTATTTATTACTTTCCAGTTGTAGAAGATGTTCCAAATTGAAGGGTTGCTCAACGTCTTTTAAATTGTGTATTCTGTTTAGGAATTCATTTCTGTAATCCCATCCAATTGAGCACTCTAGTAAAACATGTTGTGCGCTTCCTTCTTCACCACATTCGCAATATGGGTCATTTTTAAGGCTGAGTTTGTGTAAATGGGTAGGTATCAAGGAGTGGTTAAATCTCAAACGACATATGCTAGTTACCAATCCTCTAGGATATCCAGCAAACCATAGCTGGCAAGGTAACTTTGGTAGAATTCTTTTATAAAATATACCTTTATCTTTTCTGTGATAGTCAGTTTTCCACAGCTGTCTTTGTTGTCTGAAAAATAAAGTTTTTATGTCTGTCCATGGACAGGGATATTTTAAAAGGTTTTCACAATTTAAAGCTTCTTTAGTCATTCTGTCAACAGTTTCGTTATTTGTAATCCCACAATGAGCTTTGATCCATGCAAATCTAACATCGATCTCCATCTCTTTTAACTCTATTAAAATACGGATAATCTGAATTATTAAATAATTGTTTTTATAGTTGTAGTAGAAGTACTTTAGTGAATCCGCACAGCTTTTACTGTCAGTCAAAATTAGAATATTTTTATTTCCAATAATTTTTGTATATTTTAGGGCTTCTATTATAGCTATTGTCTCTGCTGAAAAAATACTCATCTTACAATGTAAACGGTATTTGAAATTTTTATTCAGTTGAGGATCGTAAACAGCACAGGCAGTTCCCTCATTTGATTTAGAAGCATCTGTAAACAACTGGTAAGATGTTTTATGAATATAAACATAATGAAAATACAATTTTGAAATTGCACGATGGAAAACCTTTCTAACAACTACAGCGGTAAATGACGTCATTACGACGCCTCACTTTACTCTGTTGCAAAACTATATCATAAAACCTTTTCCCTCTATAGCTGGAGGCAATCGAAATTTCGACACGTCATTTGTCAATTTGCTTTCTGGAATCTTATGTGCTGTGAATTCGATTTGTTAAAAAAAAGTCATTAATGAATTGAAAAAAAATCGGGGCGCAGCAAATGCGTTATAGTAGCGAATTTTCATAAGAATTGTACACTATTATTATACGGCATATTAGTAGAGTTAATACTTTAAACTTACGCATACCTTGAAGATCGATTTTAGAGGTCCTAGTACGCGAACATTTGAAGAATTATTTCGAAAGTGTTACTATTTATATCTCTCTATTATCACAAAAATCTTGCATTCTTACTGCTTTTGAGAAAAATGCACAAAACTAAATTTTCTATCAAGCAAAAGAAAAAAATTTGCCTTATCTATAGATAGTGTAAGTCTCTTTAAAAGAAACTTGTATTACAAATTTCATTAAAGTTATAGAGAAGATTTCCAGAAGGAATTTTATTTAGAAAAGTAAAGTATCTACCAAATTATAAACGTAGCAGTCAGTTTCAGTCAACCTAATGAAATCGACTTTTTCAACATCAACAATTACAAAATTATAATTTCAGACTCAAAGGTGACAAACTTATTTAGGCGTTTTAAACAAAAAATTAGATCTAGCTCAAAACGTATGAAATTTGTGCACTATTGTTTCTCCAAATGTCAAAATAAAACATAACAATACATACATTCATCGAGCTGGATTCGATCGCGTAACCTTCTGCTTATGAGGCAAGCGCGACGCCTCTCATCCATCTAGCCATACGTCAACTAACGTTTTCTTTATATGATACATTAGATCGGCTTCATGCCCAGGATATTATATTCAAAGTATACGTAACAATTAATTACAGAATTAGTAGAATTACTATTGAAAGATATCCCACGACTGTTTCGGTCTTATATGACGTCTTATGTTTAAGTTAGAGATAAAAGAATCTATTTTAGAATCATTTTTATAGAGACTTGGCTTGATTTTGTTTACATTTCTACTATATTATGCGACACAATATAATATCTATGCTGCGCTAAAACTATATTTGAGACCGATCATAAAGCTACAAATATAGTGTATTTAATAATTGATTAAATCCCCTAGTTAAATAACAATCACTTGGCAAATTTTTAATTTCATGTCGTCTGTCATTTAACATAATTGCGGCCGAGATTTCACGATTGTTGGTTCGGGCAGTATGTTTTCTGCCTGGTATATATTAAGTTTGGTTACCGTCGATGTATGGTTTATACTTGTTGTATGAATTAATTTACGCGTGGCTGTTAAATACTCTGTCAGGCATTGGAATATAACCACTAAGTCGTTTCAACGCATGTCTTTGGGATTTTATTTTTAATTTGGAAAAAACTCTAAATATTGTGTACCAAGTTCCTTAGAATTCACAAGACAGGTTTCTTTGCTCTATTTGTGGCCACATGTAAAGTCTCATTCCGGTTACTCTGATACTTACAAAATATGGCGTTTTTAAAAAGTTTTCCCTGATTTTAGACTGGAATAACTCGAGCACAAAGGCTGATTACCGAACTCGACCTCGCTTTTCGCCCAAATAAGATTTTTGCCAACTTTGATTGAAATTATTATAGTATTTTTTGAGTTATCGCTCCAATACATAAGATATAAACAATTCGCGCTCATCTGAAGAAATTTTTTCAAAAGCTTCTCATCGTGACCTCTCTATTAGTGAATTTTTCTTAATGAAAATTCGCTAAAACGTTCTACTAAAAGATAATTCTTATAAACATAATGGAAATACAATTTTGAAATTGTACGATGTAAAACCTTTCTAGCAAATACAGAGGTAAATGACGTCATTACGACGCCTCACCTTACTCTGTTGCCGAACTATACCATAAAACATTTCCCTTGTATAGCTGGAGGCAATCGAAATTTTGACTCGTGATTTGCCAGTTTGCTTTCTGGAATTTTATGTGCTGTGACTTCGATTTGTTAAAAAAACTCATTATTAAATTGAAAAATAATTCGTTTCTTGCAAATATTTGTTGCAGTTGTTTATTACTTACAGTCTCCTTCATTTATATTGTTCAAATTTCAATACATTTTCCAAATACGTTAGGGTTTGTTTCATAGGGACACTAGAAAACAATATCAGAGGAAATTAACACCTCACCTTCAACAAAGTTAACATTTTTAACTTAATTGATAATTTCAACTAAATTTAAGACCGATAACCTTTTTTGTTTGACAAGCAGCCTTTAAATCTATTTGTTAAGCATTTTACCATATTGTGTGTTGGAAAATCTATAGCCGAATAAATCACATGTTTCACCATTTTCCCGGTTTGTGAATTTTTTGTAGACAATAAACTTAGTAAACTCTACGTACGTCAAATAAAAGGAATTCTTTGAATATATCTGTTTAAATGGTTAAACGGATGACATTTTTAGAACATATCTTGAAATCAACAAAAAATAACACACATACAGTCATATTTACACACATACACACGCATAAACATATGGACAAGGTAGATAGAGCTGTATTGATTTATTGGTTGATGTCTCATGGCTAGCGAAGTGTAAAAAGGGGGAAATACCGATTTCAGCTCTCCGAATGTTAGCAGAGACCAGAACCAAAGACTGTGAAAGATCCAGACTGAAAAAAATATCCTTGTGAGAGGACTTTCAGGAATCAGAAAGTGACAAAGGTATATAAACACGTATATTGCGGAAGGAAACTCTAACAGAAATTTCCTTCAGTGTAGCTTAACAAGAGAAAGATGATCAATCATTTGGTATAAATCACACTTAAAACAAAATAAAACAGTTTGCCTCATAATACAGAATTATCGTAATTCATATAAACAAACACCATCATCACCACCACCACACCACTACTATTACTACTACTAGTAGTACTAATAATAATAATAATAATAATAATAATAATAATAATAATAATAATAATACTGCTGCTACTACTACTGCGCGAATGACCTTGCTGTTGTGGTGACAGGAAACTACAAGGAACAGCTGAGGAACAAGTCTAACGCGACCCTAAGATGCGTCACCGAGTAGCTAAATACTAAAAAACTGAGCCTGGCCCCGCACAAAACTGAATTAGTGGTCCTTGCGGGAGGTCTGACAGTGAAAGAGGTTGCAGTCCAAGTTATGACATTAAGAAGTCAAGAGAGTATAAAATACCTAGGAATTACATTAGATCGAAATATGAGGATGGGTCAGCGCGTAAGAAATGTCGCATCAAATACTGAAAAAGCAATAGAGAACTTAAGCAGAATACTATCAAATACCAGGTGCCCTGGAGAGGGAATCAGAAGGGTACTCCTTGCGGTAGCCCAATCAATAATCATGTATGGGGAGGTAATATGGCAACGACACTCGGGGGTCAAAGGCAA
Source organism: Tillus elongatus (assembly GCA_964006375.1). NCBI lineage: Eukaryota > Metazoa > Arthropoda > Insecta > Coleoptera > Cleridae > Tillus > Tillus elongatus. The sequence continues at coordinate 128,494,427 of OZ023267.1, forward strand.
TGAAGAAGCTGACAGTCTCGCAAAGAGGGGGTCAGCAGAACCATTTATGGGACCAGAACCGGCTCTGGGCGTGTCAAAGAGCACTGCCAGGGGAGCCATTAAGTCCTGGGTCAGAAACCAACACAAGGTGTACTGGGCGGACTGTCCAGGGCTCAGACATGGGAAGTCAATAATTGACGGACCCAGTTCAAAGAGAGCTGTGGAGCTGCTAAACCTTAGCAGAGGACAGCTCAGAAACACAACAGGTGGCCGTCAAGAAACACCTACATAAAATGGGGCGGTTCGAAGGGGACCTCGCATGCAGACTCTGCGGCGAGGGGGAGGAATCAGCCCAGCACATCTTGTGCGAGTGTATAGCTCTGGACCGGAAAAGACAACTGATCTACGGTCACTCTAGACCGGAGACAGAGCAATATAAAACTTCACTCTACCAATCGCTGTGCAGACTAGTTCAAGGCACAGTGATTTTGGAATGGGTGGAGTAAGACTAGGGGTATGCACAATCAACCAAGGGTTGCGGTGCTATCGGGCGGCAAGGCCGCGGACGAGCCCTGAGGGAACAAAAAAAAAAAAAAATATGGCAACGAGCCATCAAGAAGAAAATATACAGATATATTCTGCTAAGGATACAAAGAAAGGCTGCAATAGGGATTGTCTGCGTCTACAGAACAACCTCAGCAGCGGCCCTGCTAGTGATCGCTAAAACACCACCAATCCATCTGTCGGTAGAAGGAAGACGTGCCATACACAATAGGGTTAACAAAGAAATATCAAGGGAGATGACGACAGAAAAATGGCAGCAGGAGTGGAAAGAAGATACCAACAAGGGACAGTGGAGAAAAAGAGTTATACCCAACATAAAGAACTGGGTGAATAGAAAGCATGATGAAGTGGATTACTACATCACCCAGATAATTTCCTGGCATGGGTGCTTCAAATATAGACACAGATACAAAGTGGCTGAAAGCCACAAGTACATATACTGCAGCGAGCTAGATATTGCTGAACATAAATTTCTCGAGTGCATAAGATGAAAAAAACAACAGGAGAGAAGTGGTGTGCAATCTAGGACGATTAACTTCAGAAAATATAGTAGAGAAGATGTTGGTCAACGAAAGCAGCTGGAAAACCGTAATCGAGGTTATCAAGAACATCCTGAGTATGAAGGAGAAGGATTTGGGAAGCCGACAAGAAAGATACACATCCTAGAAGAACGTATGAAGGCAGCCCGAACAACATACTTTACAGACCTCACAGTAAAGCTCCTAGGAAGTTCCGAGAAAGGCGAATCACTAGAGGAGCTTTCTTCCTTAGTGCCTCCTACCTGCTGCTCTCAACAGATCTACTAGGGGGAACAGAGCGAATGCACTCTTTTACTGTCCAGGTCACCAGACATAGAACATCTTGTTATGCCCGCTCTTTTGCCCCGAGGACTTCCACGTTGTGGAATTCCTAGCTGGCACCTGTTTTTCCTTCTCCTCCGAACCTCCAAACTTTCAAGTCCAGAATTAACAAGTTGCCTCTTTCCTCCTTGTCGACACCCACGGTACGATAGTATTTAGGCTGTGAGCCCTTGTGGTGTGGTTGAAATAAAAATAAAAGAAATTAAATCCAAAAACTATAATCTTGTATTAGATGTTCCACAAGGTTAGAAGCTAGATCATCTACTTTTTATTCTTTTTTTTAATGACCTCTGTGATCGTATATCTTGTGAATGTTTATTGTATGCTGACGACTTAAAAAATTTTCGTTGGATAGACACACTGCGGGACTGTTCTGTGTTGCAGGATGATTTGGTTGCTCTCCAGAACTGGTGTCATGATAATCTACTATCACTAAATGTTCTGTAATGACCTATTCTAGGAGAATTACCAACATCAATTGTAATTATACATTGCAGTGGAGTGTTTTGCTTAGGAGTGATAGGAGGAGAGATTTGGGTGTTGTTTTTGACCAAAACTTTGTTTTGACCTTCACATACAAGCATCAGGGCCAGATGCTACGAGGTCTCTACGTTTTATCATCAGAGTCTGTAGCGATTTCAGTGGAACCAATTTCACAGAAGTATTGTATAACACATTGGTGAGATCTAAATTGGAATACGCTAGTCTGGTTTGGTCCCCTTTATACAACTGCTATAAAAATGCCATAGAAAGGGTTCATAACAAATACCTGAAGCATATTTCTTACAGCTTGCATGATGTCTATCCATCGCGGAGCACACCATATCAGCCTGCAGTGCTATCACCTTATCAGCAACTTCTTGCCAGATTTGACAGAACTTCTGTGGAACCCAGAAGGGTTTGCACTCTGCTTTTCTTTAGAAATTGTTATGCAACAGGATTGATTCGTCTGAGCTGCTTTCACAGATTAAATTGGTAGTGCCGACTGTGTTGACTAGGAACAATAACTTTTTTAGTTTGACCACAGCCGGAACAGACATTATGCTAAAAGTGCCGCTGTATCAGATGTGTAAGTTTGCTAACCAAGTCTGCCTTGTCAGTGGTGCTGATAATGTGTGAAAGCGCATCTTATGTGTCGGCATGTATAATGTGATTTTCGTCATGTAATTTACAGATTTTTCTTTCTATTGTTGACTGTTTGTTAGTCGCTGGTTTCTCAGCCTTGAATATCTAACTCTATTCTACTGTATCTATGGTTCTTCTGTAACTATAAGTTAACCATATTGTTTGGATTTTTTCTGTTGGGTCGTAATTATTCAAATGATATAAAATAAATAAATAAATAGAGATTCTTTGGTGTGAATATAAACTAAATTTTAGATAATATTAGTTTTAACGATTGCTTTTTTATTCACCATCGTTACTACGTTGAAGACCTAAAGAGAACCCCCAAGGAGCCTAATTAATGGCAGCTAACTTTGTTTCTAAAAAGCAATTCAGGTTTTAGTTTCGAAATTATCCATTGAAAAGTCACTAATATATATAACCATAGTAAAGCCCGTACTGCGTTCCTTTAATATACGTTAAAATTAAAATATCGAAAGACGTAATATTTTTATTGAGGAAAAACATCGTATCAATTCCAGAAGCTTCTCAATCAAGGATGTCATAGGATGTCAGAGAAAGATCGTTGGAAAACGGACGCGTCCATTGTTGTATTAAGGGGAGTCCAAAGAAAACGGACCGAGTCCATTGCAGTATCGAGGGGGGTTCGATACTATTTGTCTCTCTCAAAAGGAACACGAACCCAGGTGTAGGTCGCGGAGCCTCCGCATTCAAAAGTAGATCTTTCGCTCTACCTCCTTCCAACACATGAAGTTAGAAGAAGATCACGAACGACCGTTAGGAAAAACGCACTAAACCAGCAAGCGATGCGGGTTCAATGCCTGCACACAGCGAGACGGTCCTGGGCAAGCGCACAGTTACCATCGCTAAAACTGTTGAGGCTCTTTATAACCCAAAAGGGGTCTAAAATCTTATCTTTTACCGATATTATCGCTTAATATAGTTATCAATGGGTGCTATAAGCGTTTTGATCTCGATTTATGCAGAAATTAATAAGCCGTTTTTGAGAAAATGTGAGTTAAACAGTGAACCTTTGTTATTTTTGGTATATTGAAATTTTTAATGAAATCTCAAGTACATATCTAAAGTTTTCGATCTCTAAAGCAAACTACCTTTCAACGTCAGTAAATTCCGCATACCTTCAGATATATTTTTGGCCGTAATAGTCTCAGTTAAGTTTCCTGCCCACGATATTATTTCAACAGCTGTAGGTTTAAACTACGGGTTTACCCATCCCGTTTTGCAATACAATGGTACGTAAGAGTTTGTCTGGTCGACACCTAAGAAAAGCTTCTCCGCTACTTCTTGACACCTCTCTGGGGAGAATTTAAGAGCGTATGGTGGGCACTGATAGTTGATGTCTACCTGTGTAACATCCAACAAACAACCAAAAGGTGCTTGGGAGCCCTGAAGCCCCCACATACACCCAGTCCTGGTGAGTCGTTTTGAGTTTTATCTGAGTGTGATTTTTCAAACTGTCATACGTCATCCAAATTTTCAACCAATTTGCAATATGAACTTTGATCTAGCAAAATTAAATTAAACTTTTATCAGTGACATTGATGCTTAAAAATAATTGTGTTTTGTATCTATTTTTCAATATTTTGCCAGTAATGTAAATTCAGAACTTCCACTGTGTAATCTAAGATGAATCAATGTTTTGTTAATAAACTAGTTAAACTTCAAGTGTTTCAAATTTTTCATTTTAATGAGTAAACAGCAATTTACCTTTGCAATTGTCTAAGCTTCTCTTGGACAACTTTTCTTTAAAGAATAAAACCAACCTGATTAGGATAATATCTAGACTTGTTAAAATTTTGAGAGCTTCAGTGGTTTCGACAGAGTAACAACTACCTTAACAAATGATCTTTATTTTCATATTTGTAATGAGCCACATTTGATTTCTTTCGTGTAAACATGTAAAATTCGCTTTATCTCTTGTAACATAATACCTATTTCTCATTCTTGTTATCTGCAATAGTTGATTTCTTTCTTATGACATTTAATATTTGTTTTCTTTTATGCGAAATGCAATGTTTATTTTAATTTACCAGGAGTACTAAATTAATTTACTTCCTCAATAATTTGTATCAATAAACTTAAGTATTTATGCTTTTTTAATATCTGTTTAATTGAACAACAACCCCTCCCTGAAACTTCTTATTGCTGTTGGCGACATAAGTGGAAATTCTTTATATCGATTATCTAGATATCGATAAATTATACTTAATTTAGCATCCCAGTAACAGTGTTCTGATTTGAAGATCTCATAAATCTAGAACTTCGGGCAGAACAACTTAAAAGTCGAGTAAGTATTTAATTATCTTAACATCTTCTAGCCTTATAAAGTGTTCTTTATCTAGTAAATGATAAATCTGAAAGATAGGTACATTTAGGTTAGGGTTTAGTAGGTGATGGTGACCTCACCATCGTCCAGATTTGGATCCACTTGAGGTCAATCGTTAGATATCACTCGCGAATAAGAACCAAATAAATACTCTCGGTTTTTTATAGGTCCTTTTCCTTAATATCTATTGAGCAGTTACCTTGTCATTCTGTGACGAGGGTTTCAACTTCTTTCAAGACGGTTACATAGTTAAATACACAGCTTAAAAATTAAAGATTGAAACAGTAATTTTTGATAATGTAGATGACAACAAAAAGAAAATACATTATAGCAACATACTGTGTGACTCTGGGAAGTTCGGCATCCATGTCATCGATATCATCACTGGCTGCTTCGGTGACTGTGCTGGTCTGACTAGTAAAGACAGCCCCCCTGGCACTTTCCCTTTCACCACGTCGGACACGGTTAGGTGTACCTGAAAACAATACCTAATTAACATTTTTATTTGGTCCTATGTATAATCCAAGTTTTTGACCTCGAGTGCCGAACGCAACCTTGTCAAACCTACGAAAATCCACGGAATTTTTGAATTTTATTTAGTTTTGACGATTTTAACCCTGATAAACCAGTTTTTCAATATTAACTAATCAATATATTTTCAAAGTAGACTAAATTTTCCACAATATAAGAGCATAAGCGCCTCTGCACACCTAATAGTTTCCGAAATATAGTTTTTAAAAATTATTATTATTATTACATATATAAATTGAAACTGACGGGTATGTGTTCTAGGCGCCTAGTTCTCACTTATTTGAAATTTTTTCAAAATTCAAACAGCAAGATCTCCTCATAAGTAAATTTTTTAAAGAAAATTCACTAAAAACGACAAACTGCAACGTGTTGCAAACGTTAACAGTAAAAAAAGTTCGGGACGCAGAAAGTGCGTTATGGTAGCGAATTTCCATTAAATGCTCAAATTTTAATAATTTAATTTTCTATAAACCTAGAAAGTTGAGTTTTGACGTGTAGTAAGGTCCTTTCCAAGGCAATATATTTACCAAATTTCATCAACGTAGCGTTGTAACTTTCGGAGAAATTTTTTTTTCGAAAGAAAACTAAAAAAAGTGTTCTGGGAAAACCTCGTCAGATATTCCTGGCTAACAAACTCGTCCTGGATATTGTTAAAAGAAAGATTCTTGCTGAGTTTCATCAAAATCGGTTATTAAACTTTTGAGTTATCGTGTGGATACATATACATACGTACATATCTGTGTTCTTTTTGAACGGTATCAATTAGAAAGAATAAAGACAATAAAAATTATCAACATCCTTCATAGCTGGCAATGCTAGTTTTGTTTAAAATGCCTAAGCGACTTGATGTTTGATTGTAACCGCATGATAGTTGTCAGTTGTTTGCGGGGCATTGTATGTGTGTTTGTCTGTGATCTCGTAGCTTATCATAGGGATGTCGGATTTTGATTGGGCTATCGGTATTTGAAAGCTCATAGTTGAGAGAAGATTTTAGACGTAATATATCAAAATCGGTTTATAACTTGTTCCATATCTTTACAGTTTTGCTGTCGTCAGGGGCTTTTAGTTAATTTTCTTAAAGAAAGTTCACTAATGGAGAGATCCCGACTTTTGAATTTTAAATTTTTTTTTCAAATGAGCGCGAACTAGGACCCCTAGAACCCACATACGCGGTCTGTTTTAATAATATATATATATATATATATATATATATATATATATATATATATATATATATATATATATATATATATATATATATATATATATATATATATATATATATATATATATATATATAGTGTGAAATACACATATGGAATAAAATTCATTATTCAGCAAAAAATATTTTTTGTGGAAAACGCTGAGAATGTGATGTTTAATTTGTCGAACATTATCTTATAATCATAGTTACAAAAATTAAACTCCCACCATTTACCCCCACCACTATATCAATTTAAAAAAAGTAGCAACCCTACATTTTTCATCACAATTCGATGGATTACATTTTTCTGAATGCGGAGATACCTCATATGTATGGTCTAATATTACAGTTTTAAATACAGGGTGGAAATTTAATACTGAAATATTAAAACTAAACAGTTTACCGTGAAATTCAAATTTCGAAAATAAATTAAGTTTATAAACTTAATAAAAACGTCCCTTTCTTATAATAAATGTTCAAATTGTTCTCCATTCACTTGCACACAACGAAATAATCTGCTCTGGAATTCTTCACTAACTCTTATCTTAAATTTCTTATCTTGTCTTTTATCTAAAACGAACTTGGTATCATGAATCGTTTCTTATTAACTACTAATTTTTGCAGTGTGAAAGGTGAAATTTAACAGTTAAATTTTATTTTGTGGTGTATTGTTTTGAATGCACGGTCTCCTAATAAGTCGTAATTTTGTTCCGATAATTTCAATTAATTTTTGGTCTAATAATGCGATACTTAACTGTAACTCTGCAAACAGAAATATTTATGATGATTGGGTATGGTGATATGTGTAGAACACAGGCATAAGTTGTTAACCTATTTAATGGAAAACATCCAGATTTGCCCCCACTAACCCAGGGAACTGTGTCTAAGATACGTTCACAGTTTCGTGGTTATGGACACGTTAAACCACTGCCTAGGAGACCCAAGTTTATTAAAGAACATGTAAAACTCAATATTTTATTGGCTTTTCAAGAAGAACCAACAACTTATACCCGTTAAGTGGCACGTGAAAATGATGTTAGTCAATCAATAGTTTTAAGGTGTCTCAAAAACGAAAAAATGCATCCCTGTAAACTACAACACGTTCAAGAGTTGATTGACGGTGACTTTGATAGACTCTGCAATTTTGTGAACAACTGCTGGATATGTTACATAGAAATGTTATTTCTTCTGCTGACGTTCTGTTTTCCGCTGAAGTAACATTTCTTTTGAATGGCGATGTAAACAGGAAAAATTGCAGATGCTGGACTGCCGAAAACCCCCACTGGATGCGACAAACACACACTCAGCGTCCTCAGAAGTTGAAAGTTTGGGCAGGTATCATTGGTGGTGATCACGTAGTTGGACTTGTTTTTATAGAAAATCTAAACGGTTCAAGATATTTAGAAATGCTAAGAGAACAGGTTGTCCCAATGGTAGCAGAATTGTGTCCAAATGTAATAGAACCTAATATTTACCATGAAAGGATTTGATTTCAACAAGACGGTGCACCGCCCCACTTTGCACTTCAAGTACGGGATTATTTACACGAAGTCTTTTCAGAAAGATGGATTGGACAAAGAGGTTTCGTAGAATGGCCCGCTAGATGGCCCGATATTACAACTCTTGATTTCTTTTTATGGGGATACCTTAAAAACAGAGTGTATAAAACGCAACCTGCTGATTTAGATGATTTGAAAGTGAAAATAATAACATATATTAACAACGTAACGCCTGACGTCTTACGTTAGGGTAGATTATTAAGTTTATTTTCGAAATTTCAATTTCAGGGTAAACCGTTTAGTTTTAATATTCCGGTATTAAATTTCCACCTTGTATTGAAAACTGTAATATTAGACCATACATATGGGGCATCTTCGCATACAGAAAAATGTGATCCATCGAATTGTGATGAAAAAAATGTAGGGTAGCTATTTAAAAAAAAAGGGACAAAGTGGTGGGGGTAAAATGGTGAGAGTTTAACTTTTTAAATTATGATTATAAGATAATGTTCGACAAATTAAACTTCACGTGTCCCAGCGTTTCCCACAAAAACTATTTTTTGCTGAATAACGTCTGATTTGGATAAAATTTTCCAGTTACCTTCTTTTGGTAAGTAACTTGGATAAGTTCTTTAGCCAGGAAAATCACACCAGGCTTTCCGGGAAAATTTTGGGTTTTCTTTCGGAAAAACTATTATCTCAAAAAATAGAAAAACTGTGTTGACCAAATTTGTTACGTAAGTTTACAATATTGAAAGGAAACTATATACCAAAATTTATATTTCTGTATTACAAGAACAAAAAGTTATAAAAAAATATTTGAGGCCAGATAATTTCTATGAAAATTCACTACCTCAACGCACTTGCTGCGTCCAGACTTTTTAATTAGGAGCAATTATTTCTATAAAAACTCACTAAAAATGTAAATATTGTGCAGACTGTAATAGTGATACTGTAGGTAAGTTACAGTGTAATGTCTTCCTATAGTCAACAATAAAAGGCAGTTATATAACAGCCAATGTACTTAAACAAAAGCACACATATCAGCTTGATTCTATCAGTACACTTAAAAACCCTATTCACCGCAACATATTTTTGAAGAACTGAAAATCGTTTCACTAACAAAGTTATTACAATCTGAGGGTGAATAAGAATATTTAATCCCTTGTTCAAGTGCGCATCACAGATTTCAATCTTCACTTAGTGAATTCGATTCTATAACAATAATTTTACAACTCCTCGACTTCCCTGTTCTATTAGGGAATGCTAATTGTACCTGTAACTGTAGGCATTGTCTAAAACTCCATTATGGAATGAACATAAATAGACAATTATTATTCACTAGGATACAGTATGTGTAATGTTTCCAAATCATTAATCGAGATATTATATAACACACAATTTTGTTCGCAGCCGCCTTTACGAATATTCTACAATGGTCGGAATCTCTCATATCTATACACACATATTCAATTCGAGTCTGCTGCCTGAAACAATCCAAAACATGGAAACATTGTTGGATGATAATTTGGAGAGGAGCTGGTCGGAATGCCATTGTTGGTTTTCAATTATTAATCTCTGATACTTCCATCTTTAATATGAAATACCTCCAGTAATAAACTCGTCGGTGTAGAGGAATGTTAGACATACCGTCAGATATGCATTACAAGTTTATTATTAGATAGTTTATCACTTTGTTAGAACCTCAAATAGGCCTGACGCGATAGCAAGTTTTCATAAAAAAAGTTGTTTGCTAATAACGTTATTTTCCATTACCTAATTGTTAGAGAAACATAACCGGTACGCTCCTGCCTTCTTTTACCTGCTATTGCACTTATTCCTAATATCCTACCTAGAGTTTTCTCTTTCTGGATTTGTCAACTCTTTTCAATTTGCCGGCAACTTTTATGCTCTAATCGCCTTTATATTGATAATAAAAATTCTTCTTAGAACATTCGCATTTATTTTATACCTGATTACTGTCATAGAAGCATTGAATATTTACTTTTAGGTTCTTTTCTTCAAATTAAATATCTCTAGTTGTATTTTACATATTTCTTAATACCTTTCAAGAGTTGTCCTTTTGAATTTCTCTGCACCGGTACGTCAATAAATATTTTTTAATATTTCAACCGCTTGGCCTCCCTGCATAATGACACTATGGAAGCCCCATAACTTCTTGCCAAACATTATTAAGTTTTCTAATAGATCCTCATCTTCGTAGTTCCTTGAGAGCTCGGTCCGAGCTCTCAAACTTCCAAGTTATTTCAGTAAAGTTCCTTACAAGATCTCACTGAATTTTCCTCTGAGTTCCTCAGTTCGACCAGTTCGCTCATCGATCTCATCTTCTTCGTTAATGATTGTGTCTTCTCGCACACTCCTCTTAGTAACCTCCTTATCATTCAACACCATCTGTAATTAATTAAGACCTCACTCTGAGCTTCCAATCTTCCAAGTTAAACACCGCTCTTGTGTTCAGCTTAAAGTACCTCCAACACCGCTCGTGTCTTCAACCTAAAGTATTTCAAATACCGCTCGTGTATTTCGTACGTGGCAGTGGTACCGCAAATATTCTGTTTTTTTCGTAAATGAGGAAAGTATATGTGATAAACTTTCATTACACGCGAGTTAACACACAGCTTCCCACGATAAGTCACGTAGATGATATCAAGTTACATTCACATGCAGCAGTTCCCATCAGTAGATTCCACGAATTATACTGACCGTTGCAGATAGTGTCAGCAGTGCGAGTTCACAAGAAGCTGGATCAGCATGTTCTCGTGAGAACTTGCAACGAACATTTGTCCGATTACTATATAAAGCCATTGTTTGGTATAATATTAGTTCAGTTATATTTTAGGCAGTAACTATGTTAATTTGTTGTTAAGTAGTTAAATGGTTTGATCAACTTTTTAAAAAAGCAACCTACGTACAAGTGTTGTTAATTGGCGCACTCGGTGACGGATCTGCCAGCAACCTAAGGCATTAAAAAATATTGGTTTCTTGGTTTTTCAACAAGAACAAATGATAATCTGGTTCCTACTATTACTGTAAATTTCTCTCCTATATTTTCTGTTTCTTTGTCATATGTATGTGAATATATGTCGGATATTGATGAGTTAATAAGAAGACTTAATCAGTTTAATTTGAGAAATAACTTAGAAGTCATTCCTGAAGAAAATACTTTGGAAAATAATATTTTTGAATAGGAAGTCCGGAATAATTTAACTCGTAATAGCAATAGTATTAATCTTGTAGAACATAATGATACTAACTTAATTAACGCAACAAAAAATAGCATTAACATGGCTCAAGCAAACAATATGGCAAACAACTTTAGTTAATTCTATTTAAATGTGATACCTGAGTTCAATGGGGAATCAGCAAATGTTGGTAACTTTGTTAAGGCATGCGACCTCATTATGAACACATTTCATAACACTGAAGATGAAAGATTATATTTAAATCATTTTTTAGTTAATTTTATACAATCAAAATTAACCAGTCAAGCTAGACTTATAACTAGCACAAAAATGATTAATAATTGGCAAGACCTAAGACAAGCTATAGTGCAAAACTTAGAGACAATACTAGTCTTTTGAGTGAACTTTTAACACTTAAGCAGAAACATAACGAGGATGCTTTAACCTTTAGTAATAGGTGGATACATTGAATAACTTCTGGTTCCTAATTTAATTTGTAATGAAAGCAATCAACAAATACTAGAAGTCAAGAGAACAATTTACGCCCAACAAGCATTAAAAGCGTTCCTCTGGGGACTTAGAAACCTTCTGGGAATGGTAGTAAGAGCCACTGCACCTGCATCTATTGAGGGTGCTCTTAAATTTATAGTTCTGGAATAAAATTATGAGCATTGAGATAGGATATTACCTAAATCATCGCCAAATAATAAAAACCTCAATCCACAAACCAGATCTGTTAACAGTCGTTCTACTCCCCAAAACTTTCCAGTCATTAATTTCAGAAACCATTTATAAATAATCCCCGATATCAAAGCAAAAATAATCAAACTTCACAATTTAGGAATATTTCCCAATATCAAAGCCAAAATAACCATAATTCAGAATTTTCTAGACCGCGCTCTTTTATACCAGAAAACCCACGAGAACATTTCCAAAATAGATATCCTGAACCCACGAACACTTCGAGTGGCAACACAAGGTTTACAGGAAATTCTAATAACAGTCAAGAAGAAATAAGTTTCTTGCTAATCAGCAAAAGGCCACAGTTCTGGGAACAAGGTTTCATTCTAAGGAACTATTTACCCATGATATGGATACACCCACCGAAATTTACGATCGTGAAAATCAAAATTTTCCTACACCGGGCACATCAACCGAAAATCCTTAATAGAAATAAACAATCTAAATTTATGTCAACTTACTTATGTTTATGTTTCCGAATTGCCTGAAAAATTGCTCATAGATCCAAGAAGTAGTAAATGTCTTTTGAAACTAGATATTGTTCAAGAAAAAATTGTCATTTGTTTCTTGGTATTGGATTTCATAGCCTACTATACTCAAAACGGTATTTCTCAACATTGTCATTGCAATTACACGAAGCCCACCTTTTATTTAAGTTAAATATTAGCTCACCACTGACTAGATAGGTCACTTTTCTCTTTACAATTAAAGTTTATTTTTTATTGTTACATGATAAATAAAATAACCACTTACTTTGAGGGTTATACAATGGCTTATTAATACTTATTTACATCTAAGAGACACTGGGGTTGTAACCAATTGCGTGTTACTTTTTGTACTTATGTTAATTATGTAAATAGGGTTCATTCCAACAGTTACAAACTTAGTTTGCGCTACGCATTACATTGCGGAGGCTTTAGATAATCATAGTCAGGTCGATGTCACCTACCTTGATATGTCAAAGGCATTTAACCGCATTGATCATGCTATTCTGCTACGTAAATTAGAAGCATTTGGCTTATCCGAATCACTCCGAAAACTGATTGCAAATTACCTTATAGACAGGAAGCAATATGTGGTTGTGGATGGCTGCAGATCAAAATAAATTTCAGCCACATCATGGGTCCCTCAGGGATCGATTTTGGGTCCTTCGTTCTTTAATATTTTCATTAATTATCTCGTTGGTGGTTTGAGACTTGAATGTCTCCTGTATGCCGATGACATCAAAATTTTCTGTGAGGTGAAGTCGGTGGATGATTGTATTCGACTTCAATTATGATTAGAAGATGTGGAGGAGTGGTGCAATATAAATAATCTTTCTTTAAATATTGCCAAATGTAGCTGTCTTTCCTTTACTCTTAAGTTGGTGCCCAGACAATTTTATTATTGTCTTAATAATATGTCTCTGGCTAGGCCGGTATCTATCCCTGATCTGCGCGTAATATTTGATAGAAAATTGTTTTGCTATCTAATATTGAGAATGTTGTATCCAACGCATTTAAACTAATGGGCTTTATTATTAGGAATTGCCGCGAGTTTGGTAATATTGACACATTTAAAATGCTTTTCTGTACTTTTATCCATAATAGACTTGAGTATGCGTCAGTTGTATGGTCTCCGGGTTACCAGAACCATATTCTCCAGTTGGAAAAGATCCAAAGAGGCTTTCTAAAATATGTTTACTTCCGCCTCAATGGTATATATCCCTCTGTGGGTTACTCGTCGGAGTATACGCAGCAGGACTTCTTGCTACCAAGTCTAGAATCTAGAAGGGAACAAGCTGCACTATTTTTTTTAAATGCTTTAGTAAGGGGATCCTGTGACTGCTCTCGTCTACTTGAGTAACTAAACTTTAATGTTCCGAGAACGTCTTCGCGAAATCCTGTCACCTTTTGGTTACTTACGCCGCGAACTAATCTTGTGAAGTTCTCACTGCTTTATAGATTGTGTTCTGTCGCCAACAGGCACGAGTCTTTCATTGATATCTTTGTGTCGGATCCAAGGTTGCTCAAAGGGTTGGCAGTCTCACGGTTATGAAGGGCTGGTTTGTATTTCACAGTTATGGAGGACTGATTTGTGTTTCTGATTATTTTTTACTCATTGTTAATTGTTGTCATTTTTTAAATTTTTTCTGTTTTAGTTACATTCTGTTATGTAATTGTAAATTATGATTTAAAATCCTTATTTTTAGTTTTAATTTTAATTTTTAATCCCTGTTTTTGTAGGTCATTTCTGTATTGTGCTTTTGGGTAGTGTAATGTTAAATAAATAAATAAAAATAAATTATTATTATTCTATCAGATAAGGATACAAATAAAAATATCACATGGAATCGACATAATATTTGTCAATTAAATGAAAATGCATTTCACACGTCTTTGCTTTTCTCCGTTCACATTTTAACTGCATTTCGCCATCATAAATCACTCACACACGTAAGCCTGTCAAATTACACTTGCTAATTCCCTAGTTTTGGTTGTTTTATGGTTCTCAAGTACAGAGTTAATGAAGTTTAATGATATTTGTCTGATAACAAATGATTAGTATTGTCAAGAATTTGAAATAAAGTACCTAGTGTTAGTAGTTCGTTTTTAAAGGTCAGTGTGTCATAAAAACGAAGGAGGTAATAATGAACTCTCCAATGTTGTGATGCATTTCCTTCCTTAATTTGACATATTGCATGCAAGTCTTCGTAACCTCCAACATGCAACTTAAAGTTATGTCCGCATCGCACGTGGCAATTTAATATTAAAGCTGATATCTTTTAAGTAATAACGTTTGGTGTTTTAGTGCGCTGTTATGTTTATTTTCTCTTTTCTTGCTATACAGGGTAGTGGTAGTGCTCATCGAGCGTGCGTTAATAGAATACGAAATGGACGCAGCAACTGCGTTATGGTAGCGAATTTTCATAAAACTGTTTTTAACGTTAAATATGTTTTTTTTAAGAAAGACGTGAAATTTAGTAGATAGTTACCTTTATAGTAGAAACAATGTACCGTATTTCATCAAACTAACTTTTGGTTGAAAAAGTACAAAAATATTCCGATGATAAATTTATCGTATCACAATTTTAGATATGTGCCACAATGTAAAGAATTTCTGGACGCAATAAGTGCGTTATAGTAGCGAATTTTCATAAGAATTGCATATCATTATTATACGGCATATTAGTAAAGTTAAAACCTTAAACTTACACAGACCTTGAAGATCGATTTTGGAGGTCCTAGTATGCGAACATTTGAAGAATTCTTTCGAAAGTGTTACCATCGCTATCTCTCTATTATCAAAAAAATCTTATGTTATAACTGTTTTTGAAAAAAATGCTGAAAACTCAATTTTATATGAAGCTAAAGAACTAAATTTTGCTATATCTGTAGATAGTGTAAGTCTCTTTAAAAGAAATTTGTATTACAAATTTCATTAAAGTTATACAAAAGATTTTCAGAAGGAAAATTATAAACGGAGCAGTTATTTTTCCTTAGTAATCGCTAGTATCATTTCATTTCACGATATGGTGCTGGCCGATCGGATATCGAAAGTGCAAGAGATTGTGGAAGCCATAAGCATATCATATGGTTCAGTGGTTTCGATTTTGCATGATCACTTGGGTATGAGAGAGCTATCCGTAAGATGTGTGCCGCGTTTGCTCACAATCGACCACAAGCGCAATCGTGTGAACTTCGAAGGAGTGTTTGCCGTTGTTCAACCGCATTAGAGACGAGTTTTTGCGCCCGTTTCGTAACTGTCGACAAAATATGGATACATCACAATACACCACACATCACGTAGCAGTCAAAACAGTAGGTTTCTCCGTGCGAATAGGCGCCGAAGAAGGCCAAGGTGGGTTTGTCTGCCAATAAAGTCATGGCGACCGTTTTTGGGGATGCACGCGGTATAATCCACATTGATTACCTTTAAAAGGGAAGAACAATCAATGGAAAATATTAGACGAACTTATTGGTACAATTCAATGACGATTTGAAGAAAAAGCACTGCATTTGGCCAAGAAAAATGTTATTTTTCTACCAAGACAATGCAAGGGTGCACACATGTGTAGTTTCCATGGCGAAATTGCATAAACTCGGCTACGAATTGCTCCCTCATCCGCCCTATTCTCCAGATTGAGTCCCGAGTGACTATTTCTTGTTTCCAAACTTAAATAAATGGTTCGGCGGAAAGAGATATGACTCCGATGATAAAATGATCTCACAACGAATACCTATTTTGAGGACTCAGACAAATCTTTTTTTTTTTTTTTGGAAGGGATAAAAGAATTGGAGAAAAGGAGACTATGTTGAGAAATAAAATGATTTTTTGTCAAAAAACCTGTGTTTAATTCAAAAAGTCACGGACTTATTAACCCGTCCTCGTATATATATATATATATATATATATATATATATATATATATATATATATATATATATATATATATATATATATATATATATATATATATATATATATTATACGATGGTGTCTTGTAGTGAATTAAGTAACTCCCACTTAATGGAAGAAACGCTTCGCGTTACAAATATTTAACACGAAGCTTGATGAGATCCAGCAACTGCTGCAGGTAATTACCATTTATATTTTTCGAGTTCGTTCATTCATCACCTTTTCAAATATGCCAATTTTTAAACTTGCCTTTTTTTCAAGATGAAAAGTTTTCAAGTAAGAATATAAGAAATATACTGATAAAGACAAGGCTGATAACGACAGGCAAGTTGGAGGTATTTCAGTAAGTATAAAATTTCAGATTCTGTATCCAAGAGAGAAGAAAATGTCATTGCAGAGAAATAGATGAACAGTTTGTTTACAAAATGTAAATATGGCAACACTGCAATGAAACCAAATACATTTGATAAGAGTGAATTACTCAAACGTCGAGAGATCTGCATCCTCTCAGACAGTTGGGCAGTGCTAAAGACTCTAAAATCTTGCAAAACAGAGTCTAAGCTGAGCTGTGACTGCAAAATTTTTTTGAAGCAACTGGCAACGATGCGGGTACCAGGGCATCAGGGCGTCGAAGAAAATGAGAAAACAGAGAGCTTTGCAAAAAGGACAGCAACCACACCGTTCTATGGTCCAGAGCCATATTGTGGGTTAATAAAAAGCCATGTAAGAAATAAATTTGGTATTTGGGAGAAGAACCAAATGCTGTCATATGGAGGAAAACGCCAGGCTTAAGGCAGGCAAAACGGTTTATCACCATGTTCCTTCTTTGTGACATTTTCTTTGTTGCCCTTGTATAAGCGACTATATGCGCCGGCGTGGTGCCGACCTTTCAGCAAACGGAAGATTGTACTGCGCAGGTGAGAACCTGCTCGCGTGTGAACCTGACTACGCTCCAAGACGTTAAGCTAGACGCAGGTTGACACCTAAGCTCCGCATATTAACTACATTAACTGACTGTATTTCGTTTGTTTTAATTAGAATTACTATTCGTTTCATATTCTTATCTATTGAAGTAGTAAAGTGTATAAATCAAGTAATACTGGCCGTTTAATTCTGAACAGAAGATATAAAATCCCCAACAACCATGTCAACAGAGAAGTCTGAACTGCTTTTAAGCCACCCAGAGACTACCGGATTGTTTTATTGCACTGGAATTTTTTTTCCGGATATTAAGTTTATTGGCCAGTGTTGAGTCTCAAGCTTTTCCAGGTAAAATTGCAAAAAGGTAATCATTATCGCGGAACACCCTGCAAATCTATTCAGATGGGAATACCCGTTCCACGTCCGAATTGACCCGTTTCATAAACACATTCGGGATATTCGTCGTATTTGGCCAAGCCATTTTGAAGATAAATGCAATATTTCAGAGTTTTTGGCCACCCTGTATAAATACTACAGAATATTGGATCTTCCTTTTCTGTTGTTTCATATCACTTTATGTTAAATACATCATCAATGTAAAATTGCGTGAGATACTGCATATAGTCTGTTGCATCCGAACTCAAATTACTAGTAACAAATATTGAACGTCATGCAACTGTAAAGGAAAATAGATTTTCTCTATCCGTGCTTCACGAAAATCCTGCCGTAAATCTCAGAGGTAATCCGTTATCTATTATGAAGTGGATGTTCGTGTACAGGATGACTGGATATAATTTATAAGCCTGAATACATCGGGTGCAATAAAAAGTAATAGCATCTTGGAGACATTCGTACCTATATATAAGATGAGATGCGTAATTTGACCCAAACATCAAAAGCTCCCACAGGGCTCGACGTGCATTTGCCCTGACAAACAGTAATAGCCCAAGAAATTTATCATTTTAGTATGTAATTGGAGACAGCAAATCAATATTTTGTGTACTTCCAGGAATTTCGGGTTTATTTTTAGTGAATTTTCTTTTAAAAAAATCACTAATGAGGAGATCGCGACTTTTGAAACAACTTTTTCAAATGAGCTCGAACTAGGGGACCTAGAACACATATCCGGGGTCAGTTTCAATTTTCATATGTTTATATATATATATATATATATATATATATATATATATATATATATATATATATATATATATATATATATATATATATATATATATATATATAGACATGCTTGGTTCTCGGGTTAAACCGCGTCCAGAATTTATGGAAACTCGACGTTTCGGCTCCTGTTTTGGAGCCATTTTCAAGAGGTAAAGGAAATATGTAAGGACACTCTAAGGCCTCAATCTGCCTACTCCTTAGAGCGGTGGATAAAGGTAGGTTGGGTTGTTGTAGCTCGATTACGGGGCCTCAATCTGCCTACTCCCCAAATCTCACCGGAGATCGTCTGTGAGGTCTCAGTGTGTTCAACCCTAGGCCTCAGAGAGATCTGGCAGTTCGTTGCAAGTCTTGTATTATATATGTCGTTCCGTCTACCTGTTGCGTCATCAGTCAAAGTAGTGGGGTCACCGTCAATTAAGTGGGGGGCTTTGGTCACGGTATTTAGAGGAGGATTCCAGATCTCTCTGAGGCCTAGGGTTGAACACACTGAGACCTCACAGACGATCTCCGGCGAGATTTTGGGAGTAGGCAGATTGAGGCCCCGTAATCGAGCTACAACAACCCAACCTACCTTTATCCCCCGCTCTAAGGAGTAGGCAGATTGAGGCCTTAGAATGTCCTTACATATTTCCTTTACCCACCTTTGTCCACCACTCTAAGGAGTAGGCAGATTGAGGCCTTAGAGTGTCCTTAAATATTTCCTTTACCCACCTTTGTCCACCACTCTAAGGAGTAGGCAGATTGAGGCCTTAGAGTGTCCTTACATATTTACTTTACCCACCTTTGTCCATCACTCTAAGGAGTAGGCAGATTGAGGCCTTAGAGTGTCCTTACATATTTCCTTTACCCACCTTTGTCCACCACTCTAAGGAGTAGGCAGATTGAGGCCTTAGAGTGTCCATACATATTTACTTTACCCACCTTTGTCCATCACTCTACGGAGTAGGCAGATTGAGGCCTTAGAGTGTCCTTACATATTTCCTTTACCCACCTTTGTCCACCACTCTAAGGAGTAGGCAGATTGAGGCCTTAGAGTGTCCTTACATATTTACTTTACCCACCTTTGTCCATCACTCTAAGGAGTAGGCAGATTGAGGCCTTAGAGTGTCCTTACATATTTCCTTTAGCTCTTGAAAATGGCTCCAAAACAGGAGCCGAAACGTCGAGTTTCCATAAATTCTGGACGCGGTTTAACCCGAGAACCAAGCATGTCTCACATTAAAGACCGCGGAAATCTTTCTGAACATATATATATATATATATATATATATATATATATATATATATATATATATATATATATATATATATATATATATATATATATATATATATATATATATATATATATATATATATCACACCGATAGCTCAAAAAATATTCGGCCGATTTTTATAAAATTTAGTACATACCTTCCTTTTGCAAGTGGCTTAGATACGTTCGTTAGCCAGGAAAATCAGCCTAGGTTTGCCTTTGGAAAATTTTGTGTTTTCTTACGGAAATTTTTTTGTATCTCCGAATATAACAAAGTAATCGTAACCAAATTTGGCACGCGTATTTGTATCATAAAAGGTAAATCGCGTACCAAAATTTTAGGCTGTACGTTAAAAGACAAAAATATATAGGCTTTTAAAAAATTTGGGGCTTCCCCCAAAACGTCAAAGTCGCGATTTGAAACGTCAAAATTGGCAAGATTTAAGTAAAGAACCTAAAACAACTACGGGTTATGTAGAGAAAATGTGGCAAGAAAAGTGTTTAACAAACCCTTAAATTTCAGCTTCAACCGTGATTGTTCTTCATTTTACTAAAATATTTCCACAAAATTCATTTCAAATAAACACGTTCTCTGATGCTTTGGCAGTAGTTTTAGTTGTTTATGGTTTAACAGGCTATAACTTTTAGCTAACTTTCGTAATTTTCGTAGAAAAAATTCGCTAATGAAGAGATCGGGACTTTTGAATTTTAAAAAGATTTCTTTAAATAAGTACAAACTAGCCCCTCTGGAATCTATATCCAGGGTTAGTTTCAGTTTTTAGCTGTTTACATTCATACAGGGTGACGCATTTCTACGGTAAAGCTCAATTTATTCGTTATTGTACAACATACGAGAAAAAATTGTATACGTTAACTATAGGGTTTCTTGAGCTGCCTCTTATAAGATTATTTGGACAATTACAGGCTGGCCCATAAGTCGTAGGTGATGCAATTTTGTTTTTCGAACATCCCTTACACTATTGCATTTTTGCATTTTTCATCAAAATATGATGCATGCTTGTAAGAAAAGATTTGAGACGCAGTATGTGTGTTTCATTTCATTTTCATTAAATGCCTCAAATTTAAATAACTCAATTTGATATTAACCTAAGGTTCGTTGGCTAGGAAACCAGTTTTCTCGGAAACATTTTAAGTTTAATTTCGGAAAATTTGTGTACATTTTCAAAGAGTAAAGTTATTTTGATAAAGTGTGGTACATTGTGTCGACTATAAAGGTTATACTGGTAAACAAATTTGATTCCTGCTTGACATATTTGCTATTAAAACATTTTAATGAAATTTCACTTCTATAACGCACTTGCTACGTCCAGGCTTGTTTATGATATAACCCATGAAAGGCAAATCCTATATGTCTCTAAGACATCACGAACTTGATTATTGTGGCACGAGATGGGGTATAGTCGCTTCCTGGATAGTTGGAGATTAAATGTTTTGGGAAATATGTCTTACGGGAGGGCATTCCTAAGCTTGTATTTCCTAGGACAGAACGATGATTTGTAACGAACGATTTGTAACTTGAAAATACTAGGTGGTCCAAGTCGCAGATAGATGTTCCATCGCAGGTGTACTAAGGTGGGTTCTCGTTTTAGGTGACTTTTAAACCGACCGTGGTTAAATCTCATTCAAATTACCGTAGTTAAAATTTTTATTAGGAAATTGAGATCTTTTATTTGATTTTCTAAAGACAATTGCGGGTAGACCAAGCTATATCCGCTTTTTAGCGAACTTTCTAAAAAAAATCACTAATGGGGAGATCACGACCTTTGAATTTTGCAAAAATTTCTACTAATGAGCGCTATTTAGGACCACTGGAACCCAAATCCGAGGTCGGTTTCAGACTTTATATAATTATATATATATATATATATATATATATATATATATATATATATATATATATATATATATATATATATATATATATATATATATATATTTATGTGTCACACCGATAACTCAAAAAATAATGCGCTGCTGACGATCAAATTTTGTAAATACCTTCCTATTGCAAGTGCCTTGGATAAGTTCGTTATCCAGGAAAATCGGCTCAGTTCAAATATATTAAACAATACTTTGTTTTAATTAGATAGTCAGATTCCCCCGGTCCGTGCCAGTTCTGAGCTGACCTTTGATGTATCGAATTTTGACCACGTAATTATAATGCATCTTTGTAAGAAAAGAAATTCGGGACGCAGCAAGTGCTTTATGGTAGCGAATTTCTATTAATATCTGCTCAGTTCAAATACATTAAACAATGCTTTGTTTTAATTAGATAGTCGGATTCCCCCGGTTCTTGCCAGTTCTGAGCTGACCTTAAATGTATCGAATTTCGACCACGTAATTAAAATGCATGTTTGTGAGACACGTGGTTAATTTGGCACTAAATGCATATGCTTTCGGACTAAAACAGGTTGGACAATTAAATGTCGCAAGCCGTAGTACTATAAAAGCAATTTCTAAGGGGCAATGACGATAGTGATATCTATTAGGATAATGTGAATATAAATCATCCCTTACAATAATTCACCCTTGTAACTTAGGCTGCATAATTATTAGGATTTTAAGATGTGCAAATTAAATCTCATTTTATACATTATATACATGGGGTGCCCTTTTATCGATGGCGATCTGACATCGAATATATATTTAGGCCTGCTTTGTCAACAAGTAGCGCCGAGTTTGGATGCTATTTTCCCTATTGGGACAATCGTCTGATTTTAACAAGATGGTGCCCCAGAAAACCTTTAGATTCCGTATTTGTGAATATTTAAACAAGACATTTCCCAGTCAATGGATAGGACGGCCAGATGAAATTGAATGGCCTGTCAGATCACCTGACCTGACTCTATTAGACTTTTTTCTTTGAGGTGCAATAAAATAAAAAGCTTATTAAAATAAAGCAGTGGATATTAAATCGGTGAAGGCTCGTCTTACTACCGAGACGGAGGAGTTTTGCCAGTAAATTTGCGAGATCTTAAAAAGGAGTTCCAGTAGATTTTCTCATGGTTTAGCTAATAATGGAAGACATTTTGAGCATTTCTTTTGTTAAATTTTCGTACTACTATCATTTTCTCTTATTGCAGGACTGATTTTCCTTTTAAATAAATACGTTAATATCTAGCCATTTTTTTTTCTAAATTTGTCACAGATACGTCCTTTTGACAGCTAGATACAGTGAACCATATACTGTTAAATTTTCCTCTAAGAGTATGATACAGCGGCTATGAAGGTGTTTTGATCTGACCCCCCCCCTACAGTTGGCTTTCATTAGGGAAGGCCAGGCTAGGACTATACAGACTAGCCTGCAATGATAAACTAAAAATCAACCCAGGAATGATAAACTGAAAATCAACCCAGGCTTCAGGGGCCACTGCAAAATTCAGAAGATGGTAAAGTAGCTCATGCTTGAAATGAGGTCAGACTTAGCAAGCCCGCGAATCTGCAGGGAAAACAAGCTTACAGTGGAAATCCCCGACCGCGAGGCATGGCGGGAGGAGACGCCGGGCATACCACGGGACGCGCTCGTCTGGGTCACGGACGGATCCGGCAGGGAGCGTGGGACGGGGGCAGGCGTTTATTCGGAAGGAGTCACAGTATTTCTCTCGGAGCTCATGCAACGGTCTTTCAGGCCTAAATGTACGCCATCTTGCACTGCGTACAAGAGAACAAGTGGAGAGACTACACCAACAAGCGGATCTTCATAGCCACAGACATCCAGGCAGCCTTTAAGGCCCTAAGTAGCCCACAAGTAAATTCCAGGCTGGTAGGTGAATGCCGAGACGAGACTGGGTGTCCGGTCACTCGGGAATCAAAGGCAATTAAGAAGTTGACGTACTCGCGAAGATAGGGTCAGTAGAACTAGTTATGGGACCAGAACTGGTCCTGAACGTGACGAAGACCACTGCCAGGGGATCCATTAAGTCCTAGGCCAGAAAGGAACATAAGGTGTACTGGGCAGATTGTTCAGAGCACAGACGTGGGAAGTCAGTAATTGAGGAACCCAGTTCAAAGGGAGCTGCCAAAACTCAGTAGAAGACAGCTCAGGAACATAACATGACTCTTGACGGGACACATGGCTGTCAAGAAACACCTGCATAAAATTGGGCGGTTCGCGGGGGACCTGGCATGCAGACTCTGCGGCGAGGGGGAAGAATCAGCCCAGCACATCTTGTGCGAGCGTAAAGCTGTGGACCACAAAAGACAACTGAGCTACGGAGAGCCTAGACCAGATACAGAGCAATATAAAACTTCACCCTACTAATTGCTGTGCAAACTATTGATTTTGGAATTGGTGGAGTAGAAAAGACAAAGGCCATGCAAATCAGCCAAGGACTGTGGTGCTATCGGGGCGGAAAAGACGCGGACGAGCCCTAAGGGAAAAAAACGCGCCGTAAGGAAAAAAACGAGCCCTAAGGTAAAAAAAACTATAGAAATTCATGAAAATATATATAGCATGTTGAATTTGAAGTAGAAAAGTTGACCATCATCGTGCAAGAACCTGTAAACCTATGCACATTAGAATACCTCTTCTAAGTCAGAATTGTCTCTTTTCATAAACACAATGAAATTTGTCGTAATTAGTCCAGCTTTATTGCCATCCTGTATGTGTGAAACTTGATCTCTCTGTTAAATTATAATGTGGAACAGATCGGTCTCTTGATTTCAAACTGGCTAAACGGATTTTACTGTCTCTCCTAGTATATTGGGCATATATTTACCTACTTGTCTCAAATATGCATGTCCTGTCGAGCTTAATACCTAATTGTACCCCTCTATATATTAAAGCCCGGGGTCGTGTTTACCTATTACCCACAATATTCAAACTATAGACTTCACCAACACCCCTAGCGACCCCACATCTATCAACAAGATGAATACTTAAACATGCCTTTTCTACAATACGCAAACTTTGTTGAACAAGTTTACAGAAAGGCTTTGTACACTTCACCTGTGCGCAGCCTTTGTTGGAACTTCTACTATAGTAGGTTATGAAATTACTTTCCATTGTGTATTGTAGAACGCACAAAACGGCCGAAGAGAATGTTCCACATTTTATATGAATAACTTTTATAAATATGTAAATACAACGTGCCCGAAACTGTGCTTCCTTGTTTAAAAAATAATTTCTGGCTTGATTACTTTTCAAATTAGATCAAAACATTATATAGTGAGTTCTTTAATACGAAAAAGAAAATACAAAGCATCATTGTTATGTTGTTTACCATTTTGTATGGCATTACATAATTAAACAATAGCTGTATGAAAGGAAACTAAAAGTGTTTCTTACTAAGCTTAACAAGTATGATAACTTTGCGAGCTTTTATAAAAATATTTTCGGATCCAAATAACTTTTTCTATCAACTTGGAAAATTTAATTATCGTACATTGTATAGAGGGTAGGGCGCGTGAAACCTTGGCTAGCCGTACATCAAATAACAATGGTAGTAAGAGTTTGAAAATTTACACAATTGAACATTTTTGTATTACTGTTAGGGGAATTCTGTTAAATATTACATAAACAGTCATTAAAAAAATATTTTGGGTTCTTTCACCCACTACATAACTGTTATGATGTAATTTTAAAATAATATACTTTTCAATTTCACCCTCCATTTTTGACACCAACACAATTGTTGAATTATGTATAGACCCTGATGAATATCTCTAAAATCGAGCCCATGACTGCCAAATTCATTTTGATTATACTTATATTTGGTAAAGATTAGCATCTTTAATTATTATTAGTGAATTTTCTTTAAAAAATTCACTAATGAGGAGATCACGAGTTCTGAAGATTTTATCGTTGAATGGTATATAATTTTTGTCGAATTTTCGTAAAAAATCAATAAAGCTCAATATCCGCTATTATACTAGATACGAAAAAAATTTGTATATATTTTAAAAATATTTCTACAATCACAGGCTAGCCCATAAGTCGTTGGTGACACAAATTTTCTTTTTTTCTTTTTGTAATCAAGCACGCCTTATGTTATTGCATTTTTGCATTTTCCATCGAAATATAATGCATGTTTGTAAGAAAACAATTCTGGACGCAGTAAGTTCGTTACGGTAGCGAATTTTCTTTAATTTTTTAAATGTGAATAGCTCAATTTGCTACTAACCTATAAGGTTGACCAAGAAACCCTTTTTTTCGGGAACACTTTAAGTTTACTTTCGAAAATTTTGATACATTTTCAAACAAACGTTTCGAAGATAAACTTATAAAATACTTCAGCTGTCTTTTTTTATTTTTTATTTTTTATTTCAACAACACACCACGAGGGCTTACAGCCTAAATACTATCGTACCGTGGGTGTCAACAAGGAGGAAAGAGGCAACTTGTTAATTCTGGACTTGAAGGTTTGGAGGTTCGTGGGAGAAGGAAAAACATGTGCCGGCAAGGAGTTCCACAACTTGGAAGTCCTCGGGACAAAAGAGCGGGCATAACAAGATGTTCTATGTCGGGTGACCTGGACAGTAAAAGGGTGCATTCGCTGTGTTCCCCTGGTAGATCTGTTGGGGACAGCAGGTGGAGGAACTATGGAAGAAAGCTCATCTGTGCAGTGCCCGTGCAGATATCTATAAAAGAGAGAGATGTCACCAACGGCACGTCGGTGGGCAAGGGATGACAGCCTTTGGGTGAGGGTAGGATCACCGATGAGACATATAGCTCTCTTCTGAATGGAGTCAAGGATAGCGAGTGTAGAAGCGGCAGTAGCACCCCAGATGTGGGAGCAGTATTCGAGGTTTGGTCTTATTTGTGAAGTATATAAAGTATAGAGATTAGCTGGTGAAAAGTATTTGCGAGCCCGGAAGAGGAAACTTAATTTCTTAGCAGCCGCTTCTGCAATTGATGTGACATGTTGCTGCCAATTGAGATTTCGATCTAGAGAGATGCCAACAAGTGAAAAGGACTCATTACTTTGAATAACTTGGTTGTTTATTGTGATGGGTCTAGGGCTAGTGTATCTCTCATGAGAAAGAAAGCAAGACTGTGAGTTGGTGGGGTTGAATTGTACAAGGTTTCTACTTCCCCAGTCTAATATTTTTTGGAGATCCACAAAGATAGAACCCTCCATGAGCTTGCGATCCTTATCTAGTTGGGCTAAAGAGACAGGCTTAGAATATTGTATATTGGAGTGGAGGGTGCTGTCGTCCGTGAACTGGGTTGGATGTGCTAGAGAGGAGGTCATTGATGTAGAGAAGAAAAAAAAGTAAGGGCTAAAGCTGAACCTTGAGGAACTCCTGCATTAATTGGATACAGTTTAGAGGAATGTCCATCCACGACAACAGAAATGCTCCGGTTAGAGAGGAAATTTGCTGTCCACGTACAGAGTTTTGGTGGTAGGCCATAGGCCGGTAGTTTATTAAGCAGCGCTGCGTGCCAGACCTGGTCGAATGCTTTGGATATGTCTAGAGCGACAATCTGGGATTCACCGTGTAGTTCCATAGACTTGTTCCAAGAATGGGTGACAAAGGAGAGGAGGTCGGCAGTTGATTTGCGCTGACGGAATCCATACTGCCTGTCGTGGATTAGACTGTGTTTTTCAATAAATTTTAGTAATTCGGTGTTTATATACTTTTCCATCACTTTAGAGATGACTGAAAGGAGAGAAATAGGCCTGTAGTTGCTAGAAAGCGCTTTCGAACATTTATTGGGGACGCGTTGTACTCGAGCAGTTTTCCAGTTACTAGGGAATATGCCTCTATTGTAAGATGTCTGAAACAGACGAGTCAGGACAGGAGCAAGTTCTGGTGTGCATTTTTTGAGAACAATTGCTGGGATCTCGTCAAGGCAAGAGGCTTTCCTGGTATTTAGAGAAGAGAGCATCTTTCGTACCTTCTTAGTTTTTAAAATGATATCCGTCATTTTATGCGCGACATTGGGGACTGTTGGTGGTTGAACATTTGGAGGTGGGTTGAGAATAGAATTGCCGGCGAACAACGAGGCAAAAAGTTCAGCCTTGCCCAGGGCGGTAGAAACAATTTCATCCCCTGAGACGAGAGGTGGGAACGCGCTCTTGCAGAAATTATTCCCAATAGATTTAGCAAGAGTCCAGAAGGGTTTACTGCTGTTGGAGCTTGAGAGGACTTTGTTTTTGATGTGGTTATTAAACGAGTTTTTTGCCTCAGAAAGAATGCAGGCATAGCGGTTTCTTGCGTGGTTGAATGCTTGACGGTTTTCTTGACTGGGATTCTGTAGAAGCTTTTTGTGAGCTTTGACCTTTTCAAGTCTGGCCTTGTCACAGGATTTAGAGAACCAGGGCTTTTGAGTGGCTGCAGAGGTTTTCTGTGTACGTGGAATAAATAATTCCATGCCAGCTTGGATAATTTCGGTGACATTTTGTGAGATATCAGAGGGGTCAGGATGAGAGAAGCAGACAGATGCCCATGGAAATGAGGAAAAGTAATATCGCATTTCGTCCCAGTTCGCGGAGTTGTAGTGCCAAACGATACGTGGGTGTGATCACTGTGTGACCTCGGGTTCCATTGCGTAGGAAGCAGTGACCATGCCGTGGTCTGAGCGACCCAGGGGGGCGGTGACTGATATCTTATAGCAGTCAGGATTTGTAGTAAGAAGGAGATCCAAGGGATTCGAGCTGTGGGTTGGGATGCGAGGAAAGTAAGTAGTACTGGCTAAAGAATTGCTCACTGCAAAGGCCTCCGCTGCTCTTCCTTGTGGATCGGTTTTTGAAGATCCTAGCCATTGCTTCATATGGACATTGAAGTCACCAAGAATAGTGACCTTGGAGGAAGGATATTCAGAAATCAGATGGTCGGTTTTTTCAGAAAGGTAGTCAAAGAGGTGGACAAAGTTGTTGTCAGAAGGTGACCGGTAAATGCAACAGATGAATTTAGTTGCAGCCCTGAGAGAGAGTTTTATCCATAGTATGTTTTTTCTTCCAGCTTCTAAATTGGGGAGCCTGGTGCAGGGTAGATTGCTACGGACGTAAGCGCACACGCCTCCATGCAATCTAAAAGAAGTAAGGAGCTCATACCCCGGGAAATTAAGGTGATTAGTGGCTGTTTTGGCACTGATTTGAGTTTCGGTCAGAAACAGGAGTTGTGGCCTATTAGCCTGGAGGAAATGATGGACGGAGTTCAGGTTAGAATTTAGGCCACATATATTCGAGAAGGATATTGTAAATCTCGATGCTGGCGCCCCCTGTATACCCCTCTGCCGGAGATCCGAATGGAGGGGTATTTTGCCTCCGGAATCTTTTGTACAAGGAGGAGCCATCATCATTTTTGTTTATAAGGGAAACCGTCTACAACAGAATAGTGTTTATTGCGGCTTTATATAATGAATCGGAGTTTTGGAGGTGTAAATAAAACACCTATAAAACAAAGTAGTCATAGAGCATTCCCAATTATAAATAACTTTGTTGCTTGGGTGTGAAGCTAAATAAAGAACTCCATGTCTCTACTTTCACTTATTATATCTTGACTGAACGAAAAGAATTATAAAAACTAAAATAATATTTGAACACCTGTACAACCGTTACATGATTTGAATAAATACTAGATACTTACCAGCGCCCCTAGGCTCCTCGGTGTACTGCATTACATCAGAGTCGCTCTCGCACCTGGAAGGCGGAGCGTTGGGTGGTTGGGGGGTGGTATCACCCTGCGGTGTACCGGGAGTGGGCGGTTCCATCCTGTTCCTGGACTTCCGCCTCTTCAACACCGACGCCTTCTTAGCCACCTGTAACATCAGGGACTGCCCGACCGAACACACATATACTCAAACATCGACACACCGAACACTGCATCTAAAATAGCTACATGTATATGAATGTTACAACTAACAAAACACTAGGTATACGTCATCGGCATCATTTACAGAGGGTGCGCCACAAGATTCATCACATTTGGCCAGTAATTAGATTGTGACAGCTATAAGGACATAGAGGAAGATATCATAGCAAAATTGGTTATGGTCATTTTAGAAATACAGAAGGAAAGCAAATGTAAGATTTGTTGAAGTTTGGAAAAAAATAAAAAGTCTGCCCAGTACATCTTGTGTTCGTTGCTTACCCAGAACTTAATAGCTCCCCTGGCAGTGCTCTTTGTCACGCCCAGAACCGGTTTTGTTCCCATAAATAGTTCTGCTGACCCTCTCTTCGCGAGACTGTCAGTTTCTTCATTGCCTTTGACCCTCGAGTGACCCGGTACCCAGATGAGGGTGACCTCATTCTGCCCAGCCAGGTCGCTCGTCTCGTCTCGGCATTCACTTACCAGCCTGGAATTTACCCGTAAGCTACTTAGGGCCTTAAGGGCTGCCTGGATGTCTGCGGATATGAGGATCCGCTTGTTGGTGTAGCCCATCCTCCTGATCTCTCGCACGCAGTGCAAGATGGCGTACATTTTGGCCTGAAAGACCGTTGCATGGGCTCCGAGAGAAATACTGTGACTTACCCTCGGTCCTTCCGAATAAACACCTGCCCCCGTCCCACGCTCCCCGTCGGATCCGCCCGTGAACCAGACGAGCGCGTCCGGTGGTAATCCCGGCGTCTGCCCCGCCAAGCCTCGGGGGGGGGGGAGTTCATAAATCATTTGGTGAAAATTGATATTCTTTCACTACAACTCGAGTGATATAACGTTTAGAAAGTTTATGGGTACAGGAATACAAATATTTTCTTTGTGGTAACGTCATGGGTCCTAAATTTATTCCATGGGAATGTCTTTTTGAAGAGTATAAATTATCACATCTATGTGGAAGCTATGATTCAACTTAGAGCACTATTTTTATTAGTAGCTTTACCGGGGCTGTAGCTCCAATAGGAACTTTAAAATCATCCATATATAACTGATGTGATACTGTTTGAATCTGCCTTAAGCTTTTCGTAACATACCCATATCCAGTTACAGTTAATGTACTGCAAAGGGTGTTTAATGCTTGACAAAACCAGAGAGCACTGAATTAATCTCCCTTGACAAACACTACACATTATTTTATCACATTGGCTCTGCTGTATAATTTTGCTGTACGCAGATACACAATGTTGTGCCGTTTTTGGATAGTACACTCCAAAAAACGTCTTATGGTCCGATTA
This sequence comes from Tillus elongatus, assembly GCA_964006375.1. Classification (NCBI taxonomy): domain Eukaryota; kingdom Metazoa; phylum Arthropoda; class Insecta; order Coleoptera; family Cleridae; genus Tillus; species Tillus elongatus. Next base: position 128,525,314 of record OZ023267.1, read on the forward strand.
ATTCTGTACATCTTAACCATTCTTCTGTCAACGTTGAGTTACTATTATTATTATTAATATTTCTTTTTTATGAACATGTTTTTGCCTCGAGCAAAACGGTCACACCAGATCAACACCTAGTGATTCAGCTCCCCACTAATTATTATTATTATTATTATTATTATTATTATTATTATTATTATTATTATGATTAATGTTCCTATTAAAATCTGTTTTGCAGCCGTCTAAGCTTCGACACACTCTGATGTCCATCCAACATCATTACTCCCGCATCCACGCTTCAGGTGGTAACGAAGCACGGGGACGAAAATCGCTATTCAGATTCAAAAAGAGAAGGAGATGCAGAGACTCCAGGAAGACAGACTTTTGCACCCTACTGGCTAATAAATATGCAGCGTCGTGGCATGCAAGCATTTGCTTAACTTTCTGCAGCAGCAGAGTGGGTACACGTCCTAAACAGCTGGTCTTATTAATAATTATTATTATTATTTTGACTCGTGACCAACAGAAAAAAGTGTACAATAGTTTTGGGAAAATACGGCAAGGACTGCCCCAGCCTTAAGCTACTTCTAATTAATAATTTTCATTAAAAAAAAATGAATAGGAAATAAATAAATATTTATTCTAAATACAGGTGAAGAGACTTTTTCTTCGTCTTGTTTTCTTCTCTGTACTCAGTTTGGTCTTTTATAGCATCGTCAAACAGGATAAAGTTACATTTATTTACGCGCATTCTTGACAAATATCAAAAAGTTCAATGTCTGGCGATGCGGTGAAAGGCGCAATCGGTTTCAGAGGAGATGCCAAGCACTTTTTTTTGATTTATTAAATTTTTACAATCTACTCTACAAGGAGTATTAAGTAAATATGTTACACGTATGTTCTAGTCGGACAATAAAAATAAAACCAAAAGAACGAAAATAAAAATAATTTAAAAAAAATACATATATAAATAATAAATAATGCAAAGCGTGTAAGGAGAAGCCCACCAGTGTCGGCACTCCCTCTCGGACAACACTGAATTGTTAATTTAGTAGGTCTCTTGGCCAGGTTCTTCTTAAGCGCCTCTCGTAGAAAGGGTCTTCATAGAGTTGTTCTATGAGGGGATTCTCGTAGCCAGACAACTTTGCGTGATAATTTTGGGCGTATCTTCGAATTTCTTAATGAACGAAAGGGATTTTGAGATCTTGATGTAAGGTAAGGATGGAAACGTACCATGGAGCATCTACTATTGAGCGAAGTATTTTGGATTGCTGTCTTTGTATAATTCGGATATTTGTTGGTTTAGCGCCTCCCCAAAACTGGATTCCGTAGGTCCAGATTGGTTTTTAAAATGCCTTGTAGATCAATAGCCTGTTGCTGATGATGAGCTTTGATTTTCTTCCTAGGAGCCAGTGCATTGGACGAAACTTTCTATGTGATATAGACTTGATATCGCATCATTGTGTTTCACAGAAAAGTAACGATCTGACAAGTAGGATTTTAGTAACAAATAGTATGTCTGAGGTAGAAGATTCTTGATCTTGTATAAGAGTCCAGTATGCCATACTTTATCGAATGCTTGAGAGAAATCTAAAAACACTGCACTACAAAATTCGTTGTTTTCAAGACTAGTTGATATTCTGTTGACTATTCTGTGAATTTGCTGGTGTGTGGAGTGATGTTCTCTAAAGCCTAGTTGGTGTCTTGGTATTATATTATGCAGGTTAACATCTTTTATTAGCCTCTTCAGCAATCATCTTTCATCTATTTTGCCTAGCATGGATAGCAAGCTTATAGGTCGATAAGATGCAACCTCATGTTCAGGTTTGCCTTGCTTAGCTATCATAATAATCAAGGCGTATTTCCATAAGGCTGGGAAATAGGATAGGTTCAGCATACGATTGTAGATTGTGGTCAGCAAAGAAATTGCTTTTTTAGGAAGATATTGAAGAAGTTTTTCTGTGATAAGGTCGTAACCCGGAGATTTTTTGGCCTTTAGTTTCTTGATTTCGGCTTTTATTTCTTTCTTCGTAAATGGCTTAACTGGAAGTGACATTTGAAACGGCATGTCTATGAAAAACTCTATTTCTCTGTAACATATTGTTGGATCGTTTTCATTTGGTTTGAAAACTCCAGTCAGGTGATCTGCGAAAGCGTTCGCTTTATCCTGACTTGAGCACGCCCATTCTCCGTTTGACTTTTTTATAGGAGACACTCTCACTAGAAGCCTTTTGAAGTTCTTTGTAGCCTTCCAGATGGCATGATCATCGCTATTGTTGATATCTTGAATATATTGACTGAATTTTGAGTTTGTAAGATTTTGAAGGGTCTTATGAAGTTTTCGGGCTAATCGGTTATAATATAATTTATCAGTAGGATTACGTGTTCGTTGCCATCTTCCTCTAGCTTGACGTTTTCCACAATCAGTTGTCGCACTTGCAGGGGTATCTGGTTCACTGATAAGTTATTGTCTGTAACAGACGGGGTGCTTTTCCAGGCTGCTTCTTGGATCAGCTCAGTAAAATAGTTTACGGTATCATCGAGTTCATTTGGTTGCTTTATAGCCAGATTTAAGTTTATGGTATTTTCAATATATCGCTGGTATCATTTCCAGTTAGTTCTAGAGGTCGTTAATGTAGCATTTCGTTCTTTTTTTATCACTGTAGTGCTTAAAACGGCTACCACTGGTGTATGGTCAGACGATAAATCTGGATGTGTTTCTACGCTTATATAACTGTTTGCAACTCCATTTGTCACAAAAAAGTCGAGTACGTCAGGTATTATGTTTGTATTTGTTAGCCAATATGTATACTTATGCGAAGCACATGTGAAGTCAGAGAAAAAGTAGGTATCTATATTGGTGGTTAAGATAAAATGGTGTCACAATCTAAGGACAGAAACAATTAATAAAAGCATTTATTATCACTTGATGCAATAGGCCCAGGAGTAAATACCAAATGTGTTTGAATCAGGTGATGCAGCCTTTATATGCGTTTCGTATAACATGTATACAGTCACTTAATGTCATGTGTTAAAAATTTGTATGCAGGGTGATTGCTAAGAACTGCTCATCAGAAGTTTATGATCTTATCATCAGACTTGAGAGCTGAAGATTTGTATTCAGCCATTATACGATATTCTCATACAGACTAAAATACTTGCACTACTCTAGCACTTCCGGTTCTACCGGAAGTCGCCACCAACTATTCTCTACACCTAGCGTTATTAGTTTTTGAAATATTGGCGATTTTTGAAAAATATTCGTTATTGCAGCTCTTTATATAATTTGATGTATCTTTGTAAAGTATAAATCTAGAAAATATATTTTTTAGAAACAGATTGCTGGTATCTATATCTTGTAAAATCATTGGAATGAAAATCTATTTTTTTATACAGGGTGTGCGTTTATAGACTGACAAAATATGGAAATTCAAGCGGGTATAATTTTTTTTTAATAGAACAGCCTATATATTTCTATTCCAAAGCGTTCTACATACATAGCTCTGCAAGCCATATTGACTATGTACTATACCTAAATAGCATAATTTCTGAGATATTGTTACTTTCCTGAAGTGATATATTTAATATCGCAGCAGAGAATTTGAATTCCAATGTTTTCATGGCATTGGATGATCCAGTTTCTTTTTATATTCATGATGACACGCTTGCAATCTGAGAATAATAATAAAAAGTCTCGACGCAGCAAGTGCATTATGATAGTCATTTTTCACAAAAATGTTTTAAATAGAAAATATGTGTTTTTTTTTAAAGAAAGCAGGCATTAAATTTGGTCATCAGTATGACCTATATAGTAGAAATAATATACTATGCATCATCAAAATAACTTTATTGTTTGAAAATGTACAAAAATGTTTCGAAAATAAACTTAAAATGTTCCCGAAAAAACTAGTTTTCTGGCCAACGAACCTTATTAAAACCACCCACCCTTGTGCAATTTGACCTCCCGAGTCCAACGCAGTTGTCATATTCCTCCTAGTTCAAACATTAAGCAAGTTATGAGCACACCGATGTTAAAAAAAAAGAACGTGTAATTATTATGGCCTTATCATTGTAAAAATGTAATAGCAGAACTCTTAAAGTAACATGACAATTATACAGTGACATTAAATGAATTGAATTCTTATTTATAGAGTAAAGTTAAACTAAATTAGATTATATACAGTGAACAGAGAAAAGAAAACAACTTGTGATGGAACCAGAGCTGAAAAATTCAAAGGAATTGTTCAATCTGACTTACGTTTTGGTTTAAACACTCTTAAATTCTCGAATGTACTCCAGTGGTAGTCGTTCTTCGTATCTCATCTTGATCTAACTCGGTAGAAGCTTGCGTTATGCGTTGGATTAGTTCCTCTTTAGATTGGACATGCACCTTACAAACCTTGGAGTTTATTGTACACCACATATAAAAATCACAAGGTGTCAAGTCGGCGATATTACTGGCCAGTGCCAAGGGCCGTTTCTACCTATCTATATGTCAGCAGATATATCATTCAACAGATAATACATACCTATGGTATTGTGCGCTGGAGTTCCATCCATCTGGTACCAAAAATTGAGTGATGAATTTCTAAATAGACTGTTTACAAATGACATAACCACTGTTCTCAGGATCTGAATATACTTCTCAGACGTGAGCGTGCCATCGTAAATATGAAAACACATTCGGTCGTCCATTATCATGCAGAAAACATTGTAACTAAATATCTGCTGGAAATTCATAGGTCGTGTCATATGCAGGTTTTCAGCTGCCCAGTAATGCTGATTTTAGCGAATTTTTTTTAAAAAAAATTCGCTTATGGGGAGATCTGTGTTTATATATATATATATATATATATATATATATATATATATATATATATATATATATATATATATATATATATATATATATATATATATTGTAATGGGCGAGAAAATTGACTAATAAAACCATTGATAATCAAGCTGAATTAACCCTTAGATGGGTAAATTATTCGCTTGGATGTTTTCTTTTGTGTGTCTGAATTTAATTCTGATCCACATTTTTATTAACTCTGTCCTATGGTCGGGAGGTATGTAAGTGAATGAAAACACCCCATCAGGTACGGTCGAAGTTTTATAATTATGTCAGCCGGCAGGCGTGAGCTCTGAGAGTCAGAGATAAGTCGCCGAAATTTCTAGAGGTCCATGGCAAATATACTAGGGTACCTCGAGTATTCGACAGGCCACAGCGGGGTATTTTAATAAACGAAAATATTCCCGATGTAATTAAATTGTCTCGCATTATAAGGGTGATTTTAGTTAAAGACAAAGCAATGCGTAAAATAACCACAGTCTGGATAGTCTCGACAAGACAGGTCTGTTTAATGTCTCATATTGTAAAACAAAACAAAAAAAAAACTTTCTCACGAATTGTATTCTATGTCCCAGACGAAGATCCTCTTGTCTAAGAGGCAGGTTAAGTATCTTATCTTGAGTGTCGAGTGCCTTTTAAAGGGCACAAAAACAAAGAACACGTCTGGCGTATACAGACATCTGGCTAGATAATAAAGAATGGAATTTATTGGGGAGACACCTGCTGGCTGTGTAACTGTGTGAAATATGACATCTTAAAACTGCTAATATTTAGGACAATATTAATGTAAATTATAGGTCATTGCAAATATGCTAATATTTACTGCAGAAAGACAACAGACGAAAATTGCGATAGAAAGAGAGAATGTCTTTTGCCGTCTGAAGTTCTTAAATGTCATCAGAATCGCATCCACGAGTATTATTAGCTATGTGATAATTATTTTTGCAGTATCATTTTCTCTTCCGAAACTTCCACGAATTTAGTTCTTGAGTGGGCAGGCATTTGAACGTCATTTATCAGTCGATATTTTCGTTGTAAATAGACGAGAAGCACAGAAGTATATTTCATTTACAAATCGTTTTCCCAGCATTCACATGACCACAGGGCTTGCACTAATTAAATACAGACTATATCGGCGATGGGCTGTCCTGCAACACCTTAAGCATTTGGAAAATCTAATTTGAAAAAGGAATGTAATTTTAACTTGTATTACAGTCGTATGTCAAATAAGTTCAGATATAAAAATAAAACAGGACACGAAACATTTTATGTACATTTTTATTAACGTAAGAGATTTTAATATTGCTTTGGTGTCATATGCACAATGAGGACATTATTCTGTGTTTTGCTTATTAAAAGTGTGTACGTAGCATACTATTACTATTTACATAGATTTTAGGTGTCATTGCATAAATATAAATGCCGGCTACGAGCGAATTAACAGCAAGTAAGGGTGCACAGGTAAACTTGCAGAATGGGTTTCACAAGTTGACTAATGATTGTTTACAATTGTAATTTAAAATAAAATAAGAATAATGATAATAATAATAAGCTCTGAAAACAGTGTGTACAGGAGGATTTCTATGTGGGACGTGTACACATGATAGAGGGGAGGCACGCTACAAATCATAAGCGGGACGCAATAAGGTCGATTATGGTACAAACGTTTGAAATGCTGTCGACTTTAACAACAGGGCCTGCATTATAATTCATTACACGGGAAGGGGAATGAAAACCGATATAAATACGCGGATGATTTTAGGCTAGGCAGACATTCTTTGGTCTTCAAAGAGTGTCCTTCTCCGGGAACCTACCTTGCCTAGGAGAGCATATCTTGTGATAAGCATCACGTGCCTGAATCCTCGCACTGGTGTCAAAGCAAGAAAACTCGACTGGCCTTCCTTTTCGCGATATTCAGCAACCTACCTTGCCTAGGAGAGCATATCTTGTGATAAGCATCACGTGCCTGAATCCTCGCACTGGTGTCAAAGCAAGAAAACTCGACTGGCCTTCCTTTTCGCGATATTCAGCAACCTACCTTGCCTAGGAGAGCATATCTTGTGATAATCATCACGTGCCTGAATCCTCGCACTGGTGTCAAAGCAAGGAAACTCGACTGGCCTTCCTTTTCGCGATATTCAGCAACCTACCTTGCCTAGGAGAGCATATCTTGTGATAAGCATCACGTGCCTGAATCCTCGCACTGGTGTCAAAGCAAGAAAACTCGACTGGCCTTCCTTTTCGCGATATTCAGCAACCTACCTTGCCTAGGAGCGCATATCTTGTGATAAGCATCACGTGCCTGAATCCTCGCACTGGTGTCAAAGCAAGAAAACTTGACTGGCCTTCCTTCTCGCGATATTAAAAACCTACCTTGACTCGAAGAGCAATCTTGTGACAAACGCTAATGTGGCAGAACTCGCGCACTAGCGTCGAAACGGAGAACTCGGCTAGCATTCCCCGCGAGACAACCGCCCACAATACTAGGGAACTTGCCAAGCACCAAATACTAGTGCCAAATTCCCACACGCGGTAAAAGAGGCAGGGGATCTTCTTTCTCTGAAAAAGCCTCCATCTCGCCTCAGTGCAAGGAAACACCTGACGCAGTTCTATTTCTCGGGTCTGTTTTTCCTATCCGGAAACCCAGAATGTGGGAACCGTCCCCTCCGTTAGGCGAAACCCAGGATACGAGCAGCCGCCCCCGAGTGGAGACCATGCAGCAGCCTGACAGACCGGAGAAGGATGCATCAGACGGTGAGTTGAACATTGCTATGATTCGTGCCAATGATCCTGTAAATTTCCCGACCTTCAGCAAAATTTGCGTGCCTTGAAAGTGCTATCTGGGAACAAAGGAGGGGTGCTATGGGGTAGTCATAATAGTACAGGGTCGATACTTTTATTAAACTTGGTGCATCAAAAATTATTTTTAATGGAAATCATTAATACATTTAAGTATTGTCAAAATTTAACTTGTGCAACCTGATCATGAGTTTTGTAGGTTTGCCTGTCCGTACACTATTTAAAGAAATTATTATTTGATGTAAATTGAAACTTTAAAGCTGGAATGTTATTTGCCTTAATTTTAAGCAGGAAAATAATATGTATATTTAAGATGTTGCTAAGCCTAGCGTATTTAAGTTAAGTGAAACACTAAGAGTTTATGTAGTCATTTTAGGGTTACCAGAGTTATTTTTTTGATTAAGATCAATATCTAGAATAATGTGTGTTTGCATCCTGTGCAGACATTTACCACACGTTGCCAGATCTAATTAGTTTAAAAATTGAGATCATGAACATTACCAGCTGGTGTTTATGTGTATCCTAAGAATGTAAGTTTTGCTCCTACCAAATAGCACTTAATATGTGTGTGTTAGTTTCATGTGCCTAAAAACAATTATACTGCAAAATCTGCACCTATTGACGTCAAAATGTAACAGTTACTGAAAAGTTGAAATGTTTCGGCCCGATTATAATGTTTGTTAGTTTTAAGTATTAATATTTGTGTGTCCAGTGCTTTGAATCTCCGAGCTAGACATCTTGGTCGCGGGGGAATAGATATCTTATTCCATGTCAGCACTCTGAATCTGAAACTTGAAGCCAAATAAAGGGGGGATGTGTCCTGAAGCAAAATACAGGATTTGAGACTAAGAAAATCAAATATAAGGGAAAGGTATGTCTTGAAACAGAAATTAAATTTGAAATGCACCATGAAAGTGGAATATGTCTTGAAGTGAAATGCTGAAAATCTGAAACTAGAATCCAAACAAAAGACAAGGGAAACATGTTAAAAATAGAATACTGAATCTAAGATTGAAATCGAAGTAATTTCCTAGGTATGATGTGATATGCATTTCTGTAGTTTATTAAGGTCCGTAAAATGAGCCTTCATGGCATGGCATTGCTTCCCCTGATGCGTGACAAGATTTGTACAATGTCCAACTCGTAGTTATGTCTGCAAGGGATATCCAGGCGAAGTTTCACTCCATGAAGTGCTAAATTCGAACAAGACCCATAAGGGCCCCTGACACGAATGTCTACGCGTTTTACAAACAAATTAGGCATAATTGGTGTGAAATAGCAACCTGGGGGTCCATAAGTCATTTCAGTTTGCGCGCATATGGTTTCCGCATGAAGGGAAGTGAACGGGAGTCTAGGGTTATTCTCATCAGTAGAGTCGAGCTTATGAAGAAGATAAAAACAGGGGATAACCTTCCCATCACGTACACTGCAGTTTGCTATGTAATTTTTCTGAGTGAAGCAAACGCCGCCTTGGTGAATTTCCCGCTTCTTGATGTGCTAAATTCCGATATAAAAAGACTCATAGAGCAGGCCCCAAAGAGCCACGCGAAAACAACTACATTAAGCATAATAGAAAATGGGAAAGGCAGTCTAGGCGGATGATACTGCCAGTCAAAGAGATAAATTGAAAATTGATGCAATTACGTGAAGGGAAGTGCGCGACACGCCGGACGGATGAGCATCAGGCTTCCGCTGTATTGTGTGTCCTGTTTCCAGTAAAACAAAAAACAAAAAAAATTGGAATAAAAAAAAAGGGAAAATCTGAAACAAACCATAAATATTATCTGAATCTTCTTATCACTAATCGCACGCCACTGGAACAGGATACGCAGGGTTGTGGAATGTCTGGTGTGCACCGTGCTCGCCTTTCGATGCTCGAGAACGGGTGTTGCATCTTTCACATCTGGTATTAGCAATAGGGGGATCTAGTTCAGAATTATCTGTTTCAAAGAAGCGCCGAGGTGTCTAGCTGGGCAATTTAATCTTTGTATTAAATGGAACTTTGTCTTATGCAATATATTCGATTAAAAGAACGATTGTGTTTCTTTCTTTGTCTCTTTCTCACCATCCTCAATTCATGGCTAGAACTTTTGGTTACTAATACTACATAGGGTCCAGTGGATGATCATAGGCCAAAGTTACTTGTAATAGTGGCCCAGATAACTGTAAGACGCGGGTGAAAGACGTGTGTAAGGTAGGTGATTCTCACTCGCTCTTTTACTGCGCGTGTATATGTTTAGTAGAGTCGGAGCTCAGTGGCGGAGATGATGTAGCGCTTATTCACATGCTGTACCAAACCTTGTTATTGACAACAGTGTTTTTGCACGTGATATTTAGGTGTCATTAAAAAAAAGGGGGGGCTTGTCTTATTATAAATTGGGAGACCAAGGGAAAAATATTACACTACGAGCCGTGACCAGGATAGCAAGTTAATTTGCAGTAAAATTAACGTATTTGCAGTAAAATTCACGTAATGTTGCAGTAACTTTGCAAATGATTAATTACGCTTGCAGTTTTTCTGGGTTACTACAAATTCCAAAGTCGCTTAAAAAGCGACTTACACTGATGCATGTGGAGGGATGGCCATGATTTAAAAATTGAGGTTTTGGGGGAGAGAGGGGGAGAGAGAGATGCAATTGAGTTTATTTTGTAATTCTATAGAATACTACCGGTAAATGCCTGTTTCAGGGAACGTAAACATGAACATAGACGATGGATCACGCGAGACGAGTGGAGCCTCGCTGGTGATTGACGAGGCACGCATGGAGGAGGAGCAGGCAGAAGTGGGTATTCGCACTGATAATCAGCCTGTAAACTCGCCACCAAGATATGTGCATAGGGAAGGTAACTTGATGGCAGGAATGTTTGACATAATATTAGAAAGGCAAACGGTTGCATATGAGGCCCAACGAGAGATTCTGTCGCAAGGCATAAATACGTTTACTGAAATGTCGCTCGAGCTGCAGCAGCAGTCTCGATCATTTAGAGAAGGCTTTGAGTCCCTGAGAAATGAAATCCGGGCAAGTACGCAGAACTTCCGAGGCACTCCTCGTGGTGACCGCAGCCCCACAGCATCTATTCCCACTTCCCAGATAGTGGTCTCGCATCCTGAGCCACCCCCTAAATTCTCCAGCACCCGAGAGACAAATCCGGTTCACTTCTTGGAGGATCTGTCTCGATACTTTACAAAAATGCGTACATCTGAGTCGCAAAAGCTTGACATTGTACTGGGATGCCTAGAAGGTCCGACTAGGAACTGGGCAGACATATACTGTACGCAGTGGCTTGAGTACGCGGACTTCCGCCGCGATTTCTTAAATACATTTTGGTCTTCGCTTGAACAAGATAAGCTTAGGCACATGATACGAACGACCATTTGGTCAGAGAGACACAGTATGTCGGAGCATTTCGCCTACTATGTAAGTTTGGCTAGGCTACTCACCACCCCAATTCCAGAGGGGAACTTGGTGGAACAACTCATGCGCCACTTTCCGGTGCAGGTACAGTCGCTATGGCAGTTAACGGGTCAGGGATCCCTAACCAAGGCGGCTGAATTCTTAAAGTGTCAGGAAGACATAGTGAACTTCCGGAAGAATTCCCCGATGAGGTTGAACCGAGACGAACACGTGCGGGTCCACCATACGAGACCTGCCCGAGCTGCGCCCTATTCCGTGCCCGATAATCGCCATTCCCGCCATGTGAATGCGATACAATTCACTCCGGCGTCGGGAAACTCCAACGAGTCGAATTAGATGGGCCACCTTCTTCGACTTGCTCACAGCCCTGGCCCACAGGCACCTCTACGAGTAGGAGACTGTCCGTTTACAATAAAGGTTATGAAATATTGCGTAAAATGGGATGGGAGGATTGGAATGGATTGGGTAAGTTTCATCAAGGGATCTTAGACCCGGTAAATGTAGTGGATACGAGCGGTAAGCGGCGTTCAAGTAAGGATAAGCTGACAGTGGCACATGTGTCTGCCCAATCCATTTTGAAGCCCAACACGTTTCGACTACCGGAGGTCATTGTTCAGATCGGTGAGGAAAAGATTGCTGCTCTCATTGACTCGGGCGCTGAGGTCAATGCGATCTCCGATGAATTGGCTGACAGACTGCAGAAGACAATGCGGCAAGTACCGGTGCTTCCATTGAAATCACTACAAATACAAGGAGCGTTCAGCAAGAAATCAAGGCGAATAACACGCCAGATGTTTCTCACGATGCAAATTGGGGGCAGGAATTACGAGGTCTGCTGTCTCGTCATTCCAGAGCTAGTAAGACCATTGATACTCGGGATTGACTGGCTGGTCACGAACAAATGTATACTGTCACTGGAGGAGCGCAAGTTGACAATACAGGGTGAGAATGGCGTGGTGTGTGTACCAGTCTCAGTAAGGTCTGGGGACACATCTGACAATATAGGGGACATCCAATTAATATGCAAAGATATTACGACATGTCAAGTCCTTGGATCTAGAAGCAGAGAGGCACTAATCCATGAGAAGTCAGCTGCAGCTCATCTGCCGGAAGCCGAAAAGAAGCTCTTGAAGCAATTACTGCTCAGATATGCGGAGGCATTCCAGGATAGGCCCGGACTAACGCATCTCTACACGCAACAGCTGAAACTCAAGGATAATGAGCCCCTAATGAGGCGAAGCTATCCCGTGCCATTCACTTTAAGACCGATGGTAGAGAAGAAGTTGGCTGAAATGGAAAAGATGGGCGTGATTGAGAGGGTTGCGTCTCCCTACTGTAGTCCCATGACTGTCGTGAAAAAGAAGTCGGGAGACATCCGGATATGTCTTGACGCAAGGGCGATCAATGAAAAATTAGTGGCTGATATGGAGGCCCCACCTAGAACTGAAGAATTGCTTCAGCGTTTCCATAACTGCAAATACCTGTCGAGCATTGATTTGGTGTCGTCGTACTGGCAGATTCCACTGACGCCGGAGAGTCGGGCCTGCACTGCATTCTCATACAATGGTCGCACGTACGTTTATAAGGTGATGGCTTTTGGACTTAAGACAGCTACGAGTGGATTCAGCAGGTGCATGGACATTGTACTCGGGCCGGATGTGCGTTCTTTTGCGGTAAACTACATTGACGACCTACTGGTTGCCAGCGAAAACTTTTCCGACCATCTATCACACCTGGCTCAAGTGTTTCAGAAACTCCTGAATGGAGGAATGACGGTCAACCTGGACAAGTCGAATTTTGTTAAGGAAAGTGTACCATTTCTTGGCCACATCCTGACCCCTGGCGGAATACGCATGGACCAGGAAAAATTGGTAGCTATTAGGCAGTTTCCCGTACCGAGAAACGTAAAGCAATTGCGCGGCTTCCTAGGCCTATGTCAGTTTTATAAGCGCTTCTGTCCACACTACAGTGAACATACTCGTGGTTTGAGGCACTTGCTCAAGAAAGGAGTAAGATGGGCATGGGGTAAGGAGGAGGAAATGTGCTTTCAGAATTTAAAAGAGAAATTCATCGAAAGCGTTATGCTCATACATCCTGATCTAACCAAGGAATTTGTTTTGGACACGGACAGCTCGTATTATGGTTTAGGCGGAGTGCTTTACCAACCACAGTCAGATAGGGAAGTTGGTGTAGTGGCATTTCTGAGTCGGAGCCTTCAGGGGCCCGAACTAAATTACACAACCACAGAAAAGGAGTTATTGGCAATTGTGTACGCATTGCAGAAGTGTAGGGTGTACTTGTTGGGCAACAAAATTACCGTAAGAACTGACCACAAAGCACTGACATTCCTCAAACACTGTAAGTTCACCAACGACAGAATGCTGAGGTGGCAATTGTTCCTGCAGCAATTTGACTTGAGGGTTGAGCACATACAGGGTAGTAAAAACAAAGTAGCAGACTTTCTTTCGAGGAATCCAGCAGCCGAGGCAGAGAATATTCAGCAGACAGGCCAAGTAACTATTGCCACGTTTATGGTCGATGATACGCCACTACTACTAGGAGACCTGCGACGACTGAGGGAGTTGCAGAGGCAGGATCCCGACATAAACGAGATCATATTGGCCAAGGAAAATGAGCAGAATAGTGACATCCAGCAGGATAACACCGGGTATTGTTATGCAATAGAAGACGGAGTGTTGCTTTTCCGGGATAAGTTCCGAGGTACTTCCACGATAGTGACCCCACATGACTTGCGTGATAGGCTTGTATGGCACTACCACTTTGAACTAGGACATTTTGGCCCATCGAAGGTATATACAGTGATGCGTGAGGTATTTCACTGGAAGGACATGAGGAATCACGTGAGACGCCTACTCAAGGGATGTGACTTGTGCCAGAAGACAAAGCGGCGAAATCGAAACTTTGAAGGCATAATGCGTCCCATCATTACAAGCAAAGCTGGTGAGATAGTCGCGGTGGACTTTTTCGGGCCCCTTCCCACAGCCGAGGGCGGTTTCAAGTACATTTTCCTCATGGTTGATGTTTTCTCGAAGTTCGTCAAGTTGTTTCCCCTGCGCAGAGCCACCACAGCTGCCGCACTGAAGTGCTTGCGAAACGGTCTTATGCAAGTAATGAAGGTAGAACGGATCCTGTCAGATCATGGGACGCAGTTCACGTCACAACGCTGGGCAGATGCTCTGAGGGCAATGGACATTCAGCCGGTGTTCTCATCGATACGACACCCAAGTTCGAACCCTGCTGAAAGGTATATGCGAGAGCTAGGCAGATTCTTTCGGGCCTATTGCCATGAATGCCATTCTTCTTGGGCTCGTTATATCTCCAATGTGGAGAATTGTTTCAATTCTGCACCTCACACCAGTACGTCACTGCCCCCAAGTTACGTTGTCACAGGACAGAGACCCGCGCTATCATTAGACTCTGAGTTGAGGAGCTATGTGTCAGAGAATCGACTATCCGCGCAAGAAATAAATAATCGTGTACGTGAGCATCTTAAAAGAATGGCAGAACAAAGAAAGAGGCAGCAGAAGAAACCAACACTAGCTTTTAAAGTCGGAGATTTAGTACTCCTGAAAACGAATACGCCCTCGTGTGCCGCCACTGGACAAACGCATAAGTTCAGCTTGTTGTATGAGGGACCGTTTGTAGTAACCAAGATTGTTCACCCTAACGCGTATGAGATAAGAGACCCAGATGGGACTGCGGCGCTGAGGGGATGCTTCAACACGAGCAATCTGGTAAGATATCATGCTAAGCGATAACGATTTCTTATAAGATAGGGCATGTACCCGTGTAACACTCAGTCTACGACAGAGTAAGATGACGACTAAGCTAGTGCAACGATTCAGAGAGTTATTCGGTGACGACAGCGACACCGAGGCAATGGCCAATGACTTAGTGACCGTAGCCACTAAGTCCGACAAGGTGGTTACCGAGATGGAAAACACCGCTATGATGAAGGAGGGAGTCGATGACACCCTGGTGCTGACGGATCACTGTCTAGAGGAAACCTTCGATGCCGCATTCCAGGGACTGTATGAGAAGGCAGTTCTCGGCTGTACAGAAATAAAAAGGGCCAAGGAGGCACCGCAGGCGAAACGGAGGAAAAAACAAAGACGCGGACGGCGGTCCTCGCGGAAGCGGGCTGAAGAGCATGTAAGAAAACTTCTCATGACACTAAGCTAGGGCTGGGTGCAATCGAAATGGGTGGGAATGGGGCAAATTAAAGGAAGAATCGGTGCTTTCACTCGCGGACGTAGACAAATCTCGATTCCTGAACAGTCATGACGCGTCCTGACCACGTCCCATGTCTAGGAACCTGAGCTTCAGGTACCATGCCGGACATCTGACAGAATCTCTTGTGAGGGGGTTTGTAAAAAAAAAAAAAAAAAAAAAGGGGGGGTGTAGTGATCGAAATTTTCTGGACAGCAGGACACCGAGAGGTGTTTGTCGCCATTTAACGGGACATGAGTGACGAGAGGTCATGCATTTGGACAGGAGGGTGAGTTGAACTATTGTACATTTGTGATTAGTGAAACATGTTTGACATTTCCTGCCACTAGTTGCCTTAGTATTTAAGTTACATTTAAGTTATTATATGAGGGCCGTTTCATTGTTATAGTCACTAAGTTAAGCTTACATTAAGGTGTGTGGGGTAGCTCATTTGTTGTGGTCAGTATGTTAATAATGAGCAGGAATGCTCGGGGCAGCGAAGGGTACGGGCCTGAATTTGGTTATTCATGGCCGGGCAATCTTGTTATTCGGACCCAGGTATTTCTCCCACAGTGCAGGGCAGGCGCTCGTTTTTTCATGGGTTGTGTGCTTCTGCTGTATAGCTCTTCTCATTGATTTTTAAATTTGTTTTAATTTTTCTTATGCCCTACACGATGAGACCCTTGCAAACAGTAAACCCTTGTTCCCTACAAAAATGTTAAGCCCCGGTCAGACTAAAGAACCATCCTGTCGGATGCGCAATAAATTCTTCTTTTAAGTAGTATAAAAGTCTTCCTGCTAACAGTCCGACTCTCAATGAGGCCAGAAGTTCTAAATTGGCCACGGCGGCAGATTTAAAGTGCCGGTCGTAACGCGCACCTGTTGACCCGCCACCTGTTAAAAGGGAAGGGTGTCTAACAGAGCGAATGAGCTGGTATCACGCGGAGGCATAGGCGTAGTCGCCAGGACACACATAGACGTGTGTATGTGGGTATGGGTTTCTCAAGTTTTACACTCCTCAACTTTGTATTTTCGGAGTATGAAACTTCCGGCGGCCATGTAATGGGCGAGAAAATTGACTAATAAAACCATTGATAATCAAGCTGAATTAACCCTTAGATGGGTAAATTATTCGCTTGGATGTTTTCTTTTGTGTGTCTGAATTTAATTCTGATCCACATTTTTATTAACTCTGTCCTATGGTCGGGAGGTATGTAAGTGAATGAAAACACCCCATCAGGTACGGTCGAAGTTTTATAATTATGTCAGCCGGCAGGCGTGAGCTCTGAGAGTCAGAGATAAGTCGCCGAAATTTCTAGAGGTCCATGGCAAATATACTAGGGTACCTCGAGTATTCGACAGGCCACAGCGGGGTATTTTAATAAACGAAAATATTCCCGATGTAATTAAATTGTCTCGCATTATAAGGGTGATTTTAGTTAAAGACAAAGCAATGCGTAAAATAACCACAGTCTGGATAGTCTCGACAAGACAGGTCTGTTTAATGTCTCATATTGTAAAACAAAACAAAAAAAAAACTTTCTCACGAATTGTATTCTATGTCCCAGACGAAGATCCTCTTGTCTAAGAGGCAGGTTAAGTATCTTATCTTGAGTGTCGAGTGCCTTTTAAAGGGCACAAAAACAAAGAACACGTCTGGCGTATACAGACATCTGGCTAGATAATAAAGAATGGAATTTATTGGGGAGACACCTGCTGGCTGTGTAACTGTGTGAAATATGACATCTTAAAACTGCTAATATTTAGGACAATATTAATGTAAATTATAGGTCATTGCAAATATGCTAATATTTACTGCAGAAAGACAACAGACGAAAATTGCGATAGAAAGAGAGAATGTCTTTTGCCGTCTGAAGTTCTTAAATGTCATCAGAATCGCATCCACGAGTATTATTAGCTATGTGATAATTATTTTTGCAGTATCATTTTCTCTTCCGAAACTTCCACGAATTTAGTTCTTGAGTGGGCAGGCATTTGAACGTCATTTATCAGTCGATATTTTCGTTGTAAATAGACGAGAAGCACAGAAGTATATTTCATTTACAAATCGTTTTCCCAGCATTCACATGACCACAGGGCTTGCACTAATTAAATACAGACTATATCGGCGATGGGCTGTCCTGCAACACCTTAAGCATTTGGAAAATCTAATTTGAAAAAGGAATGTAATTTTAACTTGTATTACAGTCGTATGTCAAATAAGTTCAGATATAAAAATAAAACAGGACACGAAACATTTTATGTACATTTTTATTAACGTAAGAGATTTTAATATTGCTTTGGTGTCATATGCACAATGAGGACATTATTCTGTGTTTTGCTTATTAAAAGTGTGTACGTAGCATACTATTACTATTTACATAGATTTTAGGTGTCATTGCATAAATATAAATGCCGGCTACGAGCGAATTAACAGCAAGTAAGGGTGCACAGGTAAACTTGCAGAATGGGTTTCACAAGTTGACTAATGATTGTTTACAATTGTAATTTAAAATAAAATAAGAATAATGATAATAATAATAAGCTCTGAAAACAGTGTGTACAGGAGGATTTCTATGTGGGACGTGTACACATGATAGAGGGGAGGCACGCTACAAATCATAAGCGGGACGCAATAAGGTCGATTATGGTACAAACGTTTGAAATGCTGTCGACTTTAACAACAGGGCCTGCATTATAATTCATTACACGGGAAGGGGAATGAAAACCGATATAAATACGCGGATGATTTTAGGCTAGGCAGACATTCTTTGGTCTTCAAAGAGTGTCCTTCTCCGGGAACCTACCTTGCCTAGGAGAGCATATCTTGTGATAAGCATCACGTGCCTGAATCCTCGCACTGGTGTCAAAGCAAGAAAACTCGACTGGCCTTCCTTTTCGCGATATTCAGCAACCTACCTTGCCTAGGAGAGCATATCTTGTGATAAGCATCACGTGCCTGAATCCTCGCACTGGTGTCAAAGCAAGAAAACTCGACTGGCCTTCCTTTTCGCGATATTCAGCAACCTACCTTGCCTAGGAGAGCATATCTTGTGATAATCATCACGTGCCTGAATCCTCGCACTGGTGTCAAAGCAAGGAAACTCGACTGGCCTTCCTTTTCGCGATATTCAGCAACCTACCTTGCCTAGGAGAGCATATCTTGTGATAAGCATCACGTGCCTGAATCCTCGCACTGGTGTCAAAGCAAGAAAACTCGACTGGCCTTCCTTTTCGCGATATTCAGCAACCTACCTTGCCTAGGAGCGCATATCTTGTGATAAGCATCACGTGCCTGAATCCTCGCACTGGTGTCAAAGCAAGAAAACTTGACTGGCCTTCCTTCTCGCGATATTAAAAACCTACCTTGACTCGAAGAGCAATCTTGTGACAAACGCTAATGTGGCAGAACTCGCGCACTAGCGTCGAAACGGAGAACTCGGCTAGCATTCCCCGCGAGACAACCGCCCACAATACTAGGGAACTTGCCAAGCACCAAATACTAGTGCCAAATTCCCACACGCGGTAAAAGAGGCAGGGGATCTTCTTTCTCTGAAAAAGCCTCCATCTCGCCTCAGTGCAAGGAAACACCTGACGCAGTTCTATTTCTCGGGTCTGTTTTTCCTATCCGGAAACCCAGAATGTGGGAACCGTCCCCTCCGTTAGGCGAAACCCAGGATACGAGCAGCCGCCCCCGAGTGGAGACCATGCAGCAGCCTGACAGACCGGAGAAGGATGCATCAGACGGTGAGTTGAACATTGCTATGATTCGTGCCAATGATCCTGTAAATTTCCCGACCTTCAGCAAAATTTGCGTGCCTTGAAAGTGCTATCTGGGAACAAAGGAGGGGTGCTATGGGGTAGTCATAATAGTACAGGGTCGATACTTTTATTAAACTTGGTGCATCAAAAATTATTTTTAATGGAAATCATTAATACATTTAAGTATTGTCAAAATTTAACTTGTGCAACCTGATCATGAGTTTTGTAGGTTTGCCTGTCCGTACACTATTTAAAGAAATTATTATTTGATGTAAATTGAAACTTTAAAGCTGGAATGTTATTTGCCTTAATTTTAAGCAGGAAAATAATATGTATATTTAAGATGTTGCTAAGCCTAGCGTATTTAAGTTAAGTGAAACACTAAGAGTTTATGTAGTCATTTTAGGGTTACCAGAGTTATTTTTTTGATTAAGATCAATATCTAGAATAATGTGTGTTTGCATCCTGTGCAGACATTTACCACACGTTGCCAGATCTAATTAGTTTAAAAATTGAGATCATGAACATTACCAGCTGGTGTTTATGTGTATCCTAAGAATGTAAGTTTTGCTCCTACCAAATAGCACTTAATATGTGTGTGTTAGTTTCATGTGCCTAAAAACAATTATACTGCAAAATCTGCACCTATTGACGTCAAAATGTAACAGTTACTGAAAAGTTGAAATGTTTCGGCCCGATTATAATGTTTGTTAGTTTTAAGTATTAATATTTGTGTGTCCAGTGCTTTGAATCTCCGAGCTAGACATCTTGGTCGCGGGGGAATAGATATCTTATTCCATGTCAGCACTCTGAATCTGAAACTTGAAGCCAAATAAAGGGGGGATGTGTCCTGAAGCAAAATACAGGATTTGAGACTAAGAAAATCAAATATAAGGGAAAGGTATGTCTTGAAACAGAAATTAAATTTGAAATGCACCATGAAAGTGGAATATGTCTTGAAGTGAAATGCTGAAAATCTGAAACTAGAATCCAAACAAAAGACAAGGGAAACATGTTAAAAATAGAATACTGAATCTAAGATTGAAATCGAAGTAATTTCCTAGGTATGATGTGATATGCATTTCTGTAGTTTATTAAGGTCCGTAAAATGAGCCTTCATGGCATGGCATTGCTTCCCCTGATGCGTGACAAGATTTGTACAATGTCCAACTCGTAGTTATGTCTGCAAGGGATATCCAGGCGAAGTTTCACTCCATGAAGTGCTAAATTCGAACAAGACCCATAAGGGCCCCTGACACGAATGTCTACGCGTTTTACAAACAAATTAGGCATAATTGGTGTGAAATAGCAACCTGGGGGTCCATAAGTCATTTCAGTTTGCGCGCATATGGTTTCCGCATGAAGGGAAGTGAACGGGAGTCTAGGGTTATTCTCATCAGTAGAGTCGAGCTTATGAAGAAGATAAAAACAGGGGATAACCTTCCCATCACGTACACTGCAGTTTGCTATGTAATTTTTCTGAGTGAAGCAAACGCCGCCTTGGTGAATTTCCCGCTTCTTGATGTGCTAAATTCCGATATAAAAAGACTCATAGAGCAGGCCCCAAAGAGCCACGCGAAAACAACTACATTAAGCATAATAGAAAATGGGAAAGGCAGTCTAGGCGGATGATACTGCCAGTCAAAGAGATAAATTGAAAATTGATGCAATTACGTGAAGGGAAGTGCGCGACACGCCGGACGGATGAGCATCAGGCTTCCGCTGTATTGTGTGTCCTGTTTCCAGTAAAACAAAAAACAAAAAAAATTGGAATAAAAAAAAAAGGGAAAATCTGAAACAAACCATAAATATTATCTGAATCTTCTTATCACTAATCGCACGCCACTGGAACAGGATACGCAGGGTTGTGGAATGTCTGGTGTGCACCGTGCTCGCCTTTCGATGCTCGAGAACGGGTGTTGCATCTTTCACATCTGGTATTAGCAATAGGGGGATCTAGTTCAGAATTATCTGTTTCAAAGAAGCGCCGAGGTGTCTAGCTGGGCAATTTAATCTTTGTATTAAATGGAACTTTGTCTTATGCAATATATTCGATTAAAAGAACGATTGTGTTTCTTTCTTTGTCTCTTTCTCACCATCCTCAATTCATGGCTAGAACTTTTGGTTACTAATACTACATAGGGTCCAGTGGATGATCATAGGCCAAAGTTACTTGTAATAGTGGCCCAGATAACTGTAAGACGCGGGTGAAAGACGTGTGTAAGGTAGGTGATTCTCACTCGCTCTTTTACTGCGCGTGTATATGTTTAGTAGAGTCGGAGCTCAGTGGCGGAGATGATGTAGCGCTTATTCACATGCTGTACCAAACCTTGTTATTGACAACAGTGTTTTTGCACGTGATATTTAGGTGTCATTAAAAAAAAGGGGGGGCTTGTCTTATTATAAATTGGGAGACCAAGGGAAAAATATTACAATATATATATATATATATATATATATATATATATATATATATATATATATATATATATATATATATATATATATATATATATCCGACCGATAACTCAAAAAATAATGAACCGATCTTAATAAAATTTGCAGAATACCTTCCTTTTGCAAGTGGCTTGGATAAGTTGTTAGCCAGGAAAATCGGACTAGGTTTTCCCGGAAAATTTTGTGTTTTCTTTATAAAAAAATTCATATCTCCGGAAATAACAAAGTAAGGGCAACCAATTTTGGTACGCTTTGTATTATAAAGAGTTAATTTTGTACCAAAATTTAGCTCCATAGCTTTAAAGACAAAGAAGTTATGGGTAGTTAAAGCAACGAATTTTGGAGTTTTCCTCAAAACGTCAAACTCGCAATTTTAAACGTCAAAATTGGCAATGTTTAGGCAAAGAATGTGAAACAAATACCGTTTATGATAAGAAAATGTTGCAAGAAGAGTATTCTGCAAACCCTTAAGTTTCAGATTCAACCGTCATTGCCCTTCATTTTACTAAAATATTTACAAAATATCCATTTCAAATAGACAGTTTCTCTGGTGCTTTGGCTGTCAGTTTAGTTAAGTTTGGTGGCTTTTTGGATATTTGTTTGTAGGTTTAGTGAAGTTTATGGTTTAACGGTCTATACTTTTTTTAGCTAATTATCGTAGAATAAATTCGTTAATGCATTTTTGCATTTTTTTATCGAAATATGATGCGTTTATAAGAAAAAAATCTGGACGCAGTAAGTACGTTTTGGTAGCGAATTTTCGGTAAATTTGCAGTTTAGCTCCCGAACGCTTTTCAAAACACTGTTTTCAGAAACCTGCCTAGGGCCCCGCCCTGAATCCACAAACCGCAAGAAAAATTTCTTGTTCACACTCCCCAAGGAAGTTACGAGACCAGGAATGAATAGGGGTGCATAAATTTTTTTAGCTAATTTTTGTAGAACAAATTCGTTAATGCATTTTTGCATTTTTTGTCGAAATATGATGCATTTGTAAGAAAAAAATCTGGAGTCAGTAAGTGCGTTTTGGTAGCGAATTTTCGGTAAATTTGCAGTTTAGCTCCCGAACTCTTTTCAAAAAACTGTTTTCAGAAACCTGCCTAGGGCCCCCTTGAATCCACAAACTTCAAGAAAAATTTCTTGTTCACACCCCCCAAGGAAGTTATGGGACCAGGAGTGAGTAGGGGTGCATAATTTTTTTTAAGCTAAATTTCATAGAAGAAATTCGTTAATGCATTTTTGCATTTTTTGTCGAAATATGATGCGTTTGTAAGAAAAAAATCTGGACTCAGTAAGTGCGTTTTGGTAGCGAATTTTCGGTAAATTTGCAGTTTAGCTCCCGAACGCTTTTCAAGAAACATGTTTTCAGAAACCTGCCTAGGCCCCCACCCCCTGGATCCACAAACCCCGAAGAAAATTTCTTGTTCACACTCTCCAAGGAAGTTACGGGACCAGGAGTGAGTAGGGGTGTATATTTTTTTTAAGCTAATTTTCGTAGAACAAATTCGTTAATGCATTTTTGCATTTTTTATCGAAATATGATGCGTTTGTAAGAAAAAAATCTGCGAATTTTCGGTAAATTTGCAGTTTAGCTCCCCAATGTTTTTTGTATATTTTCAAACCATAAGTAATTTTGATAAAATATAGTACATTGTTTCTACCACATAGGCTATACCGGTAATCAGATTCATGCCTGCTCGCATTTGCTATTAAAACATTTTAATGGAAATTCACTTCCATAACACATTTGCTGCATTCAGACTTCTGAAAAATGTTTATATATTTTCAAACAATAAATTTATTTTGATGGAATATGGTACATTGTTTCTACTATATAGGCAACCAAGTTTGATGCCTGCTTTCATCAAAGAAATGCATTTGCTATTAAAAACATTTTAAAGAAAATTCGCTACCATAACGCACTTGCTGCGTCCAGAGATTTTCATATTCCGCAAACCCCCCCTGCCAAAGTTAGACTCATCGCGCCAGATTATTTTGCTCAAGAAGATGGAGTCTTTCTGCACTCGTATCAATAGGTATTCGCAATAATTTATCCACCTCTCATTGTCGCTATCATTGAGGTGTTGCACAGAAATAAAAGAGAAATTATGCATTTCGTGCTTCTTCCATAATCGCTGAATGATCCAGTAGCACATCTCCAAGTCCCTAGACGCATTTCTTATGGAATCTGTTGGCATTGCATGAAAGTATGCAAAAACTGCGACTTGGCATATCTCCTCATCTTCAAGTTTGCCTCTACAAATTACTCGTCTTGATGTCACACTTCCATACCATGAAAACTTTGATTGAAGCCTCTTGAACCGGTGTGTGTCCAAAGGTGCCGAGTGAGGTGTACGACACGTTTTTTTATTAACTCTATTGCAGTCACCGTGAATAATGAATATATTTATGGTATATTCATTACTGTAGCGTATTCTACTTCCCATCGCGACTTACAAAAAGTAAGCTACTAATTTTACTGCTGTCAATACATTAAACTATGTGTCAAATTTCATTTTTCTCGCCTGACATTCCAACAAAAGCCTACTCTTTCCATAGACGAACTCATGTATAAATTCCAATATAGATTCCCCGTTGGAGTGGTGGATATCTCAGAAATTATGCTATTTAGGTATAGGACATAGTTAATAGAAGTTGCAGAGCTATGTATGTAGAATGCTTTGGAATATAAACTTATAGGGTGGTCTATTTGAAAAAATCAAGTTATACCCGCCTAAATTTCCATATATTGTCAGTCTATAAACGCACACCCTGTATAAAAATAGATTTTCATTTTAATGATTTTGCAAGAAATAGTTACCAGCAATCTGTTGTCCAAAAATATATTTTCTAGATTTACACCTTACAAAGATACATCAAAGTATAAAAAGAGCTGCGTAAACGAATATTTTTCAAAAATCGCCAGTGTATAGAGTACTACATAAAATCTATCCCAAATTAGATCACCATTCTGAAAATGTAAAAATATACAGAGTGTTTTATTTAAAACAACGAAGTTGGTGGCGAGTTCCGGTATAACCCGAACTGATAGAGTATTGTACCTATTTTAATCTGAATTGTAATATCGTGTAATGGCTGCATACAAATTTTCAGCTCTCAAATTGGATGAGAAAGTCATAAACTGCTAATGAGCACATCTCAGCAATCACCCTGTATAATACACGTCCAAAATATGTGTACTCACGTTAGATCCATATTATTCCCATTATTATTATTATTATTATTATTATTATTATTATTATTATTATTATTATTATTATTATTATTATTATTATTATTATTATTATTATTATTATTATTATTATTATTATTATTATTATTATTATTACGCTTCAAATTGTTTTTGGGTAACGTCGCTATAGGGGGAGTGATCATTCAAAATCATCTGCATGTCACGTGCACAAAAAGTTGCCTGAATTACTTGGAAAGTTTGAGTTACAGATAAAAAATGTCAAGCGCAAGGCTGCAGATTTTTCGCTGGCTCTCTACACTTTACTTTGTATTCGACGTTCACGGTGAGATTCAAGGTTAAATCAGGGTTAACATAATATTTTCGAATTGGAGCCTATAATTTTAATATATCTATTCAGAGGTTTATGGGTACAGGAATACGAATATCTTCTTTGTGGTCAAGTTTTTTTTATATTTCAACAACACACCACGAGGGCTTAAAGCCCAAATACTATCGTACCGTGCAAGGAGGAAAGAGGTAACTGGTTAATTCTGGACTTGAAGGTTTGGAGGTTCGGAGGAGAAGGAAAAACATGTGCCGGCAAGGAATTCCACAACTTGGAAGTCCTCGGGACAAAAAAGCGGGTATACCAAGATGTTCTATCTCTGGTGACCTGGACAGTAAAAGGGTGCATTCGCTCAGTTCCCCTGGCAGATCTGTTGGGGGCAGCAGGTGGAGGAACTATGTAAGAAAGCTCCTCTGAGCAGTGGCCGTGCAGATATCTATAAAAGAGAGAGGAAAGTCACCAACGGCACGTTGGTGGGCAAGGGATGGCAGCCTTTGGGTGAGGGTAAGGGTCACCGATGAGATGCATAGCTCTCTTCTGAATGGAGTCCAGGATAGCGAGTGTAGAAGCGGCAGCGGCACCTCAGATGTGGGAGCAATATTCGAAGTTTGGCCTTATTTGTATATAAGGTATAGAGATTAGCTGGTGAAAAGTATTTGAGAGCCCGGAAGTGGAAACCGAATTTATTAGCAGCCGCTTCTGCAATTGATGTAACATGTTGGTGCTAATTGAGATTTAGATCCACAGGAATGCCAACAAGTGAAAAGGACTCATTACTTTGAATAACTTGGTTGTTCATTGCGATGGGTCTAGGGCTGGTGTATCTCTTATGAGATAGAAAGCAAGACTGAGATTTGGCGGAGTTGAATTGTACAAGATTTCTACTTCCCCAGTCTAGTATTTTTGAAGATCCACAGAGACAGAACCCTCCACGAGTCCGCAATCCTCATCTAATTGAGCTAAAAAAATTGGGCTTAGAATATTGTATATTTGAGTGGAGGGTGCTGTCGTCCGCGTAACTGTGAAATGGGCTGGATATGCTAGAAAGGAGGTCATTAATATGGAGAAGAAACAAAGTAGGGGCTAAAGCTGAACCTTGAGGGACTCCTGCATTAATTGGATACAGTTTAGAGGAATGGCCATCCACGACAGCAGAAATGCTCCGGTTGGAGAGGAAATTTGCTGTCCAGTTACAGAGTTTTGGTGGTAGGCCATAGGCCGGAAGTTTATTAAGCAGCGCTGCGTGCCAGACCTGGTCAAATGCTTTGGATATGTCTAGAGCGACAATCTTGGATTCCCAGTGTAGTTCCATAGACTTGTTCCAAGAATGGGTGACAAAGGAAAGAAGGTCGGCAGTTGATCTGCGCTGACGAAATCCATACTGTCTGTCGTGGATTAGACTGTGTTTTTCAAGAAATTTTAGTAATTCGTTGTTTATGTACTTTTCCATCACTTTAGAGATGACTAAAACAAGATAAATAGGTCTGTAGTTGCTAGGAAGCGCTTTGGATCCTTTTTTTAGGAAGGGTTATACTCGAGCAGTTTTCCAGTTACTAGGGAATATGCCTCTATTGTAAGATGTCTGAAACAGACCAGTCAGGACAGGAGCAAGTTCTGGTGCGCATTTTTTGGGAACAATTGCTGGGATCTCGTCAAGGCTAGAGGCTTTCCTGGTATTAAGAGAGGAGAGCATCTTTCGTACCTTTTTAGTTTTGAAAATGGTATCCGTCATTTTATCCGCGACATTGGGGACTGTTGGTGGTTGAAAATTTGGAGGAAGGCTGAGAGTATAATTATTGGCGAACAACGAGGCAGTGCAGCATGTGAGGGCGAGTTTTGAAAGAACATAACAGTAGATTATTAAGTGTACGTAGAGTTTAGTTCATCGTCTTATTTTTTAATCGAGAAATTCACATTTCACCATAAAGTTAGTTGGGGCGAGTACCCTTCTGTGGTGTCACAAAAGTAACAGAATACCAGAACAACTCTAAAATTTCAACTCGTAGAGAAAAAGTTTCAGACAAGGATTTTTTTTCTGGATATCTGATGGTGACCTTGGATTTGATCTTGGCAATGACTTTCAATGACAAATCAAGGCAACTTTATATTTTCCATGAAATTCAAGTAGGGGTAAAATTGTAATTTGTTTTTAACCGACTT
Organism: Tillus elongatus; assembly: GCA_964006375.1. Taxonomy (NCBI): domain Eukaryota; kingdom Metazoa; phylum Arthropoda; class Insecta; order Coleoptera; family Cleridae; genus Tillus; species Tillus elongatus. The sequence goes on from OZ023267.1 coordinate 128,552,511, forward strand.
CAAAAAAGGAGGTGTTCAATTCGAATGTATTTTTTGTGTGTTACCTCAGAACTTTTTCCAAGGTGAATCGATTTTGATGATTCTTTTTATTTTATTTGAAAGCTGGTGCTTCTCACGTGGTCACATATAAATTTGATCAAGATCTGGCTAGTAGTTTTGAGTTATATTTAATGAAGCCGGTTTGCTATTTTTTTAAACTTTTACTTGTAATTAAGCAATCGATGTGAAATTTGGTCCACAGGTAGCTGTTCACCACCTGACAGTCTCGATTATTTGTGAGTAAGATCAACGGGAACAAATAGTGGGCTGATTGAAGAAAATGACACTTTACTATTCAAAATCGAGTCATGTATCGTTTCAGATGTTTATGAGTACGGGAATACGAATATTTTCGTTGTGATCAATTCATGGATCTTGAATTCATTTCATGAGGCTGTCTTTCTGAGTAGAGTAGATTATCATAGCTATGTGGAAGTTATGAGTCAATTTGTAGCACTATTCTTATTTGTAAACGTGCGTTTTGTGAGAGGTGTGTTTTATTCGTGAGGTTTTATTCGTTTTACTCGTGAGGAAGTCTAACTGTAAAAGTTGATTATGGAGGGGTTCAATATTGATTTTCATTTTCATTTTTATCAATCCCAAATTATTTTCGTGAATAAGCTTCTGCTAGGAGAGTGAATCGTCACAGCGATATGGAAGTTACGATTCAGTTAGCAGCACTATTTTATGTAAAAATGACTGATTTAACAATCAAACTTTAAAAACGAAAACTGAAAAGCTACGTTTATTTAAAAATCTCAATGGTAAGTAAAGACAGCGCCCTCTAGAGTTACTACAAATTTAAACCACCTTGTTTATAGATTCAAAAACTCTTGTACTATTTCGAATTTCAAACGTGTGTTATAAAAATAGGGAAATTATCATAAACATCGAAATAAAGATTTCAACTTTGACACGTATACGTCGGTAATTCGAATGCAAAAACCAATATATATATATATATATATATATATATATATATATATATATATATATATATATATATATATATATATATACAGGGTGGCGCATTGAAAACGAAACAGACCGATTTGCGTCCAGAGAATTTTTTTTCTAAGAAACGCTGAAACACGTCAATCTTAATATTAAGGGGGGCGTGTTTTGACATAAAACTCAACTTTGTCACATCAATCCCTTAAGGGTGGTGATAACAACCCTTATATTTTAAATAGGGAACATGGGTCGAGTAGTACACCATTTGAAAGCTCTTTCTTTTCCGAATTCAGCGCATTAATTTCTTTGGAAGTTTTATTAACTCGTTTAAAAATTATTCACAGTTGAAGATGCAAAAACGCATTTCACTCATTCCGATAATAAATTTGCTGATAGTTAATGTTTTGTTGTTTTGTAAACAAAAAATGGACTATCAGAACATTTCTTATCGGAATCAGAGAAATGCGGTTTATTATTTCAGTTTATCGGCCGGTTTGATACTTGATAGTACTACCGAAAATTAATTTCACAATGGTGTATTCTGTAGAAGAAAGAGTTAAAATAATTACTCTTTTTTTCAAAAACGATGACTGTGCCAACCGTAACTCAAATTTGTTTAATGAGCCACATCCGAACATACATGTTAACAGAAAATACATTTTGGAGTTAGTTGCAAAGTTTCGACAAAGTGGTTCAGTAGCCAACAAAAAACGGGATCCTGAACGTGAATTTGCGGTTAGAAATGAAACTACTGAGATTGAAGTTTTAGGACAAATTGCTGCAGACCTAACTTTGAGCACGAGAAAATTGGCCACTGTTTCAAACATCAAAAGAAGAACTATTCGGCGAATATTGAAGCATCATAAATTTTACCCGTATAAAATTCACCTTGTACAACAACTGAATGAAGACGATTTTGAACGGCCGCTGGAGTTTTGTGAAGTTATGACTGCAGGAATAGCTGATAACGGGAACTTTCTGTTCAATTTGAACACTTACTTAACTGAATAAACATTTTTGAACGTTTGGTTTCGTTTTTTAGTTTTTTTTTAAAGAAAAATTGACTAATTAGTGCATTTTTTATCACAATGAATGAAATACGTTCTTGCAACTCCAACTGTGAATAATTTTTAATACAGTTGATAAAACTTCCAAAAAAATTAGTGTACTGAATTAAGAAAAGAAATAGCTTTCAAATGATGTAACACTCAACTCATGTTCCTTATTTAAAAAATATGGGTTGTTATCACCATCGTTAAGGGGTTGATGTGGCAAAGTTGAGTTTTATGTCAAAACATGTCCCTCTCAACATTAAAATTGACGTGTTTAAGCGTTTCTTAAAAAAAATTGCCTGGACGCAAATCGGTCTGTTTCGTTTTCAATGCGCCACCCTGTATATATGTATTTAAGATTAGATCAAGTTTTAGCTTTTAAAGTTTGTTGCCATTCTTATGTATCAGACGTATATGTAGGTATATAAGTCGCGGGTGTAGAATATATAGCATCGGTCTGTACAGTGGTAAGAATGTGTGCCTCTGAACCAAAGAGTACTGGGTTCGATCGCAGGGTTCTCCCTTCATTTTTCAGTACAAACTATAACATTTACAGCAACCAAGGTTGTGGCATTGTATTTAAGCAAGTTGAATCTCTTAGTCTTGTGTCCGTGCAATGTTGGATACGTTAAAGTTCCCTACCATCTCCACAAAAAGGCGAAAAGGGATCGGCAAAATTTACAGGATAGTCAGGTGAAACTGTTCCTTGGCGTCAATGATTGGCCATAGTCGCGGAAATAGGCCGGCATTAAAGAAACAAGACACACACGTACATGGGGTATCATCTTCACAAATACATCTACTAAGCTTTTGTTTTAGACCCACCAGGTAAAAGAAATTTAATCGATATTTCCTCTGATTAATTAGAAAATTTAAAACAAGTTATAATGAAGAGTTTAATAGAGCTAAACATTATTGACAGCAAATTAAATACGTATTGAGTATTTAATACCTCAAATGGAATATTGAGTTTTACTTTCAGAGAGGCCATTTGTTTTCAACTTAGTCTGAATTTACCAATTTAATTGATCCAATTAACCTGCCGAAACACTTAAAAAATTTCAATGGCGATATTATTAAAAAACTTCATGTTGAAGGGAAGCCACCTAAAATTTATGTATGTATAGGTGTCCCACATAAAATGAAAAATTCTTCATTATATTCTTATTTCAGAGACTGTAAATCATACACGTGCGTCGTCGTATTATACAGGGTATTTTACTAGCGATATGACATACTGTTAATTCGCCCGCCGTAGGAGTTTTTGATTATCAAAGCTTTTCATGGCTTACTTAAAAACTTCTTTTGGAATAAGCGAGCCTAGATATTATAAATCTTTATTGTCTATCTCTTTACTGTAATTTGCTTCTGAATTAACTTCTTCTTCGTCATACAATTCCTATAAGTAGGATCTCCAATGACTTCGTTTTTAGTAGTAAATTTCTGTTTAGACAGGAGATGGAGAAAATATAAAATAGGGATTATATAAAAATAGAGACAATAAATAACTCCCCACACCAAACATTAAACATAAATTTTGTCCAAAATATTTTGCTCTGATAAATGTGGATTTTATTTTACTCAACAACCATGATATGTTCGATGCAATTCCGAAATTGTCAGTTTTGATTCGAGAGATGCCAGACAACATAATAAGATATGACATCTAAAGACTTCTGTTTTTGAAGTGAGATATCGCCCTGGAAATACACGCAAACGCCACTTTTGAACAGGAGAGTCTCATAAAATTATATTTAGGGAATTGAGTATGCAGTGGCATTGCAAAGGGAAAATAAAAATAGAAGACAGAGGTTTTCCAAAAGTAACTTTTACATACTATATACTTTTTTAACTTTATACAGAATGCCCAGCATACAATTTTTAATTAGGCACCATAACATTTTAACTGGTTGCTTTAAGAGAACAACAAAAACAAGCCCTAGGACTTACCGAACTATTTTCCCGAAGATATGAAGATGCTTTCATTTTTGTAATTTTTTGACTTTGAAACAAGATTTTAGGAAATGATACTACTTTTTGAATGACTTTAGATTTACTTAAACTGCTTTAGGTCAATGAGAACCATTCTCTTATATAATAGGGCGTGTTTGAATGTCCGCTGGAGCTCTTTTGGTTTATTTTCATTTTAAATAGAAGACTAACTTTTCAAAAGTAACTTTAACTTGTTTTGTGACATTTAACATCTTATACAGTCTGTTCAGTATAGAATTCCCAATCAAATACTAAATTAATTTAATTGATTGCTTTTAGAGAACCATTTGCTTTTTTTTATTATTTTTTTATTTCAACAGCACACCACGAGGGCACACTGCGTAATAACTATCGTACCGTGGGTGTCAACATGGAGGAAAGAGGCAACTTGTGTAATTCTAGACTTGAAGGTTTGGAGGTTCGGGGGAGAAGGAAAAATATGTGCCGGCAAAGAATTCCACAACTTGGAAGTCCTTGGGACAAAAAAGCGGGAATAACAAGAGATTCTATGTCTGGTGACCTGTACAGTAAAAGGGTGCATTCGCTTTGTTCCCCTGGTAGATCTGTTGGGGGCAGCAGTTGGAGGAACTATAGAAGAAAGCTCATCTGAGCAGTGCCCGTGTAGTAATCTATAAAAAAAAGAGAGAGAGGGGCTACCAACGGCACGTTGGTGGGCAAGGGATGGCATAGTTTGGGTAAGGGTAGAGTCATCGATGAGACGTATAGCTCTCCTCTGAATGGAGTCCAGGATAGCGAGTGTAGAAGCGGCAGCGGCACCCTAGATGTGGGAGCAGTTTTCGAGGTTTGGCCTTATTTGTGAAGTATATTAGGTATAGAGATTAGCTGATGAAAAGCATTTTCGAGCCCGAAAGAGGAAACCTAATTTCTTAGTAGCCGCTTCTGCAATTGATGTGACATGTTGGTGTCAATTGAGATTTCGATCCACAGAGATGCCGACAAGTGAAAAGGACTCATTACTTTGAATAACTTGGTTATTCATTGTGATGTGTCTAGGGCTTGTGTATCTCTTATGAGATATAAAGCAACACTGAGGTTTGGTGGAGTTGAATTGTACAAGATTTCTACTTCCCCAAGCTAATATTTTTTGGAGATCCACAGAGGCACAATCTTCCATAAGTCTGCTATTCTCATCTAATTGGGCTAAAGAGACATATTGTATATTTGTGTGGAGGGTAGTGTCGGTGCTGTCGTGTGCTGTTTAAAGGTAACGATTTCGGAGGGGGCGTAAAGCCGTCGGTCCCGTGTCCATGCGATGTTGGGCACGTTAAAGATCACTACCCTCTATACAGAAGGGTAGGGGTGCTGTAAAATTTCCAGGATAGTGAGGTGAAACGACTCCTTGGCGTCGGTGATTGGCTATAGTCACGGAGCGTTAAGCAAAGAAAATATATGTATGTTTCTATTTTTGTTATTTTTTTATTTAAAATGTTTCATAGACTTGGACGTGTTTTGATATCTGCTGGGGCTCTTTTCTATATTTTGAATAAAAATAGAAGTCGGGGATATTTGAAAAGTGGCGTCAAATTACTTTAATTTTTTTAATTTTATACAATGTGTCTACTAAATATGTAATACCAAAAAAGTCCCTGGTGTTTTTAAAGACATTTTAAAATTATTAGTTCTTAAATGTTTGGATGTATCTCCATGGTTGAGGGATGTTCTATATATTTTAACTTACATTAGAAAAAAGGGATTTTAAAACTTTGAGACTTATTCAAATTGTTTTAAGCAACTGATAATTATTCTCTTATATGTTTGGACGTGTTTTGGTTTCTGTGAGGTCCCTTTTGTATACTTTATATAAAAATAAAAGACAGAAAATTTTCAAAAGCAGGTTCAACTTACTTTATCAATTTTTTGTCTTTAAACAGTGTTTCCAATAATTCATGTATACCAAGGTGTAAATAACAATGATTTTCGAGACCAGTTTAAAACATTAAATTTATATTTTGTTCATTTTTGAATTAAACATCTTTAAAATGTGTGAAACATTATTAAAGGTAAGAGACACTTGTGGAACGAGTTGCTAGACATAAGCAAGCATCTCAAGCGAGAAGTATTGGGTTCGAGTCCGAGGCGGACAAAAAAGCAGTGGCGGCTGGTCGGGGTAGGTAAGGTAGGCGCTGTCTACCTTGACTTAGAAAACTTAAATTAAAAAAATATATTTAAATATACTAAATAATGATACCTATCTAGTTTTTTCGTTGCAATGTGAAAAACGTTTCTTTTATTAGCAGGTCTATGGAAACCTTTGCCGATACGATCCGGGCCGCCCGTTAATATGTTAATAAGAAAACACCGTCTAATAAGAAACCGTGGTAGGCGGGCCAGTATGGTAGCCTAAATTTCATTTGAATCTTGAAAACATCAGATCTCACTCTCTCTCTCTTTTTTTTACTACTGCATCAGTAGTACTGCTGTACGACGTGAAGAAAGTCGAGAGATATTTTAAGCTGTTAGACGGCAAGTGCAGCTGCCTCATTGTTGTCCCGCTGCTTTAGACGATGAAAAACATGAAGTAATAGATAATATTACAACTCAGATAGAAGTCAGATTTGCAGATATGTCACAACTATTATTTGAATACCGTAAGGATTTTCCAACTGATCTAATAACTACTTTAACCAGCTTTTATAAAAATACGTTCGATAAACAGAAACTGATCAACAAGCTGTAAGTTATATACTACGACGAACGATTTGAAAAAATAAATGTAGAAGTAATTTTAAATAATTCTGTGGTTAACGATTTCTGAAAAATATTTACCGAGGCTCATAAACTATTTGTTTTAATCGCGACAATTCCAGCAACAAGTACCTCAGTTGAGAGACATTTTTCTTGTTTAAAGCGTATTAAAACATACAGCAGAAATTCGATGAAGAATGACCGCTTATCAACTCTTGCACTTATTTCGATAGAAAAAGAGTTGTTATGTTTTCTCCAAGATCAAGATTCAGATTAATTTGCGAATAATATAATAAATAAATTCTCATTAATAGAAGACAGACGTATAAATTTAATTTATGAAAAGTAACTGTCATTTTCAAACGAGGTGGGGTTAGGGTTAGGCTGTGAGGGGAGGAGAACGCCTACGTCGCGTAAATTAACTATATTGAAGTAATACCAATTTAAATACAAGAGCGCCGACATTTTCTTATTTTTATAAATTGTTTAAGCGGAATATGCTTTGCAATTCAGAATTCGCGGCACTGTCGCCTACTAAAGCGAGAGGGACACGAGCCGCCACTGCAAAAAAGACGTTAGCTGGTATGGAATAAATTTTCAATAATCAAACTCATGTGCTAATAACTAACAATGCTAATAGAAAAGTAGACCAATAAGGGAATAAAATAAACAAAGTTTTCAGTTACTGTAAAAACCTTCCTTATTGTCAATATAAGGTTTTATTGATATTTTTCCATGAGTTACTATAATAATTATTTTACAAAACAGCCCTCACTATAAATGTTGACTTTATCGATTAAAAATATTATACGACGGTAAAATTAGATAAAAATGGCATGAAGCATATAGCCACAAAAGCAGTGCACTGTGTTGTAAAGTATAAATAGAGTAAATAATGTGTCTTATTGGTGTTTGTAAAAAAACTTTATATCAAAGAAAAAGAAAATGTTATTTACTGGAAAATTTATAACACTAACCAACCTCATAGCAGATAACAAAAACAGCAATAGTTAAAATAGAGAGATGTGTACGAAAAATTACTGTCAATATACAGGTTCTAACAAAAATAAGAGGCCAAGCAAAAAGAACACCCAAAATTAATAAATAAAGATGTAGATACTTCTTCTCTGGCTTCACAGATGCTTGGTAGCTTCTCTGTAACTGGTTTTGCCTTTCAAAATCCTACCGATTTGCCATCTGATCATTTTTTACTTATGTGTGTGTGTTTTTGTTTCTTTAACGTCGGCCTATTTCCGCGACTATGGCCAATCACCGACGCCAGGGAGCAGTTTCACCTCACTATCCTGGAAATTGTGCCGAACCCCAGCCTTTCTGTAAGGAGGGTGGGGATCTTTAACGTCTCTAACATCGCATGGACACGGGACCGACGGTTTTACGCCCCCTTCGAAGGGCGGAACGTGCAGACATTCGACTTGCTCAGATACAATGCCAGAACCCCGGTTGATGTTAATGTTACAGTTTGTACTGAAAAAGTAAAAGGAGTACCCTGGGGTCAAACCCAGTACTCTTCAGTTCAGAGGCACACGTTCTTACCCCTGAACCACCGATGTTCTTTTTTTTTTATTACTTAAAGAAGGTCAATAAAGAGACAGTGTAAGTTTAAATTTGTATCAATTATACTACATTTTAGCGATTTTTTATTCAAAAAAATTCACTAATGGAGAGGTACCGATGGTGAGACTTTGCAAAAAAATTTTACAAATGAGGGCGAATTTGGGCCCCTAGACCCCATATCCGGGGTCACTTTCGATTTATATATATATATATATATATATATATATATATATATATATATATATATATATATATATATATATATATATATATATATATATATATATATATATATATATCCAAACGATAACTCAAAAAATAATACACCGATTTTGATAAAACTCGGCAAGTACCTTTCTTTTATTAATAGCTTGGATGAGTTCGTTAGCCAGAAAAATCGGACAGGGCTTTCCGGAAAAATTTTGTGTTTTCTTTCAAAAAAAAATTTTTTCTCCGAAAATTACAAAGGTATTTCGATAAAATTTGGTGTATATATTGCTTTGGGAAAGACCTAACTATGTGCCAAAATTCAGCTTTCTAGGCTTACAGAAAATTGAGCTATTCAAATTTGAAACATTTATGTTTAATATCACCGCGTTTCATTGACAATAGCTTATATGAGATCTAGTATGTTGTTGCCATGGTAACAGAACATTTGATATTATTGCGCAGATCTGTTAGACGCTGTAACTGATGTTTATCGTGTGAGATTATTTATATGTTTATTTGTTTGAGTCGACGAATTATTTGTGTCATTTAGGAAATTTTTATATACAAGTGCAAATTATTCCTTTATTAATGTTAGTGGGTGGATTAAACAGTGTTTGTTATGTTTTATCAACACATATAAAGGATCGAAGTGTTACAAAAGGGCTGATATGCAACAGGTTAGTTCTTACTCTCTAATGCTTTGGCGGTAGTTTTAGTTAAGTTTCTGGTTTAACGGTCTATAATTTTAAGCTAATTTTTGTACAATTAAGTCGTCAATGGGGAGACCGCGACTTTAGAATTTTAAAGATTTCTTCAAACGCAAACTAGGTCCCCTGGAATACATATCCGGGTTTACGTTCAGTTTTGATCTGCTTACATATATACAGGGTGACGCGTTTCTACGGTAAAGCTGAATATAATTATTATTATACAAGAGACGACGAAAAATTGTATAAGTTAATTATAGGGTGTCTTGAGCTGCATCTTATAAAATTATTTTGACAATCACCGGCTGGCCCCCAAGTCGATCGTTGGTGATCCCTACAATTTTGGTTTCGAATAGCCTTATTTTATTGCATTTTTTATCGAAATATGTTTGTAAGAAAAAAAAATCAAGACGTAGTAAGTGCGTTTTGGTAGCAAATTTTCATTAAATGCTTCAAATTTCAATAACTCAATTTGCTATTAACCTAAGATTTGTTGGCTAGAAAACCAACGTTCAAGGTTTATTGTCGGAAAATTTTTGTACATTTTCAAACAATAAATTATTTTGATAAAATATGACACATTACTATATAGGTTATACCGGTAACCAAATTGATGGCTGTTTGCATTAAAAAGACATATTTGATATTCAAAGTATTTTTATAAAAATTCACTGCCATAACGCACTTGCTACGTCCAGAGTTTTTTTTTCCACTTGTATAAGCTCATATATTGACGAAATGCTAGAACATCGGTTAAGTGGCCTGCAAATCCCACCAGATACAGCGTATTTTTGATATAAATTCACTTAGACCCAAATAATGTTATATTTTTAGAATAAGTATAAGTAAATTAATATTAAATGCAAAAACAAAGTACGATTGAATCTCTTATCAAATAACGTATGGCACAATAATAGTCTTTTTCGCATCGTCTGTCTCCATTTACAAAACTTTTTCAAAATTTAATGTTTCTTAGTAAAATATTTTCCTGTTTTCATAAACGTGTTATATGACATATATTTATTAGTTTTAAGTATTCTATCTGCACATAATGTTATTCTATAGGGTTTTACTTAGCTCACTACAGCTGTTTGCGTTATTATTAAAGCTAGACAGATGTTTGTAGCAAATTTGTGCAACTTGCTAAAAGTATGCCTGGTTTAAGATCTGTAATTTTAAACAGCTCGGATAATTACGAATTTTTTACCAATTGTGCATTTTTCAAACATTCCGTTTGAGAAATATGCTTTTAATTTATCAACAGCGGAAGTAAAAGATTGAGGCTGGACACTTGGGCTGGAATCAAAAAGCAGAATCACCTCAAAAACCACAAAAATAAAAACAGATAGTTGGGCGCTAGATACTTATTTCGTCAACCAACTTGTCTTCATGGGTAGCTGTCGCTAGACTCAAACTAAACAGTTTAACGACAGCTACTGATGAAGGCAATTTTGTTGCCGAAATACGCATCTAGCGCATAACTCTCTGTAGTTATTTTTGTGGTTTTCTGCGGTAATTCTGCTTTTTATTCCAACAACGCAAGTGGTGAAGTATTTCCCAAAAACGCCTGTCTCTTCTTTTAGTGAATTTTCTAAGAAAACATTTCCTTAAATGAGCGCGAACTAGAACCCATGTCCGAGGTCAGTTTCAATTTTTATATGTCTATATATATATATATATATATATATATATATATATATATATATATATATATATATATATATATATATATATATATATATCGACGCCATGGCTCCTCGTAAGGCAAAGTAAGAAAGAAGAGGTCCAAGTGTCTTTAGGATCCCAAGTTCGTGAAGGCAAAATCGGGGTCGCACATATTTACGCTATCTTGAATGATACATTTGGACACGTAACTGACCTTTCTGGTCGCCAAACAATGTCGCGTGTTACCGGAGGCATGACAGTCAAGGCCAATCGTGATGAGGCTTCTCCCTATGCTGCTATGTCAGCCGGGCAGGATGTTGCTGAGAAATGTAAATCTCTTGAGATCATTCCACTCCACATCAAGCTGAGGGCCACCGGGGGCAACAAGACGGAGACCCCAGGACCCGGAGCACGGAGTGCTCTTAGTGCTTTCGCTAGGTCAAACATGAATATTGGCCGCATCGAGGATGTTATTTCCATCCTGTCAGATTTCACAAGAAGGAAGCGAGGCCGTCGTGGCAGAAGATGTAGATTAAAGTTATCATATATATATATATATATATATATATATATATATATATATATATATATATATATATATATATATATATATATATACAGGGTGGCGCATTGAAAACGAAACAGACCGATTTGCGTCCAGTGAATTTTTTTAAGAAACGCTGAAACAAGGCAATTTTAATATTGAGGGAGACATGTTTTGACATAAAACTCAACATTGTCACGTCAACCTCTTAAGGGTGGGGATAACAACCCTTATATTTTAAATAGGGAATATGGGTCGAGTGTTACATCATTTGAAAGCTCTTTCTCTTCTGAATTCAGCACACTATTTTTTTTGGAAGTTTTATCAACTCGTTTAAAAATTATTCACAGTTGGAGGAGCAAGAACGTGTTTCATTCATTGTGATAAGAAATGCACTAATTAGTCAATTTTTCTGTAAAAAAAAAACCAAAAAACAAAACCAAAAAAAATGTTTATTCAGTTAAGTAAGTGTTCAAATTGTTGAACACCAGCTTCCATACAAAAGTACAAATTTTGAGCTCTGATATTCTGGAGCATTTGTGGAATTATTAGACGGCATTCTTCAACAATGCGTCGTCGTAATTCTTACAGAGACTCTGGTTCTGTTGCGTAAATTCTACTCTTTAAATGGCCCAATAGAAATAAGTCTAACGGAGTTAAATCCGGTGATCTAGGGGTCACTCAATAGCACCTCTACGCTCAATCCATTGTTCTGGAAACTCCTTGTTCAAAAACTTCCTAACACGTTGTGAAAAATGTGGAGGAGCTTTATCTTGTTGAAACACTAATTTATTTTCTTGATAGCGATCATCATTTTCAACAATGTAAATTATTAGAGGGTAAACGATATCTTCTAGTAACTCCAAATGCGTTTCGCCATTCAAATTGCCATCAAGAAAAATTGGTCCGATTAAACGGTCTCCAAAAATGCCAGTCCAGGCATTCAATTTCTGTGGAGTTTGAGTGTGGACTTCGTGAAAATTTCTTGGATTATTATCTGCCCAATAACGACAATTATGACGATTGACTGTAGAGTTTAATAAAAACGTACACTCGTCTGAAAAACAGATATTGAATAGTAAGTCCCTGTTATCAGCTAATCGTGCAGTCATAACTTCACAAAACTCCAGCCGCCGATCAAAATCATCTTCATTCAGTTGTTGTACAAGATGAATTTTATACGGGTGAAATTTATGATGCTTCAATATTCGCTGAATATTTATTATTTTGATGTTTGAAATGGTGGCCAATTTTCTTGTGCTTAAAGTTGGGTCTGCAGCAATTAGTCCTAAAACTTAAATCTCAGTAGTCTCATTTCTAACCAGAAATTCACGTTCAGGATCCCGTTTTTTGTTGGCTACTGAACCACTTTGTTGAAACTTTGCAACTAACTCCAAAATGTATTTTCTGTTAAAATGTCTGTTCGGATGTTGTTCATTAAATAAATTTGCGGTACGGTTGGCACAGTCATCGTTTTTGAAAAAAAAAGTAATTATTTCAACTCTTTCTTCTACAGAATACACCATTGTGAAATTAATTTTTGGTAGCACTATCAAGTATTAAACCGACGGATAAACTGAAATAATAAACCGCATTTCTCTCATTCCGATAAGAAATGTTCTGATAGTCAATTTTTTGTTTACAAACCAACAAAACATTGACTATCAGCACATTTCTTATCGGAATGAGTGAAATGCGTTTTTGCATCTTCAACTGTGAATAATTTTTAAACTAGTTGATAAAACTACCAAAAAAATTAGTGTGCTGAATTCAGAAAAGAAAGATCTTGCAAATTATGTAACACTCGACCCATGTCCCCTATTTAAAATATAAGGGTTGTTGTCACCACCCCTAAAGGGTTGATGTGACAAAGTTGAGTTTTGTGTAAAAACATGTCCCCCTCAATAATGAGTTTTCTTTCGGAAAAAAATTATCTAAAAAAATAGAAAAGCTATGGTAGCCAAATTTTGTAAGTAGGTTTACGATATTAAAAGGAAACTATATATCAACATTTATATTTCTATGTTAGAATAAAATAAAGTTATAAAAATATTTGTTGCCAGATCATTTCTATGAAAAATCACTACCATAACGCACTTGCTGCGTCCAGACTTTCTTGTTTTACGTAAGGTGTTATTTCATAACGGTTCCACTAAACTGTTCTGAATTGTTATAAGGGTGGATCATCGTTTATCGGGATATGTTTTAAATACGTTTTACAAACTGTGGCTAAATTTTCATTGTATTTGATGTTGATGCGAAACTTGTCCAATATTTCTTTAAAACTAAAAAGTCGTCTTATTTTGCTAGATATCACAACATACACAATTGGTTAATAAAAAACCACTGCTGTTACCAATAAAGCGAAACGTGTAGCTAATTAACGCATTTGTCAAAAAGTAGTGAAACTTCAATGTAGTGTCTTTGAAAAGAGTTCATCTACGCATGCGCAAAATTTGCAGATGCCTTGCAAAGCAAATATTTTCACCCAATTTTTCATATAGTTTTATGTGAACATATATAAGACATGGAAGAAGTTGATTAAAGAAAAGGTTTTATATAAGTTACTTTATGACTGTTTATAATTTTACAGATCTAATACAAGTTTTGGCCAGAGATTAAAGCACTGCACAAAACCGAGGTTGTGGCATTGTATTTGAGCAAGCTGAATGTCTGCACGTTCCGCCCTTCGGACGGGGCGTAAAGTCGTCGCTCCCGTGTCCATGCGATGTTAGGCATGTTACAGAAAGGCAGGGGTTCGGACAATTTTCCAGGATAGTGAGGTGAAACTGCCCCCTGGCGTTGATGATTGGCCATAATTGCGGAAATAGGCCGACGTTAAAGAAATAAAAACACACACACAACTCTAATAATAACAGAGATAGCTATAGCGAGCCTGTAAAATGAACCCTCTATGGAAATTAAATTCTTATTTTTGTGACATACTATATAAATAAAAATAAGTCAGTGAAAGTAAAGGAAATGTGCAGCAAACTATTGCTAATTTACTTTTTTGTTGTAGTTTTTCCTAAAAGAAATTATTAAACATTTTAGACATATATCGCAATGAAGACAACAATATCTACAAAAAAGATATACATACAGGATGTACCAATTAAAACTTCCCACCTGGAAAATATCGAAATAAAAAAAGCAGATACAGGTCGACTTTGTTTTAAAGGGCGGTGGGGTGGGGCGCATGCAGGCGTTAGTTTTGGAGTCTTGGGACCTACCCCTTCGGAACGGGCGTAATTTAAATTTTAAATGGCGCCCTATGTTGAGTGACCCTTCATTTTAAAGTTTTCTCAATTCTGCTCGTGACAACATGCAACTTTTTAATTTTGATTTGGTTGTGCCAATAAAATCATCAATTAAAGTACAAAACAAAATATCAATAAATGAAAGAATGCTATTTAATTACATTTTCAAGTTGTGTTCCCTTCATTTCCATAAAACAATAAAATCTTTGCTCCACCTACACGTACATTTTGAAGAATTTCGGGCGATATCTGACGGAATTCTTCAACAATTCGCCAACGAAGCCCATCAAGTGAATTTGGTCATGTTGCATAAATTTTATACTTCAAGTGTCCCCATAGAAAAAAAGTTTAAGGGTGTTAAATCTGGTGATCTGGGAGGCCGCTCAAATGAACATCTGCGCCCAGTAACTAGGCAAGTTTTGATTAAGAAAATCACGCACAGCTGCGGCATCATGTGGTAGAGCATCATCCTGCTGAAAGCACACATCCTCTTCTGCCAAAGCCTTATCATTTTCCAATACTTACACAATCCTCGGGTATTTCCAGTAGATCCAGATACGTGTTTCTGTCCAGATTTCCCGGTGGGAAGAATGCTCTATGAGGTGGTCTCGCAATACGCCCGCGTAAACGTTCAATTTGCACAAATGCTGCGTATAAGTTTCACGAAAAATTCTTGCATTTTCATCAGTCCAGTAGCGGAATATTAGGCGGTTGGCTTGGCCATCCATTTAGATCGTACGTTCACTGGAAAAAGAGAATGAGTACAAAAAGGTTGGATTCCTTCTGGCACGATTACTCATTTCTTCACAGAACTGCTCGCGGTGATCAGAATCGTCTTCATTAAGTTCATGTACCAAATTTATTTGGTGATACATATTATTTTTTAAGATTCGGCGGAAACTAGCTACAGAAAAACTTTTAGTACTTGCAAGTCTCCTGAGACTCAAATTTGATTCCATTGCGATGTGACCCAGGACAGCTACCTCATTACCCTCATTACGTACGAGCTGCTCACGTTGACGCTCTCTGTTTGCAACCGATCCACTTTCCCAAAATCTATGCATTAAATTCAGGATGTGCCGATTCGTAGTATTTTTCTCAGGATGACGATCATTGCAAATCTGTGCTGCCTGTCGTGAACAGTTGTCATTCTTGTAGAACAAACTAATTATTTCCACGTTTTCAGCAATTTTATGGACCATTTTAACGCATTGGAATTTAATTTGTGATGATTTTAAGGGATATTTACTTGCCTCATTTAGAGTAAAATACGTAAGAAAGTTGAATTGTAAAAGTTTGTTAAGAGCTAAACTAGAAACCACAAAAGAACATATTTTTAAGGAGAAATTCTTAAAAAATTGTCAGATAACGCCCGAAATGCTTCAAAATGTTCATTCGGAAAGAAAAGATCCATAGCGCTTCCTAGCAACTACAGGCCTATTTTTCTCCTTTCGGTCGTCTCTAAAGTGATGGAAAAGTATATAAACACCGAATTACTAAATTTTTTTTTGAAAAACACAGTCTAATCCACGACAGTCAGTATGGATTCCGTCAGCGCAGATCAACTTAGAACAAGTCTATGGGACTACACGGTGAATCCCAGATTGTCGCTTTAGACATATCCACAGCATTCGAGCAGGTCTGGCAGCACTGCTTAATAAACTTCCGGCCTATGGCCTACCACCAAAACTCTGTACCTGGACAGCAAATTTCCCCTCCAACCGAAGAATTTCTGTTGTGGATAGCCATCCCTCTAAACTGTATCAAATTAATGCAGGAGTCCCTCAAGGTTCAGCTTTAGCCCCTACTTTGTTTCTTCTCCACATCAATGGCCTCCTCTCTAGTACATCCAACCCAGTTCACAGCTACGTGGATGACAGCACTCTCTACTCAAATTTACAATATTCTAAGCCTGTCTCTTTGGCCCAATTAGATGAGGATCGCAGACTCATGGAGGGTTATGTCTCTGTGGATCTCCAAAAAATATTAGACTGGGGAAGTAGAAATCTTGTAAAATTCAACTACACCATATCTCAGTCTTGCTTTCTATCTCATAAGAGATAACAAGCCCTAGACACATCACAATGAACAACCAAGTTATCCAAAGTAATGAGTCCTTTTCAGTTGTTGACATTTCTGTGGATCGAAATCTCAATTCGTACCAACCTGTCCCATCAATTGCAGAAACGGCTGCTATGAAATTAGACTTTCTCTTCCGGGCTCGCAAATACTTTTCACCAGCTTATCTCTATACCTTATATTCTTCACAAATAAGGCCAAACCTTGAATACTGCTCCCACACCTGGGGTGCCGCTGCCGCTTCTACACCCCATATCCTGGACTCCATTGAGTCTCATCGGTGACCCTACCCTCACCCAAAGGCTGCCATCCCTTGCGCACTGATGTGCCGTTGGTGACCTTTCTCTCTTTTATAGATATCTGCACGGGCACTGTTCAGATGAGCTTCCTTCCATAGTTCATTCACCTGCTGCCTCCTAGAGATCTACCAGGGGAACAGAGCGAATGCACGCTTTTACTGTTCAGGTCACCAGACATATAACATCTTGTTATGCCCGCTCTTTTGTCCCGAGAACTTCCAAGTTGTGGAATCCCTTGCCGGCACATGATTTTTCTTCTCCTCCAAACCTCCAACCCTTCAAGTCCAGCATTAGCAAGTTGCCCCTTTCCTCCTTGTCGCCACCCACGGTACGATAACATTTAGGCTGTGAGGCCTCGTGGTGTGTTGTTGAAATAAAAAATAAAAAATCGGAAGTGGGACAAAGATTTAATGGAAATGGAGGGAAAACAATTGGAGCATTTAATTTACTTAAATTATATTTTATCATTTATTGATATTTTGTCTTATTGTTTAAACCAAAATTTAAATTGTCGTATGTTGTCGTAGGTAGAACTGAGAGAGTTTTAAAATAAGGCGTCCCTCAGTATAGGGTGTCATTTAAAATTCAAGCGCACTTTACGCCCCTGTCTAAGGAGTAAGTTTCAAGACACCAAAACTTACGCCATCATATGTCCCCCTTAAAAACAAAGTCTACGTGTCTCGACTTTTTTTTAATCCGATATTTTCTAGGTTGGAAGTTTTAATTGGCACAACCTGTATGATTACAATAAAAACCAAAATATAAAAATAGTAGTTAATTAAACATCTTTGGGTGAGTTGAATAAAAAGCTTTTTCTTTCCAAACAAATGTTTATTCCTTGTCCCGACGCGTTTCGACCGGTTAACCGGTCATCCTCAGGGAAAATTGTCCATTATTAAACCGGACTAAAAAACTGTAAAATTGATTTTTTTTGTCCTTTTTTATTAGTTTTTTTATTCCTATGTAATAATCGACAAATTTCCCTGAGGATGACCGGTTAACAAGTCGAAACGCGTCGGGACAAGGAATAAACATTTGTTTGGAAAGAAAAAGCCTTTTTATTCAACTCACCCAAAAATGTCAACCCCAACCATTTTGACGTTTAGGAACAATGTTAATTAAAAATATCGACGTTGGACACCGTGGTTCGAAACTAAAACAATAAGCAGAATCACTGATAACTACTGACGAAGACAACTTTGTTGTCGAAATACGTATCTGACGCACAACTCTCCGTTATTATTTTGTGATTTTTGGAGTGATTAAGCTTTTTGTTTTAGTAGTTAATTTATTCAAATTATTAAAAATATATCTACCGTTGCTTTTATTTTATAATTGCCTCCAATGTTGATATTGTAAGTCAATTTAGATAATTAATAATTTGGGGGATTTTGGAGATTGTCCTTTAGATTTAAAATATTTTTCAAACAGCAGATCCAATTTCATATCCTTTATGTATACAGGTGTTTATAAAATGACTTATATCAAATGACACCAAAAACTCAGCATATCTGACAAGTACACTTGGAGAACCCGAATCACCACAACACATTTAAAAAAAAGACCTGACGATCGTTTCACTAACCAAGTTATCGTCATCACAAGGATGAAAAATTCTAACTATTTTAAAAACTAACATCACCTTATATACCGGATCTTAGATAAAGGGACCGACCTGAGCTGGGAAAATAAACGTAGGCAAATTCTGCAGTGTGTTGTATTTTTATCGCGGAACGAGGTCTGCACTGTCCCTACTAACTTATCTAAAATGTGTCCATCTCTAGTAATTTTGGAAAGGTTCAACGAAATCTAAATTAACATAGTTTGCTTTGTCGGAACTATCTGTATTATTATGTTATCTCTAGGACGTGTTAAAAACGTGGGAATTTTTATTTAGCGAAGCAATCGATCAGGTGGCTCGTAATCGGCGGTGGTGCCGTACAATTTTTGTTGTAACTATATTTCGCAATATATATATATATATATATATATATATATATATATATATATATATATATATATATATATATATATATATATATATATATATATATATATATATACTTTCGAAGGAGTTTAGCTGTCCTGGTTGTCTAACATTTTTTATTAATTTCAGATTATCATCATTAACGCGATGATTATTATCCCAAATATGTCGGGCAACTGTAGATCTATCTATAGTACCGTAACGTAGTTGGGCTAAGTGTTCTTTGAATCTTTTTGTTTGCCCGACGTACTTAAGATTACAGTCTTTACAACTTATTTCATAAATTTCCGACATTTTGTCCGTGTTATCCTTGTCTTTTGGGTTACCTAGCAAGTTTTTAAAGATATTTTTTGTCGAAAATGTTAGCTGCAAGTTGACTTTTTTCAAAATGCTATCTAGACCCCTCGTGATTCGAGGTTCAAATAGTACGCAAACAAAGTTTATTTCGGATTTCTCTCTTTTAAACGTTGTGGATTGCGTCAGCATTTTCTTTGTTTTCCGTTTGTTGATTAATTTTTTCACCAGGCAAGCAGTGTATCCGTTATATTCGGCCACGTTCTTAATATAATTTAATTCTTTGGTATATCTACTTTTGTTTAAAGGAAAATTAATTAATCGATTTACTAAAAAATTCAGACTGGAGTTAGATTCAAAGAACACTTAGTCTAATTACGTTACTGTACTATAGATAGATCTACTGTCGCCCGACATATTCGGTATAATAATCATCACGTTAATAAAGATAATCTGAAATTAATAAAAAATGTTAGACAACCAGGACAGCTAAACTCCTTCGAAAGTATATATTGCGAAATATAGTTACAACAAAAATTGTATGAACGTGGCACCACCGCCGATTACGATCCACCTGATCGATTGTTTCGCTAAATAAAATTTCCCACGTTTTTAACACGTCTTAGAGATAACATAATAATACAGATAGTTCTGTCAAATCAAACTATGTTAATTTAGGTGTCGTTGAACCTTTCCAAAATTACTAGAGATGGGCACATTTTAGTAGGGACAGTGCAGACCTCGTCCTGCGATAAAAATACAATACACTGCAGAATTTGCCTGCGTTTATTTTTCCATCTCAGTTCAGTCCCTTTACCTAAGATCCGGTATATGAGGTGATGTTAGTTTTTAAAATAGTTAGAATTTTTCATCCTCTGATGACGCTAACTTGGTTAGTGAAACGATCGTCAGGTCTGTTTTAAAAAGTGTTGTGGTGATTTGGGTTCTCCAAGTGTACTTGTCACTGCTCATCACAGATTCCAATCCTCACTTAGTCAGCATATCTAGTTGATTCTAATTTTTTCTTAAGTTTTTTCTCAGTTTCGGAGATACAAATTTTCGCTAAAGCCTATGCGGGAAGTGGTGATAGATTTTTACAACACAAAGGTTTGTTTAGCGGCCTTTCGTCTAGAAAATTTACTAATATAAAAGTCACTATAGTAATACTTTCGGTAAATTTCTCTAAATAAGCGTGAATTAAATCCCTAAAACCTATATTTATAGTCGTTAAAATGTTATTGTTTTAAAATATTAGAGACCTTGGTGTAATTTATGACCCCCCACCTTCGTTTTAATCTCCATGTTGCTTATGTTTTGTCAGTATCAATGAAAATCTTGGGCTTTATTATCAGAAACACCAAACAGTTCTCAACTAGTGACACACTAATTATACTGTACAATTCTTTATTACGTTCTAGACTTGAATTTGCAAGTTTATGCTGGTTTCCACTTTATGAGTGTCAACTGCATTTGTTAGAATCTATTCAGCGAAGATTTCTGAAATATCTGGTCTACTTCGAAGAAAGACAGTATCCTCCACGTGGCATCTCCCAAGAAATTCTCCTTAGTAGATTCAACCTTATGTCTCTTGATAAAAGAAGAATTATCATGGGACTCTCATTCTTGTACAAACTGATTCATGGGTTTGTTGACTCTCCGGAGCTTCTTTCTTTGTTACCTTTCCGGGCACCCCAATTTCCTCACCATACCCGTTGTACGGACACCTTCTCCCTTCCTAAGCCCAGAACTAATATTCTAGTAAAATCTCCAGTTTATTTTATGTGTTCTAACTACAATAAAATACCCCTTGACGTCTTTATGGATTTTGGTAGTACAAGAGCCTTCGAAAAGCAGCTTAAAGAGTTAACTCTCTCTTAAATTTTTCTAGATTTTGTATTATTTAGTGTTACATGTAGATTTATCCATGTAATTGGGCCTTTGGCCTGTCTTGGATTTTTGAATAAAAAAAAAAAAGGTATACTTTACTTTTTCAGTAGAGTTCGAACAAATGTGTAAAATATAGAAGTGTAATCTTGTAAAGTTAGGTGCAGTGTAAAAGACGAGAAACTCATGCTTAAGAAGACACGTCACACGCCACACAAAAGCTTCATAGCCATTACCAAGCAGATTAGCAAATAGCAGAAGCGATAGCTCAAGGCAAATACTTATCTCCACATGGAGCTAAGTATGAAAAATCAAGTGGCAGTCACCCAAAAGACTGTACAGCTTCATGCAATCCTTAGGCCCGCTCCAAGTGGACTTAAGTCTGGGCGATATAGTGGTCGAGTACTTACTTTGGATAAAGGCAAGTTACAATAGGTATTGCTGGAAGCACTGTTGGAACCGGTGTTAAAAGAGGACGATGGTGCGTCTTTAAGGTAGACTTGCCACGTTGCCGTGCTGTTGAAACTCTTGTCGGCAGCGTAACATCGCCAGAGACACTGGATTAGCATGGCGGCAGCCGGGATTTGACGGTTGAAGTGTTTCTGGCGTTGCTTTTGCTGCACTTTCAGAGCAAAACCGCTACCTAGGATACCCTGAAACAATAATATTTAACTTATTTAGAAAATAATAGTAACAGATAACATACCAACAAAAACAACGTCTAAATATAAAAACCGAGACAAAATAACCAAAACAAACAACATAATTATTTTTATTTCAAACAAAACTTGATGTTTTAAAGCTACTTGACAAAAATTTTCACAATGTTAATGTCGTCATAAATATTCACAAACTGATACACTAGTACCACGAGAAGACATAAACCCAATAGTTATAAATCTGTTTTTACGTGAATTTCGTCCACTGTTTGTTTAAAACTGTTTAAGGGCAGGTGCATTCCGGCTATAATCGGAAACGCATACCGGTTTTGCTCTCATTAGAGCTCGTCAGTGTGCTATACCAAATTACAGCCAGAATACTCCCAAAGGCAAGTTCGGTTTAAGGTAGCCACCCACTTAGAACATAATAAGATGTACGACAGTGACGCCATCGGTGGCGTAGCATAGGTAATACGTTGTCACGGCAGCTATAATAAACACCTGGTTTTTTATAGATACATTGTCTCTAAATATATTTGGGAAGAAAGTACCAGGGCTACCGATTTTTTAAATCGTTAGTTAGTTGTACATAGTCTATGTTTATATAACACGTTGTCTTTATTAGAGCTGACGTGACAACGTATTACCTGGCTACGCCACCGATGGCGACACTATCGTACATCTCACTATGTTCTAAGAGGCTGGATACCTTAAACCGAACTTGCCTTTGGGTGTATTCTGGCTGTAATTTGGTATAGCGCCCTGATGACCTCTAATGAAAGGTATGCGTTTTCAATTATAGTAGGAGTGCACCTGGCCTTATATAGATACATTGTCCTTAAACATATTAGGAGAGAAAGTTCAGGGCTAGGGTTTTCGTGAATCGTTAGTTAGTTGTACACAGTCTGTGTTATATAACACGTGATGTTTATTAGAGCTGCCGTAACAACGTATTACCTAGCTACGCCACCGATGGCGACACTGTCGTACACCTGACTATGTTTGAACTGTTGTTTAATTTTAATTGTTTTGATAGGTCATACCTACAACAGAGGAAGTACCAGGTCAAACATCTGGGAGCCAGATCTAGAACATACCAAGCCACGGCTGGTCTCTCGCAGGGTTCTACTATCTCCCCTCTGCTGTACAATATATTTGTCGCAGACATTCCGCCACCGCCCCTAAACGTGACATAGGCACTGTACGCAGACGACACTACCATCCTCAGCAGCTCCACTCAGCCGAGCATAATAACCGAACGACTTCAGACCGCCGCAGACGAGCTGCAAAGCTGGTAGAGGAAATCTTGTCTATCCATAAACCCCGATAAATGTTCAGCAGTCCTATTTTCCAAGAGGAGACACACACCCCACGAACACGTTTCATTAGACAGCCGTCTAATTCCCTGGCAAGATTCCGCCAAATACCTCGGGGTTTTCCTCGACAAACACATAACATGTCGCCGCCATGTCGATCACGCCCGAAAAAAAAGCCTCGATGTTCATCTCGAAGCTGTTCCCACTTCTAAATAGAAATTCCAAATTGCCCATGAACAACAAGTTGCTCATGTACAAAGTCATTATCCGACCAGCCTTGACCTATGCATCACCTGCATGGGCCACCTCGGCCGCAACACACATCAATACCCTTCAAATCATCCAGAACAAAATTCTGAAAATGGTTACCGGAGCGCCATGGTTTGTCCGAAACAGTCAGATTCACTCTGATCTGGAAATGCCTTCGATACTTGAGTTTATAACTTAACTATCCACAACGCAGTTCGCAAAAGCCGCTTCTCACCCAAATGCCCTTCTCAGTAGTGCCACCGACTACGATGAGCAACTTCCACATAAGCATAAGCGTCCAAAGATTATACTTACCCGCTAACGCCCCAGCGGCAAAAACAGAATGGAAACATTCATACCCAAAAAGTCATTGTGTGTAACTCTTTCCGACGGAGGTATGGACTAAGGTCCGGCACTCCTAGGGAGGGGGTTTTAGTGAGTACAGTCTCACAGTACCTCGATATCCCACGGCACCTACGGGGCCGTAAATAAGGTTCTGCATGAGCACCCCCCCTGTATCCAAAAAAACTCTTAGTTCCATTTCCGTCCACAACCAGAGAAATTATACTAGAAAAGAACCGCGTGCGTAGACTAGCTCAACGCACCGGCACCCTACCGACATACGAGACGCAAACAGACTCATCAAATAAGTACGATCTGCCCTACAAAAACTTCGTAACAACCGTTGGAAGGAACGTCAGCAAACCCTGTCCGCCCAAGACAATTTCATCTGGTAAATGGCAAAAGCCCTTCGCTCCCAGTAACTTCCGATATCCCCGCTTCACGGCGGTAACGGTGTCGTATTCACGAATGTGGAGAAAGCTAGTCAATTCGCAGATCATCTGGAGTTGAAATTCAGCACGAATTATAACAACGTTGATCTGTCGCACGTTGCAAAAACGCACCGCTACAGGAGTGCGTTTGCCGCCACCCCAGACACAATTATTGAGCTCGCAACTTACGAAAAAAGTTGCCAAATAATCAAATCACTAAAAAATAGGAAAGCTCCGGGATACGGTGGAATCCCCAACGTAGCCCTGAAAAACCTCCACCGCAAAGCCGTGGTATTCCTAGTTACGATTATGAGTACCATGCTGCGATTTCAACATTTTCCCTCCATTTGGAAGCTTGCTGACATTATCAACATCCCAAAACCCAGCAAAGATCTGCTGTTCCCTCAGAACTACAGTCCCAGTAGCCTACTACCAGCAATCGGCAAAATCTCCGAAAAACTGATTCAGAAAAGGCTAGCTTCATTCATCTCTGATAATAATATCCTCCCAGACGAGTAAACCAGCACTCAACCACAGACCAAGTCCTTCGTGTGGTGGAAAACATCACCGAAGGATTTAATAAAAACAAGTCAACTGGTGCAATATTTCTCGACATTGCTCAAGCCTTCGACAGGATTTGGCATGCGGGTCTTCTAAACAAACTTATATCATTCAATTATCCTCTCCCTCAGATTCTGATAATCAGGTTATACCTGTAATAGAGGAAGTTCCATGTCAAACATCTGGGAACCAGATCTAGAACGTACTCAGCCACGGTCTCCCGCAGGGTTCTGCTATCTCCCCTATGCTGAACAATATACAGGGTCGCTGATAAGTCTGGAAACGGTCGATTATCCGGGAAAATATACAAGGTGTCGAAAAAAGTTTTATACAAAAGTTTTTGGGTTCTTCAATGTCTACTAGGCGGTGATAATTTCATTTATACAGGGTTGGTCATACAGGCGTGGCACACCAATATTAATTTTTTTTTAATGGAACACCCTATATATTATTCGATATTTAAATCCTTCTCTTAATTTTGAGCAACATTTATCAGAAGCATGATGTACATAAACTCAATCGTTTCCGGGTAAAAAAATAAATAAAAATAAACGCTATTGTTTTTAAAATCTATTGGATGAAGAACAAAAATAAATGAAAAGTAGAATATCTCTTGAAAACAATCTGTGAGTGTGAAAAGAACCGGTTGCGATGTTTTTAACATTGTTTGAAATCCTATTTTATAAGATGTTCAAAGTGTTCTCCATTGACCTCCTGACAATAATGAATTCGCTTAACAAAACATTGCACTGCATTTACAAGAGCGTTTTGAGGAATGTTATTAATTTCATGCACAATCCTTGCTTGCAACTCTTCAATATTCTGCGGTCTATTTTGGTAAATTAAATTTTTTACATGACCCCACAAAAAAAAGTCAAGCGGCGTCATGTCGGGAGACCTAGCTGGCCATTCAATAGTTCCCCTGCGCCCTATCCATCTGCCAGGAAAGGTTTGATTCAGATATTCCCGTACCTCAATTCCAAAATGAGGGGGTGCCCCATCCTGCTGAAACCATATTTCTTCCGCTGGTAGATTTGGGTCGTTATTGTTCGGAAATAATCGACTTACGTCTGGAACAATTGATTCTTGCAAAAGTGTCAAATATCGAGCAGAGTTCAAATTACCGTGTATAAAATAAGGTCCTATGATATGTCCACCAATAATAGCACACCAAACATTTACTTTTTGCGGTCTTTGGGTGTGAATTTGTTCCATCCAATGTGGGTTTTCGTCTGACCAGTACCTACAGTTGTGTCGGTTGACTTGTCCATTCAAACAAAATGTAGATTCGTCGGAAAACAAAATGTGGTTGGCAAAGTTAAAATTTTGGCGTAACTTCTCCATAATAAGTTCACACAACTCGATTCTGCGATCAAAATCGTCTTCACTCAGTTCTTGCAATAAATGAATTTTATATGGACGGAACTTTTCCCGCTTCGTAATCTTTTGAATTGAATATCGACTCATATTGTGATTTAAAGCCAATTGCTGTGCCGAAGTTTTCGGATTTTCCACCACATCCAATATTACATTCAAAGAATTTTCTTCATTTGTAACGGTTACTGGCCTTCCAGTTCTAGGTTTATCCTTGATACCGCCAGTTTCGTGAAAACGATGCAAAGTTTTCGAAACTGTGGATTTGGAGATCGATTCCCGCTCAGGATGCAACTCATTGAACATAATGACCACTTGAGCAAAACTTCGTGTTCTATCACCGTACCCTATCATCATTAAAATTTCGATACGTTCGGTTTCACTTAAACTTGCCATTTTGCACAAAAACTGTTGACACTAAATTACTAATGTTTCAAAACTGTTGACACTGAATGAATGTTTGACATTCGTTGTCCTGGAAACATTTTAAAACAAAAGAATAATACTGCGTTTCTTATGGGCATCTTATCTTATCTTGGGATTCCAAACAATGTTAAAAACATCGCAACCGGTTCTTTTCACACTCACAGATTGTTTTCAAGAGGTATTCTACTTTTCATTTATTTTTGTTCTTCATCCAATAGATTTTAAAAACAGTAGCGTTTATTTTTATTTATTTTTTTACCCGGAAACGATTGAGTTTAGGTACATTATGCTTCTCATAAATGTTGCTCAAAATTAAGAGAAGGATTGAAATATCGAATAATATATAGGGTGTTCCATTAAAAAAAAATTAATATTGGTGTGCCACGCCTGTATGACCAACCCTGTATAAATAAAATTATCACCGCCTAGTAGACATTGAAGAACCCAAAAACTGTTGTATAAAACTTTTTTCGACACCTTGTATATTTTCCCGGATAATCGACCGTTTCCAGACTTATCAGCGACCCTGTATTTGTCGCAGACATCCCGACACCGCCCCTAAACGTGACATACGCACTGTACGCAGACGACACTATCATCCTAAGCAGCTCAACTCAGCCGAGCATAATAACCGTACGACTTCAGACCGCCGCAGACGAGCTGCAAGGCTGGCAGGGGAAATCTTGTCTATCCATAAACCCCGATAAATGTTCAGCAGTCCTATTTTCCAAGAGGAGACACACACCTCACGAACACGTTTCATTAGACAACCGTCTAATTCCCTGGCAAGATTCCGCCAAATACCTCGGGGTTTTCCTCGACAAACACTTACCATGGCGCCCCCATGTCGATCAGGCCCGAAAAAAAGCCTCGATGTTCATCTCGAAGCTGTTCCCACTTCTAAATAGAAATGCCAAATTGTCCATGAACAACAAGTTGCTCATGTACAAAGTCATGATCCGGCCAGCCTTGACCTATGCATCACCTGCATGGGCCACCGCAGCCGCAACACACATCAAGACTCTTTAAATCGTCCAGAACAAAATTCTGAGAATGGTTACCGGAGCGCCATGGTTTGTCCGAAACAGTCAGATTCACTCTGATCTGGAAATGACTTTGATACTTGAGTTTATAACTCAACTATCCACAACTCAGTTCGTAAAAGCCGCTTCTCACCCAAATGCTCTTCTTCGTAGTGCCACCGACTACGACGAGCAACTTCCACATAAGCATAAGCGCCCAAAGCTTATACTTACTCGCTAACGCCCCGCGGTAAACAGAATGGAAACATTCATACCCAAAAAGTCATTGTGTGTAATCTTTCCGGCGGAGGTATGTACTAAGGTCCGGCACTCTTAGTGAGGGGGTTTTAGTGAGTACAG
The DNA here is from genome assembly GCA_964006375.1 of Tillus elongatus. Classification (NCBI taxonomy): domain Eukaryota; kingdom Metazoa; phylum Arthropoda; class Insecta; order Coleoptera; family Cleridae; genus Tillus; species Tillus elongatus. The sequence goes on from OZ023267.1 coordinate 128,580,498, forward strand.
TCTCACAGTACCTCGATATCCTACGGCACCTACGGGGCCGTGAATAAGGTCTGCATGAGCATAACCCCCCCCCCCTGTATCAAAAAAAAACTCTTAGTTCCATTTCCGTCCATAACTAGAGACATTATACTAGAAAAGAACCGCGTGCGTAGACTAGTTCAACGCACCGGTAACCCCATCGACAAACGAGACGCAAACAGACTCATCAAGTAAGTACGATCTGCCCTACTAAAACTTCGTAACAACCGTTGGAAGGAACGTCTGCAAACCCTGTCCGCCCAAGACAATTTCATCTGGTAAATGGCAAAAGCCCTTCGCTCCCAGAAACTTCCGATATCCCCGCTTCACGGCGGTAACGGTGTCGTATTCACGGATGTGGAGAAAGCAAGTCTATTCGCAGATCATCTGGAGTTAAAATTTAGCACGATTTATAACAACGTTGATCTATTGCACGTCGCAAAAACGCACCGCTTTGTCAGGATTGCGCTTGGCGCCACCCCAGACACAATTATCCAGCCCGCAACTTACGAAGAAGGCTGCCAAATAATCAAATTACTAAAAAATAGGAAAACTCCGGGATACGATGGAATCTCCAACGTAGCCCTGAAAAACCTCCACCGCAAAGCCGTGGTATTCCTAGTTACGATTATAAATACCATGCTGAGATTTCAACAATTTCCTTTCGTATGGAAGCTTGTCGACATTATCAACATCCCAAAACCCAGCAAAGATTCGCTGTTCCCTCAGAACTACAGTGTCAGTAGCCTACTACCAGCAATCGGCAAAATCGCCGAAAAACCGATTCAGAAAAGGCTAGCTTCATTCACCTCTGAGGATAATATCCTCCTAGACGAGTAAACCAGCACTCCACCACAGACCAAGTCCTTCGTGTGGTGGAAAACATCACCGAAGGATTTAATAAAAACAAGTCAACTGGTGCAATATTTCTCGACATTGCTCAAGCCTTCGACAGGATTTGGCATGCGGGCCTTCTAAACAAACTTATATCATTCAATTATCCTCTCCCTCCGATTCTGATAATCAGGTTATACTTGTAACAGAGGAAGTTCCATGTCAAACATCTGGGAACCAGATCTAGAACGTACTCAGCCATGGTCTCCCGCAGGGTTCTGCTATCTCCCCTATGCTGAACAATATATTTGTCGCAGACATTCCGACACCGCCTCTAAACGTGACGTACGCACTGTACGCAGACGACACTATCATCCTAAGCAGCTCAACTCAGCCGAGCATAATAACCGTACGACTTCAGACCGCCGCAGACGAGCTGCAAGGCTGGCAGGGGAAATCTTGTCTATCCATAAACCCCGATAAATGTTCAGCAGTCCTATTTTCCAAGAGGAGACACACACCCCACGAACACGTTTCATTAGACAACCGTCTAATTCCCTGGCAAGACTCCGGCAAATACCTCGGGGTTTTCCTCGACAAACGCTTAACATGGCGCCCACATGTCCAGCATGCTCGACGAAAAGCCTCGATGTTGATCTCGAAGCTGTTCCCACTTCTAAACAGAAACTCCAAATTGTCCATGAACAATAACCTGCTAATGGACAAAGTCATAATCCGGCCTGCCTTGACCTATGCATCCCCCACATGGGCCACCGCTGCCGACACACACATCAAGACTCTTCAACTCATCCAGAATAAAATTATGAGAATGGTTACTGGAGCGCCATGGTTTTTCAGAAACAGTCAGATTCTCTCTGATCTGGAATGCCTTCGATACTTGAGTTTTCAACCCATCTATACACCACTCACTTCGCAAAAGCCGCTTCTCACCCAAATTCTCTTTTCAGTAGTGCCACCGACTACGATGAGCAACTTCCACATAGGCATAAGCGTCGAAAACTTATACTTACCCGCTAACGCCCCAGCGGCAAAAACATAATGGAAACATTCATCACTTAAATGTCATTGTGTGAAATATTTCCGACGGAGGCAGGGACTAAGGTCCGGTACTCCAGGGAGCGGAGTCTAGTGGGTAGGAGTCTCACAGTTCCTCAAAATACCACGCACTACGGTGTCGTTAGTGAGGTCTGCATGATGCAGTTCTTCCTCCCGTATCCAAAAACAAACAAAAAAAAAGCAAAAGAACTCTAAGTTACAAAGTACTACAAATTGAATCATAACTTCCACATAGCTCTGATAATTTATTCACTTCAGAAAGACATTCTCATGGAATCAATTTAGTACCCATGACTTGACGACAAAGAAAATATTTGCATTACTGTCCCCATAAGCTTTTGAATCGTTACATTACTCGATTTTTATTGAAAAAAAGTCAACTTTCACCAAATCACCCCTTATTTATCCCCTACCCTTTAAAGCGATCTTACCCAGAAGCAGTTCGAAGCCTTCCTTTGTCGGGTGGTAACTGGATACCAAATTTAAAGATGATATCTCAATTCGTTCGAAAGTTATTGCGCCTGTGAACAGACAGACGTACATGCCGACAGACCGACAGACCGACTGACCGACAGACCGACAGACAAAAAAGTTTTCGTTCCCAAATCATGTTTTCTATATGCTTTGATACTTTTTATGACGTTTAAGCGAAAAATTTGTTTGAACTTTTAGTCGCCGATGCGATACTTCCACACGTCGTGACGATGTGGAAGTAATTAACTAAAATAATTATCATTTGCATTTAAAGATTTCCCGCCATGATATCATAGCCAACTGATGTAGTGACATGTCGCGAGGTGGGTGATGTAGCCGTCGTCCTTGAGAATATCGAAGTGCGGCAGCCTGTATCTATTATTTATCAAGTTTAATATTGATTGTTGTAGAGTGAAGTATATCGTGCCGTAAGATAGCTTTATTATCCATTATCTAGGTTACTACCACTACCACTATGTGAACGAGGAGGCCTTGAAAGGAGCCGGGGAGCAGGGGGGTAGGAAAAACAGACTGTTGCGTGAGTTGAATGAGTAACTTTCAGTTTTCTGTGCTGATTATCTAGACGCCATGTCAACTAACATGATCCATGGTGGTTTGTTTCTCACCTATATTTCTCCCTAATTTATCATTGTCTGTCTTTGGATTAAATAGCGGACATTTCCGTCTTGCTTTACTGATAATATTTCAGCCTTGAGCTCTATTTACACAATGTTTATCTAGATATCATTCGATTTTAAATAATAATTACTTCCACATCGTCGAGACTTTTTCTCGCTTAAGCGTCGTAAAAAAGTATCAAAGCTTTTTTTATTTTTTTTATTTCAACAACACACGACGAGGGTTTACAGCCTAATTACTATCGTACCGTGGGTGTCGACAAGGCGGAAAGAGGCAACTTGTTAATTCTGGACTTGAAGGTTTGGAGGTTCGGGGGAGAAGGAAAAAATGTGCCGGCAAGAAATTCCACAACTTAGAAGTCCTCGGGACAAAAGAGAGGGCATAACAAGATGTTCTATGTCTGGTGACCTGGATAGTAAAAGAGTGCATTCGCTTTGTTCCCCTGGTAGATCTGTTGGGGGCAGCAGGTGGAGGAACTATGGAAGGAAGCTCCTCTGAGCAGTGCCCGTGCAGATATCAATAAAAGAGAGAGAGAGAGAGAGAGGTCACCAACGGCACGTCGGTGGGCAAGGGATGGCCGCCTTTGGGTGAAGGTAGGGTCACCGATGAGACGTATAGCTCTCTTCTGAAGGGAGTCCAGAATAGCGAGTGTAGAAGCGGCAGCAGCACCCCAGATATGGGAGCAGTATTCGAGGTTTGGTCTTATTTGTGAAGTATATAAGGTATAGAGATTATCTGGTGAAAAGTATTTGCGAGTCCGGAAGAGGAAACCTAATTTCTTAGCAGCCGCTTTTGCAATTGATGTGACATATTGGTGCCAACTGAGATTTCGATCCACAGAAATGACAAGAAGTGAAAATGACTCATTACTTTGAATAACTTGGTTGTTTATTGTGATGGGTCTAGGGCTGGTGTATCTCTTATGAGAAAGAAAGCAAGACTGTGATTTGGTGGGATTGAATTGTACAAGATTTCTACTTACCCAGTCTAATATTTTTTGGAGATCCACGGCGATATAACCCTCCATGAGTCTGCGATCCTCATCTAATTGGGATAAAGAGACAGGCTTAGAATATTGTATATTTGAATGGAGGGTGCTGTCGTCCGCGTAATTGTGAACTGGGTTGGATGTGCTAGAGAGGAGATCATTGATGTGGAGAAGAAACAAAGTAGGGGCTAAAACTGAAACTTGAGGAACTCCTGCATTAATTGGATACAGTTTAAAGGAATGGCCATCCACGACAACAGAAATGCTCCGGTTGGAGAGGAAATTTGCTGTCCACGTACAGTATTTTGGTGGTAGGCCATAGGCTGGTAGTTTATTAAGCAGCGCTGCGTGCTAGACCTGGTCGATTGCTTTGGATATGGAGCGACAATCTGGGAGTCACCGTGTAGTTCCATAGACTTGTTCCAAGAATGGGTGACAAAGGAAAGGAGGTCGGCAGTTGATCTGCGCTGACGGAATCCGTACTGCCTGTCGTGGATGGACTGTGTTTTTCAAGAAATTTTAGTAATTCGGTGTTTATATACTTTTCCATCACTTTAGAGACGACTGAAAAGAGATAAATAGGCGTGTAGTTGTTAGGAAGCGCTTTGGATCCTTTCTTGGGGACGGGTTGTACTCGAGCAGTTTTCCAGTTGCTAGGGAATATGCCTCTATTGATGTCTGAAACAGACGAGTCAGGACAGGAGCAAGTTCTGATGCGCATTTTTTGAGAACAATTGCTGGGATCTCGTCAAGGCCAGAGGCTTTCCTGGTATTAAGAGAAGAGAGCAGCCTATAGAAAAGATGATTTGGGAACGAAAATTTTGTGCGTCTGTCGGTCTATCGGTCTGTCGGTCTATCGGTCTTTCGGTCCAGCGGTTTATATGTCTGTCTGTTTGTAGCCATGATAGCTTTAGAAAGAATTGAGATATCGTCTTCAAATTTGGTATACAGCTGACATCCGATAAGCGACTGGTTCGAATTGTTTTTGTGTAAAATCGCTCCACGGGGTAGGGGATGATTGGGCGACGATTTGGTGTGAATTGACATTTTTTCGTTCAAACTCGAGTATTAAAACGTTTTAGGCTTAGTTTATTAGAAAACTTTAAATTTCATCAAATATATGGTATTTTGTGCTAAAACTAAATTAGGTGGGTAGAATTTCCTGCTTATCGCTTGCAGACAGCTATTAAACTTTTCTAACATACTATGGGTGATATTTGTTTTCTTTAAAACATCTTTGGACATAAGTTTTACTGATATTTAAATTCGAAGCTAATTGTCGCTGGCTGATATGCGGATTTTCAATGACTGAGGCTATGATGTTTACAGACGTACCTTCATTTAAAACAGTTTTGTTTCTTACGGGAGCATGATACTGTACACTGCTGTATGCATCGAAACGAGCTTTCATCAATCTAAATCATTTCAACTAAGGGTTGTTGTCGATTAGGGTATTTCTGCCTATAGCTTCTCTTTACTAAGGCAACATTTCCATCACTTTCAGCAATCACGTACAGCATTGACATAAGTTCTTCAGTAAAAAACATACTGATATCCAGAAAAAATCGGGTAACTAAAAAAGCTACCTGTCAACAATTTAGTTAATTTTTCAAATGTCTAGTGGCGTTGTCAAAGCCGCCCATAGATTTTGAGATCAGTTTCATAAACATTGGAAAATGATAAATTTTGTAATTAATGCTTTATATCTTTGAAACCGTTGAAAATAATGCCATCAAACGTGATATTTCTGAAAAGGCCATTAAAATGCGCATGTAATAATGTTCTATTATACATTTGAAATTTTCGAGAAAACTTAAGTTTTGCGAAATTTAACAGTCTGTATAGGCAGGTTATATTAATAATTGCCATGTTGCATTTTGTAATAACGAGGAGTGTACAAAATTAACTCTAGTGAATATATAGCCAAAACATTGTGCAGAATCGAAGTATTTACGCATCAAACTAGACCAATATTTTTAATAAACAAATAAATAACTCTGAAACAGTTGTGCCCAAAATATATAAAATACAGGATGTTCTATTTAAAAAAAATAGCTAAGTTTGCTCTGCCACGGAGAAAATGAACCCCCTGTGTAAATTAAAATATTTTTGAATTGCGCAGCTGGTTGATAGGAACAACTTTGAGTTGAGACTTTTTTGATAAAACTGAGTTTAATATGGAAACTGGGATTTTTCCGCGAAGGAGACCACCCTATATATATATATATATATATATATATATATATATATATATATATATATATATATATATATATATATATATATATATATATATATATATATATATATAATTTCTACAACACACCACGAGGGCTTACAGCCTAAATACTATCGTACCGTGGGTGTTGACAAGGAGGAAAGAGGCAGCTTGTTAATTCTGGACTTGAAGGTTTGGAGGTTCGGAGGAGAAGGAAAAACATGTGCCGGCAAGGAATTCTACAACTTGGAAGTCCTCGGGACAAAAGAGTGGCCATAACAAGATGTTCAAAGTCTGGTGACCTGGACAGTAAAAGGGTGCATTCGCTCTGTTCCCCTGGTAGATCTGTTGGGGGCAGCAGGTGGGGAAACTATGGAGGAAAGCTCCTCTGAGCAGTGCCCGTGCAGATATCTATAAAACAGAGAGAGGTCACCAACGGCACGTCGGTGGGCAAGGGATGCCAGCCTTTGGGTAAGGGTAGGGTCACCGATGAGACGTATAGCTCTCTTTTGAATGGAGTCCAGGATAGCGAGTGTAGAAGCGGCAGCTGCATCCCAGATGTGGGAGCAGTATTCGAGGTTTGGCCTTATTTGTGAAATATATATATATATATATATATATATATATATATATATATATATATATATATATATATATATATATATATATATATATATATATATATATATATATATATATATATGTATATATGTATAAATATATAAAAAATGAAACTGACCCTGGATATGGGTTCTAGGGGGCCTAGTTCGAGGTCATTTGAAGAAATTTTTTCAAAATTAAAAAGTCGCGATCTCCTCATTAGTGATTTTTTTTAAAGAAAATTTACTAAAAAGAATTGCCTTTCCTGGACATACTGTATAAAAATAGTACAATTGAATGTGACACGTATTTGAGGGATCTCCACAAAAAGCAATTTGTTTTTGCAAATCCATCAGGATTGGATGGTGAAAAGGAAAAAAAAATCATAAAATGTATAATAAGGGAAAAAGCAGAAGGAATAATAAATGGTTTGAATGATTGATTCGCCAGAAGCACGGCAGAGCGAGCATTTTAAAGTTTAGCACTTGGCGCAAACGACCAAAAACAACAGGGCTCGCAAATATAAATAAATTGTGCAGATGGGGAAACGACTGAAACAACCTGCTGGAACAACTGAAGCGAATGGATCCTGCCTCTCGTCTCCTCTCTTTCGATTTCCGTCCGTTCGTTGCCCGTCACAATCTCCCTCTCTTTCTGACTCATCTATATTGAAACTGCATTATTCTATAGCTCTGCCTCTTTCTCTGCCTCCCCAGTGGCCCCTGACCAGGACCGAATTGACTGTTTTACCGAATTGGCGATCCCATTAGGTAAAAGGATTGATTGTTACTACATGTTACTTAAAACAAAAACCGCCTCCAAGAAATGCTTAAGAAAAAGTAATTCGTTGATGAGATTATCCCAGCTTGTAAATTAAAAAAAATATTTCCAAATGAGTACAAACTGGGACCCCTAGAACCTACATTTTAGTGGTACATATATATATATATATATATATATATATATATATATATATATATATATATATATATATATATATATATATATATACAGAATGTTTCATATAAACATGGGTCCGCAAATGCTTAGTTTTTTAAATACAGCGTACTCAATAAGTGGTGGACGTGCCGCCACCTAGTTGCGGAACCAAGTAATATGCTGTCACGCCAGCTCCAAATAACACAAAGTGTTAAAAATAGAGACTGGATACAGCTAACTAACAATTTAGAAAATTGTCAGCCCTGGCCCATTTCTACCCCAATATAGGGACAAAGCATGTAAGACTCGATGCATTTTCGCAACAATTAGAACCGTAGACCGGTTTTGCTCTCATTAGAGCTCTTCAGTACGGCATACTAATTGTAGCAAAAATGCACCAAAAGTAATACGGCTATCGTATAGGCAGTCTTAAAATACTCAGTAAGTGGTGGACGTGCCGCCACCTAGTTGCGGAACCAAGTAATATGCTGTCACGCCAGCTCCAAATAACACAAAGTGTTAAAAAATAGAGACTGGATACAGCTAACTAACAATTTAGAAAATTGTCAGCCCTTGCTCATTTCTACCCCCATATAGGGACAAAGCATGTAAGACTCTATGCATTTTCGCAACAATTAGAACCGTAGACCGGTTTCGCTCTCATTAGAGCTCTTCGGTACGGAATACTAATTGTAGCAAAAATGCACCAAAAGTAATACGGCTATCGTATAGCCAGTCTTAAAATACTCAGTAAGTGGTGGACGTGCCGCCACCTAGTTGCGGAACCAAGTAGTATGTTGTCACGCCAGCTACAAATAACACAAAGTGTTAAAAAATAGAGACTGGATACAGCTAACTAACAATTTTTATCATGGCTTTTTATTTTATCTAGCCATCCTTACCTCTATCTCTCTCTATAAGCGATTTAAAAAAAAATGAAATTCGCTAAAATTGGTTTTAATACCATATTTTTAATAATAAAGATGAATTCTTTTGATATTTTCTTCTTAAATAATATATTAACGAAGAAAACCAATTTGTTCCTTGATTTTTGAAAATAATTAATATTTCGGGACTCATTGGTCAAAACTGAACATTTTTTAAAGATAAAAAACATTTAATTTTTCTTTATGAATAGTTAATATGCGGATCCACTAAAAATATAACATATTTGGAAGGGTAGTTACCCTTTAAAGAGGACTGGGGTGGGTAGTAATATTTTAAAATAAGTGAGATTTAAAAAATCTAAGCATTTCTATTAGAAATCGATAATAACAGAGAAAACAAATTTATCCCTTGCTTATTAAACGCACTGTATATATATACAGAGTGTGTTCTAATGACTGTAATTTGGGTACATTTAAAAAATATATAATCTCTCTATCAAACCAATCAAATAATAATTATTTAAATGAAAATTTCTTAAAAGTATGTCCGCAAGATAAAAATATCTCGGATAATATGTTTTTTTTTCAACAACACACCACGGGGGCCCACAGCCTAAATACTATCGTACCGTGGGTGTCGACAAGGAGGAAGGGGTAACTTGTTAATTCTGGACTTGAAGTTTTGGAGGTTCGGAGGAGAAGGAAAAACATGTGCCGACAAGGACTTCCACAATCAAAGTTGTGGAAGTCCTTGTCGGCACATGTCCTCGAGATAAAAGAGAGGGCATAACAAGATGTTCTATGTCTGGTGACCTGGGCAATAAAAGGATGCATTCGCTATAGTCCCCTGGTATATCTTTTGGGGGCAGCATGTGGAGGAACTATGAAAGAAAGCTCCTCCGAGCAGTGCCCGTGCAGATATCTACAGAAGAGAGAGAGAGAGAGAGAGAGAGAGAGAGAGAGAGAGAGAGAGAGAGGTCACCAACGGCACGTCGGTGGGCAAGTGATGGCAGTGTTTATGTGAGAGTAGAGTCACCGATGAGACATATACCACTTTTCTGAATTGAGTCCAGGATAGCGAGCGTAGAAGCGGCAGCGGCACCCCAGATGTGGGAGCAGTATTTGAGCTTTCGCTTATTTGTGAAGTATATAAGGTATAGATATTAGCTGGCGAAAATTATTGGGAGCCCGGAAGAGGAAACCCAATTTATTAGCAACCGCTTCAGCGGTGTGCCAATTGAGATTTCGATCCACAGAAATGCCAGCAAGAAAAAAGGACTCATTACTTTGAATAACTTGGTTGTTCATTGTGATGGTTCTAGGGCTGGTGTATCTCTTATGAGATACAAGGCAATATTGAGATTTGGTGAAGTTGAATTGTACAATATTTCTACTTCTCCAGTCCAGTATTTTTTGGAGATCCAGAGAGACAGAACCCTCCATGAGTCTGCGATCCTCATATAATTGGGCTAACGAGACAGGCTTGGAATATTGCATATTTGAGTGGATGGTACTGTCGTCTGCGTAATTGTGAACTGGGTTGAATGTGCTAGAGAGTAGGTCATTGATGTGGAGAATAAATAAAGTAGGGGCTAAAGCTGAACCGTGAGGGACTCCTGCATTAATTGGATACAGTTTAGAGGAATGGCCATCCACGACAACAGAAATTCTCCGGTTGGAGAGGAAATTTGCTGTCCAGGTACAGAGTTTTGGTGATAGGCCATATACCAGAAGTTTATTAAGCAGCGCTGCGTTTCAGACCTGGTCGAATGCTTTGGATATATCTACAGCGACAATCTGGGATTCACCGTGTAGTTCCATAAACTTGTGCCAAGAATGGGTGACAAAGGAAAGGAGGTCGGCAGTTGATCTGCGCTGATGGAATTCATACTGCCTGTCGTGGATTAGACTGTGTTTTTCAAGAAATTTTAGTAATTCGGTGTTTATATACTTTTCCATCACTTTAGAGACGACTGAAAGGAGATAAATAGGCCGGTAGTTGCTAGGAAGCGCTTTGGATCCTTTTTTGGGGACATGTTTTACTCGAGCAGTTTTCCAGTTTCTAGGGAATATCCCTCTATTGTAAGATGTCTGAAATAGATGAGTCAGGACAGGAGCAAGTTCTGGTGCGCATTTTTTGAAAACAATTGCTGGGATTTCGTCAAGGCCAGAAGCTTTCCTGGTATTAAGAGAAGAGAACATCTTTCGTACCTTTTTAGTTTTGAAAATGATATCGGTCGTTTTATGCGGGGCATTGGGGACTGTTGGCGGTTGAACATTTGGAGGTGGGTTGAGAGTAAAATTGCCGGCAAACAACGAGGCAAAAAGTTCAGCCTTGCCAAGGGGAGTTGAAACAATTTCATCCCCTAAAACAAGAGGTGGGAACGTGCTCTTGCAGAAATTATTCCCAATAGATTTAACAAGAGTCCAGAAGTGTTAGCTGACGGTGGAGCTTGAGAGGACTTTGTTTTTGATGTGGTTATTAAACGAGTTTTTTGCCTCATAAAGAGTGCGAACATAGCGGTTTCTTGCGTTGTTAAATGCTTGACGGTTTTCTTGACTGGGATTGTGTAGAAGCGTTTTGTGAGCTTTGACTTTTTCAAGTCTGGCCTTGTCACAGGATTTAGAGAACCAAGGATTTTGATTAGCTGAAGAGGTTTTCTGTGTACGTGGAATAAATAATTCCATGCCAGCTTGTATAATTTCGGTGTCGTTTTGTGAGATATCAGGGGAGTCAGGATGAGATAAGCAAACATACGCCCATGGAAATAAGGAAAAGTAATTCTGCATTTCTTCCCAGTTCGCGGAGTTGTAGTGCCAAACGATACGTGGGTGTGATGATTGTGTGTTCTCAGGTTGCATTGCGCAGGAAGCAGTGACCACGCCGTGGTCAGAGCGACCAAGGGGGGCGGAGACTGATATCTTATAGCATTCCGGTTTTTTAGTAAGAAGGAGATCCAAGGGATTTGAGCTGTTTGTTGGAATGCGAGGAAAGTAAGTAAGTTGCTAAACCATATTGGTTAAAGAATTGCTAACTGCAAAGGCCTTCGCTGCTCTCCCTTGTGAATCGGTTTTTGAAGATCCTAGCCATTCCTTATTATGGACATTGAAGTCACCAAAAATAGTGACCTCGGACGTAGGATATTCAGAAATCAGATGGTCGGTTTTTTTAGAAAGGTAGTCGAAGAGCTGGACAAAGTTGTTGTCAGAAGGTGACCGATAAATGCAACAGATGAATTTAGTTGCAACCCTGTGAGAGAGTTTCATCCAAAATAACACATATTTTACAGCTTCTAAATTGGGGAATCTGGTGCAGGGTAGATTGCTACGGACGTATGCGCACACATCTCTATGCAATCTGAAGGAAGTAAGGAGCTCATACTCCAGGAAATTAAGGTGATTAGTGGCTGTTTTGGCATTGATTTGGGTTTCGGTGAGGATAGGTAGTTGGGGCCTATTAGCCTGAAGGAAATGGTGGACGGAGTTCAGGTTAGCATTTAGGCCACATATATTCGAGCAGGATATGTTAAATCTTGATGTCGGCGCCCTATTTACACCCCTCTGCTGGAGATCCGAATGGAGGGGTATTTCATCTCCGGAATCTTTTGTACAAGGAGGAGCGATCATCATTTTTGTTTGTGAGGGAAACCGACTCATACACCAGAACCGGAAACCTCCGTTGGGACTTCGCCGGCCTCTTGATGTAAGCGGTGGTACCTCCTCTGGTGCGAGAAAATCCTTTACTATCATGTCAAGGAAAAGTCCACTACCACCTGCCAATATGGTCTCATTTTATCCCAAGTTTATAGTAATATTTAGTAACAAACTGTATATTGGAGAATAAGGTTATCTTTACTAATTCGCGAGAAAATTGCATTACTCCACAAATAACCCTGTATAGATCGTAAGATCTTCTATATCCAAACTGTTCAAATTTGTATGTAACGTAACTTTAAAGTTAGACAGTTTTCACAACAACAACGGGAAACGTTATCGATTTAACGTTCCTCACGCTTCGCAGGGCATGACAGCTTCTGCAGGTGATATCAGTTAATAATATACTCTAAGATTTTATAATCCAGTGAAGCAGTCGATGGATACTCTTGAAAATCCTCTATTCCATATTCTATAACCATCCATCCCTTTTCCAAAGAAACACTGTTAGGGATGGCGTATTCGCAGAAGTAGTCTACTAGTTCCATCTGCTACAAAACTAGCCTTTCCCGACCCAAGAAACAGAGCCATGGATTAACGATCGCAAACAAAACTTGATTTATGTTCAAGACCAAGTCCGTTCTCATTCCTTCTCGTCTGCTGTCTGGAGCCAGATGCCCTTCTGTCTCCTGAACCCCTCTGCTAATTTATAGCCGCCTCAATGAAACTAATCCTTACAAAACCCTAGACACGCCGTCTTGGTAATCCTTATGCAGGTCATGAACTGTCCCGTATAACAGTACGTCGCTTTTGTTATAACTATATATAAAGTTTGTAATATCGTTCGTTTCTGACAGCATCAGTTTAATATATTGTGCAATTATTTACTATCAAGGTAATTGGCTGAAAATAAAATAATAAAAGTTTGGGACGCAGCAAGTGCTTTATGGTAGTGAATTTCCATTAAATGCCTAAAATTTGAGTAACTCAATTTTTTCTAAACTTAGAAAGCTGAATTTTGGTGTGTAGTAAGACCTTCCACAATGAAACATATTCACCAAATTTAATAAAAATAGTGTTGTAATTTTTGGAGAAAAAATTTTTTTTGAAAGAAAACCTAAAATTTTTCCGGAATACCTTGTCCGCTTTTCCTGGCCAACAAACTAATCCAAGCCACTAATAAGGGAAACGCACTTGCCAAGGTTTATCCAAACCGGTTGATTATTTTTTGAGTTATCGGTAGGAAAGTCTCACCATCGATACCTCTCTATTAGTGAATTTTTTTATAAAAATTTACTAAAAAGTCTGGACTCAGCAAGTGAGGTTTGGTAGTGAGTTTTCATTAAAAAAATTAATGGAAAATATGTCTTTTTAGTGAATTTTCATGAATAAAATTCAGTAATAGAGAAGTATCGATGGTGAGACTTTCGGAAAATTTCTTCAAATGAGCACGAATTAGGACGCCTGGAACCCATTTCCATGGTAAGTTGAAATGTTTATATATATATATATATATATATATATATATATATATATATATATATATATATATATATATATATATATATATATATATATTGATATGGTTTCTATACGGGGGGTCACATATACATATATACACATACATATAAGCCAACAACACACTCTTTAAAACACCCCCTACAAAGTCTAAAACAAATCATACTAAACACAAACAAGAACTTACCTTTGGTGTATGCAATGTTTTTGCACTGTATGGCAGGGAGAAACTAAATTTTACAGATATATATATATATATATATATATATATATATATATATATATATATATATATGTGTGTGTGTCAGAGAAAATGAGGCAATGGTAAAATTAGTTTATAAGGAGTGAATGTTATATCAAAGACAGAATGGACTGCAGGAAGTGATATAACATATATAAAGTATCTATGTGTATAAAGTCTAAAACGCTTGAGAATGTATATGTTGTATTTATTATTGTTGTTTACTAGCTGTTATGTAATTTAAAATGATGTTTGTTAACGTAGTTTTAGGAAATGTAAGTGGTTACTGTTTACTAGCTTTAAAAATATTATTTGTTAAATTGTACGAAATGTCATAACCTAGATGTAAGTCAGCTGTTTTTATTTAGGACAAACGTCAAACCGACAACAAAATTATAGTTAGGTTAACAGATGAGAACCACATGTCAAACTGACAGAAACTGTAAAATATAGGTTAACTAATCTGTCAAGGACCAACAACAATTTAACTTAGGTAGAGATAATGGTAATAAGAGGATTATTGTATAAAAATTTGTTATAATTTTTGATTTGCAAGAAGGCAGATAGCAGTTTTTTAATTAGTAACGCGGGTGACAGGAAAAAAAAATAAACAGATTGAGATTATTATTAAATTATTAGACGGGGAAATTTTGATTAAAAGATTAGATTGATTGAATTTTTTGTATTAGAAAGAGATTAAAAAAAAGGAAAAAAGTTTGAAAACAGTAAGATTCTCTCTAGGTTAAAGTAAACAATCGACAGGAGTCACGACACGGAAGTTCAGAAACAGACCAGGAAATAAACTGTGAGTAAAGTAAATAAAAAACTTACACTTATTGTGAGACACGTCGACAGTTTTGAAAGGGGTGATAAATAACTCACAAAAAATTTTCGTAAATCAGGAGAAAATACAGCCGGTTCAGCGAGAAGGCAATCATTTAAGCTAGTAATTAAAATATCGAGACGTTTGCAGGGCCATCTCTTGGGCTCTAACCAACAGTAAGCATATCCAGCTTGTGAGGGTCTCGTATATTGGCTGTACGCCATAATACAGTGTAGTAGAAATCACACTGATGCCAATAGGTGTCGTCTTGATCTAGGAAGTGCATGAAATTATAATATAAATACATATACAAGTCTTCGCTAATTTACATAAATAATATTGATAAGTTTTTTCTTCTTGTGGGGGTTTCTTATTGTTTCAAAGAAGAAGAAAAAACAAAGCACTAAATTAAATAGTAAAAACCATATTATAAGTAGTAAATAAGGATTAGGTTTTGTTAGTTTTAATATTTCAATAAATATTCAATTTCTGTCAGCATATAAGGACTTTTGCTTTATTTTCTTTAATACATACATACATACATACATACATACATATATATATATATATATATATATATATATATATATATATATATATATATATATATATATATATATATATATATATATCTATAAGTATTTTAAACAAACATCATAGGGTAATATATTTCAAAATTCAAAATTTAATCATACTTTTGAAACCATAATAAGTTTGGAGGACTTGAACCCACTAGCTAAATAAGCTCCCTGTTTTAAGAGTAAGTTCATTTCATCCATGCTATAAATTTATTTAGGTCTCGGGCAGCAGTAAAAAGACATTGGGTACATCAAGGTGTAATTTACACACAAACCTTTGGTGAGCACACACATTTACAACACATTTCACTCAACGTTGCAGGTACTTAGAAACTTACTTCACATAAAACATTAAATATATATATATATATATATATATATATATATATATATATATATATATGTATGTATATAAACCTATACTTAAACCAGTCACCATATCAAGTAATTCTAAATACCCAATAATAATCATAAATAGAAAACCCTAAGCTTAACCCTTTCTGTATAAATTGTCACCCAATTGTGGGTAAGTAACCTTATCTTTAGCAATATATATATATATATATATATATATATATATATATATATATATATATATATATATATATATATATATACATATACATACATACATACATACATATATATATATATATATATATATATATATATATATATATATATATATATATATATATATATATATATAATATAAATATTAAAATTAAAACTGAACCCGAGATATATGTTTTAGGGGTCCTAATTAGCGCTCATGTGAAGAAATTTCTTTTAATTCAAAACTCGGGATCTCCTCGTTAGTGAACCTTTTTGAAGAAAATTCACTAAAAACCGGTTTGATTAAGTTGACTGAAACGAAACCATTCTGGCGATTAAATTAAATAACTGCTGCGTTCATAATTTGGCAGATACTTTACTTTTTATAAATATGAATTAAGTTTCCTTCTGGAAATCTTTGGTAACTTTAACGAAATTTGTAATACAAGTTTCTTTTAAAGAGACTTACAATACCTAGATTCACCAAATATTAATTTTCTATCGTCATAGAAAATTGACTATTGGGCATTCAACGTTTTTTCTTAAACGGAGACAGTGCACAAGATTTGAATTTTTTATGATAATTGAAGGAGAGATGTTCTTCAAATGAACTTCTACTAGGCCTCTTAACCCGATCTTCGACGTCTGTTTAAATTAAAAATGTTAATTTTAGTAATATGTTGTACTAGCAGTGTAAAATTCTTATAAAGATTCACTACTATAACGCACTTGCTGCGTCCCGAAATCATTATTGTGTTTAACGGACTTTCTTTAATTCTCCATATAAAATATTTTTTTTTCCAAATAATCGCCAACTAGGACTCTAAACTGATCTCCAAATTTAAATAATTAGTTTCAATAATATATCTTACTAATAGTGTACAATTCTAATGCAAATTCACTACTATAACGCACTTGCTGCAACCCGAATTTTTTTAATTATAGTATGCATTCGCATGCTAAAATGCACGGCGTTTGAAACTTTGTCCTGGCATTAGGAAATAAATGATATGTTCATAGAACAGAAAGCTACCCAAAAGGGCATTTCCAATAGTGAAAATATATTTTTTAATATCATTCAATTTATAAATAAAATTTAGCTATAGGAAAATTGCTACAAAAATTAATGTAATATTTCATGTAGAAGTAGGTCACAGATGTATCAAAAACACTGGCATTGAAATAATATTACATACTTATCTAAATAATAAACAAGTTGGAAATGCAGCGTACAGTACAAGGAATGCTGACTGCTGAGGTCTGCAATTATGTATGATGTAGACCGAAGCAAGGTTATAAGTACTATTGTTGATAAACATTAAGAGACTTGTGATTTTAATTATGTAGAGATAAGTACAGACTTTTGCTTTGAAAATGTAGTGACTAATATCAGAGACTTTTCAATTAAGATTCAGTATGTAAAGATTTCGGCTTTAAAATTCGTTCGGTTAAATTAGTTGTAAGCATTGTTAGAGTTTAGTTTATTTATTAAAGTTTATTACATCGTTACTATGTCCAAATTAGCCTAGTTCATTAAGTTACTCCCTAACTGTCCTCCGCTCCTTAACATTAGGCTGACATTACACAATTCTTGGTTGACTGTAGAGCTCTATCTATTATATTTTGTGTAAACTAGAGCTGTGACAACATACTACCTGGTCCTGCACAGATATGGCGTCCCTGTCGTATCTCCCAACGTTGCCCAGGCTGATAACCTGCGACAACCTCCATTGTTTAGATTTTTATCTACGATTTATTTAAATAGTATAGCAATACATATAACGTCATCTGTCTTTGTCCAACATTGTAGATATTGCATTACAGAATCTGAAGGGATGTCGAGGATTATTTTATTATTAATGTAGAATAACTTTATTCTCCTTTGATCAAACGACTTGAAAATTGGTACACAACTACGTCTGTCCATGTTCTTTTAAATTGTAAATATCCGTTTTAATCACATAGACAATTCGAGATATATTGCGTTCTTAACAACATTTTTTAATTTTTTACTAAGAAAAATTGGCCGCTAATATTTTAGAACGAACTCATCCAAACCATTAGCAAATAAAGGGTAATACCCAAATTTATATATATATATATATATATATATATATATATATATATATATATATATATATATATATATATATATTGCTATGATAAAAAGCTTAATTCAGTTTGACATTGAATTAGAAAATTTATAACCTAATTGGAAAGTTAAAATTATGTATTTCTGACAATCACAATGAAATATTTATTTGTAACAAAACTAATTATATAATTTGTATTATTAAGCTTCAATAGGTAAACAAAGACAGTGGCAAGTGTTAATCAATATGTAAAATTAGCTGAATAAGTAATTTAAAAAGTGTAAACAAATATTTTAGGTTAAGATATTATACACAGTGAGGTAGAAATTTTGAATTTAGCGCCAATAAACATAGTTTTGTACTAACATTTTGAACCATGCAGTAGTTATAAAAATTCATGAACTCCAAAGAGAAGTCGGTGTTTTGAGTAATGTGTAAATAAACTGCTTTTCATTGGATTAGGTGACAACCATTTTGAAATTTTGTAATTAATCCCATCGGATTGGCAGAGAAGAATGACACGATATCCGGCATCTTCGAAATAGAGAGAACGTTTTTAAACAGGAAAGAGCGACACCACGGTTTTAAAAACATCCATTGTGTATTCTCCAAATTTATAATAAAAGTTGTGATAAATGTTCAGCCATAGTGTTTAAAAGGTACAGTGAAGTCGGCACACATGTGTCCATGCCAAAGAACATCATCGCCAGCAAAGAATTCAGTGTAAACAGTATGCATCTGAAATAGATGCCGTCTTGGAAGCCAAAGGTATTTATATTACAGATTGAAATATAACTCTGTTTCTCACAAACGCAAATAGAAACTACTCAAATAAGTAACACAAGTGTCAATGAGAATTTTACTACGTAAATGTCATTTAAATCAAACTTTTATAAGAAAAAGAATTTCAGCTAATAAATAGGGAGATTCAAAATAGTATCAATAGATGTCGCAACGATATCCTCTCGAGAATATCATAATTCGGACATCAGCCATTTTAACAACAAAGCCCGTCGCCATAGAAACAGAACCACACTTTCACAGAAGAGTGTAGAAATATCAGTTTAATTAAAGTCGGTTCGAACTGCAAAATAAAAACTTTTAAGTAATTATTAAAATTGAATGGCCAATTAATTAGAGGATCCAATAAGAAACTAATAATGTTAAATTCTAAATAAAATTGTTTGTATTGTTTGGTAATTTGTTTAACTAGAAAACTTTTGTTAATAGAAATTAAGTTACTAATCTGAGATATCTTGTGGTTTCATTTCATTTTATATCAGATTACATAATTTTAATAACTTTAAAGAAAATCAGGTAGTAGGTCTAAAAGGTAATAATTTTCACTTGACTCCACTAAATCCCTGAAGAATAGCGCCTACATAAAGCCGAGGATTAAGAGAAAAAAAAAACAAATTAAGTAAATAAAAAAGGTAAATTTATTCAATTGAATATAAATATAAATTCGTTTAATATTGGTTATAATTCTTATAAGATGACAAAATTTTTACTTGCATACAGATATGCAGGTGTTCTAAAAGTGTCAGAATTTGAGTTACAAATTAATTTAATAATATTGAACCCTATAATTAATAAATAAATAAATTTAAAGGCGCCCAACTATAAACATATATAATCTGAGATTAATAAGTGATATACATTACAATACTAGGTATACAAATAGGAGTATATAAATCTACAAATACTACTCATATAAAATACTAAACAATAATTAAACTATACTTAAAATTATACATAAAATCTCATAAAATCTTATACAAAATTTATATACACCCTAAAATCATTATATATATATATATATATATATATATATATATATATATATATATATATATATATATACATACATATATATATATATATATATATATATATATATATATATATATATATATATATATATATATATATATATATATATATATATATATATATATATATATATATAGGGTGGCGCATTGAAAACGAAACAGACCGATTTGCGTCCAAATTTTTTTTTTAAGAAACGCTGAAACACGTAAATTTTAATATTAAAGGGGACATGTTTTGACATAAAACTCAACGTTGTCACATCAACCCCTTAAGGATGGTGATAACAACCCTTATATTTTAAATAAAGAACATGGGTCGAGTGTTACATAATTTGAAAGCTCTTTTTTTTCTGATTCAGCACACTATTTTTTTGGAAGTTTTATCAACGCGTTTAAACATTATTCACAGTTGAAGATGCAAAAACGCATTTCAATTCCGATAAGAAATGTGCTGATAGTCAATGTTTTGTTGGTTTGTGAACAAAAAATTGACTATCAGAACATTTCTTATCGGAATAGGAGAAATGCGGTTTATTATTTCCGTTCATCGGTCGGTTTGAGACTTGATAGTGCTACCGAAAATTAATTTAACAATGGTAAAAGAAAGAGTTGAAATGATTACTATTTTTTTAAAAAACGATGACTGTGCCAACCGTACCGCAAATTTGTTTAATGAACGACATCCGAACAGACATGTTAACAGATAATATATTTTGGAGTTATTTGCAAAGTTTCGACAAAATGGTTCAGTAGCCAACAAAAAACGGGATCCTGAACGTGAATTTCCGGTTAGAAATGAGACTACTGAGATTGAAGTTTTAGGGCAAATTGCTGCAGACCCACCTTTGAGCACGAGAAAATTGACCACTGTTTCAAACATCAAAAGAAGAACTATTCAGCGAATATTGAAGTATCATAAATTTCACCCGTATAAAACCTATCTTGTACAACAACTGAATGAAGATGATTTTAATCAGCGGCTGGAGTTTTGTGAAGTTATGACTGCACGAATAGCTCATAACGGGAACTTTCTGTTTAATATCTGTTTTTCACACGAGTGTAGGTTTTTATTAAACTCTACAGCCAATCGTCATAATTGTCGTTATTGGGCAGATAATAATCCAAGAAATTTTCACGAAGTCCACACTCAAACTCCACAGAAATTGAATGCCTGGACTGGCATTTTTGGAGACCGTTTAATCGGACCAATTTTTCTTGATGGCAATTTGAGTGGCGAAACGTATTTGGAGTTACTAGAAGATATAGTTTACCCTTTACTAATTGACACTGTTGAAAATGATGATCACTATCAAGAAAATCAATTAGTGTTTCAACAGATGGAGCTACTCCGCATTTTTCACAACGTGTTTTTGAACAAAGAGTTTCCAGGACAATGCATTGGGTGTAGAGGTGCTATTGAGTGACCCCCTAGATCACCGGATTTCACTCCTTTAGACTTCTTTCTATGGGGACATTTAAAGAGTAGAATTTACGCAACAGAACCGGAGTCTCTGGAACAATTACGACGACGCATTGTTGAAGAATGCCGTCTAATAGCTCCACAAATGCTTCAGAATGTCAGAGCTCGTTTTGAACAAAATTTGTATTTTTGTATGGAAGCTGGTGGTCAACAATTTGAACACTTACTTAAGTAAATAAACATTTTTGAACGTTTGGTTTTGTTTTTTAGTTTTTTTTTAATGAAAAATTGACTAATTAGTGCATTTCTTATCACAATGAATGAAATACGTTCTTGCAACTCCAACTGTGAATATGTTTAAACGAGTTGAGAAAACTTCCAAAAAAATTAATGTGCTGAATTCAGAAACGAAAGAGCTTCTAAATGATGTAACACTCGACCCATGTTCCCTATTTAAAATATAAGAGTTGTTATCACCACCCTTAAGGGGTTGATGTGACAAAGTTGAGTTTTACGTTAAAACATGTTCCCCTTAATATTAAAATTGACGTCTTTCAGCGTTTCCTAAAAAAAAATTCTCTAGACGCAAATCGGTCTGTTTCGTTTTCAATGCGCCAGCCTGTATATAAAGACCGTGTATGTAATTTATAGTGGATCGAGTCGTCGTTAACTGGTTGCAGAATTAACAGAAAAAGATAAAACAAATTAACAGAGAGAAAATTTCAACCCATTACAAAACCCATAAAATAGCTCTCTCTATAATACACCATTATAATCTGTATGGTCAGAATTTCCAGTGAAGTATCGATAACATTAGCCAGTCAATAAATTCCTCATTGGTTCTGAACCAATCGAACGTCACGACATAATAGCCGGCAGCGGTAGAATGGACGTTCGCACATTTGATAGCCGCGCATAACTTTAAATTACCTCTACACATACTCCATCCCCAGCACAAACATAAAGAGGCTAACGGTGAGTTATCGGATGTTCACCAACAGTCGACACCTTAGTTGCTTTGAAACGTGTTTTGTAAATCTTCTATTAGGACAAGAACGAAATTTAAAACTTTCGAAGCGCAGCAAGTTCGTTGTGATAGTAGTGAATTTTCATAAGATAATTATTCATATACTACGACGGTGTCCTGGGGTCACGTTAAAAATTATTTTCCTATAATTCTGAGATAAAAAAGTCAGAATTCTGAGATAAAAAGTCAGAATTCTGTGATAAAAACTCAGAATTCTGACATAAAAAGTCAGATAAAAAAGTCAGAATTCTGACATAAAAACTCAGAATTCTGAGATAAAAACTCAGAATTCTGACATAAAAAGTCAGAATTCTGAGATAAAAAGTCAGAATTCTGAGATAAAAAGTCGGAATTCTGACTTTTTAACTCAGAATTCTGAGATAAAAAGTCGGAATTATTCGAGAGCTATACGACACCATCCAGGCGATGCCACTTGCAAAACGTTTACCTATTGACTATTGATGTGTAATTAGGTAGGTAGCTCTGCCTGTGCCGGTTTTATAGTTAGTTGATGGTGTTAAAAATTAAAAGGAAACAAATTGGTTCATTGACTATAATTCTCGTTGCGTTAATAGACTAATGCATAGTGCATAGATGCATATATTATGATTTTACTAATTATGTATGTAAATACGTCGTCATATAAATATACAAGTATATTATTGTTTTAATCGACATTATACCTCGGAAACTCTAGCTGAATTAAAGTCAAGTCAGCCTTAGAAGCATATAAATAAATATGTTTGTGTTATTTTATCTGTAACGTCGGTTTATTTCCGCGACTATGGCCAATCACCGACGCCAAGAAGCAGTTTCACCTCGCTATCCTGGAAATTTTGCCGAACCCTGCCGTTCTGCAAGGATAGTAGGAATATTTAACGTGCCCAATATCACATGAACACGGGACCGACGGCTTTACTCCCCCTCCGAAGGGCGGAACGTGCAGACATTCAACTTGCTCAAATACAATGCCACAACCTCGGTTGATGTTAATGTTACAGTGTGTAGTGAAAAAAGTGAAAGGAGATCCCTGCAATCGAACCCAGTACCCTTCGGTTCAGAGGCACATGTTCTTACAACTGAACTACCGAGGCTCTTATAAATAAATAATCATGAGATAAACGTACGTTTGTTGTTGTTTGATGATTTGTTTTTGTTGCTCGATAAACATCATCACCATCACAATCGAAATGCGACACCATCTGTCGCAATCGAGAATCTCCGTCTGTAACTGCCCATTTTAATGCAGTGTAGCTTCCACTTTTAATCAGTATTGTACCGTATATCCAGACGTTTTACTTTTGATCTACCTCTTCCTTTTTGTCTAGGTAGTTATCTTTCAAATAAAACTACCAGGAAGATGTTTTAAAATATGTCCTATATATATGTTGCCTTTTCCTACCAATTTCTTTCAGCAAGCATTTCTATTCTGTCACCTCCTCTAACATACTTTTTTATTCGTGTTTCTATCGGTGTACCTTATTGTCTTTGTCATTTTGCTCAATGTCCACATTTCAAAAGCTTCTATTCCCTTAGTGTCCTGCTTAATTAACATCCACCCGATGACTTGATAAACCTCATCCTTCAGCTCAAAATTAAACTCAATTTTTGATAGAAATAAGAAGTATATTTTGAGAAAATGTATATCATTAACCCTGCGTTAGACGTAACATTGTTCAAAAATAAACATCAAGATTCACCCAACAATTTTTCATAGTTTTATAATAAATGTATATATATATATATATATATATATATATATATATATATATATATATATATATATATATATATATATATATATATATATATATATATATATGTAATGTGCATTCTTGAAATGACTTTCTCTTTCATGTGTTTTAAATTGTCTAATTTTAATAATAAAAATAATAAGAAGGAAATTAATTCAGCAATAACAAATAACGTGACTTTCTAAAATGGTTTTATTTTTAAGGTTCACGTTATAAGCATACGGTTTTTACATTATTTTCTGCGTGAATAATTCAATTAGTTGACACAATTTTTTTCCCATTTAATAGTCTAACTATGTTACATATTTTATTGTTACCTCTAAAAAATACACACTATAACAATTTCTAAGAAATATAAATAAAGTTATTTTTTCTTTGTGTTCTGATTGACATTGCAGCACCTGCATGTGTAGAGAGTCAGATTTGGTCGGAATTTATTTGACAAAAGTTGGGGATAGACTGGCAATTTAAAACACAAGAAAGAAAGTAATTTCAAGAATGTACATTATATATATATATATATATATATATATATATATATATATATATATATATATATATATTATAAATCTATGGAAAAATGTTGGATGAATCTTGATATTTATTTTTGAACAATGTTACGCCTAACGCAGAGTTAAGGTTATGATTTTTTCTCAAAATGTACTTCTTATTCTTATCAAAAATTGAGTATAATTTGGTTCTGAAGGGGGAGGTTTATCAAGTCAGAAGTATGGAGTGTTATAATGATGAGTTGGACGTTGACTAAGCAGGACACTAAGGGAATAGAAGCTTTTCAACCATGGACATTGAGCGAAATGACAAAGACAATAAGGTACACTGATAGAAACACGAATAAAAAAGTGTGCTAGGCTAGAAGAGGTGACAGAATAGTAATGCTTGCTGAAAGAAATTGATAGGAGAAGGTATAATATATAGGACATATTTTAAAACATCTTTCTGATAGTTTTATTTGAAAGATATATACCTAGACAAAACGGAAGAGGTAGATCAAAAACAAAGCTTCTGGAAACATGGTAGAATATTGATTGAAGGTGGAAGCTACACTGCATTAAAATGGGCAGTTACAGACGGAGATTCTCGATTGCGACAGATGGTATCCCATTTCGATTGTGATGATGATGATGATGGTTATCGAGCAACAAAAACAAACTCACGTTCATCTCATGGTTATTTAAGGGCCTCGGTAGTTCAGTAGTAAGAACGTGTGCCCCTGAACCGAAGGGTACTTGGTTCTATACTAGGGTTCTCCTTTCACTTTTTCAGTACATACTGTAACATTAACATCAACCGATGTTGTGGCATTATATTTGAGCAAGTTGAATGTCTGCACGTTCCGCCCTTCGGAAGGGGCGTAAAGCCGTCGGTCCCCTGTGCGATGCGATGTTGGGCACGTTAAATATTCCTACTATCCTTGCGCAACGGCAGGGTTCGGCAAAATTTCCAGGATAGCGAGGTGAAACTGCTCCCTGATGTCGGTGATTGGCCATAGTCGCGGAAATACACCGACGTTAGAGATACAAAAACACAAACATATTTATTTATAAACTTCTAAGGCTGACTTGACTTTAATTTAGCTAAAGTTTCCATGGTATAATGCCGATTAAAGCAATAATATGTTTGTATATTTATACGACGACTTATTTACGTACATAATTAGTAAAATCATAATATATGCACCACTATACATTAGTCTATTAACGCAACGAGAACTATAGTCAATGAACAAACTTTCTTTCCCTTTAGTTTGTAAACCATCAACTAACTGTAAAACCGGCACATGCAGAGCTACCTACCTAATTACACATCAATAGTCAATAGGTAAACGTTTTGCAAGTGGATGCTGTCGTATGAAGCTCTCGAATAATTCTGACTTTTTATCTCAGAATTCTGAGTTAAAAAAGTGAGAATTCCGACTTTTTATGTCAGAATTCTGAGTTTTTATCTCAGAATTCTGACTTTTTATGTCAGAATTCTGACTTTTTTATGTCAGAATTCTGACTTTTTTATGTCAGAATTCTGACTTTTTTATCTCAGAATTCTGACTTTTTATGTCAGAATTCTGAGTTTTTATCACAGAATTCTGACTTTTTATCTCAGAATTCTGACTTTTTAATCTCAGAATTATAGGAAAATTATTTTTTAACGTGAACCCAGGACGCCGTCGTAATATACGGCATCTTACTAAAATTAATAGTTTAAACTTACACAGACCTCGAAGATCGATTTTATAGGTCCTACTACGTGCACGTTTGAAGAATTCTTTCGAAAGTGTTACCATCGATATCTCTCTATTATCAACAAATCTTGTGTTCTAACTCTTTTAAAAAATGCTCAAAAATCAATTTTCTATGAAGCTTAAAAATTAAATTTTGCTATAAATACAGATAGTGTCTCTTTAAAAGAAACTAGTTTTACGAATTTCCAGGGGCGTGCGGTGACATTTTAAATAAGGGAAGCAATTTTCAGGAACTTACATATTTGTAGTGTAACTCAATTCTTCTGTCGTTTTTGGCAAATTCGTTAATAATGTCATAAAACTGTGGATTCTGGGACACTTCCTCGACGAAGTTATTTTCAATTGACAAAATTGAAATTTGGGAACGTCTTTCCTGTCCTGTTGAATTCCTAACAAAACTCTTGATACGTTTCAATGTAGAACAATTTCTTTCTACAGACGCACTATTAGCAGGAATTGTTAATACTAATTCACATAATTTGAATGCTTCAGAATATGCATTTTCCAATTTTAATTCTTTTAAGAAAGTTAAAGGTTCACTCGCGTTAGTTTTTGTGTCAATAACATCGGTTTCATAAGTGACTGTAAGTTCTGATCGTAATAAGGCTTTGTCAAAATAATGTCCATAGTGGTGGAATAATGATTTGGATGAATCTTCTGGGAAAGGTATCCCTACAAATCTTCCAAAATTACACAATTCAAGAAATTTCAGGTCACTGAGATGATCAAATCTGCAGTTAATTTGCTGCTGAATTTTATCTATGATTTTGTAGAAAAGGCGGAGATAAGAAGTTTCAAGGTCTCCCACATTATGAGTGCGCAGACGCTTTCTTCGTGGCTCACTTTTCCTAATTCCATTGTTTTTCTAGAACTTATCAAATTCATTCCTTTTTTGAATTATAATGGATTTAAATTCACTAATTTTCTTCAGGCAAAAACCAATGTCATTTGTTTTACATTGCAATAAGTTAAATACATTATCTGAAAACGGAAATATTTCCGAAAATTAAAATTAAAGTCTCTTTTCAAACCATCCAAAAATCCTCTAGAACTATTTATTGTTTCTGCATCCCAATTTTTGCTATTTTCTATTATGTTTTCAAAAAGTTCAATTAACGATTCACGGTGTTTAAATATAGTTCACACAAGCCGTTGAAGTTCCATCGGGTTGCAGCTACTTTGGGTAAACGTTTTTTGACAATTGAGTCTAAGGCTTGTGTGCGCTTCATAGCTTTGGAAAAAAGCAGCCATTCCACTTAGGGTAGCAAAAAAACACCTTACATTCTTTAATATGATTTATGGGATAAAATTAAATTTAATTTATGAGCACAACAGTGTACAAATAGAGCACTGGAAGACGTTTCCCGCACTTTAGCTTGAAGACCTCCTAAATGTCCGGCTATAACAGCAGCCCCATCATAGCTTTGGGCAATTAATTTATTATCAGTCTCCTCATTTTTTTTAAACAATAAAGTTATTTTGATGGAATATGGCACGTTGTTTCTACTATCACATAGGTTATTCTGGTAACCAAATTGGTACCTGCTTTCACTAAGAAGAGACATATTTGCTATTAAAAACATTTTTATGCAAATTCACTTCACGACTTTTTAAAGTTAGATGAAGCCATTACAGAAACTGTTTATTTTCAAAAGCTGCCTTAGGAAAGCTTGCTACCATCATGCACTTGCTGCATCCTGGCTTCCCCCAAACTTATAGCATAGGAGACTTGCATTATATAACCACATCAAAAACAAAGTCCTCTTAAGCTCCAGCGGCAGCAAACCCTTCTGGACTTTTGCCAAATCTATTGGGAATAATTTCTGTAAGAGCACGTTTCCACCTCTTGTCTCAAGGGATGGAATTGTTTTTACCGCCCTGGGCAAGGCTGAAGTTTTTGCCTCTTTGTTCGCCGGCAATTCTACTCTCAACTCACCTCCAAATGTTCAACCACCAACAGTCCCCAATGTCGCGCATAAAATGACGGATATCATTTTCAAAACTAAAAAGGTACGAAAGATGCTCTCTTCTCTTAATACCAGGAAAGCCTCTGGCCTTGACGAGATCCCAGCAATTGTTCTCAAAAAATGGCCACCAGAACTTGCCCATGTCCTGACTCGTCTGTTTCAAAGATCTTACAATAGAGGCATATTCCCTAGTAACTGGAAAACTGCTCGAGTACAACCCGTCCCCAAGAAAGGATCCAAAGCGCTTCCTAGCAACTACAGGCCCATTTCTCTGTTTTCAGTCGTCTCGAAAGTGATGGAAAAGTACATAAACACGAATTACTAAAATTTCTTGTAAAACACAGTCTAATCCACGACAGGCAGTATGGATTCCATCAGCGCAGATCAACTGCCGACCTCCTTTCCTTTGTCACCCATTCTTGGAACAAGTCTATGGAACTACACGGTGAATCCCAAATTGTTGCTCTAGACATATCCAAAACATTCGACCAGGTCTGGCAAACTGCTTAATAAACTACCGGCCTATGGCCTACCACGAAAACTCTGTATATGGACAGCAAATTTCCTCTAGAACCGGAGCATTTATGTTGTCGTGGATGGCCATTCCTCCAAACTGTATCCAATTAATGCAGGAGTTCCTCAAGGTCCAGTTTTAGCCCCTACTTTGTTTCTTCTCCACATCAGTGATCTCCTCTCTAGCACATCCAACCCAGTTCAGAGTTACGCGGACGACAGCACCCTCCACTCAAATATTCAATATTCTAAGCCTGTCTCTTTAGCCTAATTAGATGAGGATTGCAGACTCATGAAAAGTTCTATATCCGTGGATCTCCAAAAAATATTAGACTGAGGAAGTAGAAATCTTGTACAATTCAACCCCACCAAATCACGGTCTTGCTTTCTATCTCATAACAGATACACCAGCCTTAGACCAATCACAATGAACAACCAAGTTATTCAAGGTAATGAGTCCTTTTTACTTGTTGGCATTTCTGTGGATCGAAATCTCAATTGGCACCAACATGTCACATCAATGGCAGAAGAGGCTGCTAAGAAATTAGGTATCCTCTTCTGGGCTCGCAAATACTTTTCACCAGCTAATATCTATACCTTATATACTTCACAAATAAGACCAAACCTCGAATACTGCTCTCACATCTGGGGTGCTACTGCCGATTCTACACTCGCTGTCCTGGACTCCATTCAGAAGAGAGCTATAGGTCTCATCGGTAACCCTACCCTCATCCAAAGGTTGCCATCCCTTGCCCACCGACGTGCCGTTGGTGACCTCTCCCTCTTTTATAGATATCTGCACGGGCACTGCTCAGAGGAGCTTTCTTCCATAGTTCATCCACCTGCTGTCCCCAACAGATCTACCAGGGGAATATAGCAAATGCACCCTTTAACTGTTCAGGTCACCAGGCATAGAACATCTTGTTATGCCCGCTCTTTTGTCCCGAGGACTTCTAAGTTGTGGAATTCCTTGTCGACACATGCTTTTCCTTCTCCCCCGAACCTCCAAACCTTCAAGTCCAGAATTAACAAGTTACCTCTTTCCTCCTTGTCGACACCCACCGTACGATAGTATTTAGGCTGTAAGCCCTTGTGGTGTGTTGTTGAAATAAAAAAAATATAAAAAATATCCATCAAAGTTTTTACAGTGACGATGTTTTGTAAGCACCCGATACCTATGTACCCAGAGTATCACGCCAGCCTCTACTGAAACTAAAGCAGCAACAGCGAGTAATGGATAGATTTCCCCTTTGTTTGCACACCGTCATATTCAGTCTTTGATGTCTGCCATGTAACAGGACTCCCACAACTGGTGACGAAGTACGGGAATAACGACATCGACCATTTCACTGATTCAATAATGGTTGTCAATATAATTATCCCACACCTGACGTTAATTATCCTATATCTGATGTGACGCAACAAGCTTCTGGTGCAGGCTTCACAGGTTTAACGTGTACATGTATTATAATAGACTGGAGCTGGGCCTACCATTTGCAGTGTGCAGTACACAATGTTTGCGAGCGGGGATGCTTGTTAATTCTATTGTTGCTTGGTAGTTCTATTATTAGCATATTCCTCTGACGTATATTATGCGAAATAAAGATATAGAGAAAAAGTCTCGACATGTGTATTTGGTGTCGAACGGTCTCACAAAGTAACGGCAACAAAAACTAATATGTGTCATGCAAATTATCATTTTAGTGAATTTTCTTTAAAAAAATTACTGATGAGGAGATCCCGACTATTGCATTTTGAAAAAAAAATCTATAAAGGAGCGCGAACTAGACCCCTAGTGCCCATATCCGAGGTAAGTTTCGATTTTTATATGTTTATATATATATATATATATATATATATATATATATATATATATATATATATATATATATATATATATATATATATTATACTGATTGGTAATTGGCTTTGAATTTTATTTTATTAATTTATTTTATTTTTATATTATATATATTTTATATTTTAATGCCCCACTGTTGGGCGTCAATTATATAATTATATAATTATTGGCTTTTAATTTTTATATTTACTATTGTTTTTATATTAATTTTTATTTTATTTTATGCCCTATTAAAATGATATTTGATATTTTATTATTACACCATGTATTATGGGTGACTCTGTATATTATTTGTGTGAAACTTTATCTGAATAAATATTTTTTATGACTCTTGTATTTATGTGATTTAAGCTATCTCAGGGTTATTTGGGTTGCCTATCCTTCTATTATATATACATATATGTATGTCAAATAAATTATATTCAAATATTTTATTTACTTACTTATCTCAGTGGTGAGTTCTGCTAAAATAGGAAGAAAGTAGCCTGCAAATATTTATAGTAGCCTTATTATCTTATTATGGGTTTTCAAAGAACTACGTTTCAAAATTCTTAAACAAATTTTATTGGCACAATTTCAAATTTAAAATCTAAACTTTAAACGGATCCGTTGTTCTAATTATCAAACTAATATCAATTAACATGATTAAATTTAGTATCCGAATTTACGGCTTTCATTCAATTGTTCTTATTAATAAATATGGATCCTTGACCTGCACTCCCTCTGTATTCGCAATGTTGAACTATGGTTAAATTATCCCATAAGATTTCTACTTTATGCGTTTAAATCTTAATTTCCCATAAACACATTTGCATAAAATGATATTTGACAGAATGGGCTGTCTTTTTATTGAAATATTTGTCTGGTTGAGCTGCTATACATTAAATAAAATAAATCTCTAACCTTGGCTTCCTCGCTAATGGTATTGGGTATCCTCAAATGTACGTATTATTGATATATTTACTGCTTATCTCGTACTTCCTTACGTTAAAAACTTGATATAACGTCTCTTCTTTGTTTTAGCGGCAAATTGAATTTCCCTTGGACAATTTATACTTTAAAATATTTATATTAAAAAATGGGAAGCAAGAATGACGCGCTCTCGCATCTAAATTTCATCAACAACCAACAATAATTCATAACAAAAGCGGAAATGTTGCCCAAATTCATCTCACATTTGGTGTTTCCTGTCTGTTCATGGCATTCTCTCTTCCAATTAGGTAATTAATACGTTTGACAGCTAATCTCCTTGGAAACCGTCGTGTAAGTAGAAAATAAATCCTTATTCTTAAAAATGACATTTGGCCTAACCTTACTTTTTTAATCTAATTATAGTCAATAACAAATTCATTAAATTCATATGCTGCAATCTTGATTTCAAAGTTCCACAACACACTAAACACGGTCTTTAGAAACTTCCAGTTCATTGTTTTTATAAACACAGACACATATATGGGTACATTTCAGTTCATTGTTCACATAAATAAAACTAAATTTACATATTGAAAACATCATACAACATTTGTTTTGTTCATTACCTTCAGGTAATTGATTTTATAACATAATTCTTTGGTATGTATTTCATGCTTAATATTTCAATCTATCTACATATAGATTTCTGGCTCTTTTGATTTCACTTTAACTGAGATATTTTCCAAATTGCTAGTTAAACTTTTTAAGACTCATTTAATTATCATTCCAACAAATTATGGCTATATATCTTTCATTGCTTCTCCAAATAACACTGACTAACAATAATAGTGAATGTGCTTGTGTTTTAATGTTATTATTTTGTTTTCTGTTTTAGTGTACAGTAAAATATGTCGAACGATGTGGATATGTATACAATATACAGAGAACCCATATGCATTACGTGTAAACCGTAAGTATTTTACTTATTACTGACCAGTGGTACAACTACTACCCCCCATCACTAATCTGATCACCCAATTTTTTTAATCAATAATCAGAATTTAACATTATCATAGTAGTTTCCGTAAGGGTTTTCATTTTTGTTTTTATAACTTTTATATGGCCTTAGCAATTCTCAGCACAACACCCCCCAATTTTGCAGACATTATTTCGATTCTCGAAAGTAATGGAAGCAAAATTTACATACGTGCTGATATTTTATTTTCATTGTTATTGATAGAAGTGGAATATATCTTGTATATTAAATATTCCTCTAATTTTTCCTGTGATTGGGTCTTTGATTCCACAACTATTAACTGGGTTTTCTGTTGTGATCTCGAATGGACCCTCAAATGGCATCATTAACTTGGCACTAATATTTTTCTTATAGTTCGAGGTTCGCAATGCCCTTATGATTACTAAATCTCCTCTTTTAAATGTCGATTTCTTAGATTTCCTTTTCAAAAACCTTTTTGCACATTTCTCTGCACGTCTCTCATTTAATTTATTGACCATTTTTACTACTTCTTCGTAGGTTTTACTATTTTGTTGGAGCCATTTTCTTTCAGGCATGACACCTTTGAATAGATAAATCGGTGATTGTCCAGTCATTGTATGTGGACTATTATTAAGTAATTCTTCTATTATATTTAGCTTATCTTGCCACTCTTTGTGATCGCTGTGTACCATTATCCTCAAATAATTGTTAAGTTCTTGTATATATCTCTCAGAAATGTTTGATTGTGGATGACGAATACTTGTAAATCATAATGTCACTTGGTATTGTTGACAAATTCTTTTATTTACGGTTTTCCTAGTTTCACGTTTGGTTTCTCGGGTCTTCTTGTTCATACTTTTCTTCTCATCAGTGTACAACGACGTTTTATTTTATTCAACTTTATTTTCTCGGATTAGCAGCTTTTTAATAAATATTTTCTCCATCTGGTATAGATATATCTCAATTTATTTCTTACATGGTTTCCTTTTTTTTTTTGTACCTTATCATCTATCCCCTAAATCTTCTTTATTTTAACATTTCTTCATTTTAACACTATATTTCTATATTAATTCATTTTCATATACTTATTTCAATATTTATTATTCATTTTATTCATCATAACCTCTCTTGGGCCTTTTTTCTTCTTTATACTGGTTTCGCTACTCCAACTATAATTCTTTTCCTCATTCTTTACCATATATCTTTAGAATTCTTCAAAATTTTATCTTCTTATCCATTTTCTTATATATATATATATTTTTTTTTGCTTGCTTCATATGATCCTCTGCGTTCACTGTCATTGTCATTTTCTTATTTCTCTTTCTTATTATACGCCTCGAGTTTTCCCTATACGTTACTTCTCTTTTGTGCTCACAGCCCCTTTTTATATATATACATATATCTTATTCCTTTCTTTTGCCTCCTGGCCTTTTGATTTTCAAAATTATTTGTCTCTTTCTTTCGAAATTGTTCAATTAATTCAAAATCCTTGCTCTCCTGGTCTTTTTATTTGGTGGATTAATTTCCTTTATTTAAATTCATACAAGTCGTTTAGGTTATTTTATTGTTTCGTCTGTTCCACTTACTATTTGTTTAAAATTTTGAATTTTGAATGGTTATTTATCCGAAAAACTTTTAGTTCAGTTTATAGACGTGATCTTGGTCTATGATTGTTGTAATTTTTAGTAATTTCCTTGATCATTTCTGTTTTTATCCCTGTTTTGATACTGATCATTTTCCCGGTAGTTTCTTCTACTTTCGCCATGTCGATTATTCTTATTAAGTTTTTTCTTGTCATTATTTTCATTATCTCCCCAATTTTTGCTTGTCGGTTTCCTTCTCTATTTATACTTATCGGGAGCCTTTGCACGTAATTAATGGATTGGTCGAGTGTTCGCACGTTTTTATTCCCTTTATTCTCCAATTTCAGGTTTATATCTGTTTCTTCTCTTAAATTCTTCAGTTTTCCATTCGTTTCTCTTAATTTCTCTTCAATTTCAGTTTCATATCTCTCTCTTTTTCGTTTGCGCATCTTTCTTTCACTTCTTATCTGCTGACTTCTTACGTTTCCTCTCTCTATCATTTTCTCCATTATTTTCTTGCATACTGTATTCATTTCGGTTTCTATTTTCTGGCAATTTTGTTGACATTTCTGTTTTGCCTCGTCCACATCACTTCTTATTTGTATAATTATCACCTCGTTGTCCTTTTCCAAGGTGCTTTGTTTCCTATTCATTTCCTCAATGAGATATTTCTCACTCTCTTCTATTTTTCCTGCCATCCTGTTTTCCATATCTTGCTTGAGTTTTTCTATATTTTCTTTCGTTTCTTCTCTGAGATCTTGAATGTTTCTATACAATATAGTATCATTTTCTTGTAATTTATTCATATCCGTTTTGATTTCTGTTGTTACATTCTGTATAAATACTTCTAGATTTTTCATATCTTCTTGCTTTGCCATTTTATCACTCAGGTTTTCTTCTTGTTTCTGCAATTTTTCATTCATGTTTTCATTTATACTATCCTTTATTTTATTCATATTTCTCTCTTGCTCGGCCATTTTATTATTTATACTTTCCATATTTTGTCGAAACATACTTGCCATTTGTTGCAATAAATTTTGTTCCATACTTGGCGTTTCTTCTTGTGCGTTCGGTTCTATCGTTTCAGTTTCTTCACTCTCCTCCGGTTTATCTGGTATTTCCTCCTGCGATACGGTTTCTTTTACTAAAATTTCTTCTGTTTTCTCTTCTCCTGTGTCTCCTTCATCAAATTGTTCCTCCTGCTGTATTTCTTCAGTCTTTTTTGTTTTTCTAGCTCTTGTTTGCTTTTGTTGCGACATTTTTATGTTTAAATTTCTTTATTTAGGATGGTCAGTAATTAAATTTTTGTTTTTCAGGTCTGGCTCTACCTATGTTAAGAATTCCTGTGCCCAGATGTTGCAGTTTGATCCCCTGTTTGGCTGTGCCTGGACGTTATGGCTAGTTTCCCCTATTTTTGCTGTGCCCGAACGTTGCGGCGCCAATTATACTGATTGGTAATTGGCTTTGAATTTTATTTTATTAATTTATTTTATTTTTATATTATATATATTTTATATTTTAATGCCCCACTGTTGGGCGTCAATTATATAATTATATAATTATTGGCTTTTAATTTTTATATTTACTATTGTTTTTATATTAATTTTTATTTTATTTTATGCCCTATTAAAATGATATTTGATATTTTATTATTACACCATGTATTATGGGTGACTCTGTATATTATTTGTGTGAAACTTTATCTGAATAAATATTTTTTATGACTCTTGTATTTATGTGATTTAAGCTATCTCAGGGTTATTTGGGTTGCCTATCCTTCTATTATATATACATATATGTATGTCAAATAAATTATATTCAAATATTTTATTTACTTACTTATCTCAGTGGTGAGTTCTGCTAAAATAGGAAGAAAGTAGCCTGCAAATATTTATAGTAGCCTTATTATCTTATTATGGGTTTTCAAAGAACTACGTTTCAAAATTCTTAAACAAATTTTATTGGCACAATTTCAAATTTAAAATCTAAACTTTAAACGGATCCGTTGTTCTAATTATCAAACTAATATCAATTTACAATGATTAAATTTAGTATCCGAATTTACGGCTTTCATTCAATTGTTCTTATTAATAAATATGGATCCTTGACCTGCACTCCCTCTGTATTCGCAATGTTGAACTATGGTTAAATTATCCCATAAGATTTCTACTTTATGCGTTTAAATCTTAATTTCCCATAAACACATTTGCATAAAATGATATTTGACAGAATGGGCTGTCTTTTTATTGAAATATTTGTCTGGTTGAGCTGCTATACATTAAATAAAATAAATCTCTAACCTTGGCTTCCTCGCTAATGGTATTGGGTATCCTCAAATGTACGTATTATTGATATATTTACTGCTTATCTCGTACTTCCTTACGTTAAAAACTTGATATAACGTCTCTTCTTTGTTTTAGCGGCAAATTGAATTTCCCTTGGACAATTTATACTTTAAAATATTTATATTAAAAAATGGGAAGCAAGAATGACGCGCTCTCGCATCTAAATTTCATCAACAACCAACAATAATTCATAACAAAAGCGGAAATGTTGCCCAAATTCATCTCACATTTGGTGTTTCCTGTCTGTTCATGGCATTCTCTCTTCCAATTAGGTAATTAATACGTTTGACAGCTAATCTCCTTGGAAACCGTCGTGTAAGTAGAAAATAAATCCTTATTCTTAAAAATGACATTTGGCCTAACCTTACTTTTTTAATCTAATTATAGTCAATAACAAATTCATTAAATTCATATGCTGCAATCTTGATTTCAAAGTTCCACAACACACTAAACACGGTCTTTAGAAACTTCCAGTTCATTGTTTTTATAAACACAGACACATATATGGGTACATTTCAGTTCATTGTTCACATAAATAAAACTAAATTTACATATTGAAAACATCATACAACATTTGTTTTGTTCATTACCTTCAGGTAATTGATTTTATAACATAATTCTTTGGTATGTATTTCATGCTTAATATTTCAATCTATCTACATATAGATTTCTGGCTCTTTTGATTTCACTTTAACTGAGATATTTTCCAAATTGCTAGTTAAACTTTTTAAGACTCATTTAATTATCATTCCAACAAATTATGGCTATATAT
Source organism: Tillus elongatus (assembly GCA_964006375.1). Taxonomy (NCBI): domain Eukaryota; kingdom Metazoa; phylum Arthropoda; class Insecta; order Coleoptera; family Cleridae; genus Tillus; species Tillus elongatus. The sequence continues at coordinate 128,617,874 of OZ023267.1, forward strand.
CTTTCATTGCTTCTCCAAATAACACTGACTAACAATAATAGTGAATGTGCTTGTGTTTTAATGTTATTATTTTGTTTTCTGTTTTAGTGTACAGTAAAATATGTCGAACGATGTGGATATGTATACAATATACAGAGAACCCATATGCATTACGTGTAAACCGTAAGTATTTTACTTATTACTGACCAGTGGTACAACTACTACCCCCCATCACTAATCTGATCACCCAATTTTTTTAATCAATAATCAGAATTTAACATTATCATAGTAGTTTCCGTAAGGGTTTTCATTTTTGTTTTTATAACTTTTATATGGCCTTAGCAATTCTCAGCACAATATATATATATATATATATATATATATATATATATATATATATATATATATATATATATATATATATATATATATATATATATCTATATATATATATATATATATAAATAATGATTTATTGAACAAATATACATTTCTCACAAAGTAACTTACAAGACTAATCAAGAGCCTGGTTGTTCAATAACGTTAAAAGTCACGTAAGTCGAAGACTTGTTGGTGATACTTGTAACATCATTCTCTCTAAAAATAAGCTAGTGCACACTCTGACACTGTAACAAAATACAAACAAAAACCAAAACTGCAGACGAACTCCAGCGATTCGCGGAAAATATAAAAAAAACATAACTATGCTTTTTCGACTATAGATAAAATCTCTTTTCCCAAATGTTTTAAGCCACACTATGGGTAACCTACACACACACACATGCGCGGGCCCACAGGTCAGACGCCAGGCACAAGAAACAACAAAATACAAAGGAAAGACCACTACACCAGCATATTAACCTCCACGACCCTGTGGATTACTTCACGATCTACTCCAACTATCCACTTTTTTAAACCGACTTTAAAACCTCGAAGTCCATGCTGCTGGCGAATTTGGGCTGGTATAGAATTATATGTTTTTACGCAAAGGTAAGCATAGGAACGCTGTGCAATTGTCTTCCTAGCTCTTTCAGTTTTAGATGGGTGTGCGCAATGTCTCGTATTATAGTTGTGACTCAACTCCTTCAATTCACATCGATGAATATGCTGGTATACAGCAGCATTAAAGTAGAAAAGCTACCTAATACCCAGTAGTTTTGTCTCAGCGTATAAAACATCCGTGGCATATGTGCGCTCTTTACCATAAATCACCTTGATGAGACAATTTTGAGCAATCTGTAATTGAGATATATGACACCTTGCAGCACCACCCCAAGCTATTATAGCATATCGTAAATGACTCTCCACTAAATAATAATATAGAGTCCGCAGGTGTTTGATGTGTAGCATCTCTTTCAATACTCCAAATTTTACCATCACAGAGCGAATCTTTTTAGTTATATTTAAAATGTGGTGCTCCCATTTCATGTGTGAATCTATAGTAACACCCAAATACACCGCATGCTTCACACTTTTTATCTTTATGCCATCACATATTTCCAAGGCGGTAAAAGTTGGCAAGTTCCTTTCGTAGCATGAAAATAGTATATATACTGTCTTCGCCGCATTTACAGTTAACAATCGGTTTTGAAACCATTCCAGGATTTTTCGAAAATCCGATTCAACTGTAGATTTAAGTATATCCCATGATGCTGCGTTATAAAATATATCAGCATCATCCGCGTATCCAACTATCTTTCCTAACGATCTAACATAAAAAAGGTCGTTTATATAAATATTAAATAATAAGGGTCCTAGAATAGTTCCTTGCTGAACACCACAGTTCATTTTTACCACATCACTCAGAACACCATTCACACACACCACCTGATATCTGTCAGACAAATAGCTTTGCAATAGCTGTTGTTGTCTCCCCCTAAACCCAATTTTCTCCAGTATTTCAAGCAATCTTGTGTGATCAACCATATAGAATACCTTTTTTAGATACACCAAGACACACAATGAAGGTCTGGTGTTATCCAGACTGTGATATATATTACTCGTCAGTTCAATTATGGCATTATGCGTAGATGTCTTTGTCCTGAAGCCATACTGCCTCTCTGATAATAATCCATATTTATCTAGATAACCAACGAAGCGTTTTTTCAGGAATCACTCAAAGACTTTAGCAATACTGGAAATCAGTGATATCGGTCTATAGTTAGCGGTATCCAGCATATCTCCTTTCTTAAATAAAGGTTTGATAACACCCATTTTAAAAGCTCTAGGGAATATGCCCTCGTCTATACACCGATTTATAATAAAAATCAGAGGAATGACAATCTCATCCATTATTTCTTTCAGTGTCTCTGCCCTTATTCCGTCGTACCCGGGTGCCTTGTGGTCCTCAGTGTCTTCACAATTGATTTAATCTCATCCTCTTCTGTTCGCAATATCACCAATGACTGACTCACCCGCGCAGACGACACCAACTTATTGAAGACAGATATCCTGCTTGCCAAATCATTTCCCACACCTGAAGAATATTTATTAAATTGATTAATAAATATTCTTCAGGTGATTGAATAACTTTAAAGCAGCATAACTTGTGTTTTTCAAATAGAACACCCTCTTTTTTATGGATTATTCAGGTAGATAATTAAATTTTGCATCGACGTAATATCTTTCTATAGCTGTAGTTGATAGTTTTTGAGTTATAGTGGTTTATTTTAGTTTCCTTGTAAAAATAATGGTACTGTCAGAGGGGCGCAGAGAATGAAACAACTAATATTTATTGTCAGATGACAGATAAACGTCACCTAACCAAAACTATACTATTTTGAGTTCTCAGGTGTTTGAGCCAAGTCTTATGTTCTAACTTTTGTGTTATTTAATTTAAAATAAATTATAATACTGAGGAATTAGTTGATAAGACACTTATTATAGCCGATTGTTAGCGAAATTGTTTTTTAGCATCTCGTGTATACGCACAAACATATTCGAACCGAAGACATCCTCAGGAAAAATGTTTCGTCAAATTGTTGTACCGTTTTTTCGAACTGATAACGCCAATTTTGAAATGTCCACACGCAAAGCGAGAGTAAACGGCAATGAAGAAAACGAATTTTCCATTGTTGCATCGGCATTAGATAATCCGCACACAAGCGTGAGGAAAGTTGCTGAAGAATTAGGAATATCAAAATCTTCAGTGAACAGAACATTGAGAAAATACAAGTTTTTGTGAGTGGGCGATAGCTAAGTACAATGAAAGCGATATTTTTTTAATAACGTGATGTTCATTGATGAATCTTCATTTTCAAGTTGTGGCAGGGTTAACGGGCACAACTTTCATTATTACGCTTCAGAAAATCCGAACTTTTGCAGATCGGTTGACAGCCAGCACCGTTTTACGATAAATGTTTGGGCTGGAATAATTGGGACTAATCTTATTGGGCCATACTTCTTAGATGGGCACATCTTCGTATATTGGAGGAAGATGCAGAGGCTTTTTTGGAAGATTTGCCTCTAGATAACAATCGACGTATGTGGTTTATGCAGGACGGGGCACCAGCACATTATGTCATAAACGTTCGCCGATTTTTAAATGATCGGTACCCCAATAAATGGATAGGGTGAGGTGGTCCCGTCTCGTGGCCTGCAAGGTCTCCTCACCTCACATGTCTAGATTTGTTCCTATGGGGCTATTTCAAGGAAATTGTGTATCAAACACCTTCCAACACCCCACAGGAACTAAGAAATAAAATTGCAGTCGCGTGCAGGGCAATAACTTCGCAAAGGTTGAGCAATGTTTAAGAAGAATTCTTAAGGAGGGTCAGATTGTGTATTCAGGTCAATGGGCAAATTTTCGAATAGTTCTAATGTATCGCTTTCTTTAGATTATTTTTTCTGTTAATGACCGTGGATTATTATTATTATAGTTATGTTATTATGGTTTACTTCACTTTCTGGTTCGCATAATTAAAACTACCTTTCTTAAACTGTGTTTCACTTCTATGGTAAAAGTATTAATAAGTCTATAATATAACAATCATTGCATGTAGTTGCATTCGATAAGTTTTTGTGTCGACACATTATCTAGTTACGAGGATAGGATCAAGTAACTTGCATCATAACTAGCACATTTATTTGGTAATTCTATTCAAATTATTATTAAAACAAACATTTATTAGACGGAAGTAAGCTCAAACAATGGAGATATAAAAACTGCTGACTTCCGTGTCAAGAAGACGTTTAGGTGTCACCTGACATTGTTCACATGCTCTGTGCCTCATACACTGACAATCTGACAGTACCATTATGTATCTCATACAGTGACAATCTGACAGTACCATTATTTTTACAAGCGAAACTAAAACAAACCACTATAACCCAAAAACTAGCAACTATAGCTATAGGAAATCCTATGCTAAGTCGATGCAGAATTTAATGGTCTACCTGACCAATCAATACCTCTCTATTAGTGATTTTTTAAAATAAAAATTCACCAAAAAACATTTATTTATTTCCAATGGTTCAGGCGTAATGAATTTATGTATAGACCACTGCCACCCCGATTTTTTGCAAAAAATGTGACATGTGTCAAAAGTATGACAGATACGTGCTGACAACTTTAACTTTCTGAATTCCGAATTTAATGCAGAATCCAAGTATGTAATCAAAATGGGGTCTTTCCATTAAAAAAAAAGAAGGTGGAGCTCATTTCCGGTATTTCCGGAAGTGCCGCCATTTTGGAAATATTTTACTTAGACTTGCAACCGTTGATCGCGGCTGACCAAATTTGATAATAATACGATTTCACCTATATATATATATATATATATATATATATATATATATATATATATATATATATATATATATATATATGTATATATATATATATATATATATATATATATATATATATATATGTATATATATATATATATATATATATATATATATATATATATATATATATATATATATATATATATATATCTCACCGTTGGTAATTTTTCCTACGAAAATTTCTAGCAGTTACAAGCATTTAATGAAAAAAGTTTTGATTGCCACTGGAGATAATAGGAGCGCACAAGACCAAAATATTGAGTGTGGCAAACTAAATCTATTAAATATTACAAACACAAATTAACTCTTCTTTGCGCAAAAGGATTAAGAAATACAAGAAAAATCAATTTGAATATTTTATAATTTTTCTTCTGAAAATATGAAAGTGAAATTTTGAAACGTCAAAATTGGTGATTTTTTAGCAAAGATTCTGGACATGATGCGTGGAAAGTATTGCATGAGATGTCTTTGGCAACATCCTAGATTTATGTTTCAACTGTTACCCAATTGATTAAAATGTTTGAAAAAATGCACTTGAAATAAAGCTACTGATTACAAATAACCCCGCGATTAAACAACAAGGATGCTTATCGTATATCTCAGAACGCTACCTTTATACAAAATATTTTTTAAGCTTTTCTGATCCACACAATTTATAATAATTACTATAATATGAATAATAATATTAACGACAACAGCAATAAAAATAATGACTACTTACAGCTGGAAGAGCGAAGAAGGAGATGGCGAAAACAGAGAAGCAAGAGGCGACTATCTTGCCCATCCAGGTTCTGGGCACCGTATCCCCGTATCCGATCGTCGTAACCGTAATCACTCCCCACCAGAGGGCATCCGCGTAGCTGGCGAAGTCACCAGTGTTCTTGCCATCCGCTCCCACGGCATCTTTTTCCGCTAGATACACAAAGTAGCTGCTGAATATCAGACCCAGAAAACCGATATATAAAGTTGTTATCAGCTCCTGCAAGAAAAATATTACATAATAAACAATTATGTAAGGAATAAGTTTTAAACTGTTTAACGTGTGAATGCAGAATGCCAATTAAGTAATATACATAAGTGAGGGTAGGACTGCAAAAGTGGATATAAAGCTAAATGGCCGAGAATTATACTAGATAGATAGATAGATATCATTTATTAACTCAATATATATAGTCAATTTAACTATATTACCCGTTGGGTGTTGAGCTTATCATTTGTACAATATAAATAAATCAAAACAAATTCTACATATAATACATCCCTATTTTATACAACACATTTCTAGTAAAGTAAATCCAAAACTAAAAGTTCATATTGAAAAATTCTTCCATGGTATATATATAGGATTCTGTTCCAATATATTTTTTAAGATTTTTTTAAAATGCTTGTTTGTTTCATCTCGGATTGTTTTTGGAATCTTGTAAATTTTTATTAAAGTAAATTTTGCATTTTTCTGTAGCCGAGTGACTCTTATTCTGGGCAGGTTTAAATTTTGTTTTCCACGTAGCTCGTAGTCGTGAACTTGTATATTTGTAGAAAATATGTCCATATTTTGTTTCACAAAAAGTGAAGCCTCCAGTACATAAATGGCATAGCTGGTAAGTATATTATTTTCTTTAAAATAATTTCTACAACTATGATCTTGTTTCAGATTAAACATTGATCTTATGCATCTCTTCTGTGCTAAAAGCAGCTTATTCATATTTACTGAACCGCCCCACAGTATTACCCCATATCTCAATATAGATCCAACCAATGCATTATAAGCTGTAATCACTGTAGCTTTAGAAGATGCTTTAGAGAGCGTTCTCAAAAGGTACGTGCTTTTTGAAATTTTCTTGGCCAATTCGTCTATATGGTTCTTCCAGTCCAGTTTTGCGTCTAGTTTTAATCCAAGAAACTTTGCTGAGTATACCAATGGAACGGATTTTGAAGCTTCCAATTCAATATTCTTTTTTTCTTCTTCCTTTGCTTTGGTGTTGAACTCAATGACCGTTGTTTTATGAAGATTCAATGTCAGGTTATTCACCGTGAACCAATACTGTATTTTAGACAAAACTTGTTGTATGTCAGTCTTAAGTCTGGGGATGTTATGATCTGAAAAAACAATTGCGGTATCATCCGCATACATAACATAATAATAATAATAATAATAATAATAATAATAATAATAATAATAATAATAATAATAATAATAATAATAATAATAATAATAATAATAATAATAATAATAATAATAATAATAATAATAATAATAATAATAATAATAATAATAATAATAATAATAATAATAATAATAATAATAATAATAATAATAATGTTTATTGTAGCACACTTTATACAAGCCAATACAGATTATAGAAAATTGCAAAAAATATATAATTATTCAAACAAGACAGACAGCACAGCATGGAACACAATGAGTTACAACAATACATAGTTCAAAAATCCACTGAAAACGAGCATTATTTGTGGATATTTTTAAAATTATTGTTTTCTATCTCACTCGCTCGACCCTGCCGTCAGCCAGACATATGTCAGATACATCAGTAATGCCAAAGACGACGTGCATAGTGCCCTTCCCTGCGCACATACAGGCTGTTCAGCGGTTAAGTTCAATATTAGTGTTATTATGCACGTTAGAAAAAAATGTCATTACAAAAATTATCGAGAATCACAGACTGCAGGTTATAAAATTATTTGTGATTATACAGGATGTCCGATTATTGCAAACCAAAGCAAACATAGTTTTAGTGAATTTTCTTTAAAAAAAAATCACTATGAGGAGATCGCGACTTTTGAATTTTGAAAAAATTTCTTCAAATGAGCGCTATTTGGGACCCCTATAACCCAAATCCGAGGTCGGTTTCAGACTTTATATGTTTATATATATATATATATATATATATATATATATATATATATATATATATATATATATATATATATATATATTTATTTATTTACGTGTCACACCGCTAACTCAGAAAATAATGCACCGATTTTAATAAAATTTGTTGAGTACCTTCCTTTCGCAAGTGGCTTTGACAAGTTCGTTATCCAGAAAAATCGGACTAGTTTTTCCCGTAACATTTTGCGTTTTCTTTCGAAAAAAAATTATATATATATATATATATATATATATATATATATATATATATATATATATATATATATATATATATATATGTTTATATATTTATGTGTCACACCGATAACAAAAAATAATGGACCGATTTTGATAAAATTTGGTGAGTACCTTCCTTTCGCGAGTGGCTTGGATAAGTTCGTTATCCAGGAAAATCCGCCAAAGTTTTTCCGGAAAATTTTGTGGTCTTTTTCGAAAAAAATCGAAAAAAATTTATATCTCCGGAATTAACAAAGTAAACGAAATTTGGTACACGGGTTTATATCGTTATATGTAAGCTACCTACCAAAATTTAGCGCTGTCGGTTAAAGGACAAAAAAGTTACAGGCATTTAAAGAAAAATAAATTTGGGTTTTCCTCAAAACGTCAAAGTCGCGATTTTAAACGTCAAAATTGTTAATATTTAGGCAATGAACCTGAAATTAATATGATCTATGGAAGGAAAATGTCTCAAGAATAATGTTTTACAAAGCCTGAGCTCTTAGTTTCAATCGTCATTGTCCTTCATTTTACTAAAATATTTCCAGAAAATTCATTTCAAATAGACCCTTTCTCTGATACTTTAGCAGTAGTGTTGGCTATAGAGTTTATCGTTTAATGGTATATCATTTTTGTCGAATTATCTTAAAAATTCATTAAAGCGCAATATTTCCGTTATTATTCAAGTTACATAAAAAAGTTGTATACATTAATTGTAGGGTGTCTTAAGCTACATCTTAAAAAATATTTCCACAATTACAGGGTGGCCCATAAGTCGTTGGTGATTCAAATTTTCTTTTTTTTAGTGAATTTTTTTAATCGAACACGCCCTATGTAATTGCATTTTTGTATTTTCCATCGAAATATAATACATCTTTGTAAGAAAAGAAATTCGGGACGCAGCAAGTGCGTTATGGTAGCAAATTTTCATTAAATGCTTCAAATTGTGAATCAATTTGCTATTAACCTATAAGGTTGACCAGAAAACCAGTTTTTTCGGGAAAAATTTAAGTTTACTTACGGAAATTTTTGTACATTTTCAAACAATAAAGTTATTTTGATGAAATATGGTACATTGTTTCTAATATATAAATTATACTGGTAAACAAATTTGGTGCCTGCCTTCTTAAAAAAACATATTTGCTATTAGAAACATTTTTATGAAAATTCACTACCATAACGCACTTGCTGCGTCCAGAGTTTTTTTTCAATTGTGCAATGTGGAAGTTCTTTATGGAGAAACGGTGTTGGTAAGTAGTTTCTCTTTCTATAGACTTCTGCAAGGTGAGTTTTTTACAGTTTGTATTTGTAGCTCCGTTGTAGCATGTTTACTTTGCACAGAACCTCAAATTTACTTTAGGTCTCTTAACTGTATTGTGGAGTTGAGATCACAGCATTTGTCGGATGGTTAATGCATAAAGGGGTTCCTCTAAGCATGTTTCTGAATTTTTGTGATTTTTCAAATATTTTTAGAAGATGATTATGTTATACATTGTAAAGAGGATAATTTTCTTTGTTTTTTCATGCAAAAATCCAATATAGCGCTCACTATAAAAACGAAAGTGAACTATCTAATTTCTAAAAATAGTAGACCTAGGAAAAAAAAATAACAAAAAAATCTATACCTCATAAAAATAATATTACCAAATTTTGAATTGATTGTTATAATAGAAAAGAGTTAACAGTTTTCAAAATCAGAATTTTCCTTTTTTTTAATATTTCTGAAACGGTCATTTTTTTGGGTTTATTTAGATCTTCAAAATAGCCGTTAAAATGGGTGGCTTTTTTATAATTTAACTAACTCTCTATCGCTAACCGTTTACGAAATCCCAAGACTGAACATTGAAAAGAGGGACACGCTGTATAATATTGTATTCGGTCAAGAAAACAAAACAAAAATGTTTCTAAGCTGGCCACTAACCTGTCTGTGTATAAAGACGACAGAACCCAAAAGTCTCCAGGTCCCTCCCTGTCTATCAACATGCAGCATCCTGAGTATCTGCAGGAATCTGATACCTCTGATGGCAGAGGTGGCGAATACCTGACCATTTGAACCAAGAGTTAGTACCACTATCGATGCTACTACCACTATTAAATCTGAAAAGAAAAAAAAAATGCACTGCTCAAAATGTTTGAAGACTAGAATAATATTCAAAATATGTTGTTATATATTATATATACAGGTGTTTCAAAAATGATGGTCTATGTTACAGATGCACATTCAGCACAAAAGAGTAGACTATTTTTTTATATAAACATGGGTCCGCAAATGCTTAGTTTTTTAAATCCTGCGTGTTAAAGTTATTTGTTTTTGTCAGTTTTTCACGAATAAGTCCGAGTCAAATTAAGATGTTGACGTGACAATTGGCATGTGGGGGTTTTCGAGGGCAAGAAATTTAAATATGTTATTGTTAATAACACTGCTGGCAGAGGGCGCCACCTGTAAGAAATAGCTTGCATTCAGTTGGCTATAATTTTTTGACACCCAGTAATATCGACCTACCGTATAGCTACATTGCATATATATATATATATATATATATATATATATATATATATATATATATATATATATATATATATATATATATATATATATATATATATATATATATATATATATATAGAGAGAGAGAGAGAGAGAGAGAGAGAGTGGAGTGTATATATATATATATATATATATATATATATATATATATATATATATATATATATATATATATATATATATAGAGAGAGAGAGAGAGAGAGAGAGAGAGAGAGAGAGAGAGAGAGAGAGAGAGTGGAGTGAAATTCTTTTTTAATTTGGTTTTTTCTGTATAACCATTCGATGCCTTGGTGGTACATAGGAAAGTACCTAATATATTATCACATTTTAACTTCATCTTCAGGTGGATCACTGAACCTACGTTTTATTTTTAAATAGTGATTTTTTTGCGAGATATTATTTGAAGTAGACATAGTAGACAGGCACCTCCGACCTCCGTTTGTTCATTTTAACGTCGCCAACACATTTATTTGCACTACACACACGTCACACATCACACATTCCTCATTTCCATGGGCGTCTGTCTGCTTCTCTCATCCTGACCCCTCTGATATCTCAGAAAACGTCACCGAAATTATCCAAGCTGGCATGAAATTATTTATTCCACGTATACAGAAAACCTCTTCAGCCACTCAAAAACCCTGGTTCTCTAAATCCTGTGACAAGGCTAGACTTGAAAAGGTCAAAGCTCACAAAACGCTTCTACACAATCCCAGTCAAGAAAATCGTCAAGCATTCAACGACGCAAGAAACCGCTATGTCCGCATTCTTTCTGAGGCAAAAAACTCGTTTAATAACCACATCAAAAACAAAGTCCTCTCAAGCTCCAACGGCGGCAAACCCTTCTGGACTCTTGCTAAGTCTATTGGGAATAATTTCTGCAAGAGCACGTTCCCACCTCTCGTCTCAGGTGATGAAATTGTTTCTACCGCCCTGGGCAAGGCTGAACTTTTTGCTTCGTTGTTCGCCGGAAATTCTACTCTCAACCCACCTCCAAATGTTCAACCACCAACAGTCCCCAACGTCGCGCATAAAATGACTGATATCATTTTCAAAACTAAAAAGGTACGAAAGATGCTCTCTTCTCTTAATACCAGGAAAGCCTCTGGCCTTGACGAGATCCCAGCAATTGTTCTCAAAAAATGCGCACCAGAACTTGCTCCTGTCCTGACTCGTCTGTTTCAGATATCTTACAATAAAGGCATATTCCCTAGTAACTGGAAAACTGCTCGAGTACAACCCATCCCCAAGAAAGGATCCAAAGCGCTTCCTAGCAACTACAGGCCTATTTCTCTCCTTTCAGTCATCTCTAAAGTGATGGAAAAGTATATAAACACCGAACTACTAAAATTCCTTGAAAAACACAGTCTAATCCACGACAGGCAGTATGGATTCCGTCAGCGCAGATCGACTGCCGACCTCCTTTCCTTTGTCACCCATTCTTGGAACAAGTCTATGGAACAACACGGTGAATCCCAGATTGTTGCTCTAGACATATCCAAAGCATTCGACCAGGTCTGGCACGCAGCGCTGCTTAATAAACTTCCGGCCTATGGCCTACCATCAAAACTTTGTACCTGGACAGCAAATTTCCTCTCCAACAGGAGCATATCTGTTGTTGTGGATGGCCTTTCCTCTAAACTGTATCCAATTAATGCAGGAGTTCCTCAAGGTTCAGCTTTAGCCCCTACTTTGTTTCTTCTCCACATCAATGACCTCCTCTCTAGCACATCCAACCCAGTTCACAGTTACGCGGACGACAGCACCCTCCACTCAAACATACAATATTCTAAGCCTGTCTCTTTAGCCCAATTAGATGAGGATCGCAGACTCATGGAGGGTTCTGTCTCCGTAGACCTCCAAAAAATATTAGACTGGGGAAGTAGAAATCTTGTACAATTCAACCCCACCAAAACTAAGTCTTGCTTTCTTTCTCACAAGAGATACAGCAGCCCTAGACCCATCACAATGAACAACCAAGTTATTCAAAGTAATGAGTCCTTTTCTCTTGTTGGCATTTCTGTGGATCGAAATCTTAATTGGCACCAACATGTTACATCAATTGCAGAAGCGGCTGCTAAGAAATTGGGTTTCCTCTTCCGGGCTCGCAAATACTTTTCACCAACTAATCTCTATACCTTATACACTTCACAAATAAGGCCAAACCTCGAATACTGCTCCCACATCTGGGGTGCAGCAGCCGCTTCTACACTCGCTATCCTGGACTCCATTCAAAAGAGAGATATACGTCTCATCGGTGACCCTACCCTCACCCAAAGGCTTCCATCGCTTGCCCACCGACGTGCCGTTGGTGACCTCTCTCTCTTTTATAGATATCTGCACGGGCACTGCTCAGAGGAGCTTTCCTCCATTATTCCCCCACCTGCTGCCCCCAGCAGATCTACCAGGGGAACAGAGCGAATGCACCCTTTTACTGTCCAGGTCACCAGACATAGAACATCTTGTTATGCCCGCTCTTTTGTCCCGAGGACTTCTAAGTTGTGGAATTCCTTGCTGGCACATGTTTTTCCTTCTCCTCCGAACCTCCAAACCTTCAAGTCCAGAATTAACAAGTTGCCTCTTTCCTCCTTGTCAACACCCACGGTACGATAGTATTTAGGCTGTAAGCCCTCGTGGTGTGTTGTTGACATAAAAAAAAAACACTTATATCTCCCCACTCCTCCCAACCGAACTTTTAACTGTGTTATGCCGCCACGGATACAGTACAATTAGTCTGAATAAGTCAGTCGCGCGGACCACAGGTTGAAATAATCGCGGAAACTTCGATTTTAATCGGTCAGTAAAATGCCTAAAACAAGAAAGGATTTGTCGTGTCCTATCTTTGGTGGCGCAGAAAAACTAAACGACAATATGTTACCTACATATTTAGATATAATAAGGTATTATTTGTGGATAAGATATGACTTGAAGTGGAAAATGAATGGGAAAGATCCTTCTGTGAACGACGTGTGTGAAATAATTACAACTGATTTAACAAAGCTATGGAATAAAGCCTCTATTTCTATTATATCTCAACAATTTAGATATAATAAAGTATTATTTGTGGATAAGATATGCCTTGAAGTGATAAATGAATCGGAAAGATCCTTCTGTGAAAGACGTGTGTGAAATAATTACAACTGATTTAACAAAGCTATGAAATAAAGCCTCTATTCCTATTATATATCAACAACAAATTCTAAGCAGAATAATACAATATTATCAGAAATACAAGAAAATGAACAAATGCCGAGTAGCTAAAAATAAAAATGAATTTTACGAAGATGCAACGAGAAATCTCTTTGATATTGCTGTGTGCAAATGCATTCGTGCCGATTTCTGTAAATGTTCAACAAAAATCCCTAAGAGAGAGCTGGAATTCTTGCAAGATCAAGGGGAAAGCCGTAAAATGTATATTGGTTCAATAGATATAGAAACAACCAAACTTTTGGAGCGCAGGCAATTGAGACTGGAGAAGAAAAATAAACAGTCAATTAAGCGAACTTTAAGTCCCTCACCAGATACGGCATTGACTGCAGAGTCAGAGACCTCCGAAGGTAGTGGAATCTTGTCAGACAGCAACCAAGACCCAGACTTTTCTGCAATACTTTCATCGGATATCTCAACGTCCTCCAAATCAAAAATACAAACAAAGCAGATGAGGCACCGACTAGAAAATCTTGCCACTGCTTGTGATCGGACTGGTGTCTCCGACAGATCAGCATCAATCATTGCCAGTGCAGTTCTTCAAGATTTTGCCTTGATTTCTAACCAAGATTCCTCAAAGGTAATAGACAGAAGTATATTACGACGCGAGCGACGGAAAGTCCGAGAAGAGTTGCAGAGTTCGAGCTTGGCGAGTTATGATAATAATATAAGCGGCTTATACTTTGATGGCCGGAAAGACAGGTCCTTCGTTAAAAAAAAAACATGGTAACAAGTATCATAGAAAAACAATTACCGAAGAACATATTGTTTTGCTGTCCGAGCCAGATTCGCAGTACATTGGCCACGTTACGCCTCCTTCTGGAACCGCTATTTCTATACAAAATGGCATAACGAACTTTCTAAAGTTGCATTTTAAGGATATATCAACCATTGTAGCCATTGGATGTGACGGAACTGCTGTCAACACAGGCTCTAAGAATGAAGCAATTACATTGATTGAAAGACAGTTAAATCGACCTTTCCATTGGCTTATATGTTTGTTGCACGCAAACGAATTGCCACTGCGTCATCTTTTCAACACTTTGGATGGTAGTACGTCAGGTCCCAATACGTTCGCAGGAGTCATCAGCAAGAAGTTACAGAACTGTGTAGGCTTACCTGTAGTAGAATTTGAGAATATTGAGACAGTGTTACCTGAGATTGACGTGAAAATTCTGAGCACTGACCAAATATATCTCTTGGAAATTTGTCAAGCTGTTACACAAGGTAACGTGACAACTGACTTGGCTAATAAGCAACCAGGAAAGCTGGTCCACTCTCGTTGGCTAACCTGTGCAAACAGAATTTTGAGATTATATGTGGCCATCAAGTACCCATCTGAAAGTCTGGTTGAGCTTGCTACGTTTGTGATTAAAGTGTACGCGCCAACATGGTTCAGTATAAAAATGAAACCTTCATGCAAATACGGCCCGCACCATTTTCTAAGCATGACAAAAAGATGTTCCTATTTAAAAAATGAGCTTGCAACAATTGCCTTTAGAGTAATACAGCGGAGCTCTTTCTTCGTACATTCGGAAAATATTTTACTAGCGATGCTACAAGACGAAAGACAAGTTAAAGAATTAGCACTAAGACGAGTACTCAAAGCCAGAAAAACTGCAAAGGGGAAGAGTGTAAGAGAGTTTTTGATCCAGAAATTAAATTTTGAAGTGAACGACTATTATGATTTAATAGACTGGACAACAGAAAAAATATTCGAGCCTCCATTCACTTCGAAATATAGTGACAGTGAAATATGGGACAAAATTATGAATAAAAATATAGATATCTGTATTGAAAAATTTCCCTGTCACACGCAAACTGTAGAGAGAGGCGTAAAACTGGTCACTGAAGCTAGTTTGGCTGTATGCGGAAGTGAAGCACGTGATGGATATATCCGAGCAAGAATGAAATCAAGAAAAATTATGCCAACGTTCGACACAAAATCTCAGTTTTTCTCTGAAGTTCAACGACCAACTCCGCATGCAGATGATATGACAGAAGCCTAAAATAATAAAAGCTTGTTATATAGTTACAATTCTTTATATTTTAAATTCAGAAAATAATGTTTAAATGAATAAAAATATTGTTTTGTTAATTTAAATATTTAAAAAAATTCAAAACTTTAAGTCTTTTGCGCCACCTAAAGATCATCAGTTAAAAACTAAAGTTTTACTTATTTCAACTTATTTATCCATACAAACATTTAGTCATACAGCGTTGAGGAAATTCGAAAGAAATTTTTTTTGAACTCATTTCACTCCACCCTAATATATATATATATATATATATATATATATATATATATATATATATATATAATTTTGAAACCATCATATACAAATTTTACAAAATGGAAAGCCACAATACTATTCGTTTGGGAATACCAAATTTTTTATTTGCCATTGCTATTGAAGATGTTTTAGCCGCACTCCAAAACTGACGTCGGCTCAGACTCGTTATCATACAGAATAATTTTTCAAATCCTGTGTATTTTAATAAGTTAATAAATAGTTCAGCAATTAAAACTAACCTTTGGCATAAGCCACTGTATTCGCAAAAGCTTTTATAAAAATTAACATTATTAGCAAAATGCAAAAACAGTAACCACGATAATCCTGGAATGTTATTAAAATGGAACCTGAGAGTTTATCTAGGGATTTAATTAACGAGTAGCGGCGACAGTAGCAGTGGAAGCATCATTTGTTTGGTTGTACCAGAGTCGACATTTTAATTAACAGAATGTTTCCGTTGTATGACAGCTCGTGTATATGAGCCAAACCTCTCATGTTATATTACTCAACTAATGTAAACATATTCAGACATTTACATTTTGTTGTTTTGACTAAATATAGCACTTTTATTAAGATCATTAAAAATTATAGTAGCGGCTTGCAAATTTTTACTGGTTGAAATCAATAATACGTGTTATCCAAGTTTACTTCTCAATTTTATTTTGTTTGTGAATTTTCGTAGGCAAAATTCACTAACGAGGAGATCGCGACTTTTGAATTACAAATTTTTTTTGGCATGAGCGCGAACCTGCCTCTGTAGAAAACGTATCCGGACACAGTTTTAATTAGCGAATTTATAAGATGCAGCTCAAGACACTCGCATCTTGTATAATAACAATTGAGGTTTACCGTAGAAATGCATATGGCTCTGTATACATGGTAACAGATAAAAACTGAAACTAAATCCGGATATGGATTCTAGGGGGCCTAGTTTGCACTCATTTTAAGAAATCTTTTTAAAATTCAAAAGTCGTGGGATTTTCACTAACGAATTTTTCTGCATGAAAATTAGCCAAACATTATAGACTGTTAAACTATAAATGGTCTATTTGAAATGAATTTTCTGGAAAAATTTTAGTAAAAGGTGGGATAATGACGGTTGGAGCTGAAACTTAAGAGTTTGCCGAACACTCTTCTTGCGCCATTTTTTTACATAAACCGTATTCGTTTCAGGTTCTTTGCCTAAATGCTGCCAATTTTTACATTTCAAATAGCGGCTTTTACGTTTTGCGGAGTACCCTAAATTTTGTTCTTTAAATGCCTGTAACATTTTGGTCTTTTAACTTATAGACATAACTTTTGATACGTGATTCACTCTTTAAAACACAAGCACGCATACCAAATTTGGTTGCCCTTACTTTGCTATTTCCGGAAATATGAAAATTTTAGCAAAGAAAACATTTTTCGGGAAAACCTTGGCCGATTTTCCTGGCTAACAAACTTGTCCAAGCTATTTGCAGAAGGAAGGCACTTACCGTATTTGATCAAAATCGGCCCTTTGTTTTGTGAGTTACCGTTGTGATATATATATATATATATATATATATATATATATATATATATATATATATATATATATATATAGTATATATATATATATATATATATATATATATATATATATATATATATATATATATATATATATATATATATATAGTATATATATATATATATATATATATATATATATATATATATATATATATATATATATATATATATATATATATATATATATATATATATATGTTATTATTATTACGTTCTGCGGGGTTCTGGATTCGTTGACTAACAAAACACAGCTTTTCAAACTATTAATTTATTATAAGCAGTATCAACTAAAATATTTATCTCTATTATTAAATGTCCATAGAACTATATTCCACTATTCGCCTTTTATGATCGCTTCTTAAACACCAACATTCACTGCTAACTCGCTTAATACTCTATGATCACTATTCTACACCACACCGACTTAATACTGAACTGACTCACTCTATATAATATTCGTCTATTTATACTCTCCATAGAGATTCTAGATATTCTATTCTTTGCTATACCTGTCACTTCTGGTCCCTTCTAGAAATATAATACCAGAGTGTTCGCTCTTACCAACACACTTTGTAACCTACATTTGACCATAGAATAAACAAATCCATAAACTTAATTCTTATAGAAAAATGTGACACCGCCCCCCTCTTATATTCGATCATCCCGGTCGAATTCTGACATTTCTTAGAATGGTGTAAGTGTGTGCATATAGACCACCTTCATCTTGCTCTTCGGGCTCCTCTGAATTCGATAGACAACGTCATTGGTCCTTTTGACCACCTTATAAGGACCTTCCCATAATTTCTCTAGTTTCGGCGACCGTCCCTTGCGTCGTACTGGATTGTAGCACCACACACGATCTCCTTCTTTAAAACGAGCTGAATTAGCTCGCACGTCTTCATGCGGTCGCTTTCTACTCGCATATGCATTCGGACAGCTGAGTTGATGGTTTTCCTTCTCGTCAATATGTCGGACCTTTCTCCAAGCAAAGTTATTAGACGGTACTGGTTCTTCCGTATAGGTGATGTTGTTATGATGTTTCTACTTGCACAAATATCTCGGCGGGCCCTATTCATCCTGTCGACATCGACTCTGTTCCAACAAATGGATTCTCTGACCTTTTTCTGGGTTGTCTTCACATTTACATTGTCTTTACACCCTTCGTCTTGTATTTCTCTCATACTTTCTTCTCCACTTGCTTCTGGCTGAGTAACTGGGTCGTCTCTTCCTCTTATATCTCTCTTCACTGGAATGGCACTTTCACGGCAGACGTTGCTATTTTCCTCTATGGTGATTTTCCGCACTACTAGGTTACTGCCAGGCGACATTATTATTTCTTCACCGCCGATAGTTAGGACGTTAGTGCCAAGATCAAGTTTAGCGCACTGACTCTGAAGTATGTCCAAGCCAATTATAATGGGGTCTGATATGGCGGCGACTATGGCTCTCTGCTTCGCCTTCCATGTACCAGTTTGCAGCTCGTCGTCAGTTTCGCCAAATACCTGGATCCGATCACCACCGGATGCATTTACTCTGTAAACTCTGCCTGGATCTCTTACTCGCCATCTTGGTACCATGTCGCAGCGAATAATCGTCCTAGGTGCGCCTGTGTCGACGACCATCTGAGTCTTATTACCGCTTACGTATCCGTCTACGACAAGAGCGCTACCAGAATCGGTAACCTGAGAAATGGTTACCGGCCTTAGCTTCACTTTTTTCCTTACGCGTGATCTTAGAGCCCAACATTCGCCCCTTATATTTACCACCTTGCCGCAGTTCCAGCAGCGCAAGGCATTTGCACGGTGAGCTCTTATTGGGTGTCCCTGAGACGTCGGCCTTATTTGTTCTGCTATTTTCTCTAGTAGCTGCATGATATTGGATGAATCTGTTTTATTTTGTTCTTGGACTTGGAGACTGCGAACTTTCACATGACTTTCCGACGCTTGCTTTACCGCTTCAAACTCCAAGGAATGTGCCAAAGCACCGATCAAGTTTTTGTGTCTAGCCATCCTCAGCGCCGGCTGCGTGTCGGTATCTCTGATGGCGTCAATGAAGGTTTGCACCGACAGCTGGTTTAAAACTCCATTGGCGCTATGGGGTAGGCTAATCGCGTCAGTTGGACAACGTCGGAGTGGAGATGTTGGAGACTTTCACCCGGTTTCTGACAACGATTTTTCACCTGCAATTGATACAACTGTTGTAAATGGTGGTCGCCAAACCTTATTTCTAATTGATGTCTAATGCTGTCACAACATAGCGGTTCTTTGCTGGGAATTCCTTGAAGCAGGTCGAGGGCATCTCCTGTGAGAGCTACTATCAACGAGGTCGCTTTCTCCCTCTCGCCCCACCATTTGCTGTAGCAGCGGCTTCGAACTGGCGTAGATAAATACCCCATGGGACTAAGCCATTAAATGTGGGAACCTTCATTCTTACGTGGCTATCCTCGAGTCTGATGTTTCCCTTGACTAGGGCATCATACTTCTTTTCTAGTGATTGCATTTTCTCCTGTGCCTCCGCTTGTACTTCCTGTACACTCGTCAGCTTATCATGTACATCGTCGCTGATACCCCTTACTCGACTTTCTACTTGTTGGAAGATGTCGTCTTTTACCCGCTTCATACGTTCGTCCACACAAGAAGTAATATTCTCAATTCTACTGGCTTGTTCTTGCAGAATTTGAATTTAAATATCTTGGGCAAACTAAAAGAACTAGTAAAACTAGATATATAAGACTAGATGCATTCTCGCAACAATTAGAACCGTAGACCGGTTTCGCTCTCATTAGAGCTCTTCAGTACGACATACTAATTGCAGCAAAAATGCACCAAAAATAACACGGCTATCGCATAGCCAGTCTTAAAACACTAAGTGAGTAGCGAACGTGTCGCCACCTAGTTCGGAACCAAGTACTATGTTGTCACGCCGACTCAAATAATACAGAGTATTAAAAATAGAGACGGTATACAACTAACTAACAATTTAAAAAATTGTTAGCCCTGGCCCATTTCTACCCCAATATAGGGACAAAGTATGTAAGACTAGATGCATTCTCGCAACAATTAGAACCGTAGACCGGTTTCGCTCTCATTAGAGCTCTTCAGTACGGCATACTAATTGTAGCAAAAATGCACCAAAAATAACACGGCTATCGTATAGCCAGTCTCAAAACACTAGGTGAGTGGTGAACGTGTCTCCACCTAGTTCGGAACCAAGTACTATGTTGTCACGCCCGCTCCAAATAACACAGAGTATTAAAAATAGAGACGGTATACAACTAACTAACAATTTAAAAAATTGTTAGCCCTGGCCCATTTCTACCCCAATATAGGGACAAAGTATGTAAGACTAGATGCATTCTCGCAACAATTAGAACCGTAGACCGGTTTTGCTCTCATTAGAGCTCTTCAGTACGGCATACTAATTGTAGCAAAAATGCACTTTTGCTGCAATTAGTATGCCGTACTGAAGAGCTCTAATGAGAGCGAAACCGGTCTACGGTTCTAATTGTTGCGAGAATGCATCTAGTCTTACATACTTTGTCCCTATATTGGGGTAGAAATGGGCCAGGGCTAACAATTTTTTAAATTGTTAGTTAGTTGTATACCGTCTCTATTTTTAATACTCTGTATTATTTGAGTCGGCGTGACAACATAGTACTTGGTTCCGAACTAGGTGGCGACACGTTCGCTACTCACTTAGTGTTTTAAGACTGGCTATACGATAGCCGTGTTATTTTTGGTGCATTTTTGCTGCAATTAGTATGCCGTACTGAAGAGCTCTAATGAGAGCGAAACCGCTCTACGGTTCTAATTGTTGCGAGAATGCATCTAGTCTTACATACTTTGTCCCTATATTGGGGTAGAAATGGGCCAGGCCTAACAATTTTTTAAATTGTTAGTTAGTTGTATACCGTCTCTATTTTTAATACTCTGTATTATTTGAGTCGGCGTGACAACATAGTACTTGGTTCCGAACTAGGTGGCGACACGTTCGCTACTCACTTAGTGTTTTAAGACTGGCTATACGATAGCCGTGTTATTTTTGGTGCATTTTTGCTGCAATTAGTATGCCGTACTGAAGAGCTCTAATGAGAGCGAAACCGGTCTACGGTTCTAATTGTTGCGAGAATGCATCTAGTCTTACATACTTTGTCCCTATATTGGGGTAGAAATGGGCCAGGCCTAACAATTTTTTAAATTGTTAGTTAGTTGTATACCGTCTCTATTTTTAATACTCTGTATTATTTGAGTCGGCGTGACAACATAGTACTTGGTTCCGAACTAGGTGGCGACACGTTCGCTACTCACTTAGTGTAGTAAAACTAGATTTAAAGAATATTTAGGCAACTGAAATATGGCACTATTGATTAATTCATGTATTGCTCAGCATATTTAGGATAATAATCAAAAACGCCATTCCGTAACGTCAGCTAGATGTTTACGGAAGTATAGATATATCGTTAGAAATTTGCACAAAAATCTTTCGATGAATAGAGTAGGTCCGGTGTTATGCACTCCATTGCTCGAACTGTTACCTTGATAACCAGCGTGTCCTCCTTCGAAGGAATATTTGATAACGACACACATTATTACAAAGGCAGGTATGCAGTTTTCATTACAGGGATTTAAGACTCAACAGGGGGGTCTGTCTGTATACCTTCCTAGAGGACGCTGTTCGCAATTGCTTGGCACTTAACATATAAATAGTAGTTTTACTCTTTATTCCCTTGGTTCATTTATCCCTCTGATGATGCTAACTTTGTTAGCAAGACGATCGTCAGGTCTAAAAACTGTATTGTGATGTTCTCCAAATTATACTTATCACTGCTCTTCACAGGTTTTAATCTTGACTAGTTGAATTATGTAATGAACTCATAATCATATATCAATTGCATTTTCTGACGTTCCTCACTTTAACAGAAGTAATATTTTAACTGTTTATAAAACCTCTTCCAACTATATAATTTAATATATAGGGTGGCGCATTGAAAACGAAACAGACCATTTGCGTCCAGAGAATTTTTTTCAAGAAACGCTGAAAGACGTCAATTTTATTATTTAAGGGGACACGTTTTGACATAAAACTCATCTTTGTTACATCAACCCCTCAAGGGTGGTGATAACAACCCTTACATTTTAAATAGGGAACATGGGTCGAGTGTTACATCATTTGAAAGCTATTTCTTTTCTGAATTCAGCACACTAATTTTTTGAAAGTTTTATCAACTCATTTAAAAATTAATCACAGTTGAAGATACAAAAACGCATTTCACTCATTCCGATAAGAAATGTGCTGATAGTCAATGTTTTGTTGGTTTGTAAAAATTGACTATCAAAACATTTCTTATCGGAATGAGAGAAATGCGGTTTATTATTTCAGTTTATCGGTCGGTTTGATACTTGATAGTACTACCGAAAATTTATTTCACAATGGTGTATTCTGTAGAAGAAAGAGTTGAAATAGTTACTCTTTTGTTCAAAAACGATGACTGTGCCAACCGTACCAAAAATGTGTTTAATGAACGACATCCGAACAGACATGTTAACAGAAAATACATTTTGGAGTGAGTTGCAAAGTTTCGGCAAAGTGGTTCAGTAGCCAACAACAAACGGGATCCTGAACGTGAATTTCCGGTTAGAAATGAGACTACTGAGATTGAAGTTTTAGGACAAATTGCTGCAGACCCAACTTTGAGCACAAGAAAATTGGCCACTGTTTCAAACATCAAAAGAAGAACTGTATTGAAGCATCATAAATTTCACCCGTATAAAATTGATCTTGTACAACAACTGAATGAAGATGATTTTGATCGGCGGCTGGAGTTTTGTGAATTTATGACTGCACGAATAGCTGATAACGGGAACTTTCTGTTCAATATCTGTTTTTCAGACGAGTGTACGTTTTTATTAAACTCTACAGTCAATCGTCAGAATTGTCGTTATTGGGCAGATAATAATCCAAGAAATTTTCACGAAGTCCACACTCAAACTCCACATAAATTGAATGTCTGGACTGGCATTTTTGAAGACTGTTTTATCGGACCAATTTTTCTTGATGGCAATTTGAGTGGCCACACGTATTTGGAGTTACTAGAATATATCTTTTACCCTCTACTAATTGACATTGTTGAAAATGATGATCGCTATCAAGAAAATCAATTAGTGTTTCAACAAAATGGAGCTCCTCCGCATTTTTCACAACGTGTTAGGGAGTTCTTGAACAGAGAGTTTCCAAAGCAATGGATTGGGCGTAGAGGTGCTATTGAGTGGCCCCCTAGATCACCGGATTTAACTGCTTTAGACTTATTTTATAGGGATATTTAAAGAGCAAAATTTTCACAACAGAACCGGAGTCTCTGGAAGAATTACGACGACGCATTATTAAAGAATGCCGTCTAATAACTCCACAAATACTCCAGAATGTCAGAGCTCGTTTTGAACAAAATTTGTACTTTTGTATGGAAGCTGTTGGTCAACAATTTGAACACTTACTTAACTGAATAAACATTTTTAAACGTTTGGTTTTGTTTTTTAGTTTTTTTTTACGTAAAATTGACTAACTAGTGCATTTCTTATCACAATGAACGAAATACGTTCTTGCAACTCCAGCTGTGAATAATTTTTAAACGAGTTGATAAAACTTCCAAAAAAATTAGTGTGCTGAATTTAGAAAAGAAAGAGCTTTCAAATGATGTAACACTCGACCCATGTTCCTTATTTAAAATATAAGGGTTGTTATCAGCACCCTTAAGGGGTTGATGTGACAAAGTTGAGTTTTATGTCAAAACATGTCCCCCCCCCAATATTAAAATTGACGTGTTTCAGCGTTTCAAAAAAAATTCTCTGGTCGCAAATTGGTCTGTTTCGTTTTCAATGCGCCAGCCTGTATTTTCACGGTCAGCTTGATAAATACAATTTGGATACAAAGATGTTGTAGTATAAGTGAGTCACCAAATGTGGTATAAATGTTACAACTTACCTATAATACAGATGGGCTTCCTGATGAACCTTAATCTGCCCCAGAAACCCATATACTTGGACCTGCATCCAGCTGACCACAGCCTCACTAGATACTCTACTCCAAAAAATAAAACCAAACATATTTCCTGTAAGAAATACAAATTAAAAGACTGTGTAAAGAACGCTATTTTATTTTATAAATTTATGTGTTAAGTTGCATTAAAAAGAAATTTGCCCACTTTAGTTTCGATACTGTGACTAAAACATGGTATGCAAAATAATATCTATTTGTGTCGTCTGTTACAATTCATATGAAAATTCACTACTATAACGCACTAGCAACATTATCAATTAACTACATGCGTATAAAGATTCAACTTTGCTGCCAGACTAATTAAAAATGTCGTATCTGCATATGGGAATATTTTGAGATATTGCAGTTTTTCTGAATATCCTGCTGCCATCGCTATAAAACCATTTTTTTTTTAATTCATTTTTTAGCTGATATATATATATATATATATATATATATATATATATATATATATATATATATATATATATATATATATATATATATATATATATATATATATATATATATATATATATATATATATATACAGGGTGACCGACGGGAATCTGATGTTTTTGGGACGGCCATTACTCTGCCGGTAAGAGAAATCACCAGCGACTTATGGGCCATCTTGTGATTGCAAACATAATTTTATGAGATGCAGCTCCAAACACCGTATAATTAACCTATACAATTTTTTCTCGTATCTTGTTTAATAATAGATATTTTGAGTGTTACCCCAGAATTGCGCCACCCTGTATATATGAAAACATATAAAAACTGAAACTAACCCGGATGTGCGCTCTATGGGGCCTAGTTCGCGCTTATTTGAAGAAATCTTTTCAAAATTCGGCAGTCACTAAAATTATATCCAACTCTATATGCAAATTCTGACGGCCAAAAATAAAGATGAATGTAAGAAGAAGAGAGCATGCCTATTTTTCTATTATACATGTCAGAAAAGAAAATATTTATTTACACGTGATGAAAGTAGATCTGACATTTGTCAAAATAATTTGTCAGTTTAATATGACATGTACTGTTGCCATGGACTATTATGCACTATTATATTACGCCAGTAGGTAATGGGCCACTTGAGCCAGACAGGAAGTGGGGGCGGAGCCCCCCACCCCCACTCCTCCCCTAGTGGGCGGAGCCCCACCCCTAGTGGGTGGAGCGCCCCCCCCCTTCCCCTAGGGGCGGAGCCCCACCCCTTGTGGGCGTGGCCACGCCCCAAGATGGCGGACCCAAAATGGCGGACTCAAAATGGAGGAACCAAAATGGCGGAACCAAAATGGCGGAACCAAAATGGCGGAATAAAAAATAGCGCTTTTAAAGATGGTTGAAGACTCCATTATTTAAAGTTACGTCACCCCAACCTTTAGAGCCGACAAATGAGAGTGAGGTTGATTGATATGGTAGCGTCAAACAAATACAAAGAGGTACTGAATAACTAAACAGTAAGCTTAGAAACAATGGTTGGTTACAGGTTCAATTCCTTTCTTAGTTTTAAGCTAACCCTACGTGTTTAGTGTCATGTTACTCGTCTAAGTAAGCAGAATTAAAAAATGGCGACTAAAATAAGATAAAAAACTTAAAACCCTTATCGCGGAAGATCCGTGAGATGTACGAGAGAACCAATACATGCACGGTGTTAAGGAGGTCAAATCAAAGTGGAATATACAATAAAATGACCACTTCCGGTCTAAACTTTTAATCCTTATATCTTTTGAACGGAAAGTGATAGAAATGAACTGACTTTAAAAATATACCGTTTCATAACAAGCTCTACAAGAAAATGAGATAAAAAACTTTAAACCCTTATCGCGGAAGATCCGTGAGATGTACGATAGAACCAATACATGCACGGTGTTAAGGAGCCCAAATCAAATTGGAATGAACAATAAAATGGCCACTTCCGGTCTAAACTTTAAATCGTTATATCTTTTGAACGGAAAGTGATAGAAAGGAACCGACTTCAAAAATGTATGTTTCGTAACAAGGTCTACAAGAAACCGAGATAAAAAACTTCAAATCCTTATCGCGGAAGATCGGTGAGATGTACGATAGAACCAATACATGCACGGTGTTAAGGAGGCCAAATCAAATTGGAATATACAATAAAATGGCCACTTCCGGTCTAAACTTTAAATCGTTATATCTTTTGAACGGAAAGTGATAGAAAGGAACCGACTTCAAAAATGTATGTTTCGTAACAAGGTCTACAAGAAACTGAGATAAAAAACTTCAAATCCTTATCGCGGAAGATCGGTGAGATGTACGATAGAACCAATACATGCACGGTGTTAAGGAGGCCAAATCAAATTGGAATATACAATAAAATGGCCACTTCCGGTCTAAACTTTAAATCGTTATATTTAGTTGGGATAATGAGGAAGAAAATTACTTACCTTTGAAAAGATTTCACTAGGTACATCTAAGTTTAATCAATCAAATTTAAATGAAAAATACTGGGGCAACGTCCACAAACTATACTGAGTAATCTAAAGTGAATAGATATTTTTTATTATGTGGATCAATTGGAGGCTAGGGTCTTATAAAACGTATATAAATTTAGTAGGTAACATGGGTTATTACAAATGGAAAGTTTATTCTGAATGATCATTAAACAAACCTGGATTAGGTTTAAACAAAGACTGAACTTAAAATTTACATGATTGATTTTATATATATTTTTTTGTGTATGGTATAACAAAAGTTGGCAACAAGGTATGTCTAACATCTGGTGCTAGAAGTTGGCAACATGGTATGTCCAACATCAGGTGCTGGTGACATCATTTCCTTCATATAACAAAGCTAGCAACAAGGCATGTTGAACATCTGGCGTTGGTGATATCATTTCCTGCAAATGATTGCTCATTTACCAACATAATTTTCCCAGTATCGGAGAGTGATATCATTTCCTACCGTTCTCAAGTTGTAAGCTTATTACAGTTTCCGGTGTAAGTGCGGACAACGCCAGTAGAAAACCATAAAAATCTGTGCCTGTTTACCATAAGACCACATGCATATTTAAGCAAATACAGAGATATGACACACCAAGCCATATAAATACATGCAAAACAAGTTACATATTAAGCTAATAGTGGGGGCCTCAAATTAAAACAAAGCTATTTTGTTTCAGCTTCGGTACTCGTAACAATGTACTTATATAAGCTCGATCCTAGAAAAATTCAGTCTACCTTCGACCGCTAGTGTGAATACTACTCGGGCTGTATCTATCTTCGACCGTTATTGTTAATACTGCCTAGTTTTGTGCCAGTTAAATTGCCATCGTCCGTGTTGTGTGTGCCACGCTTTGGTTGTAGTACCTAGTTATCCTTAGAGCACCTTTAGCATCATCAGGTATCGTTTAGTGATTTTAACTGTACTTTTTGTAAGATAGTGTAAAAACAATCTTAGTTTTGAAAACATTCGCTAATTTGTAAAACTTTCAAGTGTTTCGAGCAGCTTCTTTATAATGGCTTACCAAATCGTTACCGACACGTGCAAAACCAACCAAAAATATAAGTTGACAAGGCGTAGTGTCACCTTTAAACTTAATGACATCCCCGATCATGTCAACGATCCAGAGAAGTGGGTGAAAAACGGCATTCAAGATATTGTAGCTCGCATAGTTGAGGATGTAGATCCTAAAGACAGGGTAGGGTTTCTCTTTACATCGGAAGGTTTCGACAAGGGGGCTGCACACTTGGCATTCAGAAAAGCATCAAGTGTGACTTTTGAAAATATTTGGGACCTGCTAGGACAAATATATCAAAGCAATTCGGAGGGCTTTCATTCAAACACATTCAGAATGACGATGACTCAAGTAAAACCGCTCACAGGGGCTGGCAGAACAAATAAGTATACTAAGTTTGAAGAGGAGTGTTCGCAGAGAAGAGGAATTGTAACCATTAATAATTCCGATAATCTCTGTCTCGTAAGAGCTCTAGTTGTAGCCATAGCTTATGCCATCAAGAGCCCCTTTATTAAACAGATGAGAGAAAATCGTCAGAAAAGGCAGGATATTGAAACGGCTAAATTGATCAGCGAAGCAGGTGTTGAAATTTCAGAAGCAGGGGCCAGCTTGAATGAGGTGAGACAATTCCAAACCCATCTGACCGAATACAAGATCACGGTGTATGAATATGGGTCCAAAGGTCGGACTGTGATGTTTGAGGGGCCCGATGCTCCCCTAAAAATAAACTTACTTCATCACAACAATCACTTTAACGTTATTACAAATTTAAAAGCAGCCTTTTGCTGCAGGTATTATTGCGAGTGGTGCCATGTGCCATATAACAATAAAAAGGATCATCGATGTGCCGCCACATGCCGCTGTTGTCAGCAGAGCCCGCCTTGTGAGAAAACAAGACAAGAGGTAAGTTGTACCGATTGTAATAGAAAATTTAGAGATCAAAACTGCTTCGCCAATCATAAAAGAATTGGTAAAAATGGTAAGAGTATGTGTGACACAGTCAAAAGGTGTGAATCATGTCTCAAGACAATTAAAGCCGACCGCGACCATGTGTGTGACGAAGTCTATTGTAGAGTGTGTTCTAAACATCAACCTGCTGGCCATTACTGTTATATGAAACCCGACGAGCGCGAACCAATAACAGAGGGTACGTTGTTTGTATTTTACGATCTTGAGACAAGACAAGATGAAGAGGGACCTGACGGTGAAAAGATACACATCCCAAATCTGTGTGTGTTTCATCAGCGCTGTGACCTTTGCATGGGTCAAGATGATGACGTACTCATATGTTATAGATGTTGTGCAAGACGTCAAGTTCTAAAAATAAAACCATTAGAGAGGTTTGCCGAATATGTACTGGGTGTTGCACCTGCTTTCAAAAGGGTAGTAGTGTTGGCACATAATGGAAAGGCGTATGATCACCAGTTTATTTTAAAACATGTGTTGGAAAAGACGGATTTAAAAGTCAAACTTATTATGAGGGGTACTAGTATTATAATGATGGAAGTGGGTAAAAAGGTCAAACTTATCGATAGTATCAATTACTTTCCACTGCCCTTAGCTGCACTACCGAAAGCGTTTGACTTGGGCCCTGAGATGAGGAAGGGTTATTTTCCACATCTCTTTAATACCCTGGCGAACGCTAATTACAACGGACCTCTACCTGCATTACAATACTATGACCCCGATCAGATGAGCGAAGATAACCGTCTTAAACTTATTGAATGGCACAAAGAACATCAAAACGACAACTTTAACCTGCAGAGAGATTTGGTGGAATATTGTGTAAGTGATGTAGACATTTTGAGGAAAACCTGTCTCAAGTTTAGGAAGATGTTTCTCGAGGAGTATCGTGTATGCCCATTTACAGAAGCGACAACTATTGCCTCCGCATGTAACTTAGTTTTTCGGCGAAACTTTTTACAACCTGAAACCATTGGCATTATACCCCGAGGTGGCTATCGAAACTGCGATAAGCAGTCAAAGATAGCTACACTTTGGCTTATTTATGAAGAAGCGCAGCGAGGTATCAGTATAATACACTCTGTCAAACAACGAGAAGCCGTAGCTGCTGGCTGTAAGGTAGATGGTTTCTGTGCTGAGACACAGCAAATATTTGAATTTCATGGGTGTTATTATCATGGTCACACGTGTCTCAATGCCAAGAGAGATGATCCTCTGCCTGACGATCCAGCGGATACATTAAACAACCGCTATGAGCGTACTCAGGCAAAAACAAATCGTTTGAGACAGAGGGGTTATGAAGTTGTGGAGATGTGGGAGTGTAAATTCAGAGAAATGCTTGAAAAGAACGCACCTTTGAAAATGACGCTGGAGACAAGTCCCCTATTAGCTGGCACAGCTCTCGAACCACGTGACGCTTTCTACGGAGGCCGTACGGGCAACTGCAAGACTTACTATCAAGCAAAACCCGGAGAAAAAATTAAATACGTTGATGTGTGTTCACTGTATCCCTATGTTTGCAAATACAACGCCTACCCCATAGGTCATCCAAAAGTTCACATAGGTGATGACTGCAAACATCTAGACCTCTCCAATATGAATGGCGTCATCAAATGCAAGATCTTGCCTCCTGAAAATTTATATCATCCTGTACTACCAACTAAGATGAATGGTAAATTAATGTTCGTACTGTGTCGTACATGTGGCGTGTCTATGAACCAAGGTGCCTGCGAACATACCACTGAAGAAAGAGCGTTGGTTGGTACGTGGGTGATGGATGAAGTAAAGAAGGCTCTAGAAAAAGGGTATGTTATGCTTGAAGTGTATGAGGTTTGGCAATATCAAATAGAGCAGTACGATGTGACCGAGAAGACCGGTGGTTTGTTCACTAAAATGATGAACAAGTTCATTAAAATGAAGCAACAAGCAAGTGGTTGGCCTTCAAACTGCATAACATCAGACGAAAAGGAGGCATATATTGACGAATTTTGTGACAAGGAGGGGATTAGGATGGAGTTTGGAGAAATCGTGAAGAATCCTGGGCTAAGAGCTTTAGCTAAACTGATGCTCAATAGTTTTTGGTATGTACCATGTTTCTTTTCAACACACACATACATACACATTAAGATTTTAACTTGTAGCCACACACTTTTAAATTTTAACATGTCGTACAATAAGATTTCAACTTACAGCAGTAGCACATACATATACATACCTACACAAACATAAACACACACACACAAAAAGTCACCAGCATCTGTAAATATATTAGGTAAGATTCGAAAAATTGCATATTATTAATTGTTTGCTACTGTGCAAGAACACGTATATTTCACGGAGTTCCATCTGTAAACTAAAAACCACCAGCTGATCTGGCCGTTCACGTTCCATATCAACCGGAAGCCCGGCGATATCAGTTTATGTAATATTAAACGCTTGAAATAAAAACACGTTTTGTTTACATGTGATTTAAAAATCGACCTAATTTTTCATTCTACATACAAGTGATTTATATTAATTATATTGATCAAATTTAATACACATATTAGCTACCTTTGACAAGTGGTATATATTTATTACTTATTAATTAAATTTAAATTGATTTAATCAGATCGACTTAATTTTTTCATTATACATACAAGTGGTTTATATTAATTATATTGATCACATTTAATACGCAGATTAGCTACCTTTGACGAGTGGTATATATTTATTACTTATTAATTAAATTTAAATTGATTTAATCAGATCGACTTAAATTTCCAGTTTTCTGAACATCTAAATACACACACTAAGATTTGAACTTGTAACCACAGACACCCACATTAAGAGATTTTAACCTGTAACCACACATACATTAAGAATTAAATTTGTAATGTAGGTACTCATGATTGTATGATTTCAGGGGCAAGTTTGGACAGAGAGAGAATCAGTCAAAAGTTGACATCATTAGACAACCACATCAACTTGAAGAATTGCTCTCAAATCCAGCGATTGAAGTCACAAATATACATGGGGTCAACGAGGATACCCTCATCGCTAGCTACATTTATAAGGATGAAGCCGCCGACATTCTAAACACCGTTAATGTTTGTATAGCAGCCTACGTTACAACACATGCTCGTTTAAAACTCTATAGTTATCTAGAGAAGCTTGGAGACAGGGTTTTATACTACGATACAGATTCCATAATATATGTTTCTAGATCTGATGAGTGGGATGTACCAACAGGAAATTCTTTGGGTGAAATGACAGACGAACTCGAAGAATATGGGCCTGGAAGTTATATAGTTGTATTTGCTTCCGGAGGGCCAAAAAATTACAGCTATATTGTATTCAGCCCCAGGTACCATACATACTTTATGGTTTGTAAAGTAAAAGGTATACGGTTAAGCTATAATACCCTGAAGCTTGTGAATGTATTTAGCATGAGTGACATGATTATGGCTATTGAATCGATAGAACCTATTCCGATAACCAGTATGAATATACGAAGGACAAAAGACCACCAAGTAGTAACAAGGGAGGAAACTAAAATATATAGGCCAAAATCTGAGAAGCGTAAGTTTGATGAATCATACTGCTCGCAACCCTATGGTTTTCAAGAAAAACGTAAACTCGACGATAACGCCGATGCTTCCTCTTCATCAACCTTTCAATAGCTTACGATATAAAGATTTATCGTAACATCCACACATGTTTCTGTTTCTTAAGTTTCAATGCAGAGAATATAAAAGGGTCTCAAAGCCAACCATAATCATTATTCGTTCAACCGTCAAACAGTCAACATGCCTAGTTGTTTCTTCGGAGGTCCCTGTTCCTGTTCAGAATGTCAATCAGACGCTAAAAGACCAGTTTGTCAAATATGTAATAAGGCAGAAGGCTATGAGGTAGGTTACGAATTAACAACCGACAGAAAGGGAATCTCTGGTTATAATTTCACAACCTACTGCAAAGAGTGTTACCAGAAGAAGGTGAAAAGAACGTAAGACTAGATGCATTCTCGCAACAATTAGAACCGTAGACCGGTTTCGCTCTCATTAGAGCTCTTCAGTACGGCATACTAATTGTAGCAAAAATGCACCAAAAATAACACGGCTATCGTATAGCCAGTCTCAAAACACTAAGTGAGTGGTGAACGTGTCGCCACCTAGTTCGGAACTCTAATGAGAGCGAAACCGGTCTACGGTTCTAATTGTTGCGAGAATGCATCTAGTCTTACACACTTTGTCCCTATATTGGGGTAGAAATGGGCCAGGGCTAACAATTTTTTAAATTGTTAGTTAGTTGTATACCGTCTCTATTTTAATACTCTGTGTTATTTGGAGCGGGCGTGACAACATAGTACTTGGTTCCGAACTAGGTGGCGACACGTTCACCACTCACTTAGTGTTTTGAGACTGGCTATACGATAGCCGTGTTATTTTTGGTGCATTTTTGCTACAATTAGTATGCCGTACTAAAGAGCTCTAATGAGAGCGAAACCGGTCTACGGTTCTAATTGTTGCGAGAATGCATCTAGTCTGACACACTTTGTCCCTATATTGGGGTAGAAATGGGCCAGGGCTAACAATTTTTTAAATTGTTAGTTAGTTGTATACCGTCTCTATTTTAATACTCTGTGTTATTTGGAGCGGGCGTGACAACATAGTACTTGGTTCCGAACTAGGTGGCGACACGTTCACCACTCACTTAGTGTTTTGAGACTGGCTATACGATAGCCGTGTTATTTTTGGTGCATTTTTGCTACAATTAGTATGCCGTACTGAAGAGCTCTAATGAGAGCGAAACCGGTCTACGGTTCTAATTGTTGCGAGAATGCATCTAGTCTTACACACTTTGTCCCTATATTGGGGTAGAAATGGGCCAGGGCTAACAATTTTTTAAATTGTTAGTTAGTTGTATACCGTCTCTATTTTAATACTCTGTGTTATTTGGAGCGGGCGTGACAACATAGTACTTGGTTCCGAACTAGGTGGCGACACGTTCACCACTCACTTAGTGTTTTGAGACTGGCTATACGATAGCCGTGTTATTTTTGGTGCATTTTTGCTACAATTAGTATGCCGTACTGAAGAGCTCTAATGAGAGCGAAACCGGTCTACGGTTCTAATTGTTGCGAGAATGCATCTAGTCTTACGTTCTTTTCACCTTCTTCTGGTAACACTCTTTGCAGTAGGTTGTGAAATTATAACCAGAGATTCCCTTTCTGTCGGTTGTTAATTCGTAACCTACCTCATAGCCTTCTGCCTTATTACATATTTGACAAACTGGTCTTTTAGCGTCTGATTGACATTCTGAACAGGAACAGGAACCTCCGAAGAAACAACTAGGCATGTTGACTGTTTGACGGTTGAACGAATAATGATTATGGTTGGCTTTGAGACCCTTTTATATTCTCTGCATTGAAACTTAAGAAACAGAAACATGTGTGGATGTTACGATAAATCTTTATATCGTAAGCTATTGAAAGGTTGATGAAGAGGAAGCATCGGCGTTATCGTCGAGTTTACGTTTTTCTTGAAAACCATAGGGTTGCGAGCAGTATGATTCATCAAACTTACGCTTCTCAGATTTTGGCCTATATATTTTAGTTTCCTCCCTTGTTACTACTTGGTGGTCTTTTGTCCTTCGTATATTCATACTGGTTATCGGAATAGGTTCTATCGATTCAATAGCCATAATCATGTCACTCATGCTAAATACATTCACAAGCTTCAGGGTATTATAGCTTAACCGTATACCTTTTACTTTACAAACCATAAAGTATGTATGGTACCTGGGGCTGAATACAATATAGCTGTAATTTTTTGGCCCTCCGGAAGCAAATACAACTATATAACTTCCAGGCCCATATTCTTCGAGTTCGTCTGTCATTTCACCCAAAGAATTTCCTGTTGGTACATCCCACTCATCAGATCTAGAAACATATATTATGGAATCTGTATCGTAGTATAAAACCCTGTCTCCAAGCTTCTCTAGATAACTATAGAGTTTTAAACGAGCATGTGTTGTAACGTAGGCTGCTATACAAACATTAACGGTGTTTAGAATGTCGGCGGCTTTATCCTTATAAATGTAGCTAGCGATGAGGGTATCCTCGTTGACCCCATGTATATTTGTGACTTCAATCGCTGGATTTGAGAGCAATTCTTCAAGTTGATGTGGTTGTCTAATGATGTCAACTTTTGACTGATTCTCTCTCTGTCCAAACTTGCCCCTGAAATCATACAATCATGAGTACCTACATTACAAATTTAATTCTTAATGTATGTGTGGTTACAGGTTAAAATCTCTTAATGTGGGTGTCTGTGGTTACAAGTTCAAATCTTAGTGTGTGTATTTAGATGTTCAGAAAACTGGAAATTTAAGTCGATCTGATTAAATCAATTTAAATTTAATTAATAAGTAATAAATATATACCACTCGTCAAAGGTAGCTAATCTGCGTATTAAATTTGATCAATATAATTAATATAAACCACTTGTATGTATAATGAAAAAATTAAGTCGATCTGATTAAATCAATTTAAATTTAATTAATAAGTAATAAATATATACCACTTGTCAAAGGTAGCTAATATGTGTATTAAATTTGATCAATATAATTAATATAAATCACTTGTATGTAGAATGAAAAATTAGGTCGATTTTTAAATCACATGTAAACAAAACGTGTTTTTATTTCAAGCGTTTAATATTACATAAACTGATATCGCCGGGCTTCCGGTTGATATGGAACGTGAACGGCCAGATCAGCTGGTGGTTTTTAGTTTACAGATGGAACTCCGTGAAATATACGTGTTCTTGCACAGTAGCAAACAATTAATAATATGCAATTTTTCGAATCTTACCTAATATATTTACAGATGCTGGTGACTTTTGTGTGTGTGTGTTTATGTTTGTGTAGGTATGTATATGTATGTGCTACTGCTGTAAGTTGAAATCTTATTGTACGACATGTTAAAATTTAAAAGTGTGTGGCTACAAGTTAAAATCTTAATGTGTATATATGTGTGTGTTGAAAAGAAACATGGTACATACCAAAAACTATTGAGCATCAGTTTAGCTAAAGCTCTTAGCCCAGGATTCTTCACGATTTCTCCAAACTCCATCCTAATCCCCTCCTTGTCAAAAAATTCGTCAATATATGCCTCCTTTTCGTCTGATGTTATGCAGTTTGAAGGCCAACCACTTGCTTGTTGCTTCATTTTAATGAACTTGTTCATCATTTTAGTGAACAAACCACCGGTCTTCTCGGT
Organism: Tillus elongatus; assembly: GCA_964006375.1. Lineage (NCBI taxonomy): Eukaryota > Metazoa > Arthropoda > Insecta > Coleoptera > Cleridae > Tillus > Tillus elongatus. The sequence continues at coordinate 128,654,114 of OZ023267.1, forward strand.
CACATCGTACTGCTCTATTTGATATTGCCAAACCTCATACACTTCAAGCATAACATACCCTTTTTCTAGAGCCTTCTTTACTTCATCCATCACCCACGTACCAACCAACGCTCTTTGTTCAGTGGTATGTTCGCAGGCACCTTGGTTCATAGACACGCCACATGTACGACACAGTACGAACATTAATTTACCATTCATCTTAGTTGGTAGTACAGGATGATATAAATTTTCAGGAGGCAAGATCTTGCATTTGATGACGCCATTCATATTGGAGAGGTCTAGATGTTTGCAGTCATCACCTATGTGAACTTTTGGATGACCTATGGGGTAGGCGTTGTATTTGCAAACATAGGGATACAGTGAACACACATCAACGTATTTAATTTTTTCTCCGGGTTTTGCTTGATAGTAAGTCTTGCAGTTGCCCGTACGGCCTCCGTAGAAAGCGTCACGTGGTTCGAGAGCTGTGCCAGCTAATAGGGGACTTGTCTCCAGCGTCATTTTCAAAGGTGCGTTCTTTTCAAGCATTTCTCTGAATTTACACTCCCACATCTCCACAACTTCATAACCCCTCTGTCTCAAACGATTTGTTTTTGCCTGAGTACGCTCATAGCGGTTGTTTAATGTATCCGCTGGATCGTCAGGCAGAGGATCATCTCTCTTGGCATTGAGACACGTGTGACCATGATAATAACACCCATGAAATTCAAATATTTGCTGTGTCTCAGCACAGAAACCATCTACCTTACAGCCAGCAGCTACGGCTTCTCGTTGTTTGACAGAGTGTATTATACTGATACCTCGCTGCGCTTCTTCATAAATAAGCCAAAGTGTAGCTATCTTTGACTGCTTATCGCAGTTTCGATAGCCACCTCGGGGTATAATGCCAATGGTTTCAGGTTGTAAAAAGTTTCGCCGAAAAACTAAGTTACATGCGGAGGCAATAGTTGTCGCTTCTGTAAATGGGCATACACGACACTCCTCAAGAAACATCTTCCTAAACTTGAGACAGGTTTTCCTCAAAATGTCTACATCACTTACACAATATTCCACCAAATCTCTCTGCAGGTTAAAGTTGTCGTTTTGATGTTCTTTGTGCCATTCAATAAGTTTAAGACGGTTATCTTCGCTCATCTGATCGGGGTCATAGTATTGTAATGCAGGTAGAGGTCCGTTGTAATTAGCGTTCGCCAGGGTATTAAAGAGATGTGGAAAATAACCCTTCCTCATCTCAGGGCCCAAGTCAAACGCTTTCGGTAGTGCAGCTAAGGGCAGTGGAAAGTAATTGATACTATCGATAAGTTTGACCTTTTTACCCACTTCCATCATTATAATACTAGTACCCCTCATAATAAGTTTGACTTTTAAATCCGTCTTTTCCAACACATGTTTTAAAATAAACTGGTGATCATACGCCTTTCCATTATGTGCCAACACTACTACCCTTTTGAAAGCAGGTGCAACACCCAGTACATATTCGGCAAACCTCTCTAATGGTTTTATTTTTAGAACTTGACGTCTTGCACAACATCTATAACATATGAGTACGTCATCATCTTGACCCATGCAAAGGTCACAGCGCTGATGAAACACACACAGATTTGGGATGTGTATCTTTTCACCGTCAGGTCCCTCTTCATCTTGTCTTGTCTCAAGATCGTAAAATACAAACAACGTACCCTCTGTTATTGGTTCGCGCTCGTCGGGTTTCATATAACAGTAATGGCCAGCAGGTTGATGTTTAGAACACACTCTACAATAGACTTCGTCACACACATGGTCGCGGTCGGCTTTAATTGTCTTGAGACATGATTCACACCTTTTGACTGTGTCACACATACTCTTACCATTTTTACCAATTCTTTTATGATTGGCGAAGCAGTTTTGATCTCTAAATTTTCTATTACAATCGGTACAACTTACCTCTTGTCTTGTTTTCTCACAAGGCGGGCTCTGCTGACAGCAGCGGCATGTGGCGGCACATCGATGATCCTTTTTATTGTTATATGGCACATGGCACCACTCGCAATAATACCTGCAGCAAAAGGCTGCTTTTAAATTTGTAATAACGTTAAAGTGATTGTTGTGATGAAGTAAGTTTATTTTTAGGGGAGCATCGGGCCCCTCAAACATCACAGTCCGACCTTTGGACCCATATTCATACACCGTGATCTTGTATTCGGTCAGATGGGTTTGGAATTGTCTCACCTCATTCAAGCTGGCCCCTGCTTCTGAAATTTCAACACCTGCTTCGCTGATCAATTTAGCCGTTTCAATATCCTGCCTTTTCTGACGATTTTCTCTCATCTGTTTAATAAAGGGGCTCTTGATGGCATAAGCTATGGCTACAACTAGAGCTCTTACGAGACAGAGATTATCGGAATTATTAATGGTTACAATTCCTCTTCTCTGCGAACACTCCTCTTCAAACTTAGTATACTTATTTGTTCTGCCAGCCCCTGTGAGCGGTTTTACTTGAGTCATCGTCATTCTGAATGTGTTTGAATGAAAGCCCTCCGAATTGCTTTGATATATTTGTCCTAGCAGGTCCAAAATATTTTCAAAAGTCACACTTGATGCTTTTCTGAATGCCAAGTGTGCAGCCCCCTTGTCGAAACCTTCCGATGTAAAGAGAAACCCTACCCTGTCTTTAGGATCTACATCCTCAACTATGCGAGCTACAATATCTTGAATGCCGTTTTTCACCCACTTCTCTGGATCGTTGACATGATCGGGGATGTCATTAAGTTTAAAGGTGACACTACGCCTTGTCAACTTATATTTTTGGTTGGTTTTGCACGTGTCGGTAACGATTTGGTAACCCATTATAAAGAAGCTGCTCGAAACACTTGAAAGTTTTACAAATTAGCGAATGTTTTCAAAACTAAGATTGTTTTTACACTATCTTACAAAAAGTACAGTTAAAATCACTAAACGATACCTGATGATGCTAAAGGTGCTCTAAGGATAACTAGGTACTACAACCAAAGCGTGGCACACACAACACGGACGATGGCAATTTAACTGGCACAAAACTAGGCAGTATTAACAATAACGGTCGAAGATAGATACAGCCCGAGTAGTATTCACACTAGCGGTCGAAGGTAGACTGAATTTTTCTAGGATCGAGCTTATATGAGTACATTGTTACGAGTACCGAAGCTGAAACAAAATAGCTTTGTTTTAATTTGAGGCCCCCACTATTAGCTTAATATGTAACTTGTTTTGCATGTATTTATATGGCTTGGTGTGTCATATCTCTGTATTTGCTTAAATATGCATGTGGTCTTATGGTAAACAGGCACAGATTTTTATGGTTTTCTACTGGCGTTGTCCGCACTTACACCGGAAACTGTAATAAGCTTACAACTTGAGAACGGTAGGAAATGATATCACTCTCCGATACTGGGAAAATTATGTTGGTAAATGAGCAATCATTTGCAGGAAATGATATCACCAACGCCAGATGTTCAACATGCCTTGTTGCTAGCTTTGTTATATGAAGGAAATGTCACCAGCACCTGATGTTGGACATACCATGTTGCCAACTTCTAGCACCAGATGTTAGACATACCTTGTTGCCAACTTTTGTTATACCATACACAAAAAAATATATATAAAATCAATCATGTAAATTTTAAGTTCAGTCTTTGTTTAAACCTAATCCAGGTTTGTTTAATGATCATTCAGAATAAACTTTCCATTTGTAATAACCCATGTTACCTACTAAATTTATATACGTTTTATAAGACCCTAGCCTCCAATTGATCCACATAATAAAAAATATCTATTCACTTTAGATTACTCAGTATAGTTTGTGGACGTTGCCCCAGTATTTTTCATTTAAATTTGATTGATTAAACTTAGATGTACCTAGTGAAATCTTTTCAAAGGTAAGTAATTTTCTTCCTCATTATCCCAACTAAATATAACGATTTAAAGTTTAGACCGGAAGTGGCCATTTTATTGTATATTCCAATTTGATTTGGCCTCCTTAACACCGTGCATGTATTGGTTCTATCGTACATCTCACCGATCTTCCGCGATAAGGATTTGAAGTTTTTTATCTCAGTTTCTTGTAGACCTTGTTACGAAACATACATTTTTGAAGTCGGTTCCTTTCTATCACTTTCCGTTCAAAAGATATAACGATTTAAAGTTTAGACCGGAAGTGGCCATTTTATTGTATATTCCAATTTGATTTGGCCTCCTTAACACCGTGCATGTATTGGTTCTATCGTACATCTCACCGATCTTCCGCGATAAGGATTTGAAGTTTTTTATCTCGGTTTCTTGTAGACCTTGTTACGAAACATACATTTTTGAAGTCGGTTCCTTTCTATCACTTTCCGTTCAAAAGATATAACGATTTAAAGTTTAGACCGGAAGTGGCCATTTTATTGTTCATTCCAATTTGATTTGGGCTCCTTAACACCGTGCATGTATTGGTTCTATCGTACATCTCACGGATCTTCCGCGATAAGGGTTTAAAGTTTTTTATCTCATTTTCTTGTAGAGCTTGTTATGAAACGGTATATTTTTAAAGTCAGTTCATTTCTATCACTTTCCGTTCAAAAGATATAAGGATTAAAAGTTTAGACCGGAAGTGGTCATTTTATTGTATATTCCACTTTGATTTGACCTCCTTAACACCGTGCATGTATTGGTTCTCTCGTACATCTCACGGATCTTCCGCGATAAGGGTTTTAAGTTTTTTATCTTATTTTAGTCGCCATTTTTTAATTCTGCTTACTTAGACGAGTAACATGACACTAAACACGTGGGGTTAGCTTAAAACTAAGAAAGGAATTGAACCTGTAACCAACCATTGTTTCTAAGCTTACTGTTTAGTTATTCAGTACCTCTTTGTATTTGTTTGACGCTACCATATCAATCAACCTCACTCTCATTTGTCGGCTCTAAAGGTTGGGGTGACGTAACTTTAAATAATGGAGTCTTCAACCATCTTTAAAAGCGCTATTTTTTATTCCGCCATTTTGGTTCCGCCATTTTGGTTCCGCCATTTTGGTTCCTCCATTTTGAGTCCGCCATTTTGGGTCCGCCATCTTGGGGCGTGGCCACGCCCACAAGGGGTGGGGCTCCGCCCCTAGGGGTAGGGGGGGCTCCACCCACTAGGGGTGGGGCTCCGCCCACTAGGGGAGGAGTGGGGGTGGGGGGCTCCGCCCCCACTTCCTGTCTGGCTCAAGTGGCCCATTACCTACTACCGCCTTATAATAATCGTGTTTTTTTGGAGTACGGAAACTTATTTTACTGTTTTAATATTTTTCGACCCCTCAACCCGAAATGTTTTTTTGTCTACAAAATTACATCAATTGTGCTTATCATACAACAATATTTCGTCTTGGGTCCTCATTTCGCCTCCAGATTAACCGAATTTTTTTGTGCCTATAACTTTTTAGTGAATGTTTATTTTTAAAAAAATCACTAATAGAGAGGTCTGGATGGTGAGACTTTGCAAACATTTTTTGCAATGAGCGATAATTTGGGCCTCTAGAACCCAGATTCTGGGTAAGTTTCAATTTTTATATGTTTATATATACAGGCAGTCCCACGATGAACGCCCGCGATCGAATACTCGGAAACTAGATTTTGGGAAATTTTGAAAATTTGGCAGCTTACTGTGGTCGCTAAAATATTTTCAAAACGGTGGCATTTCCGGTTATACAGGGCGTTGATGCTAACATGCTTATTTTAAATAGGACACCCATATATTATTGCATTTTAAGATAGTACGCGAAATTTTAGACGCAATATATATATATATATATATATATATATATATATATATATATATATATATAAATATATATATATATATATATATGTATATATATATATATATATATATATATATATATATATATATATATATATATATATATATATATATAAATTGAAACTGACCCCGGATATAGGTTCTAGGGGTCTTAGTTCGCGCTCATTTGAGAAAATTTTTGCAAAGTCTCCCCATCGATACCTCTCTATTAGTGAATTTTAATTAAAATTAACTAAAACACACAAATACTGTACAGCAAAAAGAAAAGCTCGGAAAGAACACAAAAGTGACCTACCATAAGTGTGACGAGGAAGAAGAAAAGTCAGACTACGAAGTTACTGAGGACATTTGCATTATTTCTGGAGAGTTTGGGAAAAACCGGGAGCTCTGGCTAAGATGTGTGCGCTGTTCTGAATGGGCTTACAGTAAATGTACCAATGGAGAAAAAAAAAGAAAGCCTTTCTGTGCGATTTCTGCCTATAAACAAAATTGTGGATAATTGCGGCCCCCCGCTGATATTACCCCATGCTTCGGGGTAGTAGTAGTATCAGTGGTGGGGAGGCCAACGCCAAGCAAGTAGACCACCATGGGCCCTTTTTGCCAACCCCAACAACCATGCTCTACTCCTCCTCGGTTCCGTCGCCAAACCGCCTTGACCTCGAGATGAAGGCCGTGACGGTCTTCAATTGGACGGTACTTACCTGATTCCTCTACATCCGAACAATTCTGCTCGAAGACTCCCAAAAGCCTCGCATTCGCACAGGTAGTGATAGGACGTTTCCTCATCCTCGCTACATTCCTGGCAAATGGAATCCCTATCTACGTCTATCAAAGTGAGGTGTCTTCTAAGGGCGCAGTGGCCTGTCAGCACCCCGAGGATGCGGCGAAGCGTAGGTCGACTCCTTCCGAGTAGCCAGATAGCTTTATCTCTGTCCGGCCCCTCCACGAAGTCCCTCGCCTGCCTGCAGCCACCAACCGACCCCCAGTGCCTCTTCATTGCTTCCTCGGTCCACCTGTCTGAGGCGACGGAGACCGACTTTCTACGTATACCTATGGCCGGCTCCGGGCCACAGAACGAACGCCGGGAACCAAGCCTTGCGAGATTATTCGCGACCTCATTCCCCGCCACGCCACAGTGCTTCGGGGTAATACCGGCCACTCATATATTTGTTTAAACATTTTGTATTCTTTTTAAACTGTTTCGTTTGGTTCTGATAAACATGTATGTTATTCCCTAGCATCTTATCTTTCATTTAAACCGACCAGTTCCTTTTAAATCATACAATCTCCGAGATATTTAAAGACTTTCCTTAAAGGACCGGTATTCCCTCAGTCTACTCTAACCACATACATGATAATAACAAAATATCTTATAGAGTGTATTAATATCAAATAATATACATAAGCGGGTTCCCTATACAGCGTGTAATGAGCATACCGTGGTTCATACAATAGACATTGTACATTGTTGACTATCTCCTACCGCTATAACACAATATTACCCTTTCAACATCGCATCCAGTATCCAGTACAGCTCCCATCTACATATTATTATATAATGCTTCAAGCTCACAGTAAATATAGTGATGGATTACAGGAAAAACTATATCAGTACTACATCAACAGCAATATACAATACTGCACAACTCTAGCGTATGAATATGCGACTGGTGTAAAAAGATGCAAGGAAAAGCATTCATCAAAAAATAGTAAATGTGTGATGCATGAGTATGACTAGAAGGTTTTTCAGGATGCAGTATCTCAAGATGTACCCATTTATAATCCAGTGTAATTATTTAGATATTTTCCTTTAACATTTTTATTTTTTGATTTAGAAGAAGTCTGCACGCAGCAAGTGAGTTATGGTAGTGAATTTTCATTAAATTGTTTTTAGTACCAAATATGTGTGTTTTTTTTAAGAAAGCAGGCATCAAATTTGGTTACCAGTATAACTTATATAGTAGAAACAATGTGCCATGTTTCATCAAAATAACTTTTTTGTTTGAAAATGTACAAAAATTTCCGAATGTAAACTTAAAATGTTCCCGAAAAACCGGTTTCTTGGTCAACCTTATAGGTTAATAGCAAATTTAGCTATTCAAATTTGTAGCATTTAATAAAAAGTCACTACCATAATGCACTTGCTGCGTCTCAAATTTCCTTTCTTACAAACATGCATTATATTTCGATGGAGAATGTAATAACATAAGGGTGTTCGATTAAAAAAAGTCTGGACGCAGCAAGTGCGTTATGGTAGTGAATTTTCATAAAAATGTTTTTAATAGCAAATATGTTTTTTCAAAGAAAGCAGGCATCAAATTCGGTTACCAGCATAACCTATATAGTAGAAAAAATGTGCCATGTTTCATCAAAATAACTTTATTGTTTGAAAATGTACAAACTTCCGCAAGTAAACTTAAAGTGTTCCCGAAAAAACTTGGTCAACCTTATAGGTTAGTAGCAAATTGAGCTATTCAAATTTGAAGCATTTAATGAAAATTCGCTACCAAAACGCACTTGCTGCGTCCGTAATTTCTTTTCTTACACAGATGTATTATATTTCGATGGAAAATGCAAAAAGGCAATAACATTAGGCGTGTTCGATTAAAAAAAATAATTTGAATCACCAACGACTTATGGGCCACCCTGCAACGGTAGAAATATTTTTTAAGATGTAGCTCAAGACAGCCTATAGTTAATGTATACAATTTTCTTTCGTATCTTGCATAATAACGGATATATTGAGCTTTGAAGATTTTTTACGAAAATGCGACAAAAATGATATACCATTAACCGATAAACCCTATAGCCAAAACTACTTCCAAAGAATCAGAGAAAGGGTCTATTTGAAATGAATTTTTTGGAAATATTTTTTGTAAAATGAAGGCCAATGACGATTGAAACTAAGACTTCAGGCTTTGTAAAATACTCTTCTTGAGACATTTTCCTTCCATAACTTATATTAGTTTCAGGTTCATTGCCTAAATATTACCAATTTTGACGCTTTAAATCGCGACTTCGACGTTTTGAGGAAAACCCAAATTTATTTTTATTTAAATGCCTGTAACTTTTTTGTCCTTCAATCTACAGAGCTAAATGTTGGAAGGCAACTTCCCTATAATGACGTGAACTTGGTTGCCCTTACTTTGTTAACTCCTTAGATATAATTTTTTTTGAAAGAAAACACAAAATTTTCCGGGAAAACCTCGGCGAATTTTCCTGGATAACGAACTTTTCCAAGAAACTTGAGAAAGGAAGGTACTCACCAAGTTTTATCAACATCGGTCCACTATTTTTTAGCTGTAGGCGTCACATATATATATATATATATATATATATATATATATATATATATATATATATATATATATATATATATATATATATATATATATGAAACCGACCTCGCATTTGGGTTCCAGGGGTCCTAAATAGCGCTCATTTAAATTTTTTTTTCAAAATTCAAAAGTCGGGATCTCTTCATTAGTGAATCTTTTTTTAAGAAAATTCACTAAAAAGAAAACTTTTATCTCCAACGACTATGGGCTATTCTGTGATTGTAGAAATAATTTTTAAGATGTAGCTAAAGACACCCTATAATTAATGTATATATTTTTTTCGTATCTTGTATAATAACGGATATTTTAAGCTTTGTTGATTTTTTACGAAAATTCTACAAAAATTATATATCATTCAACGATAAAGCCTATAAGTAAGACTACTGCCAAAGCATCAGAGAAAGGGTCTATTTGAAATGAATCTTCTGGAAACATTTTAGTAAAATGAAGGACAATAGCGGTGGAAGCTAATACTTCAGGGTTTGTGAAATATTCTTCTTGAGATATTTTCTTTCCATAGCCCGTATTAGTTTCAAGTTCTTTGCCTAAATGTTGCCAATTATCACGTTTTAAATCGTGACTTTGACGTTTTGAGGAAAACCCCAATTTATTTTTCTTTAAATGCCTCTAACTTTTTTGTTTTTTAACTTACAGAGCTAAATTTAGGTAATTTACCTATAATGATATAAACCCGCGTACCAAATTTGGTTGCCTTTACTTTGTTATTTACGGAGATTTAATTTTTTTCCGAAAGAAAACACACAATTTTCCGGGAAAACCTGGGTTGATTTTCCTGGATAACGAACTTATCTAATCCACTTGTAATGGGAAGGTATTCACCAAATTTAATCAAAATCGGCCCATTATTTTTTGAGTTATCGGTGTGATATACATCTGTATATGGGAAAATTGACGTATATATATATATATATATATATATATATATATATATATATATATATATATATATATATATATATATATATATATATATACTTCAATTTTCCCATATACAGATGTATTTTTTGACATTATCCAAACAAAAACGAACGACATTGATTGATTACTGTGGCAATAACGTTGATGAATCTGAAAATAAAATCTAGGAAGGAGGAAGCAGTTTGACGAATTTGCCAGAAAGTTGAACAGCTGAACATAAATGTACAAAGGAAACTACTACGAACTGCTAATGTTCGGCAAATTTTTTGACATGGTAGCTCTTCATGCTCAATTAAGTGTATTATATGAAATGACAGAAATAGATGACATACAGAATTGTGCAAGAGTGTCCACGTTCAGTTAGTGAAGATTGGAACCTGCGATGAGCATTGATAAGTACAATTTGGAAAACCCAATTCAGCAGAATACAGTTTTTACACCTGACGATCGTTTCCCTAACAAAGTTAACGGCATAAAGGGGATTAATAAATGAGTGAATGAAGACTAGAACTACTATTCATGTGTTAATGGCCAAGCAGTTGCGAACAGCGTCCTGTAGGAAGATATACAGACAGACCCACACTGTTGAGTCTTAAATCCCTGTAATTAAAACTGCCTACCTGCCTTTGTTATAATGTGTGTAATTATCACCCTCTAGGAAGGACACGCTAGTTATTAAGATAACAGTTCGAACAATGAACTACCTAGAACTGGACCTACTCTATCCATCGATACATTCTTGTTTAAATTTCTAACGATACATATGCTTTCCTAAGCATCAAGCTGACGCGACTGCCTGACATTTTTGATTAACTCGAGATTTTCTTTATCTACATGATGATTATTATCCCAAATATGCTGAGCAATACATGATTTGTCAATAGTGACATATCTGAGTTGCGCTAAATGTTCCCTAGATCTAGTTTCAATAGTTCTTTTAGTTTGCCCAACGTATTTAAGCTCACAATCCTTACAACCTATTTCATAGATTCCCGACACTTCTGTGGTTTTCTCTTTGTCCTTTGAGTGACCTAGGCAATTTTTAAATGTATTTTTTGTGGAAAATGTTAGCAGCAAATTGACTTTCTTAAAAATGCTATTAAAACCTCTCGTAATTCTCGGTTCAAATGGTAAACAGACAACTGTTTTGTCTGGTTTGTCTTTTCTGTGTGTAGCTGAGGGTAACGAAGTTATTTGAAAGTATCGTAACTATATTTATAGTAAACAACCTATTTTTACCGTGTGTGATAACAAACGTTTACATGCAACAATTAAACTATGATATATGACCTCAAATGTCGTAATACTGGTCGCTATGAACAGTGCTGTGTCGTAGATTCCGCTAACATTTTCTTTCTGTTATGTTTATTGACTGGTTTTTTCACTAAACAGACAAAGTAACCATTATATTTAGCTACATTTTTAATATATTCAAGTTCTCTCTTGTATCTTTCTTTATTTAAGAGACACTGTATTATTCTACGAACCAGAAAATTCAAACTAGCTGTTTTTTGTTTCTTTTTCCACAAAAACAGCTGGTTTGATAGAGGATTGTGAACTGAAATATGTTGAACAAACTAAATAACTATTGAAACTAGATTTAAGGAACATTTAGCGCAACTCAAATATGTCACTATTGACAAATCATGTGTTGCTCAGCTTATTTGGGATAATAATCATCATGCAGATATAGAAAATCTCAAGCTAATCAAAAGCGTCAGGCAGTCGCGTCAGCTTGATGCTGACGACACTATCTGTATATATATATATATATATATATATATATATATATATATATATATATATATATATATATATATATATATATATATATATGCAGGGTGGCGCATTGAAAACGAAACAGACCGATTTGCGTCCAGAGATTTTTTTTTTAAATAAACGCTGAAACAGGTCAATTTTAACATTGAGGGGGACATGTTTAGATATAGAACTCAACTTTGTCACATAAACCCTTTAAAGGTGGTGATAATAACCCTTATATTTTAAATAGGGAATATGGGCCAAGTGTTACATCATTTGAAAGCTCTTTCTTTTCTGAAGTCAGCACACTAATTTTCTTGGAAGTTTTATTAACTCGTTTAAAAATTATTCACAGTTGGAGTTGCAAGAACGTATTTCATTCATTGTGATAATAAATGCACTAGTTAGTCAATTTTTCGTTAAAAAAACTAAAAAACAAAACCAAACGTTTAAAAATGTTTATTCAGTTAAACAAGTGTTCAAATTGTTGACCACCAGCTTCCATACAAAAGTACAAATTTTGTTCAAAAGGAGCTCTGACATTCTGGAGCATTTGTGGAGTTAATAAACGGCATTCTTCAACAATGCGTCGTCGTAATTCTTCCAAAGACTCCGGTTCTGTTGCGTAAATTCTACTCTTTAAATGTCCTCATAGAAAGAAGTCTAAAGGAGTTAAATCCGGTGATCTAGGGGGGCCCTCAATAGCACCTCTACGCCCAATCCATTGCTCTGGAAACTGTCTGTCCAAAAACTCTCTAACACGTTGTGAAAATGCGGAGGAGCTCCATCTTGTTGAAACACTAATTGATTTTCTTGAAAGCGATCATCATATTCAACACTGTCAATTAGTAGAGGCTAAACGATATCCTCTAGTAACTCCAAATACGTTTCGCCACTCAAATTTCCATCAAGAAAAATTGGTTCCGATTAAACGGTCTCCAAAAATGCCAGTCCAGACATTAAATTTCTGTGGACTTTGAGTGTGGACTTCGTGAAAATTTCTTGGATTATTATCTGTCCAATAACGACAATTATGACGATTAACTATAGAGTTTAATAAAAACGTACACTCGTCTGAAAAACAGATATTGAACAGAAAGTTTCCGTTATCAGCTATTCGTACAGTCATAACTTCACAAAACTCCAACCGCCGATCAAAATCATCTTCATTCAGTTGTTGTACAAGATGAATTTTATACGGGTGAAATTTATGATGCTTCAATATTCGCTGAATAGTTCTTCTTTTGATGTTTGAAACAGTGGCCAATTTTGTCGTGCTCAAAGTTGGGTCTGCAGCAATTTGTCCTAAAACTTCAATCTCAGTAGTCTCATTTCTAACCGGAAAGTCACGTTTAGAATCCCGTTTTTTGTTGGCTACTGAACCACTTTGTCGAAACTTTGCAACTAACTCCAAAATGTATTTTCTGTTAACATGTCTGTTCGGATGTCGTTCATTAAACAAATTTGCGGTACGGTTGGCAGAGTCATCGCTTTTGAAAAAAAGAGTAAATATTTCAACTCTTTCTGATACAGAATACACCATTGTGAAATTAATTTATGGTAGTACTATCAAGTATCAAACCGACCGATAAACTAAAATAAGAAACCGCATTTCTCTCATTCCGATAAGAAATGTTCCGATAGTCAATTTTTTGTTTATACACCAACAAAACATTGACTATCAGCACATTTCTTATCGGAATGAGTGATATGCGTTTTTGCATCTTCAGCTGTAAATAATTTTTAAACCAGTTAATAAAACTTCCAAAAAAATTAATGTACTGAATTGAGAAAAGAAAGAGCCTTCAAATAATGTCACACTCAACCCATGTTCCCTATTTAAAATATAAGGGTTGTTATCACCACCCTTAAAGGGTTGATGTGACAAAGTTGAGTTTTATGTCAAAACGTGTCCCCCTCAATATTAAAATTAACGTGTTTCAGCGTTTCTTAAAAAAAAATTCTCTGGACGCAAATCGGTCTGTTTCGTTTTCAATGCGCCAGCCTATATATATATATCCTTAGAAATTTGAACAAAAATATTTCGATGAAAAGAGTGGGTCCGGTTCTATGTAATCCATTGTTTGAACTGTTATCTTAATAACCAGCGTGTCCTTCTTAGAAGGAATATTTGATAACGACGCACAGTATAACAAAAGCATGTATGCAGTTCTCATTACAGGGATTTAAGACTCAACAGTGGGGGTCTGTCTGTATACCTTCCTAAAAGACGCTGTTCGCAACTGCTTGGCACTTAACATATAAATAGTAGTTCTATTAGTGAATTTTCTTAAAAAAACTTCACTAATGATGAGATCCCGACTTTTGAATTTTGAAAAAATTTCTTCAAATGAGCGCTAATTAGGCCCCCCAGAACACATATCCGGGGTCGGTTTAAATTTTTATATGTTTATATATATATATATATATATATATATATATATATATATATATATATATATATATATATATATATATATATATATATATATATATATATATATATATATATATATATATATGTATCACACCGATAACTCAAAAAATAATGGGCCGACTTTGATTAAATTTGGTGAATAAATTCCTTTTGCAAATGGCTTGGATAAGTTCGTTAGCCAGGAAAATCGGTTCAGGTTTTCCCGGAAAATTTTGTGTTTTCTTTCGAAAAAAAATTATATCTCCGGAATTAACAAAGTAAGGGCAACCAAATTTAGTACGCTGGTTTATATCCTTATAAGTAAGCTACCTACCAAAATTTAGCTATGTAAGTCAAAAGACAAAAAAGTTACAGGCATTCAAAAAAAAATATTTGGATTTTCCTCAAAACGTCAAAATTGCGATTTTAAACGTCAAAATTGGTGAGTACATTCCTTTCGCAAGTCGCTTGGATAATTTTGTTAGCCAAGAAAATCCGCCGAGGTTTTCCCGGAAAAATTTGTGTTTTCTTTCGCAAAATATTTATATCTCCAAAATTAACAAAGTAAGGGCAACCAAATTTGGTAAGCTGGTTTATATCGTTATAGGTGTGCCACCTACCAAAATTTAGCTCTGTAGGTCAAAAGACAAAAAAGTTATGGGCATTTAAAGAAAAATAAATTGGGGGTTTCCTCAAAACGTCAAAGTGACAATTGAAAACGTCAAAATTCGCAACATTTAGGCAAATAACTTGAATCTAATACGATCTATGGAAAGAAAATGTCTCAAGAAGAATGTTTTACATACACCGAACTCTTAGTTTCAACCGTCATTGTCCTTCATTTTACTAAAATATTTCCAGAAAATTCATTTCTAATAGACCCTTTCTCTGATGCTTGGCAGTAGCCTTAGCTATAGAGTTTATTGTTTAATGGTATATAATTTTTGTCGAATTTTCGTAAAAAATCAATAAAGCTCAATATATTTGTTATTATACAAGATATGAAAAAATATTGTATACATTAATTATACGGTGTTTTGAGCTACATCTTAAAAAATTATTGCGACAATCACAGGGTGGCCCATAAGTCGTTGGTGATACAAATAATTTTTTTTTGTCGAAAACGCCTTATTTTTTTGCATTTTCCATCGAAATATAATGCATGTTTGTAAGTTAAGAAATTCTGGAGGCAGCAAGTGCGTTGTGGTTGCGAATTTTGATTAAATGCTTCATATTTGAAAAGCTCAATTTGCTATTAACCTATAAGGTTGACCAAGAAACGGATTTTTTCAGTAACACTTTTGGTTTACTTTTGGAAATTTCTGTACGTTTTCAAACAATCAAGTTATTTTGATGAAACATGGCACATTGTTTTTACTATATATGTTAAACTGGTAATCAAATTTGATGCCTGCTTTTTCTATATAGGTTATACTGGTAACCAAAATTGATGTCTGCTTTCTTAAAAAGAAAAACACATATTGCAATAAAAACATTTTTATGAAAATTCACTACCATAACGCACTTGCTGCGTCCCGAGATTTTCTTTATTCACTTAGTTTCTTCATCTCTTGATGACGCTAATTTTCTTAGAGAAACGATGGTTGGGTCTAAAAATTGTATTGTGATGAATTGTATTTTCCAAATTATACTAATCGGTGCTCATCACAGGTTCTAATCTTCACTCATACTCAATTTCTCCCTTGCGTATCATGCATATTTTTGAGCAGGGATACTTTGTAAACGCGCACCCTGCCTTTCACTCATGCCACAGCAATGTTCTTTTGTTATTATATAATACATAAACATCAATCAGGTTGTGGCGATGTTGGTGTGTTTTATAAAGTGATGTGTTGACGTGTGGGCGGTAACGGGGCGAATGAAAGCGTTAACAAAAAGAGTCGGTTGAGAAAGAGTAAAATGGACCATCATGAATACATCAATCATTGAGTTTACGAGTTGCTTCAAGCTACTTACCATCCAAAATAAAGTCTCATTAGCAAAATTCTGGTAAGTTTCTATCGTCGACAGCACGCTGAATATCAGGCAAACTAAAACCAACATAAATCTGAAACAAAAAATATATATGAATAGGTTTTAGATAGAATATCAGGGAATGTTGTGACAGGAGAAATACATATTGTATTTATATTTTAAAATATAGAGCAGATAATAATAAGTTATCATTAGTCGCGTTATATACAGGGTGTTCCAGTTTATAATAGTAGAACTTTACTGTTCGATAGAGAACATTTTAGACCTAATCTCTACTATGATCATGGGTCGAAATATTCTTCGTATCCAAGATACAGAATTCACTAAGTAAAGATTGGAACCTGTGATGGGCACTGACAAGTACACTTGGAAAACCCAAATCACCACAATACATTTTAAAAGACCTAAATCGGTTCGCTAACCAAGTTAGCGTCATCAGAGGAAAAAAATAGTCTAATTGATTTCTACTTCTACACGTATTTATATAGACTATCAGGTAAAAGACCGAAAACGGGAGTGGAATTTTTAAGTAGCAGACGCAACCTTTGTGTATTACATGCTCAATTGCCGGAAGACGTTATTGAATTTCCTTTTATTATACCAGTTGACAGCTTAGTGATCCTTTGCTGATATTTTCGTTTGTCGGAAATATCTGTATTGTTTCCTTATCTCTTGGGCGCGCTTTTGTCGGTATTTATATATTTTTCAGAAAGCTCTCTACCAAATGACTGTAGATGGGAGGTGGTGCGATATTCATATATTTATTATTATTATATTTAGCGATATATATATATATATATATATATATATATATATATATATATATATATATATATATATATATATATATACTTTCGGAGGCGTTCAATTGTCCTGGTTTTATAACATTTTTAATTAATTTTAGATTCTCCTGTGTGTGTTTTGTTTCTTTAACGTCGGCCTATTTTCGCGACTATGGCCAATCACCGACGCCGGGGAGCAGTTTCACTTCACCATCCTGGAAATTTTGCCGAACCCTTGCCTTTCTGTAGAAAGTGTGGGGATCTTTAACGTGCCCAACATCATATGAACACGGGACAGATGACTTTACGCCCCTTTCGAAGGGCGGAACGAGCAGACACTCAACTTGCTCAAATACAATGCCAGAACCTCGGTTTAAGTTAATGTTGTAGTTTGTACTGAAAAAGTGAAAGCAGAACCCTGGGATGGAACCCAGTGGCCTTCGGTTCAGAGGCACACGTTCTTACCTCTAAACCACCGAGGCTCTAAGATTCTCTTCGTTAACGTGATGATTATTATCCCAAATATGTCGGGCGATGGTGGATCTATCTAAAAAGCCAACTTGCAATTAAAATTTTCTACAAAAAATACTTTAAAAAACCTGGTAGGTAATCCCAAAGAGAAGGATAGTGCGTCCAAAATTTCGGGAAGAGATTGTGACCTTAAATACGTCGGACAAACAAAAAGATCTATTGAAATTAGATTCAAAGAAAACTTAGCACAATTAATATACGGGACTATAGATAGATCTACCGTCGCCGGACATATTTGGGATAATAATCACCACGTTGATGAGAAGAATCTAAAATTAATTAAAAATGTTAGAAAACCAGCACGATTGAACGCCTTCGAAAGTATATATATCGAAATATATAAATACCGACATAAGCGCTCCCGCGAGATAAGGAAACAATAAATAATAATAATAATAATAATAACAGTTTATTGGGCAATAATTACAATAAATCAGACTACAAATAATGTGCAGTTAATAAAACAATCAAGAATCCAATAAACAAATCCTCCCACAAAAGTATTTTTATACTTGTGCGTGGGTTGACAGTACATGAACATTACTAGACTGCAAACTAAACATTGCTACATCATATCACAATCTATACATACACATGCATACACTGAGGTACTCCTCCATCCATACACACCCACATGCACGCACACACACACATCCACACAATCCCAAACACTCGCACACACACATCTGTGCATACCTACCCATACTTTCCTGACCTCTTATATATCCTCACAAGCGCATGACCACATGTACACCTATCTGCGCTTACACACCTGCACCCCCTCATCGCATTATACGCACACGCGCTCACACACACACACTCACACACACACGCGCGCGCACACCTCTCTTCACCCACTGCGAAATGCTGTCTGTGTACCGAGACACTACCCAAGCAAGTGAAACAGCAAACATTCTCCAACAAATGCATTGGCAGGCCATTGACAGGTCACTGTTGGTCACTCTGTGTTGTACCAGTTTTTGAAGTCCACCATTTGATGTGCTCTCAATCTGGGCATTTCTCCAATCCAACTCGCCACTCCCTTAGCAAACAAAGCCCTTGACATATTTGTCCGCTTCAAGTGCCTGGGCACCTCGTTAAATATCCTGGGACCTAGATAAACAAAACTGCGCTGGCCTATTGTCTTTGCACAATACAGAAAATATCAGCAAGCGATCACTAAACTGTTAACTGGCAGCTGTTGTGCTGCTTTGGGTTCTCCAAGTGTGGTTGTAAGATACAGAATGTTGTTCTTATATAGTGTTACATGATTCTATGAATCATATGTGTTATTGCTGTCTATTTGCTCTATGCCACTAAGTCTCAATTTATTCTATGGATTGATAAAGCTCTTGTATTCTAAAGTTAGCTTGGACCCTCAATTGTCTTTGGGGGCTATAAATATCGCGAGCAGCATTAATTCACTTATCTTTCCAAATTGACATTTCATCTCATAAGTGCACAATAAGGAAATATTGCGGTAAGCGATATATAAGTTTAATTCAGTTGTTCCGCTTCTACCAAGAGACAAAAGTCGACCACGTTCCCCCTCGGTGCCAGTTCCTGGTATTGGAAACCACCATTTTATAGGGACAGATGCCAACTACGTTCCTACTGGGGATAGTTGAAGCTCAAGCTTTATAGTAACAGTCTCACCAGCTCTAAAAGGCTATATCTACTACAAATGGAGCCCGAGCTTTATAGTCACAGTCTTACCAGACCTTAATTGTTTCATACAAACAGATGTTTCAGTCAGATCTTAGCAGTTCTATCAGCAACAATAGGTTTTTTTCCCTCAGGGCTCGTCCGCGGTCCTGCCGCCCCGATAACACTGCAACCTTTGGTTGATTGTGCATACCCTTAGTCTTACTCCACTCATTCCAAAATCACTGTGCTTTGAACTAGTCTGCACAGCGATTGGTAGGGTGAAGTTTTACATTGCTCTGTCTCCGGTCTAGACTGACCGTAGATCAGTTGTCTTTTGCGGTCCAGAGCTTTACACTCGCACAAGATGTGCTGGGCTGATTCCTCCCCCTCGCCGTAGAGTCTGCATGCGAGGTCCCCTTCGAACCACCCATTTTATGCAGGTGTTTCTTGACGGCCATGTGTCACGTCAAGAGACCTGTTGTGTTTCTGAGATGTCCTCTGCTAAGATTTAGCAGCTCCACAGCTCTCTTTGAACTAGGTCCGTTAATTATTGACTTCTCATGTCTAAGCCCTGGACAGTCCGCCCAGTACACCTTGTGTTGGTTTCTGACCCAGGACTTAATTGCTCTTTGTCACGCTCAGAGCTGGTTCTGGTCCCATAAATGGTTTTGCTGACCCTCTCTTCGCGAGACTGTCAGATTCTTCATTGCCTTTGACCTCCGAGTGACCCGGCACCCAGATGAGTGTCACCTCATTCTGCACAGCCAGGTCTCTCGTCTCGTCCCGGCACTCACTCACCAGCCAGGAATTTACCCGTGGGCTACTTAGTGTCTTAAGGGCTGCCTTGCTGCCTGTGGCTATGAGGATCCGCTTGTTGGTGTAGCCCCTCCTCTTGTTCTCCCGCACACAGTGCAGGATGGCGTACATCTCGGCCTGAAACACCGCTGCATGGGCTCCGAGGGAAATACTATGACTTACCCTCGGTCGTTCCGAGTAAACACCTGCCCCCGTCCCACGCTCCCCGCCGGATCCCTCCGTGAACCAGACGAGCGCATCCCGTGGTATGCCCGGCGTCTCCTTCCACCATGCCTCGCGGTCGGGGATTTCCACTGTAAAGTTGTTTTTCCTGCACATTCGCGGGCTCGCGAAGTCTGACCTCATTTCAAGCATGGGCTCCTTCACGATCTCCTGAATTTTGCAGTGGCCCCTGAAGCCTGGGTTGATCTTTAGTCTACCATTGCAGGCTAGTCTGTATAGTCGCATAGCCTGGCCTCCCCCATAATAACTAAGTGTAGGGGGGCCGGTCCAGCAACACATCAATGGCGGCTGTTGGGGTTGAAGACATGGCCCCTGTGATGCCTAGGCAAGCCATCCTTTGGATCTTTCCTAGTTTTTGTTTGGCACTGGATTGTGTGACCTTAGGCCACCAGACCAGTGCCGCGTATGTTAAAGATTGTCTGACCACCCTTGTGTACAGCCAGTGGGCCATACTAGGTCTTAGTACCCACGTTTTTCCATATAGCCGCCTAGTGACGGCTAAAGTCATGACTGCCTTACGCAGTATTTTGCCAATGTGACCATTCCAGGTTAGCTTAGAGTCCAATATGACCCCAAGATATTTTACCTCCCTGGCCATTGGAATGCTCCTACCGTATAGAGTGAGAGTTCTGTGGCTGTCGCACTTCCTTCTCCTTCTCGTAAACGGCACGATGGTTGCTTTCTCGGGGCTCACCCCGAGCCCTAGATCAACCGTCCACCCTTTCACCACTATTAGTGCGGCCTGCATGCGCTCCCACACTGCCTGTCTGACTTTTCCTCGGACTATGATGACAATGTCGTCCGCATAGCCCTGTAAGGTTACATTAAACCTTGAATGGAGCTTCAGCTATCTCGGAGCAGTTTCACCAGCCTTAAATGGTCAAATCGTACAGTTAATAGAAGATAGCTACAACACAACACTAGCAGCAAGCAATGTTATCTAAAATTCGTTTCATTCGAGTGATTTTATTCATTTTCTATTTTAATTAATTAGGTAATTCTATTAAAATCTTAGATCTTGCCATTTTTTGGACATTTTTGCCATTTGTCTCAGCGTTTACAAAAACCTAATTTACGTGCTATAAAAAACACTAAAAATACAGCTACAATTTTATATATGATTGTATGTTAAGATTTCGTGACACACCGTCATAAATGTTTAAAAATTAAAATAATTTAAATTCGTACCAATGTATTTTAACTTGCGGCTAAAATAAAGCTATGCATAGCATATAAAGAAGAAATTCAAAGGTCATAAAATATAACACGAGATTATTAATCTAATGGTCTCGATTCTTCATAAAGAGAAGCGGGCGACAAATGTCAAACACCGGCAAATGTCAACCAACAGTAGAAAAATTTACTGCTAATTTAAAACTGAATATTTCACATGTGACACATTTTATCGTTATCAGCATTTTCGTTTTCTCTGTGGCGCAATATGCGAGGTGAGCTGACATTTTTTTATGTAAATGGGTGAATGCTCTTGAAAAATGGCAGACGTTTAGTACCTAACGTACATAAAATTTTCATAAAATAACACTTGTCTATAAAATATTCTTAAACTTTCTCTTGTTGCCATGCTCGACATGGAGTTGTGTACTTTATAACGCAAGTAAAAAGTTTGTACGAATGTTTGCCAAACTTCTACATGATATACAAGCTGTTCCGAAATATCTTGGCGAAAATGTAGGATTTATTTCCGACACCTAAATAAGAATGTAGATAGCTTTTCTCAAAAAATAGGTCTCAGTTTTAAAAAAACTAACAGAAATTATACAAAATAGGCCTTAAATGTAGTTAGTAAATAACTAGTATATATATATATATATATATATATATATATATATATATATATATATATATATATATATATATATATATATATATATATATATATATATATGTCTCTCTGTGTGTGTGTGCGTTAGTGCGTTCTCAGAAAGGCATTGGAAGGTTAGATCAGGTGTCAAGTCAGGTCACGTCAGGTCGGGTCAGGTCAGGTCAGGTTTTCCGGGATAGTTTTGAATTTTCTTTCGAAAAAAATTGTTTTGTCCAAAACTTACAAAGCTATTTTAATAAAATTTGATGGATATGTTGCCCAACATTCAGTTTTCTAAGTTTATGGAACATTGAATTATTTAAATTATTAATTTTCTTTCGAAAATTTTTTTTCTCCGAATCGTACAAAGTTATTTAAATGAAATTTGGTGGATATGTTGCCTTTGGAAAGACCTTACGACATATCAAAATTAAACTTTCTAAGTTTATAGAAAATTGAGTTATTTAAATTGGACGCATTTAATAAAAAATCTCTACCATAACGCACTGCCTGCGTCTCGAACTTTTTTTATGTGTGTTACCTGATAACTTTTTTCTAGCTGAACCGATTTTGTTGATGCTGGTGCTTCTCGTGTAGTCCCATATAAATTTAATCAAGACCTGACCAGTAGTTTTTGAGTTATCCTTAATTTACCTTACGATAACACGTTTAACAAATGGTGGAGGCGCTGACATGCATTTCTCTAATAGGTGGTCTTTTTTTAACCGACATCAGAATACCTCAGAACTTTTATACGTAAACCGATTTTGATGATTGTTTTTTGTTTGTTTTAAAGCTGGTGCTTCTCCCGTGGTCTCGTATAAATTTGATCAAGATCTGGCCAGCAGTTTTTGAGTTATCCTTAATGAAGTCGGATTTCTATTTTTTTTAGTGAATTTTCATTAAGAAAATTCACTAATAGAGAGGTATCGATGGTGAGACTTTTGAAAAATTTCTTCAAATGAGCGCGAATTTGGTCCTCTAGAACCCATATCCAAGGTCGGTTTTGATTTTTATATGCTTATATATATATATATATATATATATATATATATATATATATATATATATATATATATATATATATATATATATATATATGTATCCAACTGATAACTCAAAAAATACTTGACCGATCTTCCCTAAATTTGGGGATTACCTTGATTTTGTTAATGGCTTGGATGAGTTCGAAGATGAGCACCGTAGGTTTAATTTTTTGTATAAAAAATGTAAAGGAAATTTTTAAAACGCAATATTTTTGTTTGTTTGAAGTACCGCAGTGATTCAAATGAAAATTTGCACATATAAGGGAGATGTCAAAATAAAGTTGGTAACCAAATTCAACTTAAATGGTCTACGAGGAAAGAAGTTGTTCGAAAATGAAAAATGTGTAAGAAATAAATAATGTGTAAGGAATAAATAATCTACGACATCAGTTTGAATTGCATAGGCATTTCGCACATGCAACGTTGACAAGGATAGTTAGAGTATTAATGTGTTTTTTATTACTTTAGACCCGAAAAATGTAAAATCGTGAAAGCCAGACAACGGTAGTTAAATATAAATAAGCAGGGTTGTCAGATATAATAAAAATTATGTTAGTATGAAAACATATGGACCTAACATATTTTTTTTAAAATTATTAATGACATAATTCAAACAATAATCGCGGTACAATAACCAAACATTTTGAATTACCAAATCCGTATCATATTTTAAATTAAAACGTATTTGTTACCAAATCCGTATCATATTTTAAATTAAAACGTATTTGTAATTTACAACTTTTTTTTATTTTCTTAAGTATAATTGAAGACGGGGATGTAAGATATAATTTTCTCTGTTAGTGGCCTGGGCTGGAATAGTATACGCATGCTGGGAGAGTTTCGAACGGCATGGTATTCGTTGATATGTGGTTGGTTGCATAGGCTCGAGGTCCGTAGATAGAATCGTAAGAATCACGTTCAATTGATGTCTGGCAACAAGGTACGATCATGCTGTCACTTGTCACTTGCGATGTTTAAAATTCAACCTGTTGCCGTACAAGAAAATTCATTTCTTTGCTTTTATTCGCATAATTGAGATAACTGTAAGAAATTGAGAGATATCCTACATAGATTGCATGGAATAGCCGCTTTGCTGGACTACAATAGGTTGAGTTAACAGGTAACCTATACAGGACTCACTCGACATCAGTAGTGTCTAATTAAATCGAGGCACGATAACCCTTAACAAGAGGTAATGTAGACTTGCGAATTTATTTTTTTATATCTCTATATCCGATGTTTCGCATTTTACAGGGATGTAGTGTTAGGCAATTGAAGTCCTTGCTTTCACCTAAAGCGGCGTGGTGTTTGGCAATATCTAGTGTTGTGTAAATAGAGGCAATTTTTATTGTTGGGTAGCCTCTGGATGTTTTATAGTGTGTATTTCATTGTTTCTGGTTTTAAATTAATGGTCCAATTACGTATGGTACAGAGTCACAAGCATGGTATGGTAAGGAGACCATCTTTGGATTCATTTGCAGGTCGTAGTGGTAATCGATTGTCATAGTTGTACTTCCAGACAGTCGAATGTCAACCGAGAGATCCAAGGCAGGATATAGAGTTTATGGTTCAGATAAGTTGTAGCCTGTATGCTTATAAAAGACATATTACTTTTGACCCTTTTAACGGCATTTATGAATATAATAGCTTCCTTTTGACTGGTCATTAGGGTGATTAGTAGATTACGTTGATATTAACAGACAGATAAAGGTATCTTGAGAGTTTGAAATGCTTCATGTGTATTATTTGAGCTGTCTGAAGCTTACATTGATATAATTGGTCAGAATTTTGCGTAGGTGACTCAGTAATTATTAGGATATTTTTACCAAGGTGTACAGCTTGCTTCACATACTATACAGAGTGATAATATTATTTGAACTAGATATAGGATCTTAATACTGATATTTTTAAAGCGTATGTGAACTACACATATACACGTTTTGTGGTAGCTTCTTGATTTTAATGTAGTGATACTTTTTGCTAACTAATTATACAGCTTGTCTTGTCATTGATATCCATATAATTGATAGTAGTTTTTTATAACTGGATCCATATAATTGATAGTAGTTTTTTATAACTGGAAACCATACAATTAGTTACAGCGTAGGATATTTTGTTAACCAGATTGGTTACGGTAGCTTAGATGACTCTCAGTTTGCTTGCCCTAATATTTGAAGGTGTATATATGCATCGTTGACTCATTGTGTGACCTATTATAGTATCTGATTGTGTTTTTAATACACCAGAATGTTATTATATTTCTTTTTTGTACTTTGTGTTATATTTAGTCTGCATTTACTCTCTCATCCCCGAATCAGTGATACTGTTTTAACTAGTGTGTATTTGCTGCTATATTAGCCCTGGGATATCGGACAAGCGAGCATAAGTTTATGTGTATGTGTCATATATTATTTAGGAGGATCTAATGGTTGCATATTTATGCCACTTACATGCACCCACGGGTACTTTCCTCTTTTAGGTTAATGTAAGTTACAACATTTTAATATCCAGTCCTGCAGAGTTTTTGTCACGGGTTTGACGTCCGACGTATCTCCCAGGTTGGTTTTAGGTACAGCTACCAGTGCAGTTCAGCGAGTTCTTGATTATAGTTGGATTGCAGGTGATTAAGGAGAGGTATTGTGTGATAACATCTTACTTTAATATCCGGTACTGGGTGTAAAACAATCAAGTGGCGCCCCCTTTATCTTAACATCGTGTTTAAGGAACCCACGGCCGTCTCCACTGTCTAAAGGCTGCCGGCCACCTAGAATACCGGTAACTTTACTCTATATTTCCAATAGATTATAACGTTGGTTGTGTTTGAAGTTTAATAGGTAGGTTATAGCCGAGAGGGATTATATAAACAATTTGGGCGGTCACAAAGTATGCAATGGCTGGAAATTATTTTGCGCTATGAGGAATGTCTCTGAATGTAACTCAAAGTTAATAAGATGTTCACACTTTGAAAAGTGTTAATCGATAAAACACTAGAAATAAGGTTATATTTTTGTTCCATAATTACCTCAAATATTTTGTTTTTCTACCTAGTTCAAACTATTTTCTTCATTGATATCTTCTATTCCATCTCAAACAAATCGTTTCTGTGGAGTTCGAAGTGAAACATTTCTCTAGTTTGTTTACCTCTGTCTTGTAAAATATGTTTACATTTACTGATGAAATCCAATTTCCTTTTCCGAACTTACTTTTGCATTCCTTTATAGCATATGTTATAAAACCAATTGTATTTGCAGTAATTTATAAATGCTTCTCTTCTAACATATCTGATTACACAGATAACCATGATTACATAGAAATTAAATCTACTTTGCAAAGTATACAATGGCTAGCAATGATTTACCGCTATATATCATATCTCTGAATATAACCCAAAGCTTAATAAAACTGTTTCAATTTTGAAAGGCATTAAATGACAAAATACTAGAAGTCCGATTATAGTGTTTCTTCATAATTAGTACCAATGTTTTACTTTTCTATCTGTTTCAAAATATTTTCTAACTTACAAATGCTTCTGTTATAGCTAATATGATAAATTATACGACAGTGATCACAGAAAAATATTTCCTCATACATACACATATGGTACCAGAACAGTTTCTAGGCGTGACAAACAGCTTTGCCAAGGGGTCCATTAAGTCCTGGATCAGAAACGAACATCAGGTGTACTGGGCAGACCAGGGCTCACACATGGGAAGTCAGTAATTGAGAAATCCAATTTAAAGAGAGCTGTGGAGCTGCTAAATCTTAGCAGAGGACAGCTCAGAAACACCACAAGACTCTTGACGGTACACATGGCCGTCAAGAAACACTTGCATAAAATGGGGCGCTTCCAGGGGGACCTGGCGTGCAGACACTCCCGCTAGGGGAAGGAACCAGCCCAGCACATCTTATGCGAGTGTAAAGCTCAGGACCGCAAAAGACTGCTCTACGATGAGTCTAGACCGGAGACAGGGCAATATAAAAATTCAGCTTGCCAATTACTGTGCAGACTAGTTCAAGGCGAAGTGATTTTTGGAATGTGTAAAGTAGAAAAGACAATGGGCATGCACAATAAACCAAAGGCTGCGGTGCTATGACGCAGACGACCCCTAAGGGAGAAAAAAATACATATACAACGTAGTGCATTTGACAAGGGTTTGAAAATACAAAATTCAGACTTTAATATAAATTATATCTTAACATATATTTTCCTAATTTGAAAACCATATTGCCACAGAAAACTGAAAATCATGTGGTAACACTTTTATATAGTTAGTAACAATGATCTGTTTTCTTAAATCAAAAATATTTCCTATTCTGAAAAACATAATGCCACAGAAAACTGAAAATCATGTGGTAACATTTTTAATATTTAGTAGCAATGATCTATCTGTTTTCTTAATTCAAAAATATTTAATTTATACATTATATTTGTTTTCTATGGATGTCAATATTTTGTTTATTTCATTACAACATGTGGTATAATTGCTGATGAATATTGTGCATAATTGACTGCTGAGGCCATAAAAAAATTTTTAGACGTAGTAGGCAAAGTAACACAATCCATATAATGCATATGTAATATATAAAAATTCACTAAAAATTGTTCGTGTAATATTTTATATGTTTATATATTCTTCTATATTAAAAAATCAAAATCCATGTTGTTAAAAAAAAGATACAAGTAAATAATTTCAAGCATTTTAAAATACTTTGGTTGCTTGTTTAGTGTCACAAATTAACTGTTTAGCTGCTATAAAGGGTAATATCATTTGCATGTCCATTTTGAGTGTACTCTACATCATTGAGTAAGAAAACAGTATTGCAAATATTAAACTTAAAATTTTTGTGCAGGAAAAAATGTAAACTGAAGAAAAAAAAGTTAATATCCATAAACTACATATTTAGAATAAAGATTAGCATAAAGTTTTCCAATAGTCCCTATTTCATTTTATAAATATTAACATATTTTTAGAAAGTAAAAATGTTTAAGAGATAAGAATTTTATAGAGCCTCGTCGATCCAGGGGTAAGAACGTGTGCCTCAGAACCAAAGGGTACTAGGTTTAATTATTATTTTTTCGCTTTTCCACTCATATTTACAGTTCCTTTTCCTCGCCCTACACCCTTATCAACTCCTGGTCCTGTAACTTTTTTAGAGGTTGTTTATAAGAAATGTTTGTTGTGGGTTATGCACCTAGGAGAATCTTAAGCATGTTTCGGAAAAAAATTCTCAAAACCCTCCATGAGGTAAACTGCTAATTTACCAAATTTATTTTATATATATATATATATATATATATATATATATATATATATATATATATATATATATATATATATATATATATATATATATTTCATTTTGTGCTGTTTAGACAAATTAAATTCCCGATTGTCACTTATTTTGTTTATTTTATTAAATTAACCCACTATAAAGATTTATCTAGAGATCTTGTATTTTATTTGTCCCTTTGGTAGTACCTTTCTTTTTATAAATCAAACATCTTAATCTTATGAAAATTCACTACCATAACGCACTTGCTGCGTCCCGAGTTTTTTAAATATTTATATGTTTGATGTGTAATTAGATCTGACCTAAATAGGTTTTGTGTATATATATAGTCGTTATTATTATTTATTTACTTAGTCGTACAGTATTTAGTTATGTGTTATTAAAGGGGGTTTTTAGTGAATTTTCGTAAAAAAATTCAATAATTGGGAGAAACATTTTGGGTGCCCCTGATGAACAGAAAAATGCACACAACCAAAAAATTTTTGTGGATAACAAAATCTATTCAATATTACAGATAAAGATTAAGTTTTGAAACGGGTCAAGAAGTAACAGAAAAATTACTTTGAAAATTTTGTCTTTTTTTTGCTCACGATTAGAAACGTTAAAATTTGCAATTTTCAGACGAAGAATCTGAAACAAATACGGGTTATGTCGAATAAAGGTCATAATAAATGTGTTTAACAACAGCTTCAACCGCCATTGTCCTTCATTTTACTAAAATATTTGCAGACAATTTTTTTCGAATAGACCCCCCTGATGATTTGGCAATGGTTCCAGTTATAGTGTTTGTGGTTTAATACTCTATGCTTTTTCGCGAATTTTCGTAGAAAAAAATCGTTATTGAGAAAACCGCGGCTTTGGAATTTTTAAAATACTTCTTCAAATATGTGCGAACTGGGGTCAAATTTCAGTTTTGTCATATATATATATATATATATATATATATATATATATATATATATATATATATATATATATATATCTATATATATATATATATATATATATATATATATATATATATATATATAGGCTGGTGCATTTTCACTGTAAAGCTCAATATACCCGTTATTATACAAGATGCAAGAAAATATTATAAAAGTTATTTATTGGGTGTTTTGAGCTGCATCTTATAAAATACTGTTGACAATCACAGGGTGGCCCAAAAGTCGTTGGTAATACAAGCTTTCTTTTCTTTTAATCGAACACCCCTTTTAGTGTAGCATTATTGCATTTTCCATCCAATTTTATTGCATGCTTGTAACCAAAAAAAATCGAACTTGCCCATTGTTTTTCAGATTTTTTGTACTTTTTCAAACAAAAAGTTAGTTTGATGAAATACAGTATATTGTTTCTACTATAAAGGTTACACGATCTACTAAGTTTCACGTCTTTTTGAAAAAAAAGATATGAAATTTCGCTACCATGACTGCGTCCATATTTTAGTGAATTTTACTAAAATATTTCCAAAAAATTTATTTGAAATGGACCCTTTCTCTAATGCCTTGTCAGTAGTTTTTGTTAGAGTTTTGGTTGAATAGTTTACAATTTTCAACGAATTATTGCACGGATTTTAAAATACACTATATTTGTAGCTTAATGAATGGCCGCAAATACAGTTTTAGCACAGCATAGATATATTACGCTGTGGTTTTGGATTTCAAGTGTAGCATAGTATATTAGAAATCAAGTCAAGTCTCTACAAAAATGATTCTAAAACAGTTTCTTTTATCTTCAAACTTAAACGTAAGACGTCATATAAGACCGGAATCGTGTGAAATGTATTTCAATGGCAATTCTACTATTTCTGTAATCAATTGTTACGTATACTTTGAATATAATATCCCGGGCATGAAGCCGACCTACAGTATTATGTAAACGAAACGTTAGTTGACGTATGCTTAGATGGCTCAGAGGCATTGCGCTTGCCTCCTAAGTAGAACGTTATGCGATCGATTCCAGCTCGATAAATGTATGCTTTTTTTATTTGATTTTGAAATTTGGAGAAACAGTAGTTTTGAACAAGATCTCGTTTTTGTTTTAAACGCCTGAATAACTTTGTCACCTTTGAGTCTGAAATTATAATTTTCAGCAGACGTTTTAGCGAATCTTTATGAAAAAAATTCGATAATAGAAAGGTGTCGGTGGTGAGATTTTGCAAAAAATTTTACAAACGAGAGCGAATTTGGGCCCCCAAGACCCGATATATATATATATATATATATATATATATATATATATATATATATATATATATATATATATATATATATATATATTTGTGTGTATGTGCGTGTCTGTGTGTGTATTCAACCGATAATTCAGAAAGTTATTAACCGATTCTAATGAAACTCGGCAAGATTCTTGCTTTTATTAATAGCTTGAATGACTTTGTTATCCAGCCCTATCGTACTAGTTTTAATTTTAAAAACTTCATTTTTCCAAAAAATATTTGTATCTTAAAAAATAAGTTATTTCGATGAAATTCGGTTGATATATTGCCCCCGTAAATGCCTTACTATATATCAAGGTTCATTTTTATAGGTTTATAGAAAATTGATTTATGCAAATTTGAAACGTTTAATGAAAATTTGCTACCATAACGCACTTGCTGCGTCCCCATTTTTTTAATAAGATTATAATATTATATATAATATTGTTATGGCCATCTTGGATATATATTGTTGAACATAGTCCCGAGTCAAAAGATGGGATTCTCAAATATTTGGCTGCGGGTAAACGTGTGTTTGATCATTGGCTGCGCTGCTTTTTCTGTTGTAATTCTCTGCATTTACAAATACTATTAGAATGCCCTCTTTCTGTAAAGAGAAAACTATTTAAAAATTCTAAATTAAAGGCCGTATAGCATCTAAATTTAAGCAACTCTGTACTAAGACGAGCTTACATAAATCGTTTAAGAAATATTTAATAGGATTTTGTGTAGACCTTTTAGAGACACCTATATAATTTCAACATATCCCGTATCCGTAATATTTACCTTACTATTTGGAATTAGTGACTAATTTGATAATGATGATGATAAACAGGCTTAGAGAACATAACCAGAAACTCTGGGGGTAGATATAACAGAAACATTAGGTGAATGACAGGGTACTAAAACACAATCCTCGCAATATTTATTGTATATGGCCGCCAGAGCTTATTGCAAGGGGGTGTTTTTGGGAAGTCACTGAACGCTTAAGTCCAGACCACTTTAACCTGGCTCATGTATCTCATAACAGGAGCAGATATGCTACCAGACCTATCCGTTAGTGGTCTCCATTTCACCAGACTTTACTCCCACAAACAGTAACGAACTTTATATCTAGCCTGATGAATGGGATAAGCAATTATATCAGATAGTGGCGTGTTGTATTAACTACAGTAATTCAATTTTACTCTTGCGCTACCTTCTTCAGTTTCTCCTGTACAGGGATATTTCGGAAAGTTTGTGGGCTAACAAAAAGGTGGTGCTAGTGCTGCAGAACCATCAAAATCATCTGCCCATTCAAATATCAACTGCAAGAGTATACAGCGATCTACTAATTCGTGTGCTGTTCAATGTATACAGAAAACAACCTCGCCAGTGAATACAGACAAAATTAGCAGCAAGGTGTAATAAAATATTTATATTTAACAAATTGAACTTCAATAAAGACTTTGGCCGGATTGCATAAAGCTTTAGTTCGTTGTTAGATATGGTTGCGGCTTTTGCACAATTTTTTTCGCATCGTCTGTCAACTACTGTATATTTGTTAACTCATAGAGACACTGTGAAATTGTATATCACTGAATTTTCTTAAAACAAATTTACTAAGAGGTGAACTCGACTTTTGAATTTTCAAAAAATTTCTTCAAATGAGCGCGACCTAGGCTTCCTAGAAGCCACATCCAGGGTCAGTTACAACATATATACATATATATATATATATATATATATATATATATATATATATATATATATATATATATATATATATATATATATATATATATATATATATATATATATATATATATATACAGGCTGTCCCACGTCGAGTAATTTATACGGGGGTTTCCGAATATGCTCTATTTAATGGAAGTGATTTCCAAAATGGCGGACTTCCGGTTACACCGTAAAAAGAAAAATAAAACACCCTGTATATTAGTGCATTTTTTGAATACTCATATAATTTTAGGTTAAAAATTATTAAGGTATGCTCTCCCTATCTTCAACTGTTTTTGAGTTATGTCAATTTATTTGAGAATTCTGTTTAAGGGGAGGGTGGCTTAATGAAGGTGATTTCGTGTCGTGTTAGGATGCTGAAAATTCTTTAATTTATCTGACACATTCCAAGGCCATTAAGCTTCGACATGATTGTGAGGAAAAATTGTTTCATATACAGAGTGTTTTGTTGGATGTATTATAATTTGGTGTGATATAAACTAGAATAACTCATTTATTTCAAATGGGACACCTGTATATTATCTTCTCATTAAATAGAGCAGATAATTCTATTTTAAACTCTATTAGTATTCCCTATACCTAAAGTTGATAATTGTCGAGATATTTGCGGTTTACCAAAAAATAATAATAATTTAGGAGTATGTCTAAAATCTGTATGAATTCTAAGAGTGCTATGTGATGTTTGACATTTTCACGTTTATTGACAGTTTTTTATTTCTGTCATTCACAACGTGAGTTATTTTGTCTTTGTTTTCTGAATTAATAGGCATTCTACGTTATAACGGATAATGCCAGCTATTCAAACGAACAATTGCTGAATTTATTTTATTTTAATGGAGAGTGCAACAGAGTGGTCAGCAGAACATGTCCTCGCCAATGGCTGCGTGCAAATTCAGATGTTATGAAACCAGTTTCTTGAGAACGGGAAGTTGCACGATTAAACGAACATCAAGATCAGTTCTAGTTACAGAAGACGAAAACACACAAATTTCTGTGTTGTCTTATTTCGAAGCTCATCCAAAGGCGTCAATACGTTCAGTTGAACATGACATGAACCTAGCACGTTCCTCCATACAGAGAATATTGTCCAAGCATAAGATGCATAATTATAAATTTAATAAGTGTACAAGCTCTGGAACCGGACGACCCAGCCCACCGAATCGAATTTGGTCACACTCTCCTTTATTTCTAAAGAGCATAATTTGGACCGACGAAACAAAGATGTCACATCAAGGAATATTTAACAAACATAATATTCACTACTGGGCTCACGACAATCCTCATGTCAAAAGAGAACGCTGTTTTCAGAGATGGATGATAATAATCTGAAATATGTGCAATACCTAGAGATTTTGCGAACCACTATCTCTGATTTCTTGGACAATTTATGACTTACTGCGTATGTGAATTGTTGGTATCAACTCCTGCGCATTATTCTGCAGAGGTGAGGAGCTTTTTAAATGATGAATTCGGAGCGAGGTGGATGGGACGCGGCGGAACATACAATTGGCCCCCACGGTCGCACGACCTCACTCCTCTGGATTTTTACCAATGGGGTAAATTGAAATCTGATGTTTATGCGACTTCAGTCAACACTAGGGAAGAACTTGAAGATAGAGTCCGTAATTGTTTAGATAATATTAATCCCGCAGAAATACGGCATACAACAAGTAAATTAGTTGTAATACGCTTAGAGCGATGTATTAGTGCGAATGGTACACAATTTGAACAATATCAATCATGAGTTTCTTAGCTAGTCATAATCATTTTCAACTTTCAATACTTTTGGTTATTCTCTGTTATTTGTTGAAATTTTATAAATATTAAATAATTTTTTTTTTTGGTAAACCGCAAATATCTCGACAATTATCAACTTTAGGTATAGGGAATCCTAATACAGTTTGAAAGAGGTTTATCTGCTCTATTCAATGAGAAGATAATATACAGGGTATTTCATTTGAAATAAATGAGTTGTTCTAGTTTAAAGCACACCAAATTCTAATACATCCTACAAAACATCCTGTATATGAAACAATTTTTCCTCACAATCATGTCAAAGCTTAATGGCCTTGGAATGTGTCTGATAAATTAAAGAATTTTCAGCATCCTAACACGACACGAAATCACCTTCATTAAGTCAGCCTCTCCTTGAACAGAATTCTCAAATAAATTGACATAACTCAAAAACAGTTAACAACTTTTAACCTAAAATTAGATGAGTATTCTAAAAATGCAATAATATACAGGATGTTCTATATGAAATAACGATGTTTATATCTATTTACGGTGTAACCGGAAGTACGCTATTTTGGAAATTATTTCCATTAAATAGAGCATCTTCAGAAACCCCGTATACAAATTTTCAGCACTCAAAAATGTAATTTAAAATGTATATTTTCGGAAATAATCTAATACATTACTTGACGTGGGACATCCTGTGTGTGTATATATATATATATATATATATATATATATATATATATATATATATATATATATATATATATATATATATATATATATATATATATATATATATATATATATATATTGTTATAGAAATGCTCTTTATTGTAGTTTATTAAGGAAAGGTTTATGTTAATTGTGGTTTACATTATATGTTTTTTAGAGACCCACGATCGGGTGTCAATTGTTAAGAAAATTGTTTTACGTTGATTGAGGTTTTATAATGTATAGTTAATGTGTATGTTTGTAAATAAAATTTATGAAAATTCGTGATTGTAGTATTATTTACTGTTCCAAGTGTTGGAATGTATTTATTGTGGTTAATAAACTAAGGAAAACCTAGTATCTGTTCATATATTAATATATTTACCTTATTCTTTTTCTACTTGCTTGCCTCGGCTAGCTATCAGACAGTTAAATAAGCAAGATAACACTATATGAGGGTGTTCTAATGAGTTAAGCCCCCAAATAAGCTATTATTCCTTTTTTTTATAACTTTGTAAATGAAATAGAAATATATAGAATTTTTTAAGATTCTGCCCTTGTATGTATATAAAATAATCAAAATAGAGACCACAGTTTAGAAAGTTATTGCGCCTACTAGCTGACAGGCGTACAGGCCGACAGATCGACTGACCGACAGACCAATTGCCCGACAGACTGACAGACAAAAAATTTCGTTCCAGAATCAAGTGTTATATATGTTTTGTGACTTTTTACGCCATTTTAGCAAAAAAATAATAATCGAAATATCTGTCCCTGATATTAGACGCTCACACATTCAACCCCTAATTTAGTTTCAGCACAGAATACCAGATGTTTAATAAAATCGAAAATTTTCTAATAAACAAACCCTAAAACGTTATATTACTCCAGTTTTATCGAAAAAATGTCAATTTTCACCAAATCACCCCTTATTGATCCGCTACCACTTAGAGTGATTTTACCCAAAAACAATACGAACCGCTAGTTTATCGCGTGCTCACTGCATACCAAATTTGAAGGCCATATCTCAATTACTTCTAAAATTATTGCGCCTACTAACAAACAAGCGTAATGACCGACCGACAGATCGAAAGACCGGCAGACCGACAGAAAAAAAATGTCGTATCCAAATCATGTTTTCTATATGTTTTAACATTTTTTACGACGTTTGAGCAAAAAATAATTTTGAAGTTTTTGTCGCCGATGCCCAAGGTTTATAGATAGATAGCTCTCGAATTTCAATTCATCAAGCAAGTGTCCTTGTATAGACGATTACTACGGTAGGCATAATCTTTACCATGTATTACCGTAACAATACGGGTTTGGGTACTCTGCAGCAATCTGTGATGGGTCCCAGGCTAATATGCCGTATCGTAGAACACTCTCAACCAATGCATGATATATAATACGCAGATGTTTATTATCCAACATTTATTTAATTAATCTCAATTTATACAGCAATACCCTAAGTTTTGTAACCAATTTTTGAATGTGGAAATCCCATTTCATATGGAAATCTATATAAATTCCCAGATAGGATACTTTGCTCACCTTTCGTACTGCCAAATCACCACCAACACTAATTGCATCATGAGAGAGCAAACAGTGGACGTAAAATTAGAAAGGGACAAACACGGTTTTTTGAAAGGTTCACGGTCAACCATCTATCAAAGAAATATGCCATAATCACCTCAAGATCCCTCTCAACTAGTTTTTTTAGGGATCACCAACTGTCGACCGTATAGAAAATTGCAGTATCATCCGCGTACCCTACCCTTTTCCCATACAGTGCAATTTAAAAAAGTAATTAATATACATATTAAAAAGCAAGGGACCCAAAATTGTTCCATGGGGGATACCGAACTCCACTCTTTGAGGGCTACTCATTGTCTCATTTATCTTGACTACTTGAAATCTGTCAGTCATATAGCTCTTAAGCAACTTACGTTGTTTACCCCTTACGCCAATACTCTCCAGAACCTTCAGCAGTTTCACATGGCTGACAGTATCAAAAGCTTTTTCAAATCTATAAAGACGCATAATGACGGATGATTGCCTTTGTCAAGACTCTCATATATACTGGAGGTTAGATCATTCACAGCATCCTGAGTTTCCAACAATAAATTTATTTTGATTAAATATGGTACATTGTTTCTACTATAAAAGTTATTGTGGTATCCGAATTTAATGCCTAATTTTATAAAAAAGATATATTTGCTATTAAAAACATGTTTATGAATATTCACTACCACAACGCACCTGCTGCGTTAAGACTTTTATTTCGTTATTATAAAATTTCAAGTAAAATATATGCCTTACCAGGGTTAACAGAATCATGTACGCCATATATAAAATATATTTTCAACCATATTCTTTTAGTGAATTTTCTTAAAAAAATTCACTAATCAGGAGATCCCAACTTTTGAATTTTGAAAAAATTTCTTCAAATGAGCGCTAATCAGCCCCCCCAGAACACATATCTGGGGTCAGTTTCAATTTTTATATGTTTATATATATATATATATATATATATATATATATATATATATATATATATATATATATATATATATATATATATATATATATATATATATATATATATATGTATCACACCGATAACTCCAAAAATAATAGGCCAATTTTGATTAAATTTGGTGAATAAATTCCTTTTGCAAATGGCTTAGATAAGTTCTTTAGCCAGGAAAATCTGCCTAGGTTTTCCCAGAAAATTTTGTGTTTTCTTTCGAAAAAAACTTATATCTTCGGAATTAACAAAGTAAGGGAAACCAAATTTAGTACTCTGGTTTACGTGCTTATTGGTAAGTTATCTACCAAAATTTAGCTATATAGGTGAAAAGACAAAAAACTTATAGGCATTTAAAGAAAAATAAATTGGGGTTTTCCTCAAAACGGCAAACTTGCGATTTAAAACGTAAAAATCGGCAACATTTAGGCAAATAACTTGAATCTAATACGGGCTATGGAAATCAAATGTCTCAAGAAGAATGTTTTACAAACCCTGAAGTCTTAGTTTCAATCGTCATTGTCCTTCATTTTACTAAAATGTTTCCAGAAAATTCATTTCAAATAGACTCTTTCTCTGATACCTGGTAGTAGTCTAAGCTATAGAGTTTATCGTTTAATGGTATATCATTTTTGTCGAATTTATGTAAAAAACTCCTGGACGTAGCAAGTGCGTTATGGTAGTGAATTTTCATAAAAATGATTTTAATAGCTTACATGTTTTTTTAAGAAAGCAGGCATCAATCTATATAGTACAAACAATATGCCATGTTTCATCAAAATAACTTTATTGTTGGAAACTATACAAAAATTTCTGAAAGTAAACTTAAATTTTTCCCGAAAAAACTGGTTTTCTGGTCAACCTTATAGGTTAATAGCAAATTGAGATACTCAAATTTGAAGCATTTAATGAAAATTCGCTACCATAACACACTTGCTGCGTCCCGAATTTATTTTCTTACAAAGATGTATTATATTTCGATGGAAAATGCAAAAATGCAATAACATACGGCGTGTTCGATTAAAAAATTCGCTACCATAACACACTTGCTGCTTTCCGAATTTCTTTTCTTACAAAGATGTATTATATTTAGATGGAAAATGCAAAAATGCAATAACATAGGGCGTGTTCGATAACAAAAAAATTGAATCACCAACGATTTATGGGCCACCTGTAATTGTGGAAATATTTTTAAGATGTAGCTTAAGACACCCTATGATTAATGTATACCATTTTTTTTCGTAACTTGCATAAAAACGGATATATTGAGCTTTAATGATTTTTTACGAAAATTAGACAAAAATGATATACCATTAAACGATAAACTCTATAGCTAACACTACTGCCATCAGAGAAAGGGTGTATTTTAAATTAATAATCTGGGAGTATTTTAGTAAAATGAAGGACAATGACGATTGAAACTAACAGTTCAGGCTTTGTAAAACATTTTTCTTGAGACATTTTTTTCCATAGCTGATATTAATTTCAGGTTCATTGCCTAAATATGACCAATTTTGACGTTTGAAATCGCGACTTTGACGTTTTGAGGAAAACCCAAATTTATTTTTCTTTAAATGCCTGTAACTTTTTTGTTCTTTAACCTACAAAACTAAATTTTGGTAGGTAGCTTACCTATGATGATATAAACCAGCGTACCAAATCTGGTTGCCCTTGTTTTGTTAATTTCGGAGATATAAATTTTTTTCGAATGAAAACTCAATATTTTTCCGGAAAACCTCGTCCGATTTTTCTGAGTAACGAACATATCCAAGCCATTTACAAAAGGAAGGTATGTGCCAAATTTTATGAAAATGGGCCCAGTATTTTTTGAGTTATCGGTGTGATATATATATATACATATATATATATATATATATATATATATATATATATATATATATATATATATATATATATATATATATATATATATATATATATATATATATATATATATATATATATATATACATATACATATATATATATATATATATATAAATTGAAACTGACCCCGGATATGGGTTCTAGGGATCCTAGTTCGCGCTCATTTGCAAAAAAATTTTCAAAATTCAACAAAAGTCGGGATCTCCCCATTAGTGAATTTTTTCTACGAAAATTCACTAAAATCAATAAAACTCAATATATCCGTTATTATACAAGATATGAAAAAAAATTGTATATATTAATTATAGGGTGTCTTGAGCTACATAAAAAAATATATTTATACAATCACAGGCTGGCCCATAAGTCGTTGGTGATACAAATTTTCTTTTTTTTTTTATCAAACACGCCTTATGCTATTGCATTTTCCATCGAAATATAATGCATGTTTGTAAGAAAATAAGAAAAGAAAATCTGGATGCAGAAAGTGCGTTATGGTAGCGAATTTCGATCAAATGCTTCAAATTTGAACAGCTGAATTTTTTATCAACCTATAAGGTTGACCAAGAAACGAGTTTTTTCCGGAACACTTTAAGTTTACTTTCGGACATTTTTGTACATTTTCACACAATAAAGTTATTTTTATGAAACATGGCACATTGTTTTTACTATATAGGTTATACTGGTAACCAAAATTGATGTCTGTTTTCTTAAAAAGAAAACACATATTTGCAATAAAAACATTTTTATTAAAATTCACTACCATAACGCACTTGCTGCGTCCAGAGTTTTTTAATATCAATAAGACAGCCAGTCGAGTTGATACTTTCGTTAATGTATATAAAAAAGCTCAAAGGTGACTAGGATAAAAGTGGTAAATATTAATAGGGACACTATCGTAATCTCGGCCAAGGTTGCCGGTTAACTTGATTTGTTGTCCATTATATCTAATAGAAAAGTTTAGGTTTTTTATCAGAACACAACAAAGTGGCATCACATTTATGTTGGGTGTATCAATATTGCTACGAAACGCAGACAGCTACCGGCTTTTAACTTAATTGAATCACAAATTTATTGATTTCATTTTCGTAATACTACTATATTTGCTTTACAGACCTAAATATATATCTGCACTATATCTCTTTAAATGAAATTTTATACGGAAAAATCGCTGATCGCGAGATTCCGACTGTAAGAAATTAGACAAATTCCATCAAATCAGCGCCTAAAACCATAATCAGGACCAGTTTCAATTTTTGTCATATACACTGTGTTTGAAAATCGTGTTTAGGAAACGGTCTAACGAAAAAATTTCAGATTTCCTACAGAAGGGTTAAGTAAGTTTCACTAGACAGGTCAGGTCATCAGAGGATGAAAAATGCTAAACGTTTGGCGATTATAAGTGGGTTTGTATTTTGTAGAGGTACTCGGCCTTAGATGCTTCAGGGTAGTTCAAACAAACAAGCTTTCACTGCTTGTTTACTGGAAAGTCACTCTACCCGAATTAGGTTATCTTTATTCCCAGGTTTATTTAGTGATCTTCCGTGGGCCGACATATTTGGGATAATATACATACATATATATATATATATATATATATATATATATATATATATATATATATATATATATATATATATATATATATATATATGCTTTCGAAAGCGTTTATCTGTCACGGTTGTCTAACATTTTTGCTTTAGGTTATCTTTATCTACGTGGTGATTATTATTATAAATATGTCGGGCCACTCATGATCTATCTATGGTACCGTATCTGAGTTGTGCTAAATGTTCTTTGCATCTAATTTCAATAGATCGTTTTGTTTTCCCGACGTATTTTATAAATCCCTGATATTTTAGTGGTAGTATCCTTGTCTTTTGGGGTACCTATAAAAAGTTTTAATGTATTTTTGTTGAAAATATTAGTTGCAAATTGGCTTTCTAAAAAAAGGTATCTAGACCCCTCGTGATTCGCGGTTAAAATGGCAGGTAAACAGTGTTTTTTGTTGATTGCGCTAACAGTTTTTGTTTGTTTTCTGTTTGTTAATTAGTTTCTCCACTGGGCAGGCACTGTATCCCTTATCTTCAGCGACATTCCTGATATACTCTAATTCTTTGCTATTTTTATTTTTGAATCCGTCGGAAAGCTTTTGGTGATTAATTATATCTTGATAGGTGGGTAAATAGCTTGAACAGGTTCGTTGGCCAAAAAATCGGACCAGTTTTTAGGGGAATATCTTAAGTTTATTTTCGGATAATTGTTGTACTTATTCACACAATAAAGTTACTTTGATGGAATATGGTACATTGTTTTTACTATATAGGTTATACCGGTAACAAAATTTGATGCCTGCCTTCATTAAAAAAAAAAATTATTATTTACTCTTAAAAATATTTTTATGAAAATTCACTACTGTAACGCACTTGCTGTGTCCAGACTTTTTCTTAATTCGCAGGTTTTTCTAAAACGGCGTAAAAAGTCTCAAAATATATAAAAAAACTGATTTCTGGAACGAATTTTTTTTTGTCTGTCGGTGGGTCTGTCGGCCTGTATGTCTGTCTGTTAGTAGGCGCAATAACTTTCGACCGAATTGTGAGATCATCATCAAATTTGGTATACAGTTAGCAGCTGAGAAGGCAATACTTCAAATTGTTTTAGGGTTACTTCGCTTCAGGGTGTAGGGGGTAAATAAGGGATGATTTGATTAATTGATTTTTGTTGCTCTTACTTGGTGAAACTTGTCCATACTACATACAGACTTGGAGACTACTTCTCTGGCTTCACTGTTTGTTTTTGTAGGTGAAGGACGTAGCAGCCAGCGCGTGAGCTAACTGGAGCAAGTGGCTCTTCGATTTCTGGATGTTCTAGAATGTTCTTCAATCTTTCTGTGACTATATTTTCGCTGCTTGACAGCATTCTCAGACAGATTAAAATTGAATTAGTACGAAATCATGACAACTACAATTAAATATCTGTTGTTATGTTATGATATGATGTTTTGATCAAAAAAAAAAAAATTATCAAATTGAAAATAAAATGAAATACAGATGACAGATGAGGCTTTCAAAATGTCTACGTGATGTATGTCGATATTTAACATTAAAATAGAGCTAGCCTATAATAACTATGATAACAGTTACAACAATAAAATAACTAAACAATAACAGTATAAAAGCAGTCTCTCTACAACGAAAATATCGACATACATCAACTAATTATTTTATTACAACTTTTTTGAAAGAATAGTTAAATTTATTTTCTTTGACTTATTTAATTATAAAGAAAAATATCCAAGAAAGGGGAATTCATTAAATCAGTTTGCTCGTTTGAAACAAGGTAGTTATTGTCGTGTGTGTGCCTTTTGACTTCTAAAGCTTCAAAAAAGTCTAGTTTACGTTTGTCATTATAAAAATGTAGTGGTTGTATGCGGTTATTTATAACATAGCAACATATCTTTATTTGTAGTTGTCATGATTTCGTACTAATTCAATTTTAATCTGTCTGAGAATGCTGTCAAGCAGCGAAACTATGGTCACAGAAATATTGAAGAACATCC
The DNA here is from genome assembly GCA_964006375.1 of Tillus elongatus. Taxonomy (NCBI): domain Eukaryota; kingdom Metazoa; phylum Arthropoda; class Insecta; order Coleoptera; family Cleridae; genus Tillus; species Tillus elongatus. The sequence continues at coordinate 128,696,888 of OZ023267.1, forward strand.
AGAATTCGAAGGCCCACATTCTCCAGTTCACCTACAAAAACCAACAGTGAAGCCAGAGAAGTAGTCTTCAAATCTGTATGTAGTAAGGGGTGATTTCCTGAAAATTTATATTTTTTCCTTAAAACTCGAGTAATATAACATTTTTGAAGTGTATGGGTACAGGAATACGAACATTTTGTTCGTAGTCAAGTCATGAATGCTAAATTCATTTTAAAAGAATGTCTTTTTGGGAAGAGTAGATTATCACATCTAGGTGGAAGTTATGATTTAATTTTCAACACTATTTTAAAGAAGTTTAAATTTTTTTCTGCCACCCCAAGAAAATAATTATATTTAAAATTAACCTTCAAAATAATATATTTAAATTAAATATAACTATTAGACTCGATAGAGTCTTCTCGTCTCGTAAGTGGATGTTTAAGTTCACACAAATAAAGAACTCTGGGCGCAGCAAGTGCGTTATGGAAATGTTTTTAATTACAAATATATCGCTCTAATGCGAGCAGGCATCAATTTGGTTACCGGTATAACCTATATAGTAGGAACAATGTACCATATTTTATCAAAATAATTATTTGAAAGTGTACAAAAATTTTCCGAAAATAAACTTTAAATGTTTCTGAGAAAACTGGTCTCCTAGTCAATGAACTTTAGGTTAATAGCAAATAGAGTTATTGAAATTTGAAACATTTATTGAAAATTCGCAACCGAAACGCCCTTGCTGCGTTCATACAACAATTTTCCGAAAATAAAGTTAAATGTTGGTTTCCTAACCAACAAAACTTACGTTAATAGCAAATGAGTTATTGAAATTTGGAGGGTTTAATGAAAATTTGCTACCAAAACGCACTTACTGTGTCCAGATTTTTTCTTACAAACATGCATCATATTTCGATAAAAAATGCTAAAATGGAGTAACGAATTTATTCTACGAAAATTAGCTAAAAATTATAGACCGTTGAACCAGAAACTAAACCCACAGCGAAAGCATCAACTTAATTAAACCGACAGCCAAACCATCAGAGAAAGGGTCTATTTGAAATGAATTTTCTGTAAACATTTCAGTAAAATGAAGGGCAACGACGGTTGAATCTGAAACTTAAGGGTTCGCAGAACACTCTTCTTGCAACATTTTCTTTTCACAATCCGTATTTGCTTCACGCTATTTGCCTAAACATTGCCAATTTTGACGTTTTAAATTGCGAGTTTGACGTTTTGAGGGAAACTCCAAAATTTGTTGCTTTAGCTGCCCGTAACTTTTTGTCCTTAGAGACCTAAGTCTTGACACATGGTTCACTCTTTAAAATACAAATACGCGTACCAAATTTGGTTGCCCTCACCTTATTATTACCGGAAAAATGAATTTTTTAGAAAGGAAACACAAAATTTTCCAAGAAAACCTGGTTCGATTTTCCTGGATAACGAACTTATCCAAGTCACTTGCAAAAGGAAGGTACTCACTAAATTTGATCAAAATCGGTCTATTATTTTACGATATATATATATATATATATATATATATATATATATATATATATATATATATATATATATATATATATATATATATACATACACGGATCTCCTCATTAGTGAATTTTTTAAAGAAAATTCACTAAAAAAGAAAATTTGAATCACCAACGACTAATGGGCCATCCTGTAATTGTAGAAATATTTTTTTAAGATGTAGCTCAAGACACGCTATAATTAATGTATACAATTTTTCTTGCATAATGACGGATATATTGAGCTTTAAAGAGGTTTTACGAAAATTCAACAAAAATGATATACCATTAACCGATAAACTCTATAGCCAACACTACTGCCAAAGCATCAGAGAAAGTGTCTGTTTGAAATGAATTTTCTGGGAATATTTTAGTAAAATGGAGGACAATGACGATTGAAACTAAGACTTCAGGCTTTGTAAAACATTATTCTTGAGACATTTTTCTTCCATAGCTCATATTAGTTTCAGGTTCATTGCCTAAATATTACCAATTTTGACGTTTAAAGTCGCGACTTTTGACGTTTTGAGGAAAACCCAAATTTATTTTTCTTTAAACGCCTGTAACTTTTTTCCTTTAACCTACAGAGCTAAGTTTTGGTAGACAACTTACCTATAATGATATAAACCCGCGTACCAAATTTGGTTACCCTTACTTTGTTAATTCCGGATAATTCTTTTTCCAAAATAAAACACAAAATTTTCCAAGAAAACCTGGGCGGATTTTCCTGGATAACGAACTTATCCAAGACACTTGCGAAAGGAAGGTACTCACCAAGTTTTATCAAAATCAGTCCATTATTTTTTTAGTTATAGGTGTGACATATATATATATATATATATATATATATATATATATATATATATATATATATATATATATATATATATATATATATATATATATATATATATATACTTAAAAAATTGTGGGAAAGCCGTCAGTTGCAAAAAAACTCTTTATTAAAAGCCGAGCTTTCGGAAAAGTTTATTCCATTCTCAAGGATCTAACGTGAGTTTTACTATAACTAATTATATATATATATATATATATATATATATATATATATATATATATATATATATATATATATATATATATATGAAGCCGCCTCCGATTTGGCTCCCAGAGGTCTCATTTAAAGCAATTTTTTCAAGATTCAAAAGTCGGGATCTCCTCATTAGTGAATTTTTTTAAAGAAAATTCACTAAAAAAAATTTACGAATTACAGTTTTAAATCGATAACAGTTTGGAATTAAAATATACAACAGATTTACTTCAAATCTAGGCAACCATCTTACTAAGTCATAAACCACATACTGTTTAACGCATGCAAATTACAGGGAAAACCAGTGACATTTGAAGGATGAATTGCAGCATATTTAAGCGTTCCTGTATAATTTAATTTTTTGATGATGCAGGAGATGGGAAATTTAAACTGCGGTAGCATATTGCAGATGTGTTGTAGTTTGCCCTGGTAACCTGGAAATATTCTACAAACAGAATCAAATTACTCCGATGTTTATATAATAGGTACACTAGCGTTTATATGACATTTATATTTAACTCTCTGTCTAGCTTTCTCTTTAATTCTATTTCTGTGTGTGCACTCAGAACACAGATACGTTACAAACGTTTAGCACAAGCATATTGAACACAAAAAATATTAAACCCCAATAATGTACCATTTAAGATTTACTTAGAGCCTCGGTGGTTCAGTGGTAAGATCGTCTGCCTCTGAAGCGAAGGGTGTTGGGTTCAACCACAGGATTCTCCTTTTACTTTTTCAGTACGTACTGTAACATTATCACCAACTGAGGTTGTGAAATTGTATTTGAGCAAGTTGAATGTCTGCACGTTCCGCATTTCAGAGGGGGCGTAAATCCGTAGGTTCCATGTGCATGCGATGTTGGGCACGTTAAAGATCCCTGCCATGTTTACAGAAAGGTACTGGTTCGGCAACATATCCAGAATAGTGAGTGAAACTGCTCCCTGGCGTCGGTGATTGACCATTTTTTCTCTTAGGGGTCGTCCGCGTCTTTGTCGCCCCGATAGCAACGCAGCCTAAAAATACTTCACTGATTTGGACCAGATTTGGGATTTACCTTCATTTTGTTAATGGTTTGGATAAGTTCGTCTTCAGATCTTGACGCCAAATTTTTCTTCACAAAAAAATTAGAATTTTTTTTTAAACCCAATATTTCCCAAATTATTTAAGTGATTTTAACGAAAATTTACAACTTAAAGAACATAGACAGACGTGGTCGCTTACCAATTTTAAAGTCTTTTGATCAAAGAAAAATAAAGTTTTTCTAAATTAATACTAACATAATCCTCGACATTACTTCAGATTCTGTATTGCAATATCTACAATGTTAGACAAAGGCAGATGACGCTACCTGTACTGCTATGCTATTTAAATAAATTGTAGACAGAAACAAATGGAAGTTGTTGCTGTTGTTGTTGTTCATATATGATGGCTGAGGCTTTATGCCATTAGCACATTTTTCCAGTTTGGTTAGCCGTAAAGCATTTCCAGCTCAACAGTTTATCTACATTCAATATATACACATATGCACACATACATACATATATACACAAATATATACATATATACCGCAATATCGGATCACTCTGTGTAGGTATACACTACATATATTGTTCATTTATTCTATGAATTTATTAAATAAATAGTTTTTATTATTCCTATTTTCCTTTTTTCATTTTAATACACATTTATATACATATATACAACTTTTTTTTATTTTTTTATAGATATTTATTTTTATTACTTATACCTACAGGAAATGCACAAGGGACACAAAAATTTTCATGCCAAGGAGTCTGTCAAGGCAACTTTAAAGACGAACAGGAAGACTTCTATAAGATGAGGTGTACATAAGGGGTAGAACAAATGGATTGCTTACCTAATTTAGTTATGAATATGTTTTATATTAGTCTAACCTGGCTATATACATCTATAGCTATATTTACTTACAGACTTAAACCCAGTCTGTGTATGTGGTCAATTAGGATTTTATATATTTCTATATTTTTCATTTCCAATAACTGAGTAATGCAAAATGGTTTCTGTATAAAATTTAGGTTACTAATAATTTGAAAAATTGTTTCAAGTATGTTTTGTTTATTACTACATTCTAGTAAGACATGCTGTGCATCACCCACCTCTCCACGCACACAGAAATGGAAGTTACATTATTGAAACCTGTCAGCATGTATAACATTGAAGAGAAGTACGACAGGGACGCCATCTCGGTGCGTAAGCAGGTAGTATGTTTCCACAGCAGTTCTGGTTAACACAAAGTGAGGTGGAGACGTGTACAACGTTTGATATTTTACAACTGACTTTTAATTAACCTAACATATTTATAACATAGATATAAATATTGAAAATAAATACTGGACGACGGTTTTAAATGAAATTTGTGGGGTAATGACTTAAAACAATACAATTGTGAGGTAGTGACTTAAAACAATACAATTTTGCGTAAAATATAAAATTTGTATATCAGTAAATCATATTCTACGAGCAGTGTTAACACTTGGTTTTTAATATTTCTTAATTGAGCCACGACAGGGCCCCTTAGTCATTATTATTATTGTATAACCGGGGGAAATAACTAATGCATAATGTAGTAATAGCAACCATATCGGCATTTTTATAGTTTGTATCCGTGCGAAGACAATATTTGGTAGGTTCATTGTGTTAAATTTAGTACCACGGGCGTCAATGTTCTTTACAAGTATCAAGACTTGGTAGTCCAGTGTAGTCTTGGACAAAAGGTAGGTTCATACACTTGGCGAAACGTATTCCTATTGGTTTATTTAAAATAATAACGTAAAACTGTTGGTTTTTTTTTTAGATTTTATAAATATGTTTGACTAATTTGTGTGCATACAGCTAGAAGTGATTTTTCATCAAACTTATGGCTCTTAACATACGCTCTAAATGTCTTCTCTACTTTTAAATTTGTGTAGCCCAGATGTTAATTAAGGGCCACCTTTAATATACTTATTTATCTTGTGTTTATATACGAAATATAAACATACAAAAAGAAGTGAAACAGCAAGTGAATTTATTTACTTTAGTGCTGTATTCGATATTATCTGAAAAATGCATTATAGGCGACGCTGTGGGATGTAATTTCGGTAAATTTATAGTTTACTGCATTTAGGGCTTTTAGAATTATTTTTTTCAGAAACGTGCTATAAACCCTCCTTGGATGCACAAGCCATAAGGCAAATTTGTTGCAAACAACCCCCAAGAAACATAGAGGACCAAAAATGAATAGGGGTGCTGGACGGGGAGGAAATATGAGCGGAAAATACTAAAAGAAAATATTTTGTCGGACTTTGAAAAGATGCGTTTTTCACATTTTGCAGCAATACCTCCTTTAAACCATGTCTACCCCCCACCGCATCCATATTCGCCCAGGTTCAGTAACTTTCTTGGGGGTTGCTCCAAAGGAATATTTCTTGTGCTTTATGCTTTGCAGGTAGTTGTATGCATGGACAAGGGGAAGAAGAACCCCCTGTGATTTTGGGTGAGGGTACAGAAACCACTCTTCGACCTGGGGGTTTGTCTTACCCTTCTGCATGCATACAATCACCCTCAATGCATTAACCACGGGATTTTTTTATGTTCAGTTTTCTAGTGTATTTTTTTTTGAGTATATTTCCTGTTTATCAATTTCTTTGTTTGAGTTTTGCATCCAAATTACTGTATAAATATTTACGATATAGAACCTCGGTGGTTCAGGGCTAAGAACGTGTGCCTCTGCACCAAAGGGTACTGGGTTCGATCCCAGGGCACTCCTTTCACTTTTTCAGTACAAACTATAACATTAACATCAACCAAGGTTCTGGCATTGTATTTGAGCAAGTTGAATGTCTGCACCTTCCGCCCGTCGGAGGGGGCGTAAAGCCGTAGGTCCCGTGTCCATACGATGTTGGGCACGTTAAAGATCCCTACCCTCCTTACAGAAAGGCAGGGGTTCGGAAAAATTTCGAGGATAGTGAGATGAAACTGCTCCCTGGCGTCGGTGATTGGCCATTGTCGCGGAATTAGGCCGACGTAAAGGAAACAAAAACACACACACAATATTTACGATAGAGCTCATGTTTTTGCTTGCCTTTCTTTACCTTATTTTTTAATGTTCCTAAGTAATTAAAGTAATGTTTTATAACTTTTAATATAAGGCTAAATCACTATAATATATTGCTCTTATGAAAATTCACTACCTTAACGCACTTGCTGCGTCCCGAACATTTTTTTATCAACCGTCTTATTTCATTAATTAGAACATTATTGCCTTTCACCACCTAATTTGATTTAAGATACCATAAAAAATCACTTGAGAAAATCTTAGTTTAAAACTGCACAATTTTGACAAGAAATTCTAAGTTTTTAGCTTACTAGTAATTAGATGTTATTCTTTGCATTAACTAGGATTTGGAATTACTCGAAGAAGGGGTCTCCAATGCAACAAGTTACGTATCAAGTCTCGTATTCTATATTGAATATTAATAATAATTATTATTATTATCACGATTATTTCTGCTAAACTAGGCTCGACTAGGCTTCGAGCTTCTTTTACGCCCTTTAATTTGTTTTTCCCTTTCAATTTGATGTAATCCAATTTAATTTGTTATAGAAATATGCAGAATCTCAATAGCAGCCAAGTCGATGTAGGGCTGCCCTAAAATCTGATATTGGAAATAAATTTAGCGTTAGGCTTCAAATCCGAATGATGAAAATATTAAATTATTTCTATCGGAGGGGCTTTTATGCATTGCGTGTAACTTTATGGACCGCTGGGCCCTTCATGCATCATTTGATCAATTGAAATTTCCCAGACAGCCTTTTGTAATAGTATATGATCATTCTGGAAATAGAAACGGTTTATAACTGACCGTTATACCGTCATCATACGTTCTCTATTTCTGCTGAATTTTATCTACAATAGTTCGTTATAAGTAACCAAATTTTAATGCAACGTTTATATTTTACTAGCTGTTGCCCGCGTCTTCGTCCGCGAGGAATTCAGTTATAATCATAATAGTAACCATATTTTCAGGATGTTTAGGCCTAGCATAGTCATAAATACCCTACAAACTGACATACATATAGAAGATTATTGTGAGATATTCGATAGGGTCGCCATCTCGTTGCGGAACCAGGTAGCATGTTGTCACGACAGCTCCAAATAACACAAAATGTTATAAAATACAGATTGTGTACAAGCAACTAACAATTTTGTTAATTGTCAGCCCTGGCCCATGTATGTAAGACTCTCACCATAATCAGAAACGCAGACCGGTTTCGCTCTAATTGGAGCTCATCAGTACCGTATATTAATTACAGAGAGAACACACCTATAAAGTAAAAAAACTGGACGCAGTAAGTGCGTTGTGGTAACGAATTTTCGTTAAAATGTTTTTAATGGCCAATATGTCTTGTTTTTAAGAGATCATTTGGTTGGCTGTATAACCTATACAGGGTGATTCATAAGTGGTGACCAAAAACGAAACCCGATGTTCTTTGAACAATTTTAGAGAGGGTATGTCCTATAAAAATTTTTCCTATATTGCTTCATTAAAAAGATACAGGGTGTTGAAGTTGAATTTCAAAAAATAAAATTTCCCAATTTTTTAAAAAGTAGTACATATATTTTGCTGAAACTTCGCATGTGTAGGCTGCTATGGAAGACGCGTATTCTACCATAATAATTGAGTCGGATAATCCAGCAGCGGCGCGCGTACCTACATGTCATTGGTTATCCCTCAAGAAAAAACGGGTAAGCCAATGATATTTTTTTTTCATTTTTGAATCTTACTTTCATTCGTGAACAAAATGACTCTCTTGATAATTTTCTGAACGACGCTTATTTTACGAGTAAGCAATAAATCAGGTAAGTGTTTTAGAGCACAATTCATGATTTTTAACCAGTCGTTGTTTGGTAGAAAATCACAATGATACACTTTTATCAGGCTTATAGTAATTTATTTATTACAATAAATGTTCAAAAATGCCTCCATTGGCCTGAATACACGCACGACATCTTTTTAATATGGAAAATTTAATGTCTTGAGGATTTATTGTTGCTTGAATATGACGAAATGCATTATTTATCAGTTGTTGTAGCTGCTCTGGTGTATTTATTTGTTCACTGTAGACTAGTCGCTTAAAATCACCCCAAAGATAGAAGTCAAGTGGGTGTAAGTCCGGTGATCTTGCAGGCCAATGTATTTGTCCAGTTCTGCCAATCCATGTTTCATTATAATCTTGATGTCGCCATGTAACAACGATTCGACTATGATGCGCTGTTGCACCGTCATGCTGGTACCACATTATATCTCTTGTTGCTAGTGGAATGTCATCTAGAATGTTTTCTACGCGGTTTTCTAGGAGCGCTAAGTACGAAGATCCATTTAAACGTTGTGGCAGGACTTCCATGAACAGTGAGCCGTTAAAAATACCACACCGTATATTAATGGAAAATCTATGTTGAAATGTGCGAGTCCTTGTTGCATGTGGATTTTCCAATGACCAGACATGCTCATTATGAGAATTATAAATACAATTTCTTGTAAATGTTGATTCGTCAGACCAGAAGATTAGATTAGGGAATAAGATATTTTGATTGTTCATTTCCAACATCCATTCACAAAAGACTCGTCGATGCACATTATCTCCAGGAAGAAGGCAATGAACATTCTGTCGATGATATGGATGTAAGACTTCTCGATGTAAAGTTCTCCAAACAAAGCTTTGAGAATATTGTAACTGCGTGGCAATCCTCCGAGTACTTGTAGAAAGTTGATCCATCACTGCATCCACCGCTCTCTCTTCGTCTTCAAGTTGATGTTGTCTTCTACCATTAGCTCTAGCGTCAGGACGTTGTCCAATACCGCACTGCCGAAGTCTTGAAAACGATCAAGAAAAAACCCTTGGTGTAGGTTGACGGCGAGTGGGAAACTTACGTTGATATTCCCGAGAAGTAGCTAGAGCATTTCCATCAGCATATCCGTAGATAAAAAATATATCTGCATACTCTTCTGAGGTGTACTCCATTATAAGAAGTAAAAGAGTAGAAAATTTTGCAATTTTATAAAGTTTACCACTTACACCTATTCAAAATAATAACTTGTTAACTTAAACGTCAAGTGACACTTAATGACAACTTTGGCAAAGCAGACTACTACTTACTAAAATACAACAAAGATAATCGCCATACAAAAAATTATCAAGACATTAAATTTTCCATATTAAAAAGATGTCGTGCGTGTATTTAGGCCAATGGAGGCATAAAAGTGTATCATTGCGATTTTCTACCAAACAACGACTGGTTAAAAATCATGAGCTGTGCTCCAAAACACTTACCTGATTCATTGCTTACTCAACAAATAAGCGTCGTACAGAAAATTATCAAGAGAGCCATTTTGTTCACGAATGAAAGTAATATTCAAAAAATGAAAAATAAAAAAAATATATATCATTGGCTTACCTGCTTTTTTTTTTCTTGAGGGATAACCAATGACATGTAGGTACGCGCGCCACTGCTGGATTATCCGGTTCAATTGTTATGGTAGAATACGCGTCTTCCACAACAGCCTACACATGCGAAGTTTCAGCAAAATATATGTACTACTTTTAAAAAAATTGGGAAATTTTATTTTTTGAAATTCAAATTCAACACCCTGTATCTTTTTAATGGAGCATTATAGGAAAAAAATTTATAGGACATACCCTCTCTAAAATTGCTCAAAGAACATGGGGTTTAATTTTTGGTTACCACTTATGAATCACCCTGTATAGTAGTAACAATATACCACATTTCATTAAAATCATTTGTTGTTTCAAAAAGCACAAATCCGATTTTCTTGGCCAAAGAACCTTTTCCAGAAGCTATTGGCACATATATATATATATATATATATATATATATATATATATATATATATATATATATATATATATATATATATTGTTTTTTTTGCAAAAATCCACCTTTTTTGCCTACGTTGCCTAAATTATATTTTTCACAAAAATTCGACAACTTATTTTACAATAACTTACTAAACATTTAGTATTAATTACCAACATTTCACAAAAATGTTACAAAAAATGATTTATACGGAAACACTAAAAACATTTCTGCAAAAACATTTTAAATTCACCCACTATTTGAGAGTGCCTGTATACGGCAGCTCTGTTTTTCGGACGAGTAAATCAAACAAAAAGCTCTTGGAATGCGTCATTTCCATGGGGCTTCGCTATCTATTGGTAAAAACGCCGTTTCACAATTTGTGTTATGTGTTTGTGCAATGTGCCAAAACGTGAAAAGTTGCAAAACAATTGAAATAACTCAAAAACGATGAACAATATCATTTTTTTTCCTTATAAACATGCATTGTAATTTAATGGAAAATGCATAAATGCAATAACATAAGAAGTGTTCTGTTAAAAAAAGAAACTGTATCACCAACGACTTATGGGTCAGCTGTGATTATCATAATAACTTTATAAGATGCAGCTCAAAACACACTATAATAAACGTATACAATTTTTGCACGTATCTTGTATATAAACGAAAATATTGAGTTTTACCGTAAAAATGCGTCACCCTGTATATGTGTAAACAGAAAAAAAAACAGAAACTTGCTCCGTTTTAGGGGTTCTAGTTCCTGCTCATTTGAAGAAATCTTTTCAAAATTCATAAGTCGCGGTCTTCTCAATAACGAATTTTTTCTACGAAAATTTGCTAAAATATAGACTATTTAACCATACACTCTATAGTTGAAACTACTGCCAAAGTATCAGAAAGAGGGTCAATTTGAAATGGATTTCCCGAAAATATTTCAGTAAAATGAAAAACAATGGTGGCTGAAGCTGAAATTTAAGGCTTTGTAAAACACACTTGTTCAGATATTTCTTCTACACAATCCGTATTTGTTTTAGATTATTTGCCTGAAAATTGCAAATTTTGACGTTTCAAATCGCAAATTTGACGCTTGAAGAAGAAACATTATAAAATTATCAAAATATTTTTTCTGATACTTCTTGACCCTTTTGCGTCAAGAAAACTCAACCGTTGTATGTAATATTCCATTGGTTTTGTTACCCACAAAAAATGTTTTGTTCTTGTGCTTTCCTCTGATCATCAGTCGCACCCAATTTATTTTATATGCTTATAACTTTTTTTCTTTTAATGTAGAGATCTGAATTTTGGCACGTATGGTTTGATAGTAGAAACGTATATGCCAAATTTGGTTGTCATAGCTTTGTTATTTTCGGAGATACAAGAATTTTCCGAAAGGGAACATTTTCCCGGAAAAACTAGTACAATTTTCCTGACTAACGAAACTTATCCAAGCTACTTACGAAAGGAAGGTACCTACCAAATTTCATCGAAATCGACCCATTATTTTTTGAGTTATCGGTTATCGAAAAATTCGCTAAAACGGATATGGTAGCCAGCCTTCTAGAACATAGAGGAATGTACAACAGAGTGGCCAACTCGCTGCGTAACCGGGTAGTATGTTGTCATGACAGCACAACACAAAATGTTATAAAATAGAGACTGTGTTCAACCAACTAACAATTTTGTAAGTTGTTAGCCCTCGCCCATTTTTCACAATATTTTTTTCTCTATATTAGGGAATAAATGGCACAGCGCTGACATTTAATATTGTGGAACGAATGCTGAGAAGATATAAAATAGCTTTTGTGACCAGAACTCCATTAAAGAAACTGCAAAATAGATCAAGTTTTTCTAGTTTCCCTATTTTATACTTTAAACGTTAGAAAATCAGTTTATGAAGTTGGATTCTTGAAAAAACCTAATACAATCCTAAATCTAGTCGATAGGGAATGTTTGTGCTAATACTGTTAAAACACGATGAATTCTGAAGAATTGAGAAATATATTTTACAAGTAATATTCTTATGATACAGGTTGGCGCATTGAAAACGAAACAGGCCGATTTGCGCCCAGATAATTTTTTTTAAGAAATGCTGAAACACGTCAATTTTAATATTAAGGGGGACATGTTTTGACATAAAAATCAACTTTGTCACATCAACCCCTTATGGGTGGTAATAAAAACCGTTATATTTTTAATAGGGAACATGGTTCGAGTGTTACATCATTTGAAAGCTCTTTCTTTTCTAAATTCAGCACACTAATTTCTTTGGAAATTTTATCAACTCGTTTCATTATTCACAGTTGGAGCTGCAAGAACGTATTTCATTCATTGTGATAAGAAATGCACTAATTAGTCAATTTGTCGTTAAAAAACAACTAAAAACAAAACCAAACGTTTAAAAATGTTTATTCAGTTAAATAAATGTTCAAATTGTTGACTACCAGCTTCCATACAAAAATACAAATTTTGTTCAAAACGAGCTCTGACATTATGGAGCATTTGTGGAGTATTAGACGACATTCTTCAACAATGCGTCATGGTAATTCTTCCAGAGACTCCGGTTCTGTTGCGAAAATTCTACTCTTTAAATGGCCCCATAGAAAGAAGTCTAGAGGAGTTAAATCCGGTGATCTAGGGGGACACTCAATAGAATCTCTACGTCCAATACATTGCTCTCGAAACTCTCTGTTCAAAAACACGTTCTGAAAAATGCGGAGGAGCACCATATTGTTGAAACACTAATTGATCCCCTTAATAGCGATCATACTTTTCAACATTGTCAATTAGTAGAGGGTAAACGATATCTTCTAGTAACTCCAAATAGGTTTCGCCACTCAAAGTGCCATCAAGAAAATTTGGTCCGATTAAACGGTCTCTAAAAATGCCAGTTCAGACATTCAATTTCTGTGGAGTTTGAATGTGGACATCGTGAAAATTTCTTGGATTATTATCTGCCCAATAACGACAATTATGACGATTGACTGTAGAGTTAAATAAAAACGTACAGTTGTCTGAAAAACAGATATTGAACATAAAGTTCCTGTTATCAGCTATTCGTGCAGTCATAACTTCACAAAACTCCAGCCGCCGATCAAAATCATCTTCATTCAGTTGCTGTACAAGATGAATTTTATACGGGTGAAATTTATGATGCTTCAATATTCGCTGAATAGTTTTTCTTTTGATGTTTGAAACAGTGGCCAATTTTCTCGTCTGCAGCAATTTGTCTTTGTCCCAAAACTTCAATCTCAGTAGTCTCATTTATAACCGTAAATTCACGTTTAGGATCCCGCTTTTTGTTGGCTACTGAACCACTTTGTCGAAACTTTGCAACTAACTCCAAAATGTATTTTATGTTAACATGTCTGTTCGGATGTCGTTCATTAAACAAATTTGCGGTACGGTTGGCACAGTCATCGTTTTTGAAAACAAGAGTAATTATTTCAACTCTTTCTTCTACAGAATACACCATTGTGAAATTAATTTTCGGTAGTATTATCAAGTATGAAACCGACCGGTAAACTGAAATAATAAACCGGATTTCTCTCATTCCGATAAGAAATGTTCTGATAGTCAATTTTTTGTTTACAAACCAACAAAACATTGACTATCAGCACATTTCTTATCGGAATGAGTGAAATGCGTTTTTGCATCGTCAACTGTGAATAATTTTTAAACGAGTTAATAAAACTTCCAAAAAAAATAGTGTGCTGATTTCAGAAAAGACAGAGCTTTCAAATGATGTAACACTCGACCCATGTTCCCTATTTAAAATATAAAGGTTGTTATCACCACCCTCAAGGGGTTGATGTGACAAAGTTGAGTTTTATGTCAAAACATGTCCCCGTTAATATTAAAATTGACGTGTTTCAGCGTTTCTTAAAAAAAATATCTGGACGCAAATCGGTCTGCTTCGTTTTTAATGCGCCACTCAATATAAGACATACTGTATAATTTTAGCCAATAAAATAATAAAGTGATAACAATAATCATAATAGCAAGAACTACGTTTAAAAAAACTAAAAAAGAATCAAGCCTCTCTCCTTTTCCCTAATTTATATTTTAAAGTCCAAGAAAGCAGTTATTAAAGTTGGATTTCTGAGAGGTAATAAAACAATTATAATGCTAGTCTGTGTAGTTTTGTGACTGTATTGCATTATTTACAAATATTAAACTAGAAATGCATTTGCCTTTTTAACATTGTTCTCTAAAAAGTAGACTTAATCAAAGTTAAAAGGTTTTTTTTACATCTTTCGACGCAAGCTTCGTGTAACACAAATGCTGTTACAGAGGGTTCAAATATTTGTATAGAACTTCCAAAGGTAAAGCAGAGATTCCATCAACCTGCATTTAGAATTTACAGGAGTGCAAATACCACTACTGCCATCAGGGCCTTTGAAACACGATACAGGCGTCTTTTACAAAGACAAAAGAAACTAAACCAGCCGAGTGAAACACAGAAAGTATTTCAATCATTCCAACTTCAAACGTCGAATAGTCTGGTGCAATAGAAAGCATATCTTTGCTGCACAATATGTTAATTTCTAATGCAGGGGATAGCGATAGCGGAAAACGATTCCTGCGACTGAAGTGAATTTTCATGAAAATATTTTAATAGCAAATATGTCTATCTAATGCAAGCAGGCAAGAATGTGATTGCCCGTATAACCTATATAGTAGAAACAATTTACCGTACTTTATCAAAATAACTTATTGTTTGAAAGTGTACCAAAACTTTCCGAAAATTAACTTAAAATGTTTAGCGCATAACTCGCTGTTATTTTTTTTTGTGGTTCTTAAGGTGATTCTAATTATTGTTTAAGTTTCCAGCCACAGTATGCAACCTGAGCCTTTTACCTCAGTATTTTATTGTGTTTCCGAGAAAACTTGATGCCTTACCAACAAACCTGGGCTTAATAGCAAATTGCGTTATTGAAATTTGAAGCATTTAATGAAAATTCGCTACCAAAACCCACTTACTGCGTCTCTATTTTTTTTTCTTACAAACATGCATCATATTTAGATAAAAAATGCAAAAAATGCAATAATATAAGGGTGCCACGGTCTCCTTCTTAACGATTTTTTACTGCGAAAATTATCTAAAAATTATAGATCGTTAAACCATAAACGTAACTAAAAGTACCGTCAAGGCATCAGAGAAAGGGTCTATTTGAAATGGTATTTATGGAAACCTTTTAGTAAAATGCAGGACAATGACGGTTGAAGCTGTAACTGAAGGACTTGTATAATAATGGATTTAGTTTAACAACTAAAGATAAGAAATGTAGCCAAATGTAGTGTGGTAAATGAATTTATTATTAGAGGAAACATTCAGCAAGCACTGCTAGGTAGGTGTTCAGGTGTGTCATAGAAAGTAAGCATTGTCAGAAGTGGGACGGTATAGGAAAGTGAGACTGAGCCTTATAAACGACTTTAGGGAACGAGCAATGATCTCAACACGGATTGTTTCTCAACTTCCCGACACAAGAGACAAAACACAAAGTGAAAAACGTCACTTGTAACTTATGAATCAAGAGTACGGTTTGCAAAGACGCCATCCCCAGGTAATTGTCTCACTAAAGGCATTTATGTACGGTGTGGTCAATAAATTCTATGATATATATCTCAGGCGATTTCTGTTCAGCATATTTTGGGGTTAGATGTTATGCGTTAAATGACGTTTAATTTTTTATGCAGTAGGCTATTCTGTTATAAGGTTGCCATTTTGTGTAATTTTATTTCAGCTTTGCCTACCGGTAGCTTCTAAAATATAAAATGTCAGATTTCTTAAAACTGCACCTTGTAGACCGTTAACTCCTTAAACTTTCAATATGAAGTTTTGTTGTAATCATATAAACGCGAATAAGCTCTTTGGAACTGCTTGTTTAAAAATTATTTGGTTGATTTAGATATTATTATTATTACCTTTGTTGCTTAAAATCATACAACATGTTTATTTAATAAGTCTAGGACTTGCTAGCTCCGCGGACTCCGGGGGCCTCTCTACCAGTGAGAACCCTACTGTAAGGGTAGAAGGACTGCCTTGGCAGTCCAAGCGTCTTTCCGGGGCGCAAAGAAAAATGTTCCGGAGGGCGCAGAAAATGGCGACCGGGACGTGGACGGTCGAGAAACCTGTAAAGGCGCAAGAGCGGAGTGCGAGTCAGAAGCGGACGCGCTCGGACTCTAGCACGCCTACTACAGACAGACGTCCCAAAAGGGCCAGGGCCGGAACACTGGCGCAGATTGGCTCATATAGGGAGGCTGCGGGAGGGTTCGGGATGGCGGTGATTGACAGACGCCATCCTGAGGTCACGCTTGACCAGAGGAAGGCGGACCTGATCCAGGCTGCGGTGGACTCTCTTCAGGAAGGGGAGAGCCCGCCTCAGTTCCACCGGGCGCGCCTGGCGGGGGGCATTCTCTGGATAACCTGTGCCGGCCCGCAGTCGCGGGACTGGCTGCGGAAAAAGATCGGGAGCCTCGGTCAAATTTGGGAGGGGGCGGACTTGACAGCTGTCGAGCCCTAGGAACTCCCAAAGAGATGCAAGGTCCTCGTACGGATCCCTGACACCGTCCCGCAGGAGACGGTGATCAGTAGACTGAAGATCCAGAACCCTGAACTGGGGACACAACACTGGTCGGTTCTAAGCAGGAAGGCAGAGGAGAAAGGACAGACTCCCGCCTTCTCGACCGACCAGGCCTCTTACAGAACCTTTAAAGGAACCTCCTTCAAGACATTCTGGGGCCTGGGTAGGGTTAGCTTCCGCCCACTGGGGAAGCAACTACGGGTTAATGGGACTTAGGTTCCTTCAGGTCAACCTCCAACAGAGTAGGGCAGCCACGGCCGGACTACTGATGGCTCTGAGGAACACGGCTGTGGCCCTTATACAGGAACCGTACTCCTATAAAGGAGAGATCAAGGGACTCGGCGGAGCTGCTGGAAAGCTCATCTACAGCAGATCAAGCGAGAACCCAAGGGCCTGCATTTTTGTCAGGGAAGGAATAGGGTTTCTGCTTTTAATGCATTTCTGTTCCAGGGACCTGGCAACGATCAAAATCCGATGTGGAGGAGCGTATGGGCCGAGGGACATAACTGTAGCCTCAGCCTATCTGCCAGGGGACAGCACGGACCCTCCTCCACCCAACGAATTGGAGCAGCTCATGGTGGGTAGCAGAGCAGGTGGATGGCAAACAATCATCAGCATGGATGCGAACGCGCACCATGAGTTGTGGGGTAGCTCGGACACAAACTATAGGGGTGAGGCACTTTTACAGTTCCTTATAAAATTTAATTTAGACATATTGAAAAAGGTAATAAACCGACCTTAGTCACAAGACGGCGTGAGGAAGTTTTAGATCTAACAGTTTCCACCCAGTTTCTGGGTGACTTTGTTAAGAGCTGGGCTGTGTCTGGGAAAGTGAGTATCTCAGACCACAGATACATCCGGTTTGAAATCGCCAAAGTCGAAAGACAAACGGTATGGTACCGGGACCCCCGCAAGGCGGACTGGAAGGCCTACAGGTCAGACCTAGCAGTGGAACTGCGGGGGGTTAAGAATACCAAATGCGAGACGCAATCACCTCGGCATATAACGCCAACTGCCCCCTGAAAATGATGTTGTCCACCAGGAACGTCCCGTAGTGGAACCAGGACCTCAGGCAAAGGAGGACGCAGGTTCGTAAGCTATTTAACGCGGCGAAAAGGTTGGGAGCATGGGATGAATATAGACAGGCCCTAACGACCTATAACAAAAAACTGAGGGACGCCAAGAGGGAGTCGTGGAGGAGGCACTGCGAGGAAGTGGGAAACACGTCCGAGAGTGCTCGACTACACAACATCCTGTCCAAGGGCACTTAGACCAACATAGGCTTCCTTAGAACATACACGGGAGGCTCTACAAGCTCGGGGGAGGAAACTATGGAAATTTTACTCTACACGCACTTCCCCGGCTGTAACATAATAAACCAATCACTGGGAACACTCAGAAATAGAGGTGCCTTATAGGCGGCCATCTAGAGTAGACTGGACAGTCGCTAAGGAGGTGGTTACCTGGAGCAAAATCAGATGGGCCATTAACAGCTTCAAGCCATACAAATCGCCGGGATTTGATGGAATAATGCCCATTATGCTCCAACAGGGGATAGATATACTGGCGCCGGTGCTTACCTTCATTATGAGGGCCAGCCTAGCTCTGGGGTACATTCCGAAGGCATGGAGACTGGCCAGGGTTGTATTCATTCCTAAACCTGGACGTCCAACAGACCAGGCAAAGTCCCTGAGGTCAATAAGTTTTTGTACAAAAAATAATTTAATAAAGAGGAGATTAAAACTTTTAAGACTAAATTCAATTTGAATAGCATATCCGGTTGTTTGTTCTTGCCCTAACTTAGTGAAACCGTTCCATATTTAATACAGTCGTAGACTTTTTCCGTGGCTTCACAAGTGCTTGTTTTAGTGAATTTTATTCAAAAAAGAAATCACTAACGAGGAGATCCCTACTTTTGAATTTTGAAAAAAATTCTTCAAATGAGCGCGAACTAGGCCCCCTAGAACCCATATCCCGGGTCAGATTCAATTATATGTATATATATATATATATATATATATATATATATATATATATATATATATATATATATATATATATATATATATATATATATATATATATATATATATATATATATATATAAAGGGTGAACAATTTACCAAAATTTAGGTGTGTAAGTTTAATGTAAAAAATCTAGAGGCATTTAAAGAAAAAAAAAGGGTTTTCCTCAAAACGTAAAAAATCGCGATTTGAAACGTCAAAATTGGCAGCATTCAGGCAAAGAACCTGAAAGAAATACGGGTTATGTAAAGAGTATTCTGAAAACCCTTAAGTTTCAGCTTCAATCATCATTGCCCTTCATTTTAATAAAATATTTCCAAAAAATTCATTTCAAATAGACACTTTCTCTGATGCTTTGGAAGTAGTTTTAGTTAAATTTATGGTTATAATTTTTAGCTAATTTTCGTAGAAAAAATTCGTTAATGAGGAAACCACGGCTTTTGAATTCTAAAAACTTTTCAAATGAGTGCAAACTAGGCCCCCGAGAAACCATCCATCCAAGACAGGATAGCCCATAAGTCGTTCGTGATACCTAAATTTTTTTGGACATTCCTTATCGCATTTTTGCATTTTTCATCAAAATATGATGCATGTTTGTAAAAAAAATCGAGACGCAGTAAGTGCGTTTTAGTAGCGAATTTTAATTTAACGCTTCAAAATTCAATAACGCAATTTGCTATTAACCTAAGGTTCGTCAGCTATGTAACGAGTTTTCTCGGAAACGTTTTACGAGTTATGTTGGAAAAATATGATACATTGTTCCTTCTATATAGGTTATACCGGTGACCAAATTGATTCCTACTCGCATTAAAGAGACATATCTGCTATTAAAAACATTTTAAAGAAAATTCACTTCCATAACGCATTTGCTGTGTCCACACTTTTTTATTTACACTGTCATTAACTTGAGTTCCGAACACTATGTTTTTACTTGTATCATTGATTTTTAATGCTTCGTTATTGTCTTTCACTTTATATATATATATATATATATATATATATATATATATATATATATATATATATATATATATATATATATATATATATATATATATATATATATATATGCGACACCTACCAAATTTACCTAATTTTAACCAATTAGTCAACTTACCCACTTCGCCAACTTACTCTCCACTATGCTATAAATATCAAAATCCAATTTTTAAATGGTATGTCTTGAATTTTGTACAATTTTCTAGACTTTGTAACGATTACGTCGCGTTACTACTTTAAATATTTAAAATGAACCCGTAAGACACTTAATTAATAGCCGACAATCCAATATCTGTAAGGCAATTCATGTTTTGATTTCAAAATTTTTCATTGAACATTCGCTAAGAAATTTTATATCGTAACACCCATACTGAATTCCTTATAATAGACGTCGAAATCCAAATATTGAAAGACGTTGCATTTTTGTTGGGAAAAATGAATATCTCTATTTTCCTGGAATTCTAGATAAATAACAGAAGCCAGCGTCATTATGATGAAATCTAGAAAAACGGTTACAAAGCGGTGGGCCAGGTCCATTATTGCTTGAAGGTGATAATAGATGACGTCATGGTTTCGCCACCGACTAGAGGTCTCGTTTTATCTCATTCGGAGAGAGTTGGCTAGAAAGAGCTCGCGCACAGTTACTAACAGTCACGGCGATAATTCTACGTGCAGTAGCTGGCAAGAGGAAGATTGTGTTCCCAGCGGGGAGAGTGAGCTAGGCGGTTGACCAGTTAACATCGTTCTACTTAGCGTGGCTCATAATTTTTTTTAAATAGGTGATGAAATTCCTTTTTCGTTGTCGATACTATCTAACAACAGTTGTCAGTGATTGTTTAATTTCATTTGATCGGTTTTTGAATTTAAATTAACAACGTGTTTAGCAGAAAAACGCGAGTTAAGCAGTGATCCTTTGTTAACCGACCTGGTGAATCCCTCAAGTTCATCACACAAAGTTTCTGATTATTACCGAGCTCTGAATCAGTTGGCATTATAAATTTCACTTGAGCCAATTTACGTTTTAATTGCTGTAGAGAGATTTTAGTCAACTTAATTCCGAACATCGACTTAAGGCGGTTGTTCATTTAATGTTAGGTGCCAAATTGCCTCCCCCAGTATTGGAGCAACAAGATCCACCTGCCCAATAAACCTACATGGAAAGTACCACTTGTTCTCTCCAAACTTCCCTCTCGTATTGTAATTGGTAAGCCTATGTTAGGCTCTGATGGTTGACTCTACTTTGAGAGCATCTTCAAAGCTTCACCAGGTAACCCCAGGTGTCAGGACTTGGTGAGTCGATGAAACTTTTTTTTTGTGTGTGGAACAATCAAAACCTTTCATGCAGCAGTCCATTATTTAAACCTTCACAATTTGAATTTTTAAAGTAACATGATCAAATTTGAACTTCAATAGTGTCAGTGAGGTGTTTATAAAGGGCAACTGTACATTTGCTGTTTTTTCTTCAGAATTATGTCAATATTGTGAATTGAAATACATAGTACTTGAAATTGAAATTAACATATTTTTGTTTGTAAAATAGTCAACGGGTACATTTCTTAATACTTTTCATTGCCATCATTAAAGTAGAAATTTCACATAGTAATATTTTTGTTAAATGGAACCTCACTCAAAGCACTGGCTAACTGGCTAGTTATTTCATTGAAAAATAAACCGAACTGATTGACGAACGTCAAGCAATTTTGATAATAATTTGTATTTGCTTTCGAGCTGCAAATGCAGCATTTGATCCTCATTATACCTTAAATAGGTAATGTTAATATTTTTGTAAACTCGAACCATTTTAGTGAATTTTCTTTAAAAAAAATCACTAATGAGCAGATTCCGACTTTTGAATTTTGAAAAAATTTCTTCAAATGAGCGCTAATTAGGCCCCCCAGAACACATCCGGGGTCAGTTAAAATTTTTATATGTTTATATATATATATATATATATATATATATATATATATATATATATATATATATATATATATATATATATATATATATATATATATATACAGGGTCGCTGATAAGTCTGGAAACGGTCGATTATCCGGGAAAATATACAAGGTGTCGAAAAAAGTTTTATACAAAAGTTTTTGGGTTCTTCAATGTCTACTAGGCGGTGATAATTTCATTTATACAGGGTTGGTCATACAGGCGTGGCACACCAATATTATTTTTTTTTAATGGAACACCCTATATATTATTCGATATTTCAATCCTTCTCTTAATTTTGAGCAACATTTATCAGAAGCATGATGTACATAAACTCAATCGTTTCCGGGTAAAAAAATAAATAAAAATAAACGCTATTGTTTTTAAAATCTATTGGATGAAGAACAAAAATAAATGAAAAGTAGAATATCTCTTGAAAACAATCTGTGAGTGTGAAAAGAACCGGTTGCGATGTTTTTAACATTGTTTGGAATCCTATTTTATAAGATGTTCAAAGTGTTCTCCATTGACCTCCTGACAATAATGAATTCGCTTAACAAAACATTGCACTGCATTTACAAGAGCGTTTTGAGGAATGTTATTAATTTCATGCACAATCCTTGCTTGCAACTCTTCAATATTCTGCGGTCTATTTTGGTAAATTAAATTTTTTACATGACCCCACAAAAAAAGTCAAGCGGCGTCATGTCGGGAGACCTAGCTGGCCATTCAATAGTTCCCCTGCGCCCTATCCATCTGCCAGGAAAGGTTTGATTCAGATATTCCCGTACCTCAATTCCAAAATGAGGGGGTGCCCCATCCTGCTGAAACCATATTTCTTCCGCTGGTAGATTTGGGTCGTTATTGTTCGGAAATAATCGACTTACGTCTGGAACAATTGATTCTTGCAAAAGTGTCAAATATCGAGCAGAGTTCAAATTACCGTGTATAAAATAAGGTCCTATGATATGTCCACCAATAATAGCACACCAAACATTTACTTTTTGCGGTCTTTGGGTGTGAATTTGTTCCATCCAATGTGGGTTTTCGTCTGACCAGTACCTACAGTTGTGTCGGTTGACTTGTCCATTCAAACAAAATGTAGATTCGTCGGAAAACAAAATGTGGTTGGCAAAGTTAAAATTTTGGCGTAACTTCTCCATAATAAGTTCACACAACTCGATTCTGCGATCAAAATCGTCTTCACTCAGTTCTTGCAATAAATGAATTTTATATGGACGGAACTTTTCCCGCTTCGTAATCTTTTGAATTGAATATCGACTCATATTGTGATTTAAAGCCAATTGCTGTGCCGAAGTTTTCGGATTTTCCACCACATCCAATATTACATTCAAAGAATTTTCTTCATTTGTAACGGTTACTGGCCTTCCAGTTCTAGGTTTATCCTTGATACCGCCAGTTTCGTGAAAACGATGCAAAGTTTTCGAAACTGTGGATTTGGAGATCGATTCCCGCTCAGGATGCAACTCATTGAACATAATCACCACTTGAGCAAAACTTCGTGTTCTATCACCGTACCCTATCATCATTAAAATTTCGATACGTTCGGTTTCACTTAAACTTGCCATTTTGCACAAAAACTGTTGACACTAAATTACTAATGTTTCAAAACTGTTGACACTGAATGAATGTTTGACATTCGTTGTCCTGGAAACATTTTAAAACAAAAGAATAATACTGCGTTTCTTATGGGCATCTTATCTTATCTTGGGATTCCAAACAATGTTAAAAACATCGCAACCGGTTCTTTTCACACTCACAGATTGTTTTCAAGAGATATTCTACTTTTCATTTATTTTTGTTCTTCATCCAATAGATTTTAAAAACAGTAGCGTTTATTTTTATTTATTTTTTTACCCGGAAACGATTGAGTTTAGGTGTATTATGCTTCTCATAAATGTTGCTCAAAATTAAGAGAAGGATTGAAATATCGAATAATATATAGGGTGTTCCATTAAAAAAAAATTAATATTGGTGTGCCACGCCTGTATGACCAACCCTGTATAAATAAAATTATCACCGCCTAGTAGACATTGAAGAACCCAAAAACTTTTGTATAAAACTTTTTTCGACACCTTGTATATTTTCCCGGATAATCGACCGTTTCCAGACTTATCAGCGACCCTGTATATATATATATATATATATATATATATATATATATATATATATATATATATATATATATATATATATATATATATATATATATATATATATATGTATCACACCGATAACTCAAAAAATAATGGGTCGATTTTGATTAAATTTGGTGAATACCTTCCTTTTGCAAATGGCTTGGATAAGTTCGTTAGCCAGGAAAATCGGTCGAGGTTTTCCCGGAAAATTTTGTGTTTTCTTTCAAAAAAAAAATTATATCTCCGAAATTAACAAAGTAAAGGCAACCAAATTTGGTACGCGGGTTTACATCCTTATAGGTAAGCTACATACCAATTTAGCCCTGTAGATCAAAAGACAAAAAAGTTATAGGCATTTAAAGAAAAATAAATTGGGGTTTTTCACAAAACGTCAAAGTTGTGATTTAAACGTCAAAATTGGCAACATTTAGGATAGGAACTTGAATCTAATACGGGCTATGGAAATAAAATGTCTCAAGAAGAATGTTTTACAAACCCTTAAGTCTTAGTTTCAACCGTCATTGTCCTTCATTTTAATAAAATGTTTCCAGAAAATTCATTTCAAATGGACCCTTTCTCTGACGCTTGGCAGTACTCTTAGCTATAGAGTTTATCGTTTAATGGTATATAATTTTTGTAGAATTTTCGTAAAAAATCAATAAAGCTCAATATATCTGTTATTATACAAGATATGAAAAAAATTTGTAAATATTAATTATAGGGTGTCTTGAGCTACATCTTAAAAAAATATTTCTACAATCACAGGCTGGCCCATAAGTCGCTGGTGATACAAATTTTCTTTTTTTTTAATCAAACACGCCTTATGTTATTGCATTTTTGCATTTTCCATCGAAATATAATGCATGTTTGTAAGACAAAAAATTCTGGACGCAGTAAGCGCGTTATGGTAGCGACTTTTGATCAAATGTTTAATATTTGAATAGCTCAATTTGCTATTAACCTATGACCAAGAAACGAGTTTTTTCTGGAACACTTTAAGTTTACTTTCGGAAATTTTTGTACATTTTCAAACAATAAAGTTATTTTGATGAAACATGGCACATTGTTTTTACTATATAGATTATACTGGTAACCAAATTTGATGCCCGCTTTCTTAAAAAACACACATTATTGCTATTAAAAAATAGTTTTTTTTTAGTGATTTTTTTTAATCGAACACGCCCTATGTTATTGCATTTTTGTATTTTCCATCGAAATATAATACATCTTTGTAAGAAAAGAAATTCGGGTGCAGCAAGTGCGTTATGGTAGCGAATTTTCATTGAATGCTTCAAATTTTGATTTAAGTTGCTATTAACCTATAAGGTTGACCAGAAAACCAGTTTTTTCGGGAACAATTTAAGTTTACTTTCGGAAATTTTTGTACATTTTCAAACAATAAAGTTATTTTGATGAAACATAGCACATTGTTTCTAATATATAGATTATACTGGTACCCAAATTTGGTGCTTGCTTTCTTAAAAAAACATATTTGCTATTAAAAACATTTTAATGAAAATTCACTACCGTAACGCACTTGCTGCGTCCAGAGTTTTTATTTATTTATTTTGTCATATGCTATATGAAATGATAATTTCTTTTTCTTGAAACTCTTGCTGTTTATTTGGTATTTATTTGTGTATGAGTTAATATTTATCTGAAATTTATCCACCGTGTTAATTTGATTTTGTTTGCTATTCCAAATTCATTTATATGAATAAATTTAATATTATTGTTACATAAACATATCTGTTTAATTGAAGAGAAATTCCTCCCTAATATCCCCCATGTTTGGCAGCAACACAATTAATAAATTCTAATTATCGTTTATCTAGATACCTTAGATTTCAGTATAACCAGGCCCTAGCCTGTGGCGCTCACAAATATAAGATTTTAGGCAAAGCAACACAGAAAAGAGCGTGAGTATCAAACCACATCACCGTCTGCCAACCTCCTAAAGTGTTTCTAGTCTTAATAATAATAATAATAATAATCTGATAGGTATATACTTTTAGGGTAGGGCTAATAGGCAAAAGTGACCTCACTATCAAGTAGGTTCCAATCAACTTGAGGTAAATCACCATATACCACGTCTCCAGCAGTAGAGTTTTTGTTTAAGGACGGTTACAACTTTTATACAATAGATTGACTAGACTTTCTAAAGCTTTCAAATCAGAGTTGATATTCCATCAAAAGTGTTCTGGTAAAAAAAATGGAGCTATACGTTTGCATCCAATACCAACGACAATAATAGTAATGTCTTTATACATGTATAAAATCCAGACTGTATCTACGGAACAATTTTATAATGCAGTAATTTTGAAGTTCAAGGTGAACGGTCTGGAAGTGTGTTATATAATATGACATGACCTGCACAATTATGTTGTCTTGGCCCTCGCCCGGTATTGTGATAACAGCCAGCTCTTTCTGTAATAAATAATTCACCAGCTAACGGAGATTTCCTCCAGATATCGGCTAACGGGTCACGATATTCACCGTCTTCTCGTGTTACTGAAGATATCTTGTCGGGCACGATATTTGATATTTTATACAGTAATTATGTAATACAAGTACAGTAAAAATATTACCCCAGCGAGAAAAAAAAATGACTATTAAATGCTAATTACTAAACGTATGTATATTAAAAACAAATATATTGTATATAATAAAAGTAGCCTGTATCGAAAATAACTCTTGCCTGACGTTTTAGTGAATTTTCGTAGAAAAAAAATGTGTGGGATCGAATTTAGAATTTTGAAACAATTTGTTCAAATAAGTGAACTAGGACCCCTAAATACCAAATGGCGTCAGTTAAATACCCCTATATAATACGGTTATGTAGACTGCCATTTGATGGTCCAGTGCATCAGATTTACGGTTAGGGATATTTGTAAACTAAACAATGATTTAAATAAAAATATAGGGAGTTTCCAGAGCAATGGACTGGGCGTAGAGGTGCTATTAAGTGGCCCCCTAGATCACCGGATTTAACTCCTTTAAACTACTTTTTATGTGGACATTTAAAGAGTAGAATTTACGCAACAGAACCGGAGTCTCTGGGAGAATTACGACGACGCATTGTTGAAGAATGCCGTCTAATAACTCCACAAATGCTCAAAAATGTCAGAGCTCGTTTTGAACAAAATTTGTACTTTTGTATGGAAGCTGGTAGTCAACAATTTGAACACTTACTTAACTGAAGAAACATTTTTGAACGTTTGGTTTTGTTTTTTAGTTTTTTTTAACGAAAATTGACTAATTAGTACATTTCTTATGACAATGAATAAAATACATTTTTGCAACTCCAACTGTGAATAATTTTTAAACGAGTTAATAAAACTTCCAAAAAAATTAGTGTGCTGAATTCAGAAAAGAAAGAGCTTTCAAATGATGTAACACTCGACCCATGTTCCCTATTTAAATATAAGGGTTGTTATCACCACCCTTAAGGGGTTGATGTGACAAAGTTGAGTTTTATGTCAAAACATGTCCCCCTCAGTATTAAAATTGACGTGTTTCAGCGTTTCTTAAAAAAAATTCTCAGGATGCAAATCGTTCTGTTTCGTTTTCAATGCGCCACCCTATATATAAACATACAGATTAATAAACTGACCCTGGATATGGGTTCTAGAGGGGTTAGTTCTCGCTCACTTGAAGATATTTTTTTCAAAATTCTAAAATCGCAATATACTTGACAGCAATTTTTTCAGGAAAATTCGCTAAAAAATGTTTAGTTTTTGGTTAGCGTATGTCCAAGGTTACATTGTTACAAAATGTAACTGTCAAATTTTGACAAATATCAGGTACTTAGGGTAAATAGATTTAATTAGTGTTTGACTTTATTTACATAATAACTTGCTTTCTATATCATTTCTTTTCTTCAGCTTATACCCTTATAAAGTATTTGCAAGTGTATATATTTATAATGTCTTAACTAAATTAAACTGGATTAGTTGAAATAGCACTCAGACTTTATATTGAAAATTTAATATGTTTTCAGATATATTTCCCACTTGCTTCCATTTATCCTTTGTGTTCGCGTTTAGAGCTAGACACGCAAATCCTCTTTGTTTTCTGCAGGTTTTGCATGAACTGTACCAGTCCGTGCACTCTATTGCGGAACATCTTCTTTTCTTTTTCTTTTGCACCTCCCGTGCCAACACTAATTATTAGAATCTAGTCCGACACCAAAAATCAATGAGTCGCAAAGCAACAAACAATACATCCAGTAAGCATGCGCTTCTTCCTGGTCTAGTGACCTTTATTCAAACAATTATAATGTTTTTGATGAAAAAAAATATACGAGTGCTGTTGTGTTTATCACATTAGATGGAGATAAAGATAGATATTATATATAAAGTGCTTTATTGTTAACATATCGGCCATAGATTACGACTTGCCATAAGACAAAATAAAATAGGTAAACATAACATACAAAGTACAAGATTAGAATACAAAATATCAATAACCTAATCTTAATCCGCTTATAAAATAAACATATTAACTTATACAGGTGTCCCAACTAAAATTTGCACCCCCAAAAATGTCCGATATCTTCCAAGTCTGGGAAAAGAGCTAAACATGTCAATTTTAAATTGAAGGGAGACCAAATTTGTTCTTAGTTTCGAAGTTATTTTGACATCACTCTAACGCCCAGGGCCGCCGCTTCAAAAAATTTACATTTTAAAGTTACTTTCATTCCCTATGCTTTCATGTTTTTTTTTTAAATTTTGATCCACTGGTTTCTGACAACCCTGCCTACTGTGAAAGGAAACAAAAGTGATTATGAAAAAACAATTCAATTTAAGAAGTATATTGCTTAAAATATCCACATTCAACTTCCATAAAATCTTACAATCAATTTTCAAAATCTTGTCTAACGTTTTACAACATTTTTGGCGTGATCAAACGACACTGCAGCATAAACCTTAGACTTTAATTGTCCTCACAAAGAAAATCCAAGGGTGTTGGGTTCGGCCATCTAGCTGGCCATTCGATGGGACCTCTCCGACCTCTCCGTTGTCTGGGAAAATGAACATCTAAGAAACCGCATACTCGAACATAATAATGGAGAGGCGCTTCATCCTGCTAAAATAAACGTTGGTTTCCTTGGATATTTACGTCTTGTTGGGTGATTAAAGGGTCAATAAGGTATTCCATCAACTTCAACTAACTTTCACTAGTCGTCATTCCTTCAACAAAAAGTGGTCTGAGAATATGGTTGCCCAGAATGCCTGCCCACACGTTTAATTTTTGAGGCGTTTTTGCGTGACCTCCACTGAAAATGTGTGGGTTTGTGTTAGTCTAATAAAGACAATTTCGCTTCACCGTTTAACATAAACGTACTTTCATCAGAGAAACAAATCTTGTAAAGTAGACCTAGCTCAGGTGATCAAACGCTCACTTAAATTTTCACAAAACTGTAAACGTCAATCCGGATCATCTTCGTTTATTTCTTGGACAGATGTTCACTTGAATGGATGGAGCTTATGTTTTTTAAGACTTTCTTGAGCTATTTTTTTTACAGACTGCCTTGTTATCCATTAAAAGATGACCAAGAACAGCCTTCCTGGAGGTAGGATGATGTCTTTGATGAGTACCATAGAACCCACTGATATTTTGTTTTGATTACGTTTCCACTTTGTTCGCTGCTAAAGCTCAGCAATAGATTCTGTTGACCATCTGGACAAAAATGTGGAGTTAGCTGTTGAAAGTGAGACAAGGGGCTTTGTGGAATCTTTTGCACGCCTTGATCTGGTAGTGCAATTAATGGTCGTCCGATTAAAAAAAGTCTGGACGCAGCAAGTGCCTTATGGTAGCGAATTTTCAAAGAAATGATCTGGCATGAAATATTTTTTGTAACTTTTTTCTTTTAACATAAAAATATAAATTTTGATACATAGTTTCCCCTTAATATTGATAACTTACGTACCAAATTTGGTTACCATAGCTTTCCAATTTTTTCAGATCTTTTTTTTTTGGAAAGAAAACTCAAAATTTTTCCGGAAAACCTAGTCCGATTTTCCTGGCTAACGAACTTATCGCCACTTACAAAAATAGGGATAAAGTTGATCAAAGTCGGTCCATTATTTTTTGAGTTATCGGTGTGATACATATATATATATATATATATATATATATATATATATATATATATATATATATATATATATATATATATATATATATATATATATATATATATATATATTAGCATATAAAAATTGAAACTAACCACGGATATGGGTTCTAGCGCTCATTTGCAAAATTTTTTCAAAATTCAAAAGTCTAGATCTCCCCATTAGTGAATATTTTCTACAAACTTCACCAAAATGAGCGGAAGTGAGAGGCTCAAGGTCACTAGGATCGCTAGACATAGGAGAAAGAGGAGGGGAAATCAAAACACTCTCATTTTGCGTAATAACTGTGTACAGATCTTCGAACGTGAGTGATGCATTTCCTCTAACCCTGCATAAGTGATGCTTAGTACACTTTACTACCGCTTCCCATAACCCACCGAAGTGTGGAGTATAAGCTGGAATGAAATGCCATTGCACGCCTTCATCAGTGAGTGCGTCAGCAATTTCAGCTTCATTGTTTAGTAAAAACTGACCTAACTCTTTGACTTCTGAATTTGATATCACAAGGTTTGTGCCATTATCGCTATACATGTGTAACGGTTTGCCTTGTGTAGAGCTAAATCGACGAAATGTGGCTATGTGTGCACTGGTTGACAGTTCTGTGACGAGTTCTAAGTATACTGCCTTGGTGGAAAGGCAGATGTATCATTTAGAAGTTTTGCAAGCTCGGCCCTTTCGATTCTTTATTGAAAGGGAACCTGTGTAATCTACATCTGTGATGCAGAATGGAGGTATAGGTGTGACATGACTACTCGGTAGTTAACTCATAATTGGGATTAACCATTTGGGAGAGAAGCGACAACATTTGACACAATTACGCACTGTCTGCTTGGAAATTTTTTTGCCGGAAATAGGCCAGAACCTATTGCGTATGGAAGACAACATGAGTCGTGAACCCGCATGAAGCAGTTTTTGATGTTCATTGAGAAACACAAGTTTGGTAAGGTGATATCTGACTGGAAAAAATATTAGATGCTCTTTGCTGTAACTGAACTTGGATTATACAAGTCGTCCGCCCACTATTAAGAGATGATCTGGATCACAAAGCGGAGTCAAACTAAGAAGTTTACTCTTGGTACTGAGGAGTTTGCCTGTATCATGTTAGTCTGGAAACTCTGGACGCTGACATGATTTTATGAACAATTTAAAGAATGGTTTAGCCCTGGAGTTGTCAAATACGCATGTTGGCGGGTTGCCTCAGAACTGCAATTGTTCACAAATCAAAAACAATATGCAACTGAACGAGTAGTTTAGTGAGTGATGGAAACCTTTCAGATGGAACATAAAATGTAATATTTTCTGTTATAAATGATTTAATGGGGCGAAGTTCAGGGCTTCTTCCCATTGTGATTGAGTTAAATTGTCTGCTGACACTACGTATGTGGGTTGCCTGAAACGGAGAAGAATATTAACCAAGTCTTCTTGGAGAGTTGGACCTATGATTTGTAAGTGGTTAAGAGAAACCCCACTATTGGAAAGAAATGACCCCTCAAATACAACTCTCAACTTAGCGATCAGACCATCTTAGTTCAGAACTCCGTGGTGTGGGATGAAATACCTGACAATTTCGTGTGTGCCATCTGAAAACCTTGACACATGGCCAAGATTTTCATGCTCTTGGACGAATGCAACGTACATGTATTTAAATGTGGAGTTAGCCTCTATTTTGCGTTCTAGAGACTTGAACATATTGACAGCTGTCTGATACGAGTCACCAAGTTTTGATACTGACTGCTTGAGCGGGACTGAGACAGCAAACCTGCCATCATCATTTCGCATGTGAGTTTTTGTGAAATGTGTCTCACATGATTGTTCTCCTTATGATAGAAGTTTGGCTGAAGGAATTTCCTCGATTTTTTAAAACTTACTGAGTTACTGTTGGATATTTGGCTTTTGGAAAGGTTGCAGAATGGTTGTAAAGGATTGTGAATTAGTTTCACCAGAAATTATCCATCCCAGCTGAGTCTTTTGTGCAAGGGATTTTCCCGGCCCAAGAGTAAATTGGCCCATGGACATTAAGGACCAAAAGACACTAGCACCAATGAGCATATTCACAGCTCCTGGTCGATTGAAACCTAAACCTGCTAATCGAATCCGAATGGGAAATTTTAAGGAGGAGATGTCAAATCGCGTCAGTGGAAGATTGTCTGAAATCCTGTCTATGGTGAGCTCCTTAAATGCAGGTTATGCTATAGTGGGCCAAGTGTATTGTCGATGGCGGCTCGTGGGGTTTACTTGATGCTCGCAATGGAGCGTTGGATCTTACACGTTCTGTTCTAAAGACGTTATCGATTTTTCGGCTTTTGCTTTATTTATTAACTGTCTATTGCAATTATTTATGTTTTACAATGCCAATTAATTAAATCCCGCTCGAAGGACCATAAAATATTCAATAACTGTTTAACTGTTTTTGTTTTTACTTGTGTGATAATTAAATGAGCAATAAACCGGTATAAACTTAACACCTTATTAAAACAATCTAGACACTTTATTAACACGTCTTACGTATACAGACATAGATATGAGTCCTAGTTTGAGTCCCCGCTTCTTCGCTCTTAACGCGAAAATCAAATATATCGGCGCACATGCGCTATAGAACAAATGCCTGAACATGTATATATATATATATATATATATATATATATATATATATATATATATATATATATATATATATATATATATATATATATCTATATATATATATATATATATACAGGGTAACCCATTATTCTGGGATTAATTTATTAAAAACGAAAGTTGCTTTGTTTTTAAAGATTTATAACCTAAAATTATTTTAAGCTATACAGCATGTCTCATAAGTCACCGGCAGCATGCAAATTTGATATTTTAATTGGAACAGCCTATATATTATTATATATTCGATATACAAGGTACTATATGTCACAAATCAATCGTTTTTGAGTTATTCAATTTTTTCACCTGCACGGGTTTGCAAAAAACCTTATACATCCTCTACAAACAAGGATATCAAGATGTTTCTTGTTGTAACATTAAGCCTAATATTCCTTAATTACAGTTAAAATGTTATACTTCGATTTGCAATATACAGGGTGTTTATCTAGACTGTTCGCTTTGTTATATTTCAGACGCTAAAAACTTTTTTTTTCAAATAAATTACTAATTATATTTTTTCTGAATCATATAGATAATTTAATTTTGCATCGATCTATGTTGCATACTATACACCTATTACGTATAGTTTTAAGGTTAGAATCAACTATTTATTTTAAATTAAATAGTCTCTAATTAATTAGTAGGCTTTGACATGACTGGGACAATTTATTATTATTATTATTATTATTATTATTATTATTATTATTATTATTATTATTATTATTATTATATTATTATTATTATTATTATTATTATTATTATTATTATTATTATTATTATTATTATTATTATTATTATTATTATTATTATTATTATTATTGGATAACTCAATATCACGAATCCCTCTTCTAGTAAACAAACTTATGTACCTACCTTTTATTAAGGAAAGGTCTACTGGAAATGAAGGGTGCCTCGAGCATTTTCAACTCATTTAATATGTAATATTCATATTCTCAGATTAATAAAAGTTTAACAAAACTACTATTATATTTTCTTTAAGTATTGCATTAAATATGTTAAAATATTAAATATGGAGTTTTCGGGAAAATGTCACTCATGATTAATTTATTTGAACTAGTAAACACCTTAATAATTAAACAATAATCAATATAATATTGTAATATCCAACAAAAGATTAACTAATGAAAGGCTTAAATGGATTTCCATTCTGTTGTACACAAAGATTTAATCTCTTTATGAAATTTGATCCTACATTCGAGAGCATTTCTGCAGTCACTAGCAAAAAGGAATTTCTTATGCGCTGGTACATGTCTTCTCGTGTTGTTACAGGTGAATTATAAACAGTATTTATCAGAAAACCCCTAAGAAAAAAATCTAATTTACTAATATCAGGTGATCTCGCCGGCCACAGAGTCGTACCTCTTATGCCTTTCCATTTAGAAGAAAACCACTGTATTTTTTTCTCAAAACAAACATATTGTGTTTCATATTAATGTAAAGAGAATAAAGACCTATTTAATGAAGCCACAGCCAACTATGGTTCCCATTAAAAAAACACAATTTTAATTTTTTATTAATTACTAACGCAGCAAAATGCACTTTTTTTTTTAATTGAATATTATTGGCTGCGGCATCTCAGGCCATTAGCACATTTCTTTCCCATCATTCAATATTTTTACAAACTTTCCAGACAAAGTCAACTTGGCTCGCCCAGGAATCGAACCCGGGACCTCTCGCTTAGCAGGCTGGTACCTAGCAACCTGCGCCACGAGGGCGTCTAAAATGCACTTAAAGAAACCGGCAAATATCAGCTTTGTGAAAATATCTAGTAATCCATGACATTTTTTCTGGAAACAAAAACAGTTCTGGATTACACTTATACAACTGCACTACTTTCCCCATTTAACCGTTTCTCTAAATGCAGTAGCTTACGAGATCCCTGTACTAAAGATAGAAAAAAACTGACCATATGTGTATATATATATATATATATATATATATATATATATATATATATATATACTAGTTCTTTAAATTCCTCGTCTGATGAAGCCAGCAGATGTCTTAATAAGCAAAAACTTCATCAGACCGAAAAATGTGTGGTGGTGAATTGTGTTCTTTAAAATGAGCTTCAAAGTTGTGTACTAATAAGACATTTATTGCTTTCCTCGGATACGCTTTTAAAAAAACACGTCCCATATACCATGATATCAAAACCGACAACGTATTGAGTCCTCTCCTTTTCAATTCTAGACATGCCTCGTCAAAGCTGAAGGTAATGAACATAGAAGTGTGTAGGAAACAGTTAAGCAGTAGTGCACTTTAGCGGTAGAGAGGGGTCGTTGTGCGGTGGAAGGTTGCGGGGGTGGTTTTACGAGCAACATAGCACACTAGGTTCACTGGTGGTGAATCTGTTGACATGAATACATCCTCGTTTACATGTTGTTGCTTTGTATGCCAGATACAGTCAAAAGACCTTTAAACTCTGAATAACTATTTGAACGGTGGTGATTCTTAAGAGCCTCATTAGTGAGCTATGGAACTCTGGTTTGTATGCAGGTATCTCGGAAAAGGTAAGCGTCACTTAGAACGTATTCATTCACGAAATTATCTGATGAAAAATATGTGAGATAAGCCTAAAAATAAAGTCATAATCGCAGCCAAATGGCGAAGTCGCTCTAACGTCGCAGCCTTGACCCTCTGTATCCAGCTGCTATTTTCATTTCGTTATGGCTTCTACACTTCGTTAATTGAGTCAGGTTTTCTAAAAGTTTTTTTTTTGTCTCTGTCTGTGCTTTTTGCCCCAATGCTTTTGTTTAAAGAACGTAAATACAATATTTAGATACAGGGTGATCACGTAAAGCTCCCAGGTCACATATTTTGAAAACGAGTAGGAATTTTTTGAGTTTGTAAAAAGAAAATGACTTTGGCCATCAGTGGTTGCGTTTAGAAGTCTAATGTAGATATGTTGTATGCAGATTGTAGGTGGCGCTGGCGTCGACAGAAATTATTCGACGGCAGAAACTTTAAAAAGTATTGTTTCGGTATCACCTGTCATTTATAAGCATTTTTTGTTGTATCAAAAAATTTTGAAAAGTTGACATATTGTGAAATAATGGGAGCACTATCATGAAAGATTACAACTTGATGACGGAAAATAATTTTTGTAATCCATAAAAACTTAACTACCTGGGTTAACAATGACTTTCGTTTAACAGCTTTAGCATAGTAAATTAAACGTACCTTATAGGTGGCGCTGATGTAGAATAATTTTAACCATTAGATTCTGCAAGAATAGCTCTCGTTGATTTAAAATTTAAAGTAGTCGGAAAATATTTTGTTTCGTATTTATTGCATATAAAACAAAATAAAAAAATGACTTCGCCAATGTTTAAGATAAGCATATCTAGTTTAACAATGCTCAATATTTTGCGTTGAGTGACTTCTCGTTAGAGCTGCATACTTACACAACACAACTCATATCCACCTAGTGTAACTCTGAATTGCCTGTACGAAGCTTAAAACTAAATTTATCGGAGACGTGTCAGAAATACAAACTGTCAACAATACATTATTTTTAATAAACAGTACTAAATTATTATGGTTCAATTCACAAACGAAGGAAAACATAACATGATTATTTTTTATGGAGAGTGTGAGGAAAATGCGAGCGCAGCTATAAAATTGTATTCAAGGCGATACCCGAACAGGCCGACTCGGGGATCGCAGAACATTTCAATTTTTAATGAATTTTCTTTAAAAAAATCACTAATGGGAAGATCCGTGTTTATATATATATATATATATATATATATATATATATATATATATATATATATATATATATATATATATATATATATACTGTCTACATATCGTGAGGTAGTCTTACTAACTGGCCGTGGATCCTGTCGAAGTTGGGATTGTGGGCTATTCTTATATTTTTCTTGCAACTTTGTGTAGACTCTTTATAGTTTGCTAGATGTTCACCTTTACATAGAAAGCATCTAGCTTGAGTGTTTCTAGGTTTAGTACATGTCTTAGTGTCATGAGGCCCCCCCAGATTTGACATAAGCGTATTGTCGAATACAATACTTCTTGGTATGGCCATATATTTGACATCTCGTACACTAGGCAACGTCTGTACTTTCTAGGCTCTTCGACGACTATCGATCTATTGTTTAGGTAGCTAAGTATATAACATTCTTTATTGTTGTCGGTAGGCTCTAGATCCACAAAAAACATAGGAAGTGGTTATTTTGTAAATGTGTGTTTAAGGTTAGCAATATTTCTAACACAGTACCCTTTAGTTAGAAGTTCTGTTTTGATGTCTTCAACTGGTACTGCATGATGTAGAATAATTTTAACCATTAGATTCTGCACGAATAGCTCTCGTTGATTTAAAATTTAAAGTAGTCGGAAAATATTTTGTTTGCTAATTCTTGCATATAGAACAAAATAAAAAATTACTCGGCCAGTGTTTAAGTTAAGCATATCTAGTTTGAAAATGCTCAATATTTTGCGTCGAGTGTGAGGTTTGACGGCTGTGTATTTATATTGCTTGCATTGTCTGGTACAGTCAAAGGTCATCATTTTGATTTTCTAATTCTGTTGATGAGTTATCAATAAACTGTCTGTGTGTTCGCTTACGTTTATTATTTTTCTTGTTGCCATTTTATTTTTTGATGTATGTGTATCATTTACACCTATGTCCATATTTATTTGATCCCCCTCGTATCAAGTGATGAATTATTACTTGGAGATAATATTGACTGATATCGCGTAGGTGTTCCAGCTATAAGTGAGCTGTTTTAGTCTGCTAACGGATATGAGGAAGCAGCTATATTTCCTCATTGAATGGTTTTTCCGCGACATTCTCACGGTAATAAAAATTTCGCTTATTTTATTCACTTTTTTGTAAGCTTTAGATAACTAATTTACGGTTTGTACTACTAACGTTATCACGATAATTGTTACCACTCACTATCAATACAACCGTACACATTAACAGATCAATCGAGACTAATTCAAAACTTGAAAATGAACCTGATTGTATACGGAACCTTCAACCAGTCAAAGCGAAATCGTGTGAGCGTTGTCACGGATGAGCAACGTTTAGCACAGGTGCTACAACTTGTAGAAGATAGCTCGCATATATCGATCAGAAATATTTCACAAGAAACTTCCATGTCTTATTCCTCACGTCAAAGAATACTTTCTAAAAATAAGTTCCACCCTTATGAAATACATTTGGGGCATTATTTACGACCTGATAATTATGTGAAAAGATTAAATTTTATATTACGAATGTCTATCATGGTACTGACCGACAATGATTTCTTTAATAAAATTTTATGGACTGACGAAAACCATTTCTACAATTAAGGCCTCGTCAAGAAACATAAGCTCCAGTACTGGTTCCGTAGATACCCTAGATTGACAAACGTAACAAGCATCCAGAATATGTTCGCAGTCAATATTTGGTGTGGTATTTTAAACAGTCACCTAATTGGTCCCCTTTTATTCCAAGGATCACTAACAGGCAAACGTTACCTAGAGTTTTTGAAAGACGATATTCTTAACTTGTTGGAGGAAATCCCTTTAAAACAAGGCTTACAATATGGTGGCAACATGATGGGGCACCTGCATATAATGCGGCTTCAGTTGGCAAGTGCTTGAATAGTACTCATCCTGGGAGATGGATCGCGACTAATAAACCTCACGTGTGGCCAGCGGTTTCGTCAGATTTAACACCAAGCGATTTATTCTTGTGGGGTTTATTGAAATAGAAAACATGGCAGACCTAGTTAGTAAAATTCTTGCTAGTTGTGTGGCTATCAGTAGCCACTCTTTATTAGATTCTTGTAATCAGGTATTACGACATCGTTTCGAAATGTGTATTGCCGCAAATGGTAGCGTTTTTGAGCATATGTTGTAGGCTTTGTTTATTTGTTTTTTATGTTGATAAACAAAATATTTTTCAGTGTAGATTACTCAATAAGTGAACTGTATTTCTTGATTTATGGTGTTTTACTTTTTTATCATAGAATATATATTAAAATTAGCTTGAAATCGGAAGTCAAACAGACATACTATTTCTAGAGGTTCTTGCGATCGAAAAAATATTCTACAAATGCGCCACCTATAACTTACGTTTAGCGCATTGTGCTTAAGCTTTTAGACAAAAGTCGTCGTTAACCTAGGTCGTTAAGTTTTCACGAATTACAAAAATTATTTTCCGTCCTCAAGTTGTAATCTGCCAAAGCCTCAATAGTACCTCCATTATCTCAAAGTCTATCACCTTCTCGAATTTTATTGTCAAAACAAAAATTGCTTAGAAATCACAGGCGATAACGAAAAAAATACTTTTTAAAGTTGCTGTTATCGAATAGTTGCTTCCAACGTCAGCGCCACCTACAATCTGCATATGACATATCTACGTTAGACTGCTTAAGGTAGCCACCGATGACCGCTGTCATTTATTTTTTACACAGTCAAAGAATTCTTACTCGTTACTAAGATATGTGGTCTGGGAGTTTTACGGGAATCAACCTGTGAGTATGTATATATATATATATATATATATATATATATATATATATATATATATATATATATATATATATATATATATATATATATATATACATATCCATACACATTTATATACACACATACCCCTATATATTTTTTAACCCTAATATTAC
This sequence comes from Tillus elongatus, assembly GCA_964006375.1. Classification (NCBI taxonomy): domain Eukaryota; kingdom Metazoa; phylum Arthropoda; class Insecta; order Coleoptera; family Cleridae; genus Tillus; species Tillus elongatus. The sequence continues at coordinate 128,736,494 of OZ023267.1, forward strand.
TTTTTTACACTACTAAATCTGTATATACATATATTTCTTTGTAAATAACTTTTTGATGATTATAGCTGTTTTAATGAATTTGTTAAGCCAGTTGATCTCGTGTTGTATCGGTAAGAGGAAAATACTTGTTGGTCCAAATCGCAGATGGGTGTTCCATTGCAAGTGCAGTAAGGTGAGTCATCGATGCCAATTCGATGCAGGTGAGCTTTAGATCTGCCGTGGCCAAGTCTCCTTTTAATTATCGTGGTTAAACCTTCCCTTGGGAAATTTAGATCTTGTATTTGGTTTTCTAAAGACAACTTGATTGTTTTACTAAAAAAGTTGGCATCATCATAGGATCAAAAATTTATCTGCGAGTAGAGCAAGCTATATCTGCTATTTGATTTGTAAACACATAATGTTCATTCTTTTTGAATAATGTTTTTATATGTTTTTTTAATTTCTGGATAGAAATCAGTAAATGGAATTTCTAATTCTTGGGATGGCTTTTATTGTTTGCTTTTTAACTATTTTGTCCACCAATCCATTTATGTTATTCACGTTAGTTAGTTATGTTAGCGTGTCCTTTGTATCACAAAAATTTTATTGTACAGTGTTTTATATGTTTATGGCAGAGCTGTCTAATTTATAACGTTAGTATTGTACCTTTGATGACCGTTTGTTAATGCTACTAATGACTGTGAATCTCTGACGATTACTACCTTTTTGTCTTATTTTCTGTTATTTGCACAACTGTTTTTTCGATCGCTATCAGTTCAGCTTTGAAAATGGAAGCGTTTCCGCATATACTATGTTTTCTGGATTGTGTTAAAAAGAATACACCAACCCCATCCTGGTTCTTTGAGCCATATGTGTAAATCCAAGTATGGTTCTAATACTGTTTTATAGTGCCATGGAAAAATCTTTTATTCTCTAGTTCATTTTATTCAAATTTGGGAATTTCAACATTTAAAGCATAGCAGGTGGCCTCTTAGTCATAAGTAAATCTGATTTAAATTGATCTTATTGCAATATGCTCTTGATACTGCATACTACGGTAATGGGCGGATTTTAATCAAATTTTCTGAGTACCTTCCTTTTGTAAGTGGCTTCGATAAGTTCATTAGCCAGGAAAAAGGGCCCAGGTTTTTCCGGTAAATTTTTGTTTTTCGGAAAAAAATTATATTTCCGGAAATAACAATGTAAGGGCAACCAATATGTAATGTAATTTGGTACGCGTGATTCCATTATAAAGGGTAAAACATGTACCAAAATTTAGCTCTGTACGTTCAAAGACAAAGAAATATATGGGAATTTCAAGAAAAAAATTTGGGGTTTTCTTCAAACCACTAAAGTCGCGATTTTAAACGTCAAAATTGACCATATTTAAGCAAAGAATCGGAAACAAATACGGACTATGTTAAGAAAATGTTGCAAGAAGAGTGTTCTAGAAACCGCTAGGTTTCTGATGCTTTGGCGGTAGTGCTAGTTAAGTTCATGTTTTAACGGTCTATAATTTTTAGCTAATTTTCGTAGAAAAAATTCGTTATCGAGGAGGCCGCGACTTGTGAATTTTATAAAGATTTCTTCAAACAAGTGAAAATTAGACCCCCTAGAATCCATATCTGGGTTTACATTCAGCTTTTATCTATTTAGATATATACAGGGTGAATAATTTCTAAGGTAAAGTTCAGTATCATTGTTATTATACGAGATACGAAAAAAAATGGTGTACGTTAATTATAGGGTCTTGAGCTGCATCTTATAAAGCTATTTTGACAATAACTGGCTTGCCCATAAGTCGTTAGTAGTGATCCCTACACATTTTTTTTGCAACGCTCTTATATTATTGTATTTTTACATTTTTTATTGAAATATGTTTATAAGAAACAAACCGAGACGCAGTATGTGCGTTTTTTGTAGCTAGTTTTCATTAAATGTTTCAAATGTCAATATTTTATCCGTCTTTTATAAAATTTCCTTAAGAAAATTCACCAAAGAAATGATCGCGCCTTTTCAGTTTTGAAAAAAATTCACCAACTGAGCGAGAACTAGGCCCCCTAGAACACATATCTTGGGTCGGGTTTTGTACTTGCAGAGTAAAGTAGGGAGGAACCCCATTATGTTGGAAGTATAACCGTTGTCGAACATTTAACGGAACGTTTCTAAAATGTCTGCCAATTTATCTTATAGGAAATGTAAATATCCCTCCCCAGTAAGATGCCCATCCAACAAATAAGGACCCACTAACTGATCATTCATTAGGCCACACCAAATATTTATTTTGAATCGATGCTGAAAATTACGTTTAAACGTAACATGACTGTTTTCTTTTGACCATCGGTGTTCGTTGTGAAAATTATTTACACGATCACGAGTGGATTGAGCCTCATCACTGAATAAAATGTATTCACTTAGTGTCGGGTTTTGACGAACCCATTCAGAAAATTGTAACCTTGAAACTTTATCGCCACGTTCAAGATATTGAACGGACTGGACATGGAAAGGCTTTAAAATATTTTTCTTGAGCGCATTGAAAACGGCTTTCTGTGACATTCTGAGTTGACTTGCGTTTCTCCTCGTACTCTCCGTTGGGTTTTCTTCACTAATGCTGAGAATATTTTCTTGGGTTCGTGCGTCAAGACCTTCTCTTTTACTAAAAAAACGTTGCGCTCGGAAAAACAAGTTTCCTGGGAGTCAATCAAAAGTGAATAAGTCCTTTATTAGAGACCCTTTGGTTTGGCAATCGCCATCGATATTCGTTAACTGCGTGAACTGAGTTTCCATTACAAAACCCATAAACAAAAATCATATCCGCGTATTTATTCTGGGTGAATACTTTTGGCATTTTAGGAATTCATAAGTGAACCAGTTATTTTCAAACAGACAGATAACTAATTTTGACAAATCATTTAAAAGTGGCTTACACATATTACCTAGGTGACATGTGAATATTTGAGGCATTTTAAGAATTCGTAAGTAAACCAGTTAATGTAAAACTGACAGAAAACTAATTCTGACAAATCATTTATAATTGATCTGCACATATCAGCTAGGTGACATGTTATTGATTTGTCAGAAAAAGAGGAAAAGGCTTGATTTAAAAAAAAAATCACAAAAAAATGAAAAAATTGGTTATTTCAAGAATGGTTGACATACGAACTATAACCTATGTGTTTATGTTACCTATTTTGACTCCCCGAATCTACCCCTGAAATACTTGCCATTCCTCCGAAATCACCCTAGTATATATATATATATATATATATATATATATATATATATATATATATATATATATATATATATATGGTGTCACAACATATTTGGGATAATAACCACCACATAGATAAAGAAAATCTGAAACTTATCACAAATGTTAGACAGTCAGGGAAGCTAGATGCGTACAAAAATATTTATATTTCTAAGGCAATAAAAAACAAAACTTCCTTAAAGCGAGCGCCACCACTGATTTATAGTCCTCTATGAGCCCACTATCTCTGATACAGATAAAATATTCCGCAACTTGCCAAGTAAAGTTATAAAGGAAGTTCAAAAAACTCGTCCGGCAATAAAAATACAACATACAGAAAATTTTCCTGCGATTTAGTCTCCCTCTTGGTATCGGTCTCTACCTAAAACCTTGTATATAAGGTGATGTTTATTAATAAGCAGTTGAGAATGTTTCATCCTCTGATCACGCTAACCATGTTAGTGAAATGATTGCCAGGTTTTTAGAAAGATGTGTTGTGGTGATTTGGGTTCTCCAAGTGTGCTTTGTTTATGCTTGTGTCCTTATCTACCACCGGCTTCGCATTTTACGGTTTCGCAGAAGAAGGCAAGTATATCTGAAGACGTGAAGCTAGAGAAAAATACACTATACCTGTATTTAGTATGGAATGGTTTTACCAAGTAAGGGCAATAACACGTAAATAAATTAAGCAAAAACTATTATAACAAAAATAAAAGTGATAAAGATAAGTAAGGACAGTACTGCGAAAATGGATAAAAAGCTAAACGCCCAACAACTTGAACAGACGAAAATGTTTACGTACATTCGGAGTATCAATGCGTATGGTGATAAATGTAACATAGATCTGAGAAGAAGGTGTCAGGAAAATATGTATTTGTCAAGTTGGCAATCCTGACTACTCTGGGAGCCATCTTAGATCCGTAGATTAACCAGTCGTAGTATAACCGTTGTATAGTTAAGTCGTTGTATTTGTATTGTTATATGTTATGAAATATAGTGTTATTTATAAGTGATGTGTTTCCACTAAACTACAATGATCTAATAACCACGTAACTTATATTACAGAAGGATCGCTATGGGAAGTATGCAAGCAAGAAGCGCTCTTCCATTCTTAGAAATGCGTTATGGCAAATTGAGTTCTCCAAAGTGTACTTACTCATTACATTATAATGTTTTAACTATAAGTATAGATATAACGACACAAGCTTTGATAACACTTTTTATTAACAAATATAGTCATTAGCGGAATGAATGATAAATGGTTGAAGAGTGTGAGATGTGGCGGTTAAATTCGTTCTAAAACAGAACAAATTTATATAGTTCTGCCTGGAGTGTGAACACACATCGGACCAGACGTGTCAAGGTTGATAACCCGATGTCATTTATGTTTTCTTTAGAAATACGTTGGCATTTAAAAACTTTTGCAATGCCCCAACTAATGAATTCTCAAGAAATCCGGCAGGTATTCAAATTACTTTCGGCGCATCCGCCATTTGTTGTACGAATTTTGTCGACTTTAGATGAAAATTACATTAAAACGAATCGCCGATATAAGCTCTATGAACTCTATTACTGACTTATTTGGAAAATGTTTTCAATAGTTTTCCCGTAGCTGTATTAATCAATGACATAACAAGAAATACCAAGTTTATAGTATAAAAAATCGGACGAAAGACATGCAACAAGTTTGTTATATTCCAAAATTCGCTTATGAAATTTTTATGAAAAGATTTTGCTCTTAAAAAGAATAGTAAAACCAGCTTGTTTTTGGCCTATTGAATTGAATGGTCCAGTATTTTTTAATGGATCTTAAATTTTGGCAACTTTAAACGGAGAAAATTATTCTATTTTATTTGCAACACGTATCTAGATGGGTAAAAAGTTTTACATAAAACAAAACCAACGTACAAGAAGAGTTATCCAGCGAAGATACTCTCTGCAAAAGCCTGTAATTTTGTTGTCATTTTTAACACAGCTAATCCCGTAGCTTAAAAAATATGTGTTTTCCAAAACATGATGGACGATGCTTCTCTTTCAAATAGAACACACATTTTTAGTGAATTTTCTTTTTGAAAAAATCACTGATGAGGAGATTCCGACCAGAATTTTTTAAGTTTTTTAAATAAGCGCGAACTAGGCTCGCTAGAACCCACATCCCGGGTCATTTAACATTTTTATATGTTTCATATATGTTTCATAATCACATACACATGTCATTATGAAGTGCAACGACATGAACTTCCTCTGTATCAAGCTAGTTTGGAAACCTTCTTATTAAATCAAGTAAACATAAAATATCCCTATTCAGCAAATTGTACCAACCTGCTTTCAACGCCAATTTGCAAGTGCAGTCAATCAACGAATATAAAACCGTTTTGTCATTAATTAAAATAATATATTAATATTTAACATGTTAATGTACCCATTGTTTTAGAATTAAGCTTTTATCATTTTTATTATCACATGTATATATATATATATATATATATATATATATATATATATATATATATATATATATATATATATATATATATATATATATATATATATATATATATATATATATATATATATATTTTATGTCAACAACACACCACGAGGGCTTACAGCCTAAATACTATCGTACCGTGGGTGTTGACAAGGAGGAAAGAGGCAACTTGTTAATTCTGGACTTGAAGGTTTGGAGGTTCGGAGGAGAAGGAAAAACATGTGCCGGCAAGGAATTCCACAACTTGGAAGTCCTCGGGACAAAAGAGCGGGCATAACAAGATGTTCTATGTCTGGTGACCTGGACAGTAAAAGGGTGCATTCGCTCTGTTCCCCTGGTAGATCTGCTGGGGGCAGCAGGTGGGGGAATTATGGAGGAAAGCTCCTCTGAGCAGTGCCCGTGCAGATATCTATAAAAGAGAGAGAGGTCACCAACGGCACGTCGGTGGGCAAGGGATGGAAGCCTTTGGGTGAGGGTAGGGTCACCGATGAGACGTATAGCTCTCTTTTGAATGGAGTCCAGGATAGCGAGTGTAGAAGCGGCTGCTGCACCCCAGATGTGGGAGCAGTATTCGAGGTTTGGCCTTATTTGTGAAGTGTATAAGGTATAGAGATTAGTTGGTGAAAAGTATTTGCGAGCCCGGAAGAGGAAACCCAATTTCTTAGCAGCCGCTTCTGCAATTGATGTAACATGTTGGTGCCAATTAAGATTTCGATCCACAGAAATGCCAACAAGAGAAAAGGACTCATTACTTTGAATAACTTGGTTGTTCATTGTGATGGGTCTAGGGCTGCTGTATCTCTTGTGAGAAAGAAAGCAAGACTTAGTTTTGGTGGGGTTGAATTGTAGAAGATTTCTACTTCCCCAGTCTAATATTTTTTGGAGGTCTACGGAGACAGAACCCTCCACGAGTCTGCGATCCTCATCTAATTGGGCTAAAGAGACAGGCTTAGAATATTGTATGTTTGAGTGGAGGGTGCTGTCGTCCGCGTAACTGTGAACTGGGTTGGATGTGCTAGAGAGGAGGTCATTGATGTGGAGAAGAAACAAAGTAGGGGCTAAAGCTGAACCTTGAGGAACTCCTGCATTAATTGGATACAGTTTAGAGGAATGGCCATCCACAACAACAGATATGCTCCTGTTGGAGAGGAAATTTGCTGTCCAGGTACAAAGTTTTGGTGGTAGGCCATAGGCCGGAAGTTTATTAAGCAGCGCTGCGTGCCAGACCTGGTCAAATGCTTTGGATATGTCTAGAGCAACAATCTGGGATTCACCGTGTTGTTCCATAGACTTGTTCCAAGAATGGGTGACAAAGGAAAGGAGGTCGGCAGTCGATCTGCGCTGACGGAATCCATACTGCCTGTCGTGGATTAGACTGTGTTTTTCAAGGAATTTTAGTAGTTCGGTGTTTATATACTTTTCCATCACTTTAGAGATGACTGAAAGGAGAGAAATAGGCCTGTAGTTGCTAGGAAGCGCTTTGGATCCTTTATTGGGGATGGGTTGTACTCGAGCAGTTTTCCAGTTACTAGGGAATATGCCTTTATTGTAAGATATCTGAAACAGACGAGTCAGGACAGGAGCAAGTTCTGGTGCGCATTTTTTGAGAACAATTGCTGGGATCTCGTCAAGGCCAGAGGCTTTCCTGGTATTAAGAGAAGAGAGCATCTTTCGTACCTTTTTAGTTTTGAAAATGATATCAGTCATTTTATGCGCGACGTTGGGGACTGTTGGTGGTTGAACATTTGGAGGTAGGTTGAGAGTAGAATTTCCGGCGAACAACGAAGCAAAAAGTTCAGCCTTGCCCAGGGCGGTAGAAACAATTTCATCACCTGAGACGAGAGGTGGGAACGTGCTCTTGCAGAAATTATTCCCAATAGACTTAGCAAGAGTCCAGAAGGGTTTGCCGCCGTTGGAGCTTGAGAGGACTTTGTTTTTGATGTGGTTATTAAACGAGTTTTTTGCCTCAGAAAGAATGCGGACATAGCGGTTTCTTGCGTCGTTGAATGCTTGACGATTTTCTTGGCTGGGATTGTGTAGAAGCGTTTTGTGAGCTTTGACCTTTTCAAGTCTGGCCTTGTCACAGGATTTAGAGAACCAGGGCTTTTGAGTGGCTGAAGAGGTTTTCTGTGTACGTGGAATAAATAATTCCATGCCAGCTTGGATAATTTCGGTGACGTTTCTGAGATATCAGAGGGGTCAGGATGAGAGAAGCAGACAGACGCCCATGGAAATGAGGAAAAGTAATCCCGCATTTCGTCCCAGTTTGCGGAGTTGTAGTGCCAAACGATACGTGGGTGTGATGACTGTGTGACCTCGGGTTGCATTGCACAGGAAGCAGTCTGAGCGACCAAGGGGGGCGGTGACTGATATCTTATAGCATTCAGGATTTGTAGTAAGAAGGAGATCCAAGGGATTTGAGCTGTGTGTCGGGATACGATACGCTGCTCTCCCTTGTGGATCGGTTTTTGAAGATCCTAGCCATTCCTTATTATGGACATTGAAGTCGCCAAGAATAGTGACCTCGGAGGAAGGATATTCAGAAATCAGTCGGTTTTTTCAGAAAGGTAGTCAAAGAGCTGGACAAAGTTGTTGTCAGAAGGTGACCGGTAAATGCAACAGATGAATTTAGTTGCAGCCCTGAGAGAGAGTTTTATCCATAGTATGTCTTTTCTTCCAGCTTCTAAATTGGGAAGTCTGGTGCAGGGTAGATTGCTACGGACGTATGCGCACACGCCTCCATGCAATCTAAAGGCAGTAAGGAGCTCATACCCCGGGAAATTAAGGTGATTAGTGGCTGTTTTGGCACTGATTTGGGTTTCGGTGAGGAAGAGGAGTTGGGGCCTGTTAGCCTGGAGGAAATGGTGGACAGAGTTCAGGTTAGAATTTAGGCCACATATATTCGAAAAGGATATGTTAAATCTTGATGTTGGCGCCCCCTGTACACCCCTCTCCCGGAGATCCGAATGGAGGGGTATTTTGCCTCCGGAATATTTTATACAAGGAGGAGCCATCATCATTTTTGCTTATAAGGGAAACCGACTCATACACCAGAACCGGAAACGTCCGTTGGGACTTCACCGGCCCCTTGATGTATGGGGTGGTACTTCCTCGGGCGTGAAAAAATCCTTTACTGTTACATAAAGGAAAATTCCACTACCACCTGCTATGGATTGGATTGGATCAATGTCTACCCCTTTAAAAATAAGATTAATAAAGGGACTATCAATTGTCCAGTAGTTATGATTTTCGACATAGTAGGAGGATACAAAACATTTTCATCATTTTGCATCCATGCCTATTGCCTATATATATATATATATATATATATATATATATATATATATATATATATATATATATATATATATATATATATATATATATATATATATATATATATATATATATATACTTCATTTTACTCGTTAATAAATACTTTTTATTTTGGACATGTGTGATTATTACATTAGAGCAAGTATAATAATACACCAACCCTTTATATTAAAACGATTAGAGAACTCAGTTGTAAAAACCTTTATGTAAACTCTTCTTGTTTTGTCTTCTATCAATCCCTTAAAAAATGCATTTTCTTTAACATTATAGACGGCAATTATTTTTATATGAATTGCACTTTTTGTCTCTACATCCTCTTTCCAATAACACTTGTGAACTAATATCCAGAAACAACAACAACAAGCACATCCCGTACGACATCGAGCCAATTTAATAGCTATAATAATACAAGTCATCAAAACTGTTCAACTCTGCCGTTATTATACCATCTCCAATTTCAGATGTTATTTTCTGATATTAAACAGCTATAAACATTCACCACAACAAAGGCAACAGTGTCGTTAGAATCCTTTTATAAGTAGCGTCTCCAATGGGTTTACGACTGTCGTGAGCATTGTCTTCTATCTGGTACTTATGTATCTTTTATAGCTACATTTTATATAATAGATATACAAGAGCTGAATGGGTACATGTGAAATTGCTTGGTAAACATTTGATTGTGATGACACGAGGGAGCTGTTTCATTGGAAATGGCAATTTTTTTTTTTAAAAGACGTTAGCTTTTTATGGGGACTTATGGAATGTGAGCATGAAGAAGGTACAATAACAAGATTATGAAAAATTTTTAAGCATAGTATTATTATTATTATTATTATTATTATTATTATTATTATTATTATTATTAATAATATTATTATTATTTTTATTATTACTTATTTGCTAATTAGTGAAGATTGAATCCTGTGATGAGCACTGATAAGTACAATTTGGAGAACCCAATTCATCATTTTCACCGTAAGTTAAGTTGTAAAGTTATTAGTGAATTTTCTTTAAAAAAAATTCACTAATGGGGAGATCCCGACTTTCGAATTTTGAAAAAATTTCTTCAAATGAGCGCTAATTAGGACCCCTGGAACCCATATCCGAGGTCGGTTTCAGACTTTATATGTGTATATATATATATATATATATATATATATATATATATATATATATATATATATATATATATATATATATATATATATATATATATATATATATATATATGTATATATATATATATATATATATATATATATATATATATATATATATATATATATATATATATATATATTTACGTGTCACACCTATAACTAAAAAAATAAAAGACCGATTTTGATAAAACTTGGTGAGTACCTTCCTTTAATAAGTGGCTTGGATAAGTTTGTTAGCCAGGAAAATCCGCCGAGGTTTTCTCGGAAAATTTTGTGTGTTCTTTCAACAAAAAATTGAAAAAAATTTATTTCTCCGGAATTAACAAAGTAAGGGCAACCAAATTTTACACGCGGGTTTATATAATTATGGGTAAAATACCTGCGAAAATTTAGCTCTGTAGGTTAGAGGAAAAAAAGTTACAGGCATTTAAAGAGCAATAAATTTGGGTTTTCCTCAAAACGTCAAAATCTCGACTTTAAACGTGAAAATTGGTGAGTACCTTCCTTTCGCAAGTGGACTGAATAAGTTCGTTAGCCAGGAAAATCAGCCTAGGTTTTCCCGAAAAATTTTATGTTTTCTTTAAAAAAAAATTATATCTCCAAAATTAACAAAGTAAGGGCAACCAAATTTCACACGCTGGTTTATATCATTATAGGCAAGTTACCTACCAAAATTTAGCTCCGTAGGTTAAAGGACAAAAAAGTTACAGGCGTTCAAAGAAAAATACATTTGGCTTTTCCTCAAAACGTCAAAATCGCGATTTTAAACGTCAAAATTGGTAATATTTAGGCAATGAACCTGACACTAATATGAGCTATGGAAGGAAAATGTCTCAAGAATAATGTTTTACAAAGCCTGAAGTCTTAGTTTCAATTTTCATTGTCCTTCATTTTACTAAAATATTCCCAGAAAATTCATTTCAAATAGACCCTTTCTCTGATGTTTTGGCTGTCGGTTTAGTTAAGTTGATACTTTCGCTGTAGGTTTAGTGAAGTTTATGGTTTAAAGGTCTATAATTTTTAGCTAATTTTCGTAGAACAAATTCGTTACTGCATTTTAGCATATTCTATCGAAATATGATGCATGTTTGTAAGAAAAAATCTGGACACAGTAAGTGCGTTTTGGTAGCAAATTTTCATTAAATCCTCCAAATTTCAATAACTCATTTGCTATTAACGTAAGTTTTGTTGGTTTCGGAAAAATTTTGTTAAACGCAGCAAGGGCATTTTGGTTGCGAATTTTCATTAAATGTTTCAAATTTCAATAACTCAATTTGCTATTAACCTAAGGTTCATTGGCTAGGAGACCAGTTTTCTCAGAAACATTTAAAGTTTATTTTCCGAAAAGTTTTGTACATTTTCAAATAATTATTTTGATAAAATATAATACACTGTTCCTACTATATAGGTTATACCGGTAACCAAATTGATGCCTGCTCGCATTAGAGCGATATATTTGTAATTAAAAACATTTTTATGAAAATTCACTTCCATAACGCACTTGCTGCGTCCAGAGTTTATTAATAGGTGCAGGAATCGTTTTTCTAAAATCCTGCAAAAAAATCTGTTATTTACAATTTTATCAATGTTAAAATTTCGAATAATACAAAAATAGGCCAAATAGTGGCCAAAAACTGGCAAATTTTGCTTAAAGAAAAATGGCTAGGTTTAAAAATGCATTATTTTGTACTCAAAACGTGTTCTGTTAGAAATATATATATATATATATATACATATATATATATATATATATATATATATATATATATATATATATATATATATATATATATATATATATATATATATATATATATATATATATATACATATTATTTATACATTGTGCGATAAGAAGCGAAGCTTGTACTTGCATAAAACACAATTTATAGCATGATGTAAAGTCCAAACATAGTTAAATGTCAAACAATATTCACTTGCACTCTGTCAATTTCGTAAAATTTCAACTTCTCTTCTGCTTCTGCTCACAAACACTTCCATGATCAGCTCCAAGGTTAATGATTCGCCTTGCAAAATCTTATTCAAATTCATATCCAAAATCTATTAAAACGTTATTTAAATTGTAGCACAATAATTATGACATTGTCGCTTGACAATTGATAGCAAATAGAAGCGTATAGTTTATATGAGAGTTAACCTTTAAGTTAGTTAATTTTGAATATCAAGAATGGTGCAATTTTGAGAGCAACATTTATGTAGTCATCAATGGAAAGTTAGTTAAAAATATCAATATACATAACAAAAGGTTCGGGACGCAGAAAGTGCGTTATAGTAGTGAATTTTTATAATAATTGTACACTGTTAATAAGATATACTATTAAAACTAATTCTTTAAATTTAAATGAACCTTTGAGATTGGTTTTAGAGTCCTAGTTAGCGATTATTTAAAAAAATTTATGTTTTATATGGAGCTACTAAATTAGAATTTGGTCTTATATATATATATATATATATATATATATATATATATATATATATATATATATATATATATATATATATATATATATATATATATATATATATATATATATGTAAATACTGCAAGTGTCTTTAAAAAAATTGTGTTACAAATTTAATTAAAGTTACAAAAGTTTTTCAGAAAAAAAATAATTATTTACAAAGAGAATGTACCTGTCAAATTATAAATATGGCAGATATTTTTCCTTATTAATTGCTTGGATGGTTTTGTTTTAGTCAACCCATCCAGTTTATGCAAACAAAAAACAACAAAAAAGGTTTTTTATGTTATGGTAGAAAATTTTCGTAAAAATATCTCAAATCTGATACCTCAATAAATTTCCTATTAAGCCAGCATCTTAAATCTTAAACCATAGTCACACCTATGTAAACGCACGTGGGTAATAATTTTTTTTTAAATAACATAATAATCTTCGCGGATAACTACAAATTTGTTTTAAAAAACCTTTTTTGTTGTTTATTGTTTGCAAAACTGGATGGGCTGACTAAAACAAAACCATCCAAACCATTAATAAGGAAAAATATCTGCCACATTTATAATTTGATAGGAACATTCCCTTTGTAAATAATTAATTTTTTCCTGAAAGACTTTTGTAACTCTAATGAAATTTGTAACACAATTTTTTAAGACACTTTTAGTATTTACTTATTATATCTAAGACCAAATTTTAATTTAGTAGCTCCATATAAAACATAAGTTTTTTCAAATAATCGCTAACTACGACTCTAAAACCGATCTCAAAGGTTCTTTAAATTTAAAGAATTAGTTTTAATAGTATATCTTACTAATAGTGTACAATTCTTATAAAAATTCACTACTATAACGCACTTGCTGAGTCCCAACATTTTTTTCTTGCTAACTATTTGCAATAACTAGATGGATTTACTAAAATAAAACGATGCAAGCAGTTAATAAGAAAAAATATCTGCCATATTTATAATTTGACAGGTACATTCCCTTTGTAAATAACTAACTTTTTTCTGAAAACCTATTGTAACTTTAATTAAATTTGTAACACAATTTTTTTATAGACACTGGCAGTATTTACATATTATATCCAAGACCAAATTTTAATTTTGTAGCTCGATATGAAACATATATATTTTTTTAATAATCGCTAACTAGGAATCTAAAAGCAATCTTAAAGGTCCATTTAAATATAAACAATTAGTTCTAATAGTATATCTTACTAACAGTGTACAATTATTATGCAAATTCGCTACTTGCTGCGTCCCGTAATTTTTTTGTTGCTAATTGTTTGCAAAAACTAGATGGGTTGAATAAAACAAAACGATCCAAGCAATTAATAAGGAAATATACCTGCCATATTTATAATTTGACAGGTACATTCCCTTTGTAAATAATTATCCTCCTATCTTTGTATGTGCTATACCTAAATGAAACTAGTAGCTAGTAGGTGAGAGTATAAAAACATTCTTGAAAGGATTGTCGATAATGGCGCTCTTTTCTGTGTACTTTACATCAACGTGAAATGAATAGCAAAATGCAATTTGCATGTATTCTATATATCTAAAATTCGTAAGAGATAGGGTTTTACGCTCGTCTATCATAAAAACTGTGTCTGTAATTCCCAATAATAATTGCAGAATGTATTGAAAGGACTGACTGCCAGGTAATTTTGTTCGCATATTAAGTCTCGTGAGAAGACATTAAAGGGGACTAGGGCTGATTTATTTACACGCCAGTAGTGTTTAGAATTAAAATAATTTGTTTCTCTTATTTAGTTTTCTTCGAGTGGTTGGGCTTAGTTGCACGCATAGTGAATTTACTTCGTCTTTAGACAGTGTTAGTGTAGGGTTGTTTTTATTATTTTGTACTGTAAAAAATGTGTTCCAAATTGCCAAGCTGGATACGGCCACACTCAGGGCTTTCGTAGATGGTGACAACGTTTTTTGTAAACCATTCTGGAAAGTGGTAAGTTACTTTTTATTTTAAGCAACTGATATTTTCTTTGTTTTTCTTACCTTCGCTATTAATCATCCCAGTATCTGTTTGCTAAATTTTCCGACGCATAATTTTTATAATCGAAACTAATAAAATTCAACCAAAATAAAAAAATTAAATAAACTATTAAAAATATACCTTTCAGTTCTTAAAAACATTACTGAAATACAAATTAAAAATATACTTCTTTATTTTTATTACTTAATTCACGGATATTGTATAAAAACAATACTAAATTTCTATTGATTCGAAAAAAAAAATGTAGAAGCCTGTAGTAATACTGATTTCTTTTTGAAGAGATTTCAAACGCAAGGAAATATCTCATAGACCAACACTCTAAGACACCTCTGCATCAAAGAAATTGTGAAAAACGAAATTCAAATAATACATCCCAAGCATCAATACGCGAATATTTGGGAAACCAAACAAAGAAAGCAGAAGAGGATACCTTTAAATTTTATTTATGCAAGACAATAGTTGGTTCTAACATTCCACTGAATAAATTAAATAACACTGTCTTCAGGTCATTTGTGGAAAAATATTGTTAACAGTCTATACCAGATGAAAGTACTTTGAGAAAAAATATGGTTGAAAAAGGCTATTAAGAAATTTTTTCAGAAGTAAACAGTATTATAAAAAATAATTTTTGTTACGTTGTAGTAGATGAAATTCGAAATGTTTGTGGTAGATATATTGCTAATTTAATGACAGACACCTTAACTGAAATGTCTTCATCTAGACCTTATTTAATTACAGTTAAAAAATTAGAAAAAACCATTAATATTACTATTACAAGATTTATTCAAGAAGGTCTGTCAAACGTGTTTTTACCAAATGCTGTACCAGTTGATGAAATTTTATTACTGCTTACCGATGCTGCTTCATATATGGTCAAAGTTGGAATTCATTTAAAAATATTTTATCCCAACTTAATTTATTGTACTTGCCTGGCTCACGGGTTAAACAAGATAGCAGAAGAAATTAGACAGCAATTTCCTTTAGACAATGAATTTATTAGTAATATGAAAAAAGTGTTCGTGAAAACTCATTTAAGACTTCAAAGATATAGAGACGTTCTGCCTGGGGTACCATTACCTCCTAGATCTGTAATCATGCGATGGGGAACCTGGATCGAGGCTACGTTATTTTATTTTGAACATTTTAGAGAAATCACGGAGGTAATGCTTGAATTTGCAGATGAAGCAGATGCGTCAGTGAAGCAAGCAAAAATTATTTTAAAGGACTCCAAATTGGGTCAGCAAATATATTTTATAAACGGTAATTATAAAATAGTTACAGACACTATAAAAAATTTGAGCAGCAAAATGTTTTGCTGACTGAATCAGTTAAATTAATAGAACATTTCAGAGAAACTAATGGTATAGCAAATGGACCTGTTGAAAACAAATAATTTTTTTTTATCAGAAACACTCCCAAAAAATTTGGGTTTTACCAAGTTAACGCAGATTGCGAAAGCTCTGGATGGAGATTTTTTAGACGATTTAAACAATGTAGACCCCACCATATTGTCAAGCTTAAAATATGATACAATTACCTCAGTCGATGTAGAACGGGGTTTTTCTTTGTATAAAAACTTACTAACTGAGAGAAAGCAATCTTTCAAAATAGATAATTTAGAGCGCTACTTAATAATATCTGTTAATAATAATATAATACACATTTATTGAGAAGGTTTCCCTCCATACAGAAAAATACAAATAAACATACAATAATAAAAAATTCACACACACACACAAATCTCCCCCAATAAATGTAGAGGAAAAAAACTGCCTAAGTCAAATACTTGTTGGCAGTATAGTTAAATACAATAATGCACAATTTACACAAAAAAATCTCCCCCAACAAATGGAGAGAAAAAAACCTGCCTAAGAAAAAGACTTGTTAGCAGTATAACAAAAACAAAACTACAGAACAAATTTCTATCATTTCTACCATATGCTTCCATCCCAAGAAGTCATTAATTAAAACATCATAACGCATCTGCTACACAAAAACAAAAAAAAGCATATATGCACTTTAAAATATCAACATCTAAATAAAAAAACTAAGTTTCCAGTCTCCAATCACAGTATACAAGCCTCAATACCGATATCCACCTGCCCGTCCCCAGTTCAAACACACTGTTCCCTCTCCACTCAAAGAAACAAACAAAGAAACACCGACACTCACGCGACCAACCACACCAACCCCCAGGCGCGCACACGCCCGCACACACACAAAACGACCGACCCATGTAAGAACCAGCGCGCACTTGTCCCCTTGTTGTCAATTTCCTCTAAACAAAGAGTGCATGACCCTTCTAGGGGTATGAAAAATCCAGCTCTTTAATCGTTTTTTAAATAAATTCAAAGAAGTGTGTTCTCTTATTTCAGTAGGCACCGAATTATAAACCCTTACACATAGGTAAGCAAAAGATCTCTGCGTAACTGCCTTCTTACCTTTTGCGTTTTAAACAAGTGTGTGCTATGTCTAGTAAAATGTGAATGCTCTATTATTTTAAGACTCTCCCGCTGAGCATGCTGAGTGTTTGCAACCGTAAAGTAAAATAGCTATCTAATATCCATCAAGCAAGTGTCCTTGTATAGACGATCGCTAGGGTAAGCATAATCTTTACCATGTATCACCTTAACAATACGGTTTTGGGTACTTTGCAGGAATCTGAGATGGGACTCAGAAGCACCGCCCCAGGCTAGTATGCCGTAACGTAGAACACTCTCAACCAATGCATCATAATATACAATACGCAGATATTTATTATCCAACATTTCCCCAATGAATCTTAATTTGTACAGCAATACTCTAAGTTTTTTAACCAATTTTTTAATATGGAAATCCCATCTCATATGGCAATCTATATCTAGTCCCAGATATGATACTTTGTTCACCTTACGTATTGCCAAATCACTACCAACACTGATTGCATCATAAGAGGGCAAACAGCGGACGTAAGAAGAGAAAGGGACAAACACGGTTTTTGAAAGGTTCCTGGTCAACCATCTATCAGAAAACCATGCCATAATCACCTTAAGATCCCTCTCCAACTAGTTTTTTAGGGAACACCAACTCTCTTCCGTATAGAAAATAACAGTATCATCCGCGAACCCTACCACTTTGCCCATACAGCGCAATTTAAAGAGGTTATTATATATATATATATATATATATATATATATATATATATATATATATATATATATATATATATATATATATATATATATATATATATATATATATATTAAAAAGCAAGGGACCCAAAATTGTTCCCTGAGGGATACCGAACTCCACTCTTTGAGGGCTATACCACTGTCTCTTTTATCTTGACTACTTGAAATCTGTCAGTCATATTGCTCTTAAACAACTTATGTTGTTTACCTCTTACGCCAATACTTTCCAGAACCTCCAGCAGTTTCACATGGCTGACAGTGTCAAAAGCTTTTTTTAAATCTATAAAAACGCATAATGACGGATGATTGCCTTTGTCAAGACTATCATATATGCTGCAGGTTAGATCATTTATAGCACCCTGAGTTGATGTTTTTTCACAAAAACCATATTGCTCATCAGACAAGAGATTATATTTCCGCAGATAACTGTTTAGTCGCTCTTTCAGTATCATCTCCAAAACCTTTGCAACATTGGAAATTAAAGAAATCGGCCTATAATTCGTCACATCTAGGCAAACTTCGCCTTTATAAAAAGGTTTCAAACGCCGAATTCGAAAACCCTGGGAAACATTGCCTCCTCAATACATCTATTATATATAAAGACAAGTGGGGTCAGGTCACTGTTAATAGTAATAATTGCAATAATAATATTAATGAATAATTAATAATATAATTAGGGTCCTATATGGTATTGATTGTGAATAAAATTAATAGCTTAGACGTTTAAAAACTTGTTTTATTGGTATACTATGGTTATTTATGTATTACATATATCGATATTTTTTTGCATATTGTGTTCAAGTTGGTGCATTTTTTTTTAATTTCCTGCATATATATCCGCATATTTTACCTAAAAGTTTACATATAAATCCGAGCCCTGGTTATCACACACACACACACTACATTTTTTGGTAAGTGAAACAGTTGAAATATATGTTAACAATGCAGTAAAATATAACATACCTATTTATTATATTAGTACCGCAGAATAATCTATATGGAAATTTGAACACGCATCAAAAAATGCAAAGAAAAATTTCATGTAAGGAATATATTAACTGAAGGTCGCCCCATATTTAAGACAGCTACAATCTATATTATTTTCGTGTCAGATCGTTGTAATAAGTTTCCCAGACGCTCATTATTAAGCCAATAAACAAAACAATTTCAGTAATTTCCTGGCCTGTAGTAATATTTTTAGTAGCAGCGATTACGAAGCATTTTCGTTACATTAATTGCCTTTTTCTTATGACCGTAGTCAGTTAAAACATTACTTGTTGTGTAATTTAGAAACATACGAATTAAATTCCAATAAAGTTGGGCGAGAAGCGAGTATCCTTTGTTTCTATCCTTAATAATAAGTAAGAACACAAACATTTATATTTTGCCAAAAACGATATGTTAGAAGATAAATATTGCTTATGCTATAGCCATTTATAAATAGTCATACTCTGTAAGAGTTTACACATAAAGGTACGTCCATCGCTTTAACCCTCCCTATTGCTGTAAGTATTGATATCTATGCGGCAAATTATAAATCTATTTGAAGGAGAATCGCTTTTTATAACAATGTATAGATATAACAATGGTACAAATTTACTGCAGAGTTTTGTGGCCAATGGCCGTAATGTCCGAAGCCAATTCCTACCACATATCATCCAATAAAGTGAAGCACAATAATTATCTGACCTACACAGGCAAAAAGAAAGCTCCAAATGGAAGATAATGTTATTTTGGGTGATTCAAAAAATTATATACGGCCAGGATATTTGCTTCTTTAAATACTAATTCAACTCCAATCAATTATACAAAACGATTCACCTTAGTTCAGAGATTGCCAAAACACAAAATTAGCTATTTTTCGGGAATAAAGCAATAATTGGTTGATATTTTCTCATTGTGCTGTAAGTCTAGCATATCAAACAATTTTCAAGGCGAAAAAACAGCTTTACCAAACTTTTTTGGACAAACTGACATCTTTAATTTGTGATATATGTTCAAAATTACACATCTTCTACATAAGTAAGGCTAGATGCATTCTCACCACAATTAGAACCGTAGACCGGTTTCTCTCTAATTAGAGCTCTTCAGTACAACATACTAACTGCAGCGAAAATACACCTATAAAGTAATACGGCTATGGTAGCCAGCCTTCCAACACTAAGTGAGATGTAAGACGCGAAGCACGTGCCGCCACCTCGTTGCGGAACTAAGTAGTATGTTGTCAAGGCAGCTGCAAATAACACAATATTTAACACTTTGTGTTATTTGGAGCTGCCGTGGCAACATACTACTTGGTTCCGCAACGAGGTGGCGGCACGTGCTTCGTGTCTTATATCGAAACTTGTCGTATCACACAATGCAGAAGAAAATCAAACTGGAACATTACAAAATGCGAACCCAAAAAGAAACTGAAAAAAAGCGGGATGCAGCAAATGCTTTATGGTAGTGAATTTTTATTAAATCCTTCAAACTTGGATAACTCAATTTTCGATAAACTTAGAAAGTTAAATTTTGGTATATGGTAAGGCGATTCCCAAGGCAACATATTCGCCAAATGTTATTAACATAACTTTGTAATTTTCGGAGAAAAAAAAATTTTTCCAAACTAAAATTCAAAATTAAAAAAACGCAATTTTCTATAGAGTTAGAAAGTTTAATTTTGGTACGTAGTAAGGCCTTTCACAAGGCAACGTATCTGCCAAATTTTATTAAATAGCCTTGTAATTTTCGGAAAAAACATTTTTTTATAAAAAAAAACTCAAAATCTTCCCGGAAAACCTTCTCCGATTTTTCTGGCTAACGAACTCATCCAAGGCATTAATAAGAAAAAGTTACTTGCTGAGTTTCATCGAAATCGGTTAATTCTTTTTTGAGTTATCGGTTGGATACACACACACACACACACACAGATATATATATATATATATATATATATATATATATATATATATATATATATATATATATATATATATATATATATATATATATATATAGATAGATATATATATATATATATATATATATATATATATATATATATATATATATATATATATATACTTAAAAAATTGTGGGAAAGCCCTCAGTTGCAAAATAAAACTCTTTATTGAAAGCCGAGCTTTCGGAAACGTTTATTCCATTCTCAAGGCTACAACATGGAAAGGAAAAAGTTTACAATTTACTTAGAAAAAATATAAAAGTTTAAAATACTTACATCTAACGTGAGTTTTACTATAACTAATTATGAAAATACAAACATGAAAAAAACCGTTTTTTAAATTTGACTGAAGTCGAAAAGTGCCAAACTGACATATGAAGCTAACAATTGTCTATTTGAATTTGTTTTTTGTTTTTGTCTAGGAAATATAAATAGGGGTAGTGATTTCTAAAATTATTATCTTTCTTTAAGTTTAGTAAATTGTCGTTAAAAGTAATTTAAAATTCTTCTAAACACATTCTTTTATTACATTAGAAGAGGAAACAGATAACAGTGTACCATTCCTAGATACAAAATTAATCAGAACAAACGATAACAACATAATGTTAGATTGGTATATAAAGCCAACTGGTTCTCAAAGGTATATTAATTTTCATTCAGATCATTTATTTAAAACTAAAATTAACATTTTATTAGGTTTAAAAAATAGAATATTAAAGATATGCCATCCTTCTTTCCATGAAAAAAATTTAAGAAAACCTTATAATATTTTTGTTAACAACTCTTATCCTCCCAAACTACTTAATATACTCTTATACAATTGCTCAAACAATCACCATTACAATACAAGACACTCTCTACAAACAGTATCAAATTTATCTGACAGACATAACACCCTCATAATTTCGAGTTCGGAAGCATCTAACTTTTTTTACATATCAATCCCATACATTAAGAGTATTTCGAATAAGTTAAAGTTTATATTTAAAAATGAAACCAATTCTAAAATAACGTTTCGATATTCAACAATTAATAACATTTTCAGTCAACTCAAAAGTAAGGATGAAATTTCCAAAGTGTCTGGAGTGGTATATTGTATTCCATGTAATAATTGTAGTTTAAGATACATTGGCCAAACAAGCAGAGTCCTTAAAGATAGGATAACACAGCACAAAAGTGATATACGTTTACAAAAAAGAACTTGCGCTTTGTCTGAACATAATCTCGACACTGGCCACAATATAAATTTTAGCGATGTTTCTATTTTACACTGTGAAACCTTAAGTAATAAAAGAATGTGTTTAGAAGAATTTGAAATTACTTTCAACGACAATTTAATAAACTTAAAGAAAGATAATAATTTTAGAAATCACTACCCCTATTTATATTTCCTAAACAAAAACAAAAAACAAATTCAAATAGACAATTGTTAGCTTCATATGTCAGTTTGGCACTTTTCGACTTCAGTCAAATTTAAAAAACGGTTTTCTTCATGTTTGTATTTTCATAATTAGTTGTAGTAAAACTCACGTTAGATGTAAGTATTTTAAACTTTTATATTTTTCCTAAGTAAATTGTAAATTTTTTCCTTTCCATGTTGTAGCCTTGAGAATGGAATAAACTTTTCCGAAAGCTCGTCTTTTAATAAAGAGTTTTATTTTGCAACTGACGGCTTTCCCACAATTTTTTAAGTAAATAACACTATTACCGTCACGAAAACTTAATACTATATATGTATATATATATATATATATATATATATATATATATATATATATATATATATATATATATATATATATATATATATATATATATATATATATCAACATATAGAAATTGAAACTGACCCCGGATATGGGATCTAGGGGTCATTTGAAAAAAAATCGTTATCTCTCTGTTGGTTAATTTTTTTTAATAAAAATTCACTAATAGAGAATTTGTCTCATAAAAATATTTTTATGTATTGTGTGTTGTTCTTTTCAATAATAGGACAATAATTTCAATGAAGATGACCAATAAACAAGGTCAAACGCGTAGGGATCCAGTTTCTTTCTGTAGTAAAATATTCTTCTTGCAATGTGTGAAACTGTAGAGTTAATAAACGTAATATAACCTACAAATTAGTGGACATAAGGAACTTACTTTTCAACAGTTTTTAATATAACAGTAGGAAAAGTTTGAAAACAAAAAATATTTTATTGCTTTTCGACGTAAGAAAGATCAAGAGAAACATTTGCATACTTTGACCATATTCCTTTGTGATTTACCTGTATTCACTGCTTCCATTTTTTCAAACGCGAGACAGCATATTCTAATAAATATATTATGCTCAATACAATGTTATATTTTACTTTATTTCTATTACGGTATTAACAAAGGTTAACTATAAATTTAACTACTTACACAGTGAAATGGTAGACAAAACAAATCCATCCACCAGGATGCTCCAGGAAGACATACGTCCTCTCTTGAAAAGTCTTTCCCTTCTTGTGATGGAACACATATTTAGCCTTAAAGGCCTGGTCTATGGGGAGGTAAATGGGGTAGTATGGATCAGGAACCCCTCTAGGTGTATTAGGTCCGCCACCTGTAGTTGCCATTTCTACGGGGTCCACCTCCTCTTCGTCCACTACATCTTCAGGAGCTATCACGTCTCTGTTCTTGTGGTGACGTGAAAACCGCTGTTTTCTCTTGAGAGGGGTGGGTACGCGCTTGTGGTGTGCTTCGCCGAAGCGTGGACCTCGATGGTGATGGTGTCCACGGAGGCGGTGAAGGAAGGGAAGTTTCTCGGAGCATTCTTCCAGGTTTTCGTCTTCGCTGCCGGTACCGAAACCAGTGGTGGTGCGGTACCTTCACCAGGTACGGTTTTAATTATTTAACCAGTAATAAATAGGGGAGTCGCTAAGTCTGTTGTGTCATTTGCAGCTCATTTATTTTAGTGAAAATATCCAAGATTACCTGATGAGGTTGTGTTTTATTTTAGCCTAACGATGTATTAGTTTTAAAAGTATTGGTTGTTGTGAAAATCATCGATTTACGGAGAAGTGGGCAAATTTCAATGTGTTTAAATTTTTTGCAGAAAGCTAGAAATATTGTTCTAGTCATGCAATATTTCAACTTTATTTATTAAAAAATTACAGGTACCCTTACATTTAAATTTTGTCTACTACGCATTTTCGTGGGCAAAGGTGTGTTACAAATTGGCGACCCTTTCAAATTATATACATCTTTTATACAACAAATGAAATAGTTCGACGTGTTTAGATACCAAGATAGTTTCTGTTACTATATCTTGGGTGATTGCCCTGTGTTGTTGTATCGTAACCTCTTTACACAAAAGCTACTTAAAAATTCTCATGGGAAAAGGGATGTAACGGAGTCGTATACAAAATGTTTTATTGCGCAATTTGAAGTAAGTACTTGAAAAAGTAGTAGACACCACCATACCAGTTGGGAGTTGGAAATCAAAAACTATGAAAACTTAAGCTTAGTTAAATAATCAGCAGGGCTCGGGTTATATGCAATTTGCATATTTTAGTGTATTTTGCCTAAATTTCATATTTCCATATATTTTGCATCATTTGCATATTTTACAATTTTTAGGTGTTTCCGTATATAACAAAAGCCATATACTTGTTTCAATGTACGCAACTGCTGAGGTAAATTTATAGGCCTTTCAAATGTAGCTGACGGAGAGGAGATTCCAAATTCCTGCTATTCTATAGTTCGAGCCCTTCACTCAGATATAAGACAGTGCGCTAGACAGGGTGAGTTACCTCTGGGTTCTTAGAATCTACCGCCTCCCAGCTTTGTACGTGCTATACCTAAATGAAACTAGTAGCTAGTAGGTGAGAGTATAAAAACAAGTTCTTGGAAGGATTGTCGATAGTGGCGCTTATTTCTTTGTACTTCATCTCAACGTGAAATAAATAGGAAAATGCAATTTGTAGGTATTGTATAAATCTAAAATTCATAAGAACTAGGGTTTTACGCTCGCCTATCTTAAAAACTGTGCCTGGAATTCCCATTAGTAACTGCAGAATATATTGAAAGGACTGACCGCCAGGTAATTTTATGCATATCTTTAGTCTCGTAAGAAGACATAAAAGAGGATTAGGGCTGATTTCTTTACAGATGAGTAGTGTTTAGAATTGAAATAATTTGTTTCTCCTATTTAGTTTGCTTGTGCTGCTTGTGCTTAGTTGCACGCACAGAGAATTGACTTTATCTTTAGACAGTGTTAGTGTAGGGTTGTTTTTATTATTTTATACTGTAAAAAAATGTGCTCCAAATTGTCAAGCTGGATACGGCCACACTCAGGGCTTTCCGTAGATGGTGACAACGTTTTTCGTAAACAAAGCGGGAAAGTGGTAAGTTACTTTTTATTTTAAGCAACTGATCTATTTTCTTTGTTTTGCTAACCTTCGCCATTAATCAGCATAGTATCTATTTGCTAAATTTTCCTACACATGATTTTTATCGAAATAAAAAATTAAATAAAGTATTAAAAAAATACCTTGCAGTTTAAAAAAAAATGACTGAAATACAAATTAAAAATATGCTTCTTTATTTTTATTACTTAATTCACGGATATTGTATAAAAACAATAATAAATCTCTATTTATTCGAACAAAAATGTAGATGCCTGTAGTAATATTGATTTCTTTTCGAACAGATTTCAAGCAGAAGGAAATATCTCATACACCAACACTCTAAGACACCTCTGCAGCAAATGAATTGTGAAAAACGAAATTCAAATAACACATACCAAGTATCAATATGCGAATGTTTGGGAAACCAAATAAAGAAAGCAGAAGAGGATACCTTTAAATTTAACTTATACAAGGCAATGGTTGCTTCTAATATTCCACTGAATAAATTAAATAACACTGTCATTTTTGGAAAAATATTGTAAATAGTCTATACCAGATGAAGGTACTTTGAGAAAAATATGGTTGAAAATGCTATTTAGAAACTTTTTCAAAAGTAAAAAGTCTTATAAAAAATAATTTTTGTTACGTTGTAGTAGATGTGTGTGGTAGATATATTGCTAATTTAATGATAGGCACCTTAACTGAAATTTCTTAATCTGGACCTTATTTAATTGCAGTTAACGAATTAGAAAGAACAAATAATTTTACTATAACAAGATTTATTCAAGAGGGTCTCTCAAACGAGTTTTTACCAAATGCTGTACCAGTTGATAAAGTTTTATTACTGATTACCGATGCTGCTTCAGATATGGTCAAAGTTGGAATTCTACACAAATATTTTATCCCAACTTAATTCATTGTACGTGCCTGGCTCACGGGTTAAACAGGGTAGCAGAATATATTAGACAGCAATTTCCTTTAGTCAATGAATTATTAATAATATGAAAAAAGTGTTCGTCAAAGCTCCTTTAAGAGTTCAAAGATATAGAAAAGCTCTGCCTGGGGTACCATTACCTCCTAGACCTGTAATCACGCGATGGGGAACCTGGATCGAGGCTGCATTATTTTATTTTGAACATTTTAGTGAAATCACGTAGGTAATGCTTGAATTTGCAGATAAAGCAGGTGCGTCAGTGAAACAAGCAAAAATTACTTTAATGGGCTCAAATTGAGCCAGCAATTATGTTTTATAAACAGTGATTATAAAATAGTTACAGAAAATATAAAAAAATTCAGCAGCAAAATGTGTTGCTAACTGAATCAGTTAAATTGAAGAACATTTAAAAGAAACCATTGATAAAGTAAATGGGCCTGTTGCAAAACAAACTACAAAAAAATTATTAGAAACACTCACAAAAAATGAGGGTTTTATCAAGTTAGCACAGATTGCAAAGGCTCTGGATGGAGATTTCTGAGACGATTTAAACATTGTAGACCCTACCATATTGTCAAGCTTAAAATATGCTCCAATTACCTCAGTCGACGTAGAACGGAGTTTTTCTTCATAATATCTGTTAATAGTAATAATTGCAATAATAATATTAATTAATAATTAATTAATAATATAATTAGGGTCCTATGCGGTAGTGATTGTGAATAAAATTAATAGCTTTGACCCTTAAAAATTTGTTTTATTGGAATACTATCGTTATTTAGGCATTGCATATATCGATATTATTGTGCATATTTTGTTCAAGTTGGTGCATATTTTTTTTTAAACTTCTTGCATATTTATGCGCATATCTCACCTAAAAAGTTTGCATATAAATCCGAGCCCTGGTAATCAGTTAACAAATAATATTAGCACAAAAACGAATTAAATTCTGTAAGACACAAAATTATCGATTAAAAATTGCCCAAATTAGCAATATTTTATATTAGCTACCAAATGCTACTAATAATGCATTCAAATTCCTGGAAATAATTGCGAGAAACGGAATTGTTCTAGCATTGCCAACAAACTACAAAGGGTTCAATTTCCACGTAGTTAAGGAACTGTTCCATGTAAAATTACTTACACATGTTTGAACTAATTCGCACCCCCTATTCACCTCCGCTACACCCCGCTCCAGTTCTCTAATACACCTGTAGCAGAGCTATTCAATTACCAGCCTATGCCCAGCCTACCTAAATCGCTTTGTCCCGGCCCGTCTGGATTATACACGAAGCAAACTAGCGCACCCTGATGAAATATTTAATGACAGAGTTTCAGTTATACGATCTGATCAGATGAAGAAGAAATTACTCTACTTTACGCGTACAAACTGTTTTTACTGTTTGAAGTGGTGCATAATTATTTTTACTTTTTGGTATAAAAGTAGTTTTGGTAAAACGACACAGGTAACTTGTGAAGAGGACCCAGTACAATTATTGCAGAATGTAATTAGATTTAAAAGCTAAAAACGGTAGTTACTTTGTTATTATTCTTTACAGCTCGGTTGCAAAAAATTCAGCGGTTAAGATTACAACATTTTAAGCAAGTTCTAAAGATGGTCAGCTCTTTAATAGTTGGCTGATGTGGTATACTTGCAATATGGTAGGTGGTAGTGGAATTTTTCTTTACGTGATAGTAAAGGATTTTTTTCACGCCCGAAGAGGTACCACCCCTTACATCAAGGGGCCGGTGAAGTCCCAACGGACGTTTCCGGTTCTGGTGTATGAGTCGGTTTCCCTTATAAGCAAAAATAATGATGGCTCCTCCTTGTACAAAAGATTCCGGAGGTAAAATACCCCTCCATTCGGATCTCCGGGAAAGGGGTGTACAGGTGGCGCCAGCATCGAGATTTACAATATCCTTCTCGAATATATGTGGCCTAAATTCTAACCTGAACTCCGTCCACCATTTCTTCCAGGCTAATAGGCCCATTTCCTCTTCCTCACTGAAACTTAAATCAGTGCCAAAACAGCCACTAATCACCTTAATTTCCCGGGGTATGAGCTCCTTACTTCTTTTAGATTGCATGGAGGCGTGTGCGCGTACGTCCGTAGCAATCTACCCTGCACCAGACTCCCGAATTTAGAAACTGGAAGAAAATACATACTTTGGTTGAAACTCTCTCTCAGGGCTGCGACTAAATTCATCTGTTGCATTTACCGGTCACCTTCTGTCAACAACTTTGTCTACCTTCGACTACATTTCTGCAAAAACTGACCATCTGATTTCTGAATTTCCTTCCTCCGAGGTCACTATTCCTGATTATTTCTATCTCCATAATAAGGAATGGCTAGGATATTCAAAAACCGATCCACAAGGGAGAGCAGCGGAGGCCTTTGCAGTCAGCAATTCTTTAGCCAATATGGTTCAGCAACCTACTTACTTTCCTCGCATCCCAACACACAGCTCAAATCCCTTGGATCTCCTTACAAATCCTGACTGCTATAAGATATCAGTCACCGCCCCACTGGGCCGCTCAGACCACGGCATGGTCACTGCTTCCTGCGCAATGCAACCCGAGGTTACACATTCATCACACCCACGTATCGTTTGGCACTACAACTCCGCGAACTGGGACGAAATGCGAGATTACTTTTCCTCATTGCCATGTGCGTCTGTCTGCTTCTCTCATCCTGACCCCTCTGATATCTCACAAAACGTCACCGAAATTATCCAAGCTAGCATGAAATTATTTATTCCACGTACAGAGAAAAGCTCTGCAGCCATTTAAAAGCGCTGGTTCTCTAAATCCTGTGACAAGGCCAGACTTGAAAAGGTCAAAGTTCACAAAAAGCTTCTACACAATCCCAGTCAAGAAAACAGTCAAGCATTTAACGACACAAGAAACCGCTATGTCTGCATTCTTTCTGAGGCAAAAAACTCGTTTAATAACCACATCAAACACAAAGTCCTCTTAAGCTCCAGCGGCAGCAAACCCTTCTGGACTCTTGCTAAATCTATTGGGAATAATTTCTGCAAGTGCACGTTCCCACCTCTTGTCTCAGGGGATGAAATTGTTTCTACCGCCCTAAGCAAGGCTGAACTTTTTGCCTCGTTGTTTGCCGGCAATTCTACTCTGAACCCACCTCCAAATGTTCATCCACCAACAGTCCCCAATGTCGCGCATAAAGTGACGGATATCATTTTCAAAACTAAAAAGGTACGAAAGATGCTCTCTTCTCTTAATACCAGGAAAGCTTCTGGCCTTGACGAGATCCCAGCAATGGCTCTCGAAAAATGCGCACCAGAACTTGCTCCTGTCCTGACTCGTATGTTTCAGACATCTTACAATAGAGGCATATTCCCTAGTAACTGGAAAACTGCTCGAGTACAACCCGTCCCCAAGAAAGGATTCAAAGCGCTTCCTAGGAACTACAGGTCTATTTCCTTTAAGTCGTCTCTAAAGTGATGGAAAAGTATATAAATACCGAATTACTAAAATTTCTTGAAAAACACAGCCTAATCCACGACAGGCAGTATGAATTCCGTCAGCGCAGATCAACTGCCGACCTCCTTTACTTTGTCACCCATTCTTGGAACAAGTGTATGGAACTACACGGTGAATCTCAGATTGTCGCTCTAGACATATCCAAAGCACGTGATCAGGTCTGGCACGCAGCGCTGCTTAATAAACTTCCGGCCTATGTTCTACCACCAAAACTCTGTACCTGGACAGCAAATTTCCTCTGCAACCGGAGCATTTCTGTTGTCGTGGATGGCCATTCCTCTAAACTGTATCCGAGTAATGCAGGAGTTCTTCAAGGTTCGGCTTTAGCCCCTACTTTGTTTCTTCTCCACATCAATGACCTCCTCTCTAGCACATCCAACCCAGTTTACGGTTACGCGGACGATAGCACCCTCCACTCAAATATACAATATTCTAAGCCTGTCTCTTTAGCCCAATTAGATGAGGATCGCAGACTCATGGAGAGTTCTGTCTCCGTGGATCTCCAAAAAATATTAGACTGGGGAAGTAGAAATCTTGTACACTTCCACTCCACCAAATCACAGTCTTGCTTTCTTTCTCATAAGAGATACACCAGCCCTAGACCCATCACAATAAACAACCAAGTTATTCAAAGTAATGAGTCATTTTCACTTGTTGGCATCTCTGTGGATCAAAATCTCAATTGGCACCAACATGTCACATCAATTGCAGAAGCGGCTGCTAAGAAATTAGGTTTCCTCTTCCGGGCTCGCAAATACTTTTCACCAGCTAATCTCTATACTTTATGTACTTAACAAATAAGACCAAACCTCGAATACTGCTCCCACATCTGGGGTGCTGCTGCCGCTTCTACACTCGCTATCCTGGACTCCATTCAGAAGAGAGCTATACGTCTCATCGGTGACCCTACCCTCACCCAAAGGCTGCCATCTCTTGCCCACCGACGTGCCGTTGGTGACCTCTCTCTATTTTATAGATATCTGCACGGGCACTGCTCAGAGGAGCTTTCTTCAATAGTTCCTCCACCTGCTGCACCCAACAGATCTACCAGGGGAACAGAGCGAATGCACCCTTTTACTGTCCAGGTCACCAGACATAGAACATCTTGTGATGCCCGCTCTTTTGTCCCGATGACTTCCAAGTTGTGGAATTCCTTGCCGGCACATGTTTTTCCTTCTCCCCCGAACCTCCAAACCTCCAAGTCCAGAATTAACAAGTTGCCTCTTTCCTCCTTGTCGACACCCACAGTACGACAGTATTTAGGCTGTAAGCCCTCGTGGTGTGTTGTTGAAATAAATAAAAAATAAAAAAATATCTGGAAAACCTGAGATCATTGAGTTCTACAATTCATCCAAAGGTGGAGTAGATACTCTAGATAAAGAGGCAGCAAATTATAGCCCCAGTTGCAGAACACGTAGGTGGTCAATGGAAATATTTTACATGCTGCTTGATGTCAGTACCATCAATGCATTTGTTCTGTATGCCAGCTACAGGAATGTTCCACATATTGAGAGACAAGACTTTTTAAAACATTTGGCTAGATGTTTAGTCGTTCCTCAGTAGGAAAGAAAGTATGAAAATACAAAGATTCCGATAGAACTTAGACTTAATATCTCAAGGTTGATTGGAAAAGATAAAAACGGCCTGTCTAAAATGAATCTTGACGACTGTCTTGAAAAAAAAAGTTACTTGCTATAAGTGCCCCACAAAATTGAAAAGGGAGACCCAGTATGCGTATTCATTGTATAGGAAGCCGATATGTCTGCAATGTTTGAAGGAAATATGTATAGATTGTGTCTCAGCTTAATTAACTACTCATTAGATCTACTAAGAAATTGTCAATTTTTTCTGTTTTGAGTTTATTATATGAATTTTCATTTTTATCAAGCTTTATTCAATATATTATCCCAATTTTATAAGTTGTGTGATTCAGATTTTCATCTTGACATACATAGAAATATTGCGTTCTGACAGCCGCACGTTAGTGGTTATGTTCGATGTTGGGACGTTAGCGGTTGAAGGTTATTGATCGATCACTTTACAAGAAAGACCGACATAAGCACGTCCGATAGATAGGAAAAGAATTCAGGTATTTCGCCCAAACGAAATATGTTAGTTTTTGTATCGTTCAACCACCCTTAATCGTTATAGACCGAACAGCTGCACAAGACTATAACCAGAGTTGTAGATGTAGGATATTTAGAATTATTCATCCTCTGATGATGCTAACTTGGTTAGTGAAACTATCATCAGTTTCTTTTTAAGTGTTGTAGTGATTTGGGTTCTCCAAGTGTACTTATTAGTTTCGGATGTCACTTTGAACATCTCACGGATCTTCCGCGATAAGGGTTTGAAGTTTTTTATCTCATTTTCCTGTAGGCCTTGTTACGAAACGATATATTTTTAAAGTCGGTTCCTTTCTATCACTTT
Organism: Tillus elongatus; assembly: GCA_964006375.1. Classification (NCBI taxonomy): domain Eukaryota; kingdom Metazoa; phylum Arthropoda; class Insecta; order Coleoptera; family Cleridae; genus Tillus; species Tillus elongatus. Next base: position 128,768,561 of record OZ023267.1, read on the forward strand.
CCGTTAAAAAGATATAAGGATTTAAATTTTAGACCGGAAGTGGCCATTTTATTGTATATTCCAATTTGGTTTGGTCTCCTTAACACCGTGCATGTGTTGGTTCTCTCGTACATCTCACTGATCTTCTGCGATAAGGGTTTTAAGTTTTTTTATCTCATTTTTGCACAAGCTTTAGACATCATTTTTGAATTATACTCATTAAGACGAACAAAATGATACAAAACATGATATCTCTAAACAAATAACTAAAAAAGTTGGTTTGCGCATGCGCATATGCTATATTTGAATTCTGCTTACTTAGACGAGTAACATGACGCCAAACACGTGGGGGTTATTTTAAAAACTAAGAAAGTTGGTTTGAGCATGCGTCAACATCTATCTTTACAAAACGTCATGATATATGAAATCAAAATGGTGGATCCTTTTATTTTTGAATTCTACCCACTAAGACGAATAAAATGACACCCAACATCATACCTTTAAACCAATTAATAATGGTACCTTTCGAATCAATCTGTCAAAATAGCATGGAATACGCAAGCACAAGCTTATAACTTCATTTTCACAAAATGTATAATCAAAATTAGTAGATATTTGTATTACGTATAAATGGGCAACCCTGTAGAAAAAGTGATGACTTTCATTCGAGTATGATTCCCCTTTGATTAATTTGAACTCTTACGAAAAGAACCGTTAAATGTCATATTGTGTTTAGATTAATTGAATTTCCTTTGAGGGTCCTTAATAGTGTTTAACACAGATTCTAAACTTCACAATAAACTACCCTCTAATTTATTAGGTTGTGTCTCCTTTACACAATAACTTAAAAAATATGAAAATAACTGCTTGACTCTAATACTTATAGTATAATGCTTATATCACCAGATATTTACAACAGGTTTTGCTTTTAGCTCTTAGAACAGGTTTCCTTACAAGTTTTAGTGGAAAAGTAATTACACAATTGTGGCAAGACTCAAGATTCTCTAAGACTTCCAGACTGCACGACTCCTCTCAACATTTCTGTTCAAACAGCCTGGCTACTTACTTCTGTCTAATTAAGGTTTCTCTTGTACTAACTTTAATATCAAGAAATGTAACATTTTGATCACTTAAATGTAAAAAGATTAGACAACTTTGATGGCATAGCTGTAGGAACTACCCAAAAATATATAAGAGTTTTCGTATTCAGATCATAGAAATTTGTTTAAATTGTTATTATTGTTTATTGGAAATAATTATGCAGTATATTAACACAAGTCTTAAACATGCGCTGTACTAGAACAATTCAAAGGTTATATCTGAAACAGAGTATCCCACACCAATTTAATTAGACTTCAAATTTCCAGATAAACGATGTAAGTTATTTTGCCTTAATCTCAGTGTGAAAGTCTTGGCTATATATTTTAGAACATGTAAGTTACATCTTGGATAAGCACACGTGTGAAATTTTTCTGTCAAATGGAGCCCTCTACAATTAATATCAAATAAATGTTACTATCATTATTACTTTTATACTACCACAAACCTCACTGTCCGTAATAACTCTTTAGAAATATTTTTTTTATATTATTTCAACAACACACCACGAGGGCTTACAGCCTAAATACTATCGTACCGTGGGTGTCGACAGGGAGGAAAGAGGCAACTTGTTAATTCTGGACTTGAAGGTTTGGAGGTTCGGGGGAGAAGGAAAAACATGTGCCGGCAAGGACTTCCACAACTTGGAAGTCCTCGGGACAAAAGAGCGGGCATAACAAGATGTTCTATGTCTGCTGACCTGGACAGTAAAAGGGTGCATTCGCTCTGTTCGCCTGGTAGATCTGTTGGGGGCAGCAGGTGGAGGAACTATGGAAGAAAGATCCTCTGAGCAGTGCCCGTGCAGATATCTATAAAAGAGAGAGAGGTCACCAACGACACGTCGGTGGGCAAGGGATGCCAGCCTTTGGATAAGGGTAGGGTCAGCGATGAGACGTATAGCACTCTTCTGAATGAAGTCCAGGATAGCGAGTGTAGAAGCGGCAGCAGCACCCTAGATGTGGGAGCAGTATTTGAGGTTTGGTCTTATTTCTGAAGTATATAAAGTAAAGAGATTAGCTGGTGAAAAATATTTGCGAGCCTGAAAGAGGAAACCTGATTTCTTAGCAGCCGCTTCTGCAATTGATGTGACATGTTGGTGCCAATTGAGATTTCGATCCACAGAGATGCCAACAAGTGAAAAGGACTAATTGCTTTGAATAACTTGGTTGTTTATTGTGATGGGTCTAGGGCTGGTGTAACTCTTATGAGAAAGAAAGCAAGACTGTGATTTGGTGGGGTTGAATTGTACAAGATTTCTACTTCCCCAGTCTAATATTTTTTGGAGATCCACGGAGATAGAACCCTCTATGAGCCTGCGATCCTCATCTAGTTGGTCTAAAGAGACAGGCTTAGAATATTGTATATTGGAGTGGAGGGTGCTGTCGTCCGCGTAACTGTGAACTGGGTTGAATGTGCTAGAGAGGAGGTCATTGATGTGGAGAAGAAACAAAGTAGGGGCTAAAGCTGAACCTTGAGGAACTCCTGCAATAATTGGATACAGTTTAGAGAAATGGCCATCCACGACAACAGAACTGCTCCGGTTGGAGAGGAAATTTGCTGTCCGCGTACAGAGTTTTGGTGGTAGGCCATAGGCAGATAGTTTATTGAGCAGCGCTGCATGCCAGACCTGGTCGAATGCTTTGGATATGTCTAGAGCGACAATCTGGGATTCACCGTGTAGTTCCATAGACTTGTTGCAAGAATGGGTGACAAAGGAAAGGAGGTCGGCAGTTGATCTGCGCTGACGGAATCCATACTGCCTGTCGTGGATTAGACTGTGTTGTTCAAGAAATTTTAGTAATTCGGTGTTTATATACCTTTCCATCACTTTGAAGATGACTGAAAGGAATTCATTCCAAACAATGTTTACAAACATGACAAAGAAAAGGACATATTTTACTAGGGTTACCCGTAACCACAAATGCAGCAACTTTACAATTGAATTTACCAAAATACAAGATTTAATCGATAATTTCACATCATCAAGACAAACAACTCCATCTCTTAGTTTTAACTTAACCACAAATTAATTACTCTCTCTGCAATATCACACTAGGTATAAATTTCATAAGGCACCTCAAAAATGTCACCTGTTATTTTCCTTTTAGTTTTAAAAGTTGGTGCTGCAAATGGTATCATAACTTCCACATAACTGTGATAATGTCATCTTCTCAGAAAGACATTTGCAGGAAACGAATTTAACTGGTCACTTACATTGAAGCGATGTTACCCAAAAACAATTCAAAGCGTTCCTTTGTCGGGTGTTCACTGTATACCAAATTTAAAGATGATATCTCAATCTGTTCGAAAGTTATTGCGCCTACCAGAGACAGACGTACAGGCCGACCGAAAGATAAAAGAATTCGTTCTAGAATTAAGTTTCCTATATTTTAGCGACTTTTGCGGCATTTTATCAAAAAATAAATCGAAATTCCTGTCACCGATAAACCCCTAATTTAAATTCAGCACAGAATACCAGATGTTTGATGAAATTGAAAGTTTTCTAATAAACAAACGCTAAAATGTTATATTACTCGAGTCTTAACGAAAAATGCCCCATTTATCCTCTTCCTTCTGAAGCGATTTTATACACACACAAAAAATGCGAACAGTTTGGGTGCTAACTGTATACCAAATTTAAAAAAAATATCTCCATTTGTTCTAAAGTTATCGTGGCTACTAACAGACAGATATACAGACCAACAGACAGAAAAAGTTAATATCCAAATCATGTTTTCTATAGGTATTGATACTTTTTACGACGTTTAAGCGAAAAAAGTTTTTGAAATTTTTGTCGCATGCAATACATCCACACGTATTGACGATGTGGAAGTAATTCTTGGGTCAAAATACCTGTTGCAACTACATTTACTTATAGTTATCACGATTCGAAAGCTTTAATTTTCTTTTGCCTGACAATGATGTTAAAGGTGTTACGGAGAACAAAACAATAGAGAGAAAATGTATTTGCATTTGTATTTAGGATGTCTCACTTTAGTTGTTTCACCAAGTAAAGACAATAACAATCGATGGAGAAAGTTTTGAGTTGCAAATTGTTTCTCGATTTTTAGGGCTATTAGATTTGTAATATATCTTGGTATCCTAGCAACTACAAGCCTATTCTATCTCTCCTTTCAGTCGTCTCTAAAGTGATGGAAAAGTATATAAACACCGAATTACTAAAATTTTTTGAAAAACAGAGTCTAATCCATGACAGGCAGTATAGTTTCCGTGAGCGCAGATCAACTGCCGACCTCCTTTCCTTTGTCACCCATTCTTGAAACAAGTCTATGGAACTACACGGTGATTCTCAGATTGTCGCTCTAGACATATTCAAAGCATTCGACCAGGTCTGCCACGCAGCGCTGCTTAATAAACTTCCGGGCTATGGCCTACCACCAAACTCTGCACCTGGACAGCAAATTTTCTCTCCAACCGGAGCATTTATGCTGTCGTGGATGGCCATTCCTCTAAACTGTATCCAATTAATGGAGGAGTTCCTCAAGGTTCAGCTTTAGCCCCTGCTTTGTTTCTTCTCCACATCAATGACCGCCTCTCTAGCACATCCACTCAGTTCACAGCAAACATGCAATATTCTAAGCATGTCTCTTTAGCCCAATTAGATGAGGATCGCAGACTCATGGAGGGTTCTGTCTCCGTGGATCTCCAAAAAATATCAGACTGGGGAAGTAGAAATCTTGTACCATTCAACCTCACCAAATCTCAGTCTTGCTTTCTATCTCATAAGAGATACACTAGCCCTAGACCCATCACAATGTACAACCAAGTTATTCACAGTAATGAGTCCTTTTCACTTGTTGGCATTTTTGTGGATCGAAATCTCAATTGGCACCAACACGTTACATCAATTGCAGAAGCGGCTGCTAAGAAATTACGTTTCCTCTTCCAGGCTCGCAAATACTTTTAACCAGCGAATCTCAAATAAGGCCAAACCTCGATTACTGCTCCCACATTTGGGGTGCCGCTGCCGTTTCTACACTCGATATCCTAGACTCCATTCAGAAGAGAGCTATACGTGTCATCAGTGACCCTACCTTTACCCAAAGGCTGCCATCCCTTGCCCACCGACGTGTCGTTGGTGACCTCTCTTTTTTTTATAGATATCTGCACGGGCACTGCTCAGAGTAGTATTCTTCCATAGTTCCTCCACCTGCTGCGCCCACGAGATCTACCAGGGTAATAGAGCAAATGCACCATTTTACTGTCCAGGTCACCAGACATAGAACATCTTGTTATGGCCGCTATTTTGTCCCGAGGACTTCCAATTTGTGGAATTCCTTGCCGGCACATGTTTTTCCTTCTCCTCCGAACCTCCAAACCTTCAAGTCCAGAATTAACAAGTTGCCTCTTTCCTCCTTGTCGACACCACGGTACGATAGTATTTGGGCTGTAAGCCCTCGTGGTGTGCTGTTGAAATAAAAGAAAATAGCTTTCGGATACCCCACATACAGATAGTTATTTTTTGTTTGTTGATTGAGGTAACAAATACATTCATGAAATTTAATTAGACAGAAAGTAACCTTGCTGTTTGAAAATGTAACTTATTAAATTATAACTATTATTTTTAACTTACCTGTTCTCCCTGTCTTCATTCGTTTCGGTCTTTCTGAACACATCGTCATCAGAACCTCCGTGTCTCCCTTCGCCACCAGCAGCATAACTTGTAACCACATCCCCAACACCCCCCGACAGCACATGGTTAAGAGGACTCTTGAGCACACTGAGCACCAGATCGTCCCTCGCGGAAGGAGTTGGAGACGGTGAAGGTGTCGTATCTTCCCCCACCCTAACAAACGAGTGTCTCCTGCTGGCGTCGTGGTGGATGTTTAAAGGCACCAGGCTTAATTTCCTGGACGTTCTGTACAAGCTTTCCTGTTCCGACCTGTTCATGGTTGCTTGCATCACTAGTGACAGCATGAGGAAGAACGGCGTGAGGTGGAGCGCGGGGTGCCCCGTGGAACCTCACACCTCACCTGGGGTGATGATGGCATCATCGATGATAGGGTACAGGTGACGTTGGAGCAGACCGGTAACTCATAATGCGGTCTTCTCCAGAATTTGAGATAGTTCCAAACTTCTAACTGATCCTAGACTTTTGCAAGGCTTCTAGGCGACTGTAGATATTTTTATGACTTTCAAGCAATTCCTAGATAATTTTTTGATTTTCTAAAGGTAACTTTTTCTAGGTTTCCAGACAGGGTTTAGGTACGTTGAAAAGTTTCCGTATGCTTAGGAGACTGGGGTAGTTTTTGGTTGTTTTGTGTACACTGGCAAAAATATAACACAATTTTACCCTAATTCATGGATGACTTTCAGAAAATTATATGAATCTAATAATGTTCTATCATAATTTTTCAGTTGTCTAAATAATTTTTGCAATTTTCTAAATAATTCTAGTAATTTTCACAGGCATCTTGATTGTTTTGCAAAATAGTTACGGCCTCCGGTAAGCTCGTTAAATTTTCTTAATGCTAGTGGGGATGATAAAATCTTCTTTAATATATTGTGGTCCAAAAAGGTTTCTCCTTTTGCTGTTAAGTATGTAAATAGTATTTTGTCCTGTATATTTCTTATTTGTGTTATTCTTCTTGTAGCTGTTATTTTCTTTAATTAATAACTAAGTAGTTCCCTGCTCAAAGTACACAAGTAAATAGTGATACGTGTATGGTGAACTTTAATAGGCTAAAGTTGTACATACACGGACGAACGATAAAGCAACTACACTGTTGATAATAAATAGCAGTCATCGTTAGACAGTCGCTAGCAAGAAGCTTAGGTTATTAGCGAATTTTCATTAAGAAAAATTCGCCGATAGAGAGGTCACGATGATAAGCTTTTGAAAAAAATTGTGGAGTGGGCATTTGGGTCCCTAGAACCCAAAACCAAGGTTACATGTGGCTAGAAATGGTGTACGTAAACCTATATTGTGAATTTTAAGTAATTTGGTGCGCAATATTTAGAGTTTTTTCCAAATTAAAGATAATATCTGAAACACATGCGTTGAAAAGACTTTGAGGTTAAAGTCCAATGCCTGACAGATAGAACAGTTAACTGCCACGCGTAGATTGATTCACACAACAGGTATAAACCATACATCAACGGTAATCAAACTAAATAAATAACAGGCATAAAACATACTACACGAACCAACAATCGTAAAATCTCGGCCACAGATATCGCAAATGACAGATGACATGAAATAAAATATTTTCCAAGTGATTGTTATTTTACTGGGTAATTAAATCAATTTTTAAAATACAGTATATTTGTAGCCGATGAATGACCCCAAATACAATTTTAGCACAGCATAGATACATTGTGCTGTGGTTTTAGACTGAAATTGCAGCATAATATAGTATAAATGTAAACAAAATCAAGTTAAAACTCCATAAAAATGATTCCAAAATACTTTCCTTTATCTTTAAAGTTAAACACAAGACGTTAAGACCGAAACAGCCGTTGAATGTGTTTCAATGGCAATTCTAGTCTTTCTGGAATTAACTGTTACGTATACTTTTAATATAATATCACGGGCATGAAGAGGGTGTCATGTACCATGTAAACAAAACTGTAGTTAACGTATACCTTTGAGTGATGGACAATGGTGGGTAAAGGAAATATGTAAGGACACTCTAAGGCCTCAATCTGCCTACTCCTTAGAGTGGTGGACAAATGTGGGCAAAGGAAATATGTAAGGACACTCTAAGGCCTCAATCTGCCTATTCCTTATAGTGGTGGACAAAGGTAGGTAAAGGAAATATGTAAGGACACTCTAAGGCCTCAATCTGCGTACTCCTTAGAGCGGTGGACAAAGGTGTGTTGGGTTGTTGTAGCTCGATTACGAGGTCTCAATCTGCCTACTCCCCAAATCTCGCCGGAGATCGTCTGTGAGGTCTCAGTGTGTTCAACCCTAGGCCTCAGAGAGATCTTATCTCTAAGGAGTAGGCAGATTGAGGCCTTAGAGTGTCTACATATTTCCTTTACCTCTTGAAAATGGCTCCAAAACAGGAGCCGAAACATCGAGTTTCCATAAATTCTGGACGCGGTTTAACCCGAGAACCAAGTATGTCTCATATATATATATATATATATATATATATATATATATATATATATATATATATATATATATATATATATATATATATATATATATATATATATATATATATATATATATATAAGGGTTCCAGGGGGTCTAGTTTCCGGTCTCTCGAAGACAGTTTTTGCAAAATTCAAAGGTCGCGGTCTCCTCAAAGGTGAATTTTTTTAAAGAAAATTCTCTAAACATTGTCATTAAACGTTGAGCTTTGCATTTCTTAGCAACTGACGACTTAGACTTTAGACCTTCAGACCATGGAATTCCTTCTATGATTGGGTATCTCTGCCAAGACGTTATCGTTGTCGTATTTCATACGTTACGCAGAAACTCCATGTAATTAATCTAATTATTTTTTGCCAATTACGTATTGGGACAGTTTTAATAAATAATTATTCCCTTCTAACAATTTGACATGATATCAGAAACACTGATCTCTATACAATTTTCAATTACACCGTTCCACAATAATACAGGTCGGGCTCAATTTGTTTCTCTGTCTTTTTTGCCGAACGAAAACCTTCCACTTAATTAACCAGTCTTGTTTCTCCTGGCAGACACACACACCGAACGGGCAAATCAATACACAATCGCAGGATTCGAGCAATCCAAGTGTAATCAGGAGTAATTACCCCGACTATCAATCATTGAAACAACCCGTCTTGGTTAATTCATAGTGTAATGAAGGTGGCACCGCTAGATGGCGCCGCAACCGCCGACAGCTGCCGCTGAGTTTGAGACGGCTGGTCGACGTTTGTCTACTGTTTCTGATTACCGGTCCCGCTTTGATGACGACGACGTTAATGAGAGCCAGGCACGCTGTGATTGAAACTAAGCAAAGACTGGTGGAAGAGATAAAATGTCACTTTTTGACGTAATCTTTATTGCGGGAAGACAAATTTATCATCTTAATCGATTGATGAATTAATAACGTCTAAGAAGCGTTTACTTTTAAGCTGACAAGAAAAATTGTCTTGACGTACCTAGCAAGTTATTGTAGCGGATTTTTATAAATATCCACTTTCCTTCAAAAATCGAATAAATGATTAATTAAAATTGAGATAAATATATATACAGGGTGGCGCATTGAAAAGGAAACAGACCGATTTGCGTCCAGATAATTTTTTTAAGAAACGCTGAAACATGTTAATTTTAATATTCAGGGGGACATGTTTTGACATAAAACTGAACTTTGTCACATCAATTCCTTAAGGGTGGTGATAATAACCCTTATAATTTAAATAGGGAAGATGTTTATTCAGTTAAGTAAGTGTTCAAATTGTTGACCACCAGCTTCCATACAAAAGTACAAATTTTGTTCAAAACGAGCTCTGACATTCTGGATGTGGATTAAACGGCATTCTTCCACAATGCGTCGTCGTAATTCCTCCAAAAACTCCGGTTCTGTGCGTAAATTCTACTCTTTAAATGGCCCTGTAAAAAAAGTCTAAATGAGTTAAATCTGGTGATCTAGGTGGACACTCAATAGCACCTCTACGCCCAATCCATTGCTCTGGAAACTCTCTGTTCAAAAACTCCCTAACACGTTGTGAAAAATGCGGAGGAGCTCCATGTTGTTGAAACATTAATTGATTTTCTTGATAGCGATCATCATTTTCAACAATGTCAATTAGTAGAGGGTAAACGATATCTTCTAGTAACTCCAAAAACGTTTCGCCACTCAAATTGCCATCAAGAAAAATTGGTCCGATTTAACGGCCTCCAAAAATGTCAGTCCAGGCATTCAATTTCTGTGGAGTTTGAGTGTGGACTTCGTGAAAATTTCCTGGATTATTATCTGCCCAATAACGACAATTATGACGATTGACTGTAGAGTTTAATAAAACGTACACTCGTCTGAAAAACAGATATTGAACAGAAAGTTCCCGTTATCAGCTATGCGTGCTCATCTTCATAACTTCACAAAACTCCAGCCTCCGTTCAAAATCCACTTCATTAGGTTGTTGTACAAGATGAATTTTATACAGATGAAATTTATGATGCTTCAATATTCGCTGAATAGTTCTTCTTTAAATGTTTGAAACTGTGGCCAATTTTCTCGTGCTCAAAGTTGGGTCTGCAGCAATTTGTCCTAAAACTTCATCTCAGTAGTCTAATTTCTAACCGGAAATTCACGTTCAGGGTCCCGTTTTTTGTTGGCTACTGAACCACTTTGTAGAAACTTTGCAACTAACTCCAAAATGTATTTTCTGTTAACATGTCTGTTCGGATGTCGTACATTAAACAAATTTGTGGTACGGTTGGCACAGTCATCGTTTTTGAAAAAAAGAGTAATTATTTCAATTTTTTTTTCTGGAGAATATACCATTGTGAAATTAATTTTCGGTAGTACTATCAAGTATCAAACCGACCGATAAACTGAAATAATAAACCGCATTTCTCTCATTCTGATAAGAAATGTTTACAAACCAACAAAACATTGACTATCTTATCGGAATGAGTGAAATGCGTTTTTGCATCTTCAACTGTGAATAATTTTTAAACGAGTTGATAAAACTTCCAAAAAAAAAGTGTGCTGAATTCAGAAAAGAAACAGCTTTCAAATGATGTAACACTCGACCCATGTTCCCTATTTAAAATATAAGGGTTGTTATCACCACCCTTATGGGGTTGATGTGAAAAAGTTGAGTTTTATGTCAAAACATGTCCCCCGAAATATTGAAATTGACATATTTCAGCGTTTTAAAAAAAATTCTCCTGGCGCAAATCGGTCTGTTTAGTTTTCAATGCGCCACCCTATATATGACCGATTTGAATATATATATATATATATATATATATATATATATATATATATATATATATATATATATATATATATATATATAAAACTTAACTTACTGGAAATAATCCCTGCTTGAATAGAAAATAATTTGTTATAATTTCAATTTTCTAAAATCAAGGAGGTCTTGGAAGTTTACATAAAACTAGTTTTTTACTTTAGTAAATGCGTTTTCTCTAGGAGATCCGACAAAATGTTATCGAGAAAAGATGATCGAAAAGAAAAACTGAATAGGAATACAAAATTTTAAAATCCTAATTCTAGTTTGATATTCTGAAATTCTGAGAAAAACGCGTTTGCTGCGTGTTAAGTTTTTTAATTTTTCAAATAGAACACTGCTAATAAGCTTTTATTCCTTGTAAATTAATTTGGAATGCAGCTCAAATAATACAATAGAAATGCATTTAAATTTTCAATCAACGATTGGATGATTTAAAATAGAGATTGCAGGAAACTCATCAAGCCATCTCAGATTGCCAGGAGGTAGAGATTATGAGAATTCAACATTTCAACATTTATTTTTGATTAGGCTTCACGAATTCTCTGCTTTTTTCCAACAAATCACAAGAGCTTTGTTACAGATAGACTGATTAAAGAACTATGAGGTTTATTTTTGATTAAGCGTTACAAGCCACTAATACTTTTTTCACCACTATTATTATCGCAGTGTAAAAGCGATGACACCATGCTGTCGTAACCATGACTCTTTGTCTCCACAGCTCTTTTTATTCCATCCAGGTTTCAGCACTTTTATCAATTAGGCCAGGTTTTTCAAAGGTTTTCCTTTTTATTCATCTAATATCTTTTTTCAAAGTATGTAATCTTTACATGCTATGTTCAAAAAGTAATTACGTCTCAAAATATGTACAAAATTTTTTTCCTCCGCTCAATTTTTTTCAGCAAGCATCTTTCTTATATCTAACATAAATTTTCAAAATATACGCTACTTTCTACTTAGAGAACTCGCATCCAGAATTAAATTTATCGTATAAAAAGGCCTAACAAAACACTAGAATCACATAAAGAACCATATCTTCAAGAACAAATGATATTAGTTTGATAATCGAAAATAGAAGCTAGCCAGCAAAAAGTATAAGAGAACGGGCAGTAAAACCCAGATCCAGCAATGAAATTGTATGGTGACTTCTGCTACTGAGGCTGCTAACCTATTTAGCTTCTATTTTGAACAGACTCCAAAGCACCTGTTCTTTCAGATATGCGACCACGCGATGAACCATAGGCAATTCACGAAGAACACTACGTCTCCGTCAAACGCATTTTGTGTTGCTTCGTTTTCAGAAACTAGACTATATTAATACAATAATTTTTTAGGTTTAAAATTAAGTTATTATCTGGCTGTGATGAGCTTCCTAAGTATCTTCCCATGAAATGCCTGCATGTCATAATTAAACTATTTTTTTATGCTGACGATTGAAATGAAAGTTCCGCTGCATTTTTTTTATTTCAACAACACACCACGAGTGCTCACAGCCTAAATACTATCGTGTGTCGGCAAGGCGGCATGAGGCAACTTGTTAATTCTGGATTTGAAGGTTTGAAAGTTCGGAGGAGAAGAAAAAATATGTGCCGGCAAGGAGTTCCACAACTTAGAAGTTCTCGGGACAAGAACGCGGACACAACAAGATGTTCTATATCTGGTGACCTGGACAGTAAAAGGGTGCATTTGCTCTCCTTCTCTGATAGATCGGTTGGGGCAGCAGGTGGAGGAACTATGGAAGAAAGCTCCTCTGAGAAGTGCCCGTACATATATCTATAAAAGAGATAGAGGTCACCAACAACACATCGGTGGGCAAGGGATGGCAGCTATTGGGTGAGGGTCGTGTCACGATGAGATGTATAGCTCTCTTCTGAATGGAGTCCAGGATAGCGAGTGTAGGAGCGAGAGCGGCACCCCAGATGTGGGAGCAGTATTCGAGGTTTCGCCTCATTTGTGAAGTATATAAGGACTAGCTGGTGAAAAGTATTTGCGAGCCCGGAAGAGGAAACCTAAATTCCTAGCAGCCGCTTCTGCAGTTGATGTGACATAATGGTGCCAATTGAGATTTCGATACACAGAAATACCAACAAGTGAAAAGGACTCATTACTTTGAATAACTTGGTTGTTCATTGTGATGGGTCTAGGGCTGGTGTATCTCTTATGAGATACAAAGCAAGACTGAGATTTGGTGGAGTTGAATTGTACAAGGTTTCTACTTCCCCAGTCTAATATTTTTTGGAGATCCACAGAGACAGAACCCTCCATGAGTCTGCGATCCTCATCTAATTGGGCTAAAGAGACAAACTTAGAATATTGTATATTTCAGTGGAGGGTGCTGTCGTCCGCGTAACTGTGAACTGGGTTGCATGTGCTAGAGAGGAAGTCACTGATGTGGAGAAGAAATAAAGTAGGGGATAAAGCTGAACCTTGAGGGACTCCTGCATTAATTGGATACAGTTTAGAGGAACGGCCATCCACAACAACGGAAATACTTCGGTTGGAGAGGAAATTTGCTGCCCAGGTACAGAGTTTTGGTGGTAGGCCATAGGCCGGAGATTTATTAAGCAGCGCTGCGTGCCAGACCTGGTCAAGTGCTTTGGATATGTCTATAGCGAGAATCTGGGATTCACCTTGTAGTTCCATAGACTTGTTCCAAGAATGGGTGACAAAGTAAAGGAGGTCGGCAGTTGATCTGCGCTGACGGACTCCATACTGCCTGTCGTGGACTATGCTGTGTTTCTCTCTCTCTCTCTCTCTCTCTCTATATATATATATATATATATATATATATATATATATATATATATATATATATATATATATATATACATACATACATATATATATATATATATATATATATATATATATATATATATATATATATATATATATATATATATATATATATATATATATATAAACACAGATCTCGTCATTAGTGAATTTTTTAAAGAAAATTCACTAAAATGATTGTTTATAATAGAGAGACTCTTTAAAAAGAATTATTCCAATTAGCGCGTACTAGAACCTCTGAAATTGATCTTGAAGGGATGTGTAAGTTCAATGTGTTAATTTTAGTACTATGTCGTACCAATAATGTTCCATTCTTATGAAAATTTGGTAATATAACGCACTTGCTGGGCGCCGAATTTTGTTTTTACTGTTCTAATGCTGCCTCGTTCCCTTATTGTTTATTGTAATGTTACTTTGTTGTCCTTAATGGTCCATTGTTATTTTTGGTGTTTTAAAATATATTTTTGACAATTCACACTTGTTGCGTTCAAACTTTTTAATCTTAGTTCATTTTTATTTATCAATTAATTTGAAATGAGCTAGAAATTCGTTGGTAAAATTAGTCTAATTTTTTGATGCCTGAAACTAGAGCATGAAACCTAACCCACAAATACGCCAGTATAGGTAGTGACGAGATTGACCATTACAAATAAAAACTCAAAGAGGCAGCAAGTACGTTATGGTAGTTAATTTTCATAAAAATGTTTTTAATAGCAAATATGTGTGTTTTTTTCTCAGAAAGCAGGCATCAAATTTGATTACCAGTATAACCTATATAGTAAAAACTATGTGCCATGTTTCATCAAAATAACTTTATTGTTTGAAAACGTACAAAAATTTCCGAAAGTAAACTTAAAGTCTAACCGAAAAAATCCGTTTCTTGGTCAACCTTATAGGTTAATAGCAAATTGAGCTTTTCAAATATGAAGCATTTAACCAAAATTTGCTACCATAACGCACTTGCTGCGTCTAGAATTTCTTTACTCACAAACATGCATTATATTTCGATGGAAAATGCAAAAACATAAGGCGTTTTCAACTAAAAAAAATTATTTGTATCACCAACGACTTATGGGCCACCCTGTGATTGTAGAAATATTTTTTTTAATGTAGCTTAAGACACCATATAATTAATGTATACAACTTTTTTTCATCTCGTGTAGAATAACGGATATATTGAGCTTTCTTGATTTTTTATGAAAATTCGACAAAAGTTATATACCATTAAACGATAAACTCTATAGCTAAGACTACTGCCAAGCATCAGAGAAAGGGTCTATTTGAAATGAATTTTCTGGAAACGTTTTAGTAAAATGAAGGACAATGACGGTTGAAACTAAGACTTCAGGGTTTGTAAAACATTCTTCTTGAGACATTTTCTTTCCATAGCCCGTATTAGATTCAAGTTCTTAGCCTAAATGTTGAGAATTTTGACGTTTTAAATTGTCACTTTGACGTTTTCCGGAAAACCCCAATTTATTTTTCTTTAAATGCCCATAACTTTTTTTATCTTTTAACCTAAAACGCTAAATTTTGGTAGATAATTTACCTGTAGTGACATAAAACGATGTACCAAATTTGGTTGCCCTTACTTTGTTCTTTCTGGAGATATGATTTTTTTTCTAAAGAAAACACAAAATTTTCCAGGAAAACCTCGGCTGATTTTCCTGGCTAACGAACTTATCCAAGCTATTTACAAAAGAAAGGTATTCACCAAATTTTGTAAAAATCGGCCCATTACTTTTTGAAGTATCGGTGTGATATATATATATATATATATATATATATATATATATATATATATATATATATATATATATATATATATATATATATATATATATATATATATATATATGTGTGTGTGTGTGTGTGTGTGTGTGTGTGTGTGTGTGTGTGTGTGTGTGTGTGTGTGTGTGTGTGTAAACATATAAAAATCGAAACTGACCCCGGATATGTGTTCTAGAGCGCCTAATTAGCGCTGATTTGAAGAAATTTATTCAAAATTCAAAAGTCGCGATCTCCTCATTCGTGAATTAGTGAATGTTTTTTAAGAAAATTCACTAATTACCAAACCACTAAAAAGGCACAAGATTTATTTGCATATACTGACGTTCTGAGCAGTCTGCTTTATTAATAACAGAATCTTTAATTTGCCGTTGTATCTGTTTCGAATAGTCCATTATTTCAAAATAGGAAATTCAAACAAGAAATATAAATATCATGCCAGTTCGATTCTGGTATGCATCTCTCTCCATTTTACGGTGTATTGGCGATTCAGAGATACAATTTATGGCATTGAATTTATTATAGCCTACCATGTCAGTCAGATTGGATAAAGCTTGTCATAAAATGCATAACAGAAAAGTATACTTTACATTCTATAAATAGAAATTGTGATAATGGTACCACCATTATTGTTGGTTAATACTTGTTGAAACTCCCTCATATATGATGCATTGACTATGCATTTTGTTTATTAATTAAGCATGCTTTATTAGCTATACCCAGAGGACATACTGGAAATGCATGGTAAAATGGACGTTTGATAAATTAACAAATATATATTTTAAGCGTATTTGGTTACAAATATAGGGTGAGCATTATAAAATGTCTCACTATCACTGTTTCTGAAATTTTCAGAGGTACAGGGTGATTCTTTATAATGTCGCCCCCCTTTAACTTTGTTATTTTAAATGTCCCAAAAAAATTGAAAGCATGGTTATGTAAGTGTTAAAAAATACTTTTTTTCTATGTATAATTTAAAAAAAGATCATTATACAGGAAAAACCAAAAAGTCCAATTTTTTTAATGGGTGACCCTTTATATAAATTTATTTTTAGATTCCTCGTAAAATTTTAAGCATAATTTATATAACATACCGTATACTTAAAATAAATAGTTTTTGAAATATTCGCATTTGAAACGTTATCACCACAAATTTTATTAAACTAACACAACTGTTACAAATCAAGAAATCTAGCAATAAATAATATAACAAAAACAGTTTCTAATTAAATATAAAGATGCTCTACCGGGCCTCCATTTTCTTCAACACATTGTATAAGGGTTCTTTGCATTTTCTCTAATAAATCTGTTATGAATGCTCGGTTATTTTCATTTAAATTAATAATTTCATTACGTATCAAATGTTTAAGATGATCGAGGTTTTTAATTTAGTGGTCGTATACATGGTTTCTTTTATATAACCCCAAAGAAACGCATCCATAGGTGTCAAATCGGGGTTGTTTGCAGGCCATTTAATTGGCGCATTTATTCCATTCAGGAAACCTTTCATTTAGGTAATTAAGCACAGCGCGAATGTTGTGCGGGGATGCTCCGTCTTGTTGAAAAATTATATTTTGTAATATATTTGAAGGCAAATCGTCTAAATATTCTTCGAACTTGTTTTCCAAGAAATCTAAATAGCGGCCTACGTATAAAACAGCATCAAAAAAATACTAGATCTCCCAGGATACCACACCACACATTCACGGATTGTCGCCCTTGGAACTTAAATTCGCTATAAGAATGTGGATTCTCTCTTGCCCATTGTCTGGTATTTTTTCGGTTAAACAGGCCACTAGTAGAAAAGGTAGACTCGTCAGTCCATAGAACTGTTTTCAAAAAATTGTTATTTATGTTTATTCTGTGTAGAATCAGTTGACAAAATGCGACCCGATCATCTTTTTGCATTTGGGTAAGCTTTGTAGTGGGTTTAATCTTATATGGCTTTAGATTCCATTTTCTTATCGTTCTTTGGACTTTACTGTATGAAATTCGCTGAATATTTTCTTGTGTTGCTCGTAATGTCTTTGAAATGTTTCTTATGGAATTGTTTGGATTCTCTTCTATAGCAAGTAAAATATTCAATTCTGCATTTTCATCTACGTTTACAGCATTTCTTTTTCTCCTTTGTAAATTTGACGTTTCTTGAAACTTCCTATATATAGATGTGAACGTTTTTCGAGTTGGGACATGCATACCGAGATTACCTTCTATCATATTTCTAATGGCAGCGCGACAATTTTAATTATTTTTAATATAATAACTTAAAATAACTCTTCTTTCTCTGTCTGAGTACGGCATTTTTACAATACAACTACAACAATATTGACAGAATATCACTGTAAGTTATGTGTTTTCAATTAAAAGCGTGGTATCCTAGGACTTCTTGATTTGTAAGAGTGGTTTAATAAAATATTTGATGATAACGTTTCATATGCGAATATTTCAAAAACTATTCATTTTAAGTATACAGTATGTTATATGAATTATGCTTAGAATTTTACGAGAAATCCAAAAATAAATTCATATATAGGGTGATTCATTGAAAAAAACTAACTTTTTGATTTTCCCTGTATACTGATCATTTTTCAAATCTTTTTATACGTAGAAAAAAAGTATTTATTAGCACCTACATAACCATACTTTTAATTTTTTTGGGACACTTCAAATAACAAAGTCAAAGGGGGGCGACATTATAAAGAATCACCCGGTACATACAAACTCTGCTGATAAAAGTTGAACATTTTCCTAGAAAAAATTCGCTATTGTGGAGATCACGACTTCATAATTTTGAATAAATTTCCTTTAATGCGAGCGAAATAGGACCGGTGTTCATAGAACAGAAAACTATCCAGGCGGCCGTTCCTAGTCGTGAAAATATATTTTAGTATTATTTTTATATTATAATATTTCTACAAAAATTCGCTACCATAAATTAGAATAATTCGTATATATTAAGTAGGTCACATAAATATCATAATTATGGGCAATGAAATATTACACTAGATTTTAGATTTTATTGTGAGTGGGCTATTTCAGTCCCTCCACCGCGCCCTTAGGTCTATTGTGGCTCACGTCTAATTATTTAGATTTCACCCATTAATTCCAGCTCCCTGAGGGAGTCGATCTTTTCTTGAGGGTGAGAGTTTGTTTGGGACGTGTACTGCCATCTGAGTAAAGTCGCTTGCCCGTTTCGAAGCTCAAAGAGAGATAACCTCTCTCCGAGTTTGTCTGGACCCGACATCCATCAGTGTTTGCCTCGAGGCGATATCATGAAGTCCCGCTCTCGAGCAGCATCTAATCTCCAGTTGTAATGCACCCATAGAGATCTCAGCTCCCCTCAGGCTCTTCCAAACCTGACACCTAACAGTGTTAAGACTCAAGGCAACATCCCATCGAGTCCCGCTCCCGAGCATCACCCCAGCGAGGCCGTCCGTCCGTTCGTAGCACACAGTATGGGCTCCAAACTCCGGGTGTTTACCACTCATCGGAGATCAGAGCCCCCGGGACGTCTGGACACACGACACACGCCAGGGCTCAATCCAGAGCGGTATCATCTGGAACCCCGCTCCCGAGTAACAACCAAGCGAGCTCAATTGTCAGTCTCTGAGGCCACAGTGGAGGCGCCAAACTCCGGGTGAATATCACTCCCCAGCGATGTCTGCCTCCCCCCAGCCTCACCTGCAGCAGACCCCCGACAGTGTCATTGACTCGAAGCGGTATCAAGTCCCGCCCTCGAGCAGAATCTAGGCAGGGTCGTTAGCCTGTATCGATGCTCACAGAGTAGGCCCAAGTCTCCAGGTGTAATCCACCCCTAGAGACCTCAGCCACCTCCGGGTTCGTCCAGGTCCAACACCTGCCAGCGTTAGCTTAAATTTCACCCAACAAATCGAGCTTCCAACAGGAGACGACACCTGCGAGGTGAAACTTTGTTTGAGAGATGTACTGCCATCTGAGCGAAGTCGCTTGCCCGTCTTAAAGCTCAAAGAGAGATAACCTCTCTCCGAGTTCGTCTGGATTAGACATCCGTCAGTGTTTAACTCGGTGCAGTATCATGAAGTCCTGCATCCGAGCATCATCCAAGTGAGGTCGTTTGTCCGTTTCGAGGCTCACAGAAAAAGCCTCAACTCTTAGTTGTATTCCACCCCTAAAGATCTCAGCTCTCCTCCGGGTTCGTCTAGACCCGACACCCACCAGTGCTAGACTGAAGGTGACATCCCATCGAGCCCCGTTCCCGAGCATCTCACAAGCGAGGCCGTCCGTCCGTTCCGAAGCACACAGTGGGGGCCCCAAACTCCGGGTGTTTACCACTCCTCAGAGTTGTCAACCCCCTCCGGGTCGTCTAGACACACGACACCCACCAGCACTCAACCCAAGGCGGCACCCATCCGGAACCCCACTCCCGAATAACAACCAAGCGCGGGCAACCATCTATTTCTAAGCCCAGAGTGGAGGCCTCAAAATCCGGGTGTACATCACTCCCCAGAGATATTCGCCTCCCTCCAGGCCCACATGGACAAGACCCTCGCCAGTGTTTGATTCCAATTAGTCGCCTTTCACAACAGGTAGGAGTTACCTTGGGCCTATTCTTTTAGTTAGTCCCCGGACCCACAGGGGACGAAAAAATATTACATTACATGTTTAGATAAATAATAAACAAGTTGGAATTACAGAGTACAGTACAAGGAATGCTGACTGATGATGTTTGCAAATTGTTAAATATGTCACATGCAAGGTTATAAATATGTTTGTAAATAATGGGCAGACTTGTGATTTTAATTATGTAGAGATTAGTAGAGACTTTTAATTAAGATTTCATTGTGTAAAGATTTCGGTTTTAAATTCATTGTGTTAAATTAGTTCGTAAAAAATTGTTAATTTATTTTAATTATTAAATTTTACTACATCGTTACCATGTCCATATTATCTTAGTTATAAAAGTTATTGCCTAATTAACGCCCGCTTCCCTGAACATGGTCATTCGAAGCCAACAGTTGAAGAACATGGTCCTTCGACGATAAAGTAACCAGTGCCGTTGGTGATATAGTGCGACTAAAAATTCCTCGTTTTAAAAATCAACTATCCTTATCAAACATCCTTTAACCCAAGTCTCCAAATACCTTTTTTCATTTTAGGTAAAAGCAAATAAAGGATAGAAGCGTCTAAATCCAAAGCAAATAAAGGACAGAAGCGTCCAAATCCAAAGCAAATAAAGGACAGAAGCGTCCAAATCTAAAGCAAATAAAGGACAGAAGCGTCCAAATCCAAAGCAAATAAAGGACAGAAGCGTCCAAATCCAAAGCAAATAAAGGACAGAAGCGTCCAAATCCAAAGAAAATAAGGACACAAGCGTCCAGGAAAGTACCAATATAAGGTCAGTTCCAATTCAAAGTAGTTAAGGACACAAGCGTCCAGAAAACCACCCATACAAGGTCAAGTTTTAAAAAGAAAGCACCAATACAAGGTCAGTTTGAAGCAGAGCACCTATACAGGGTCAAATTCAAAGTAATCAAAGCAATCAAGGACACAAGCGTCCACAAAAAGCACCAATACAGGGTTAAAGGCAAAATATAAATCACAAGCGACAAAATAAAAACCAAATCAAAAAGAACTAGAAATCACACAAGGTAACAAAAAACTACAAATATTTATTAAATCAAATAAAATTAAGGAAGAAATGCTAGGGAGAAAATAGAAATCACAAGACTTTTGAGAAAACTAAAATTACTAGTAGAACAATTTATCGAAATATTATAAATGACGAACGATGACGATATACTTTACAGGTATAAAAGCAACATGTATAAATTAAATAAGTTATGGGGAAAAATAGAATACAACAGAATGGAGGTAAATTCTCTCACAGAATCAGAAATGGAAGATGAAGCATATGGAACGCTAAGGGAATGGTACGATAACGCCATGGTCAAGCTGTTAAGAGAAATTAGGAAACGAACATACAACTATTCAGGGAAAGTTAGGTTACCCCTAATCAAACCACCAAAAATAAAAATACCAATCTTCACAGGCAAGTACAAGGAACGGACACCATTCCAAGTGTTAGTCCAGTAGGCAATATATTCAGCAGTTGAGAAATTCTACGCAAAAACAGCGTCAAGAAGCAAAGATGAAAGGTTTAATGTAAAAATTTATCCAGATAATCTTCTATCTGGAGCCGAATCAGCGGCGGAGATTAAAACAAATAAAAATGGACAAAACAATTTATCATTTTTTCAAACATCAATGACAAAAGTGAAGAATTGGTACAAGAGGTAGAAGAACCATTAGTACAAACAGAAAACTTTCCAATAGAAACGAAGGTAGAAAAGGAAGAATTTTATATGGAGAATATTGAATCTGGAACGGAATCAAAGCAACAAGCATTAGTACAGACAGAACTCAACGAAACTATCAGATCACGTGGGTTCAATTTAACTAAATTGTCCAGCAACAAATCACAAAGTATAGCAAAATTGCCGAACGAAGTGCAGAAAGAAAAAGTGTTGCAGCTGCCAGCCAATGGGGCAGACAACTTACTTGGTACCTACTGGGAACCAAGGGAATATACAGTCAAATAAAAACTAAACTTAAAATATGCAGAAAAGGTAACAACAAGGGAAATATTATCGCCAATAGCAAAGTTATTTAACCCACTAGGGCGGCTATCATCACTGGTAATCGAAGCCAAGCTGAAAATTTCCAAATTATGTATGAATCAACCAAGGTGGGACGAAGTAGTACCAGGCAGAAGGCAGAAAATAGGTACTCAGGTTAGTCTGATAATCAATGGAATAGCAAAACCAAGATGGGACCAAGTAGTACCCGCTACCAGGCAGAAGACAGATATTCAGGTTAGTCCGATAATTAATGGAATAATAATACCAAGGTGGGAATAAATAGCAACAACATCAAAAGTAAGAACTCATGGTTTGACCGATGCTTCCAAAGAAGAAATGGCAAAACAGTTGATGGGTAAAATGCGAACAGCAAGAAGTACAACCACCCAAGTATTTACACACACTGGGGTGGAGTATGCAAATCCGATTCAGGTACGAGCGAAATAGGGCAGAGGCCACAAATTATACAAGGGCCATGCAGTAAAAATGGGAGGCTCACCAACAAAACAAAATCAGCAAGATTATTGGGACGCTGGGTATAAGGTACATGTTCGCCAATGGAAGCATAGGTTTAAGTGGAAAGTCAAGAAGGAGAGAGTACACGCAGGGCACAGGGTATTAACCAAACAATGGCCGCTGCGCAGTCAAGTCAAATCAAGTTTAAATTTCGCCAATGGAAACATAGGTTTAAATAGAAATTTAAGAAAGAGAGAGTACACGCAGGGCACATGGTATCAACCAAACAATGGCCGCTGCGTAGTCAAATCAAATCAAGTTTAAAATAACACTCCAAAAGGACTTAGGGTCGGCGAGGCTGGATTTTGTGGAGTTGGAAGAGCTCTGCAAGCAAAGCAGAAACAATTCTTTAAATCATCTATTCAGTTACTTCACAATGACAGAGGTAACGCAATTTATGCTGATAAAAGTCTCTCCGATTCCGTATAAGGTCGAAAACGAAACCTATTGGTCTATGGAAGTACCCAACCAAATCCTAGGAGTGGATTATAACAAACAACGATACTTCCAGATAATCGACAATGAACTCACAAGAAGCATCACAATCTCCAAGAAGCTAGATGTGTGTTCCCCAACCATGCTAAGAAGCATGGAAAGCAACCACAACTGCATAATGGAGGAGATCCCAATCATCAACAAATTAAGGCATGTTAACCAGCACTCGAGTCCAAATAACCTAACCAAGTTGTAATTTAGTAATAATTAACCAAAATGTTGCCTTAATTGTCATAATGACTACAAATTTGAAAAGGCGGCTCCGAACTAGCTTATTTTTGACTATTAAAATTACTTCAAAGTCAGTAACTTACAAGTAACTAAATTGGGAAAAAATTGGTTTAATTTTACTCATAAAATATACTTGAATATACTTTTGTGTTTCGATTCCAGAGTTGGTAATTTTTAGGTCGAAGTGTGCCCTAAATTGGACTGAAAATCGACTACTAAGCCCAGATGCCTGAAATACCCACTTTAAGGTAATTTATTACCTAATATTAACCTATAATATGTCTTTGTGGTATAGTAAATTGGAGGTCTTCTTATGAAGCCCAGCTTACATATATATTACCAATTTCATTGCAATACAGCACATGAAATATTTTAGGCACTGGGCTAACCTAAAATGGCTATCTGATCGGCTATAAAGTCATAATTACTGCAGAAATGGTCTTCCAAGTCAAATTGCCTACCTTCAAGTTGAAAATACCCATAAAATCTGACTTGAAATAAAAATTGTCCTCAAAGTTCAAAGTGTACAGCAGTGAAATACATTTGTGAATCTTAAAGGTGTGTCAGTTGATAAACTTCATCAATAAAAGTTTATTCTTGTTAATGTGCGTGCACCAGTCACAAATATAGTTACAATGCCCCTTTGAAACCAATAAAAGTTTACAGACATACTACAAACTATTATAGAGTAGTAAAGAATGCTCAAAGAAAAATAGTGATATATGCTGATCATTCAAAGTGGCTTACATCAAATCAGCACGTTTCCCTCTTCAATATAATACATCCATTTTCATGCCAAATGGAGTGAAGCAGTGGCACACGGTCAGCTGTCATGTTTATGTTTATTTACTTATTTTATTTTGTTTCTATTTTCTATTAATGTCTATATATTATGTAATCAAAGACCAAAAGAGCTGTATAATCATTCCTATATGTCTCTCGGCTGTGCACGGATATAAGTAATATATATTTCTATACACGAAAATGTTTTATTTCTAATAAATTCAAACAAAATTCGTTTACCATATAGTTGAAATTCCCATAATAGGACAAAATGCCTTCAAAGTTTGGTTAGTTTGCTCTGTCATTAGGAATTGTGACTTATAGGTAAAAAAAATAGGGCAAAATTAACTTTCAGGTCAATAATGTTAGAAGGGCAGCCATACTAAATTAATTTTGCGGTATCCATCTTGATTGTATTGGAAAATGAAAAATAATTTTCTGTTAAATATAGTGTAATCAAATTTTAGTTCGATAGAAACATTAAATAATGATTGTATTACCATGACGACAAGATAGTTTTGTGTTGTTTACATCACCAATCGTCCAAAATCAGAATTTCAAGAATTTTGAATATTTTTTTATTTTCACTAATTTTATGTTTTATACGGGCGCTCGAATTTTATCGAAGTATCATCATCATGTTAACAGAAAAAAACATAACCGCAGTGGGTTTTGTGTTTATACAGTGCGAATCACCTTTATCATTGTTGCAAATATTTGAAGTAAGTTCTTTGATCATTCAAGATGTCATTTTTTAACAAAGATGGACAATATCTCTACTACTCTACTGTTTGTTTATACATACATAACCACAGATCCTGCAGAACAAATAATGTCACATGCGTAGTTCGTTTTTAAGAACGTCACGGCACTCGGCGCCCAGATGTCAGATTCAAGTAAAGCGTAGCACATATTTACCAATATATTACGTCCATTGGCACAATGTTGAATGAAAATGCCCTAAATATAACTAAAACGCTTTGGTCGAAACGCCTTGCTGGACCTATTATCTACTTCCATATTACTTTGTCTTTATTCCCCACCTTGGTAATATACACTTAAATTTTACTTGAAAATGACATGTGATTTGGTCGCCGCCCTATTGGTAGGGCGATTTTACGTCAATTTGACTTTAAATGTTGCTTGGGCTATACCAGAGGGAAGACAAAATTACGTGTCCAACATCACCAGAAAGTCAAGTCGACAATCTGGAAGCAACTTTACACTAGAAACTCATGGATCTTCATCAACCCACGAGAATCTAGAGTTACTTGTAAAAAACTGACAGGCAGGTTATTGGCCTGTAGTTTTTGGATTCTTTGCATCTCCTTTTTTGAGGAGCATAAAAGCGTTTCCTGCAGTGAGAAATTCAGGGACTTCGTCTGGGTTGCTCAGTGCTCGGGTGAAGCAACGTGAAAGACTCTCGTGCGCGCCAGTCAAATACTTAAGCTAGAAGCTGTGCAGCCTGTCAGGCCCCGGGGCTCTCTGGTTCAGAGTTCTCCTGACGGCGGCAGTTACCTCAGCTGGTGTAAACTCTCTCACCGACATCTGGGGCAAGTTCACATGCACGTCTTCCACGTCCTTGATCCATGATGCAGACAGATTAGTTTTTATTATTATTATATTTGAAAATATATACCGACTAAAATCCTGTAATATTTCAGGCACCATAATGTCATAACAGCCCTTTAGATTTGCTATTCAGTTATTGCGAGACAAAAGAAAAGCAACAAGAAACGGTGCCCGATAACGCCGAGTCTTTGTTATTTATTAATTAAGACCCTGAACGGCTAAACAGTCCTTAAATCTTTATTCCGATAAACGAATGAATCAAGTTGGAAACAGCTGGTCACAGTAACGAGCCTATTTACCGTTTTCCTTTCAACTCCATCGATTTATCAATAATGTAACCCCACACGAATATTTTATTGCATAATGGAACATTGATTACTGAAAGTATGTGTAATCATTATCCACAATATGTGTAATGATGATTAGAAACAAGTGACTTCACCTTATATATTATGCAAGATCATTTTTATTGAATGCCGTTCAGAAAGAAAACCAAATTCAGATAATCTTTCTCGTGGCAATAATTCGAAAATTACAATGTCATACAATGTGTAGTTAGAATAATAAAAATTAATTTCCTTGTTTCTACCTGGGTAAGAATAAAAACTCGGGACGCAGAAAGTGCGTTATGGTAGTGAATTTTTATTAAATGCGTCAAATTTGAATAACTCAAGTTTTTACAAACTTAGAAAGTTGAATTTTAGTGTATAGTAAGGCCTTGCCCAGGGCAACATATCCATCAAACTTCATCAAAATAACTTTGTAATTTTTGCAGAAAAATTTTTTTTTAATGAAAACTCAAAATTTGAATAACTCAATTTTCTAAAAATGCAGAAAGTTGAATTTTAGCGTGTAGTAAGGTCTTTTACAAGGCAACATATCTACCAAATTTAATTTAAATAGCTTTGTAATTTTCGGAGAAATAGATTTTTTTTTTTAAACAAAACTCAAAATTTTCCTGACTAACGAACTCATCCAAGCCATTAATAAAAAGTACACTAATAGTATAGCAGTAAGCGTAAGCAAAGCGACATGTTAAGAATTAAGACTGTAACAGCGGCAGAAGCAGAAGTCAATGGAAGCCATGTGTGTTCGGTAAGAGCAAATTTTGGGAAGAAACTATTGACTATTAATAACAACAATTGACTAAAAACGATGCCAGTTGTAAGGAAAAACTCAAAATTTTCCTGGAGAACCTTATCCAATTTTCCTGAGTAACGAACTCATCCAAGCCATTAATAAAAAATTCACTAATAGTATAGCAGTAAGCGTAAGCAAAACGACATGTTAAGAGTTAAGACTGTAACAGCGGCAGAAGCAGAAGTTAATGGAAGCCATGTGTGTTCGGTAAGAGCAAATTTTGGGAAGAAACTATTGACTATTAATAACAACAATTGACTAAAAACGATGCGAGTTGTAAGGAAAAAAATAATTATACTACGGAGGTGATAAATGATAATAAATTACAATAGGGTTATATATAATCGTAAAAAAAATATAATCGCCAATGATTAACAATCGGTGAATTCAGTATTATTGACATTTCTCTGAATCTTAAAAAAGAATTTCATGAGTCAATGAAAATAATAGCAGCTGTCATTGACTAACCAACGGCAACCGCATACTTGATCTCATATAAGCGGTGATTTAAACATAAATGTTTCAAATTTGAATAGCTCAATTTTCTGTAACCCTAGAAAGCTGAATTTTGGCACATAGTTGAGTCTTTGCCAAAGCAATATGTAGACCAAATTTTATCGAAATTTTCGGAGAAAAATTTTTTTTTTGAAAGAAAACTCAAAATTTTCCCGGAAAACCCCGTCCGATTTTCCTGGCCAACGAACTCATCCAAGCCATTAATAAAATAAAGGCACTTGCCGAGTTTCATCGAAATAGGTTAATTATTTTTTGAGTTATCAGACGGATACATATATATATATATATATATATATATATATATATATATATATATATATATATATATATATATATATATATATATATATATATATATATATATATATATATATATATATATATATATGTTCAGAAAGGTTTCCGCGGTCTTTAATGTGAGACATGCTTGGTTCTCGGGTTAAACCGCGTCCAGAATTTATTGAAACTCGACGTTTCGGCTCCTGTTTTGGAGCCATTTTCAAGAGGTAACGGAAATATGTAAGGACACTCTAAGGCCTCAATCTGCCTACTCCTTAGAGTGATGGACAAAGGTGGGTAAAGGAAATATGTAAGGACACTCTAAGGCCTCAATCTGCCTACTCCTTAGAGTGGTGGACAAATGTGGGTAAAGGAAATATGTAAGGACACTCTAAGGCCTCAATCTGCCTACTCCTTAGAGTGATGGACAAAGGTGGGTAAAGGAAATATGTAAGGACACTCTAAGGCCTCAATCTGCCTACTCCTTAGAGTGGTGGATAAAGGTAGGTTGGGTTGTTGTAGCTCGATTACGAAAATCCGACCCCTCATCGGCGCTGGCCATGCATCATATTCATACAGGGCACAAAATAGACTTCGATAATGCCAAAACAATAGCACCGGTTTACAATTTCAAAACGAGAATTATCCGCGAAGCAATCGAGATTGAAAAACGTCCTGATTGTTTAAATAAGAGAGATGATGGTCTTCGCCTTCCGACTACTTGGAAACCTATTATATCTTCTTTGCAAACACACAAAAGGGAAATGAATTCTACAGACAATTTTGTTGCATCATTATCCCCCCACTTAATTGACGGTGACCCCACTACTTTCACTGATGACGCAACAGGTAGACGAAACGACCTATATAAGACAAGACTTGCAACGAACTGCCAGATCTCTCTGAGGCCTAGGGTTGAACACACTGAGACCTCACAGACGATCTCCAGCGAGATTTGGGAAGTAGGCAGATTGAGGCCCCGTAATCGAGCTACAACAACCCAACCTACCTTTATCCACCACTCTAAGGAGTAGGCAGATTGAGGCCTTAGAGTGTCCTTACATATTTCCTTCACCTACCTTTGTCCACCACTCTAAGGAGTAGGCAGAATGAGGCCTTAGAGTGTCCTTACATATTTCCTTTACCCACCTTTGTCCATCACTCTAAGGAGTAGGCAGATTGAGGCCTTAGAGTGTCCTTACATATTTCCTGTACCCACATTTGTCCACCACTCTAAGGAGTAGGCAGATTGAGGCCTTAGAGTGTCCTTACATATTTCCTTTACCCACCTTTGTCCATCACTCTAAGGAGTAGGCAGATTGAGGCCTTAGAGTGTCCTTACATATTTCCTTTACCTCTTGAAAATGGCTCCAAAACAGGAGCCGAAACGTCGAGTTTCAATAAATTCTGGACGCGGTTTAACCCGAGAACCAAGCATGTCTCACATTAAAGACCGCGGAAACCTTTCTGAACATTTAATTCGCCTCTACGGGGAGGAACTTTTATCTTCTACCAAAATTTTCACCAAACTCATTATCCGCAAATCCCGTCTCCTTTGTGACCTCACCTTTCTAAAAGCCTGCCGTGATCATCACGTGGTCCCAAAATCTTTTCAACTTAAACATCACACCAAATCACATAACGTCTCCAACATTTTAAAACGAACAGGCTTTGCTCTCCTTAGAAATTCCATTCACGAGACAAGACGACACCTTAACACTACCAACACACTGCTTTACGACACGTACATAAAAATACACACATACAAAATACACCCTATACTTTGGGACACTCTAGACAGACTCTCACATAGTAAATCAGAACATGTTACACAACAAAAGACGGACGTACAAAAAAGAAAATTACAGCAGCTTCTAGACAACAAAAATCTCACACAACACACACATAATGCCAATCCTCCTATAGTAGTTCACAACCTTTCAAATTCCACCATAAGTGACGTCGCCATCAAGGTCCTATCCAAAGGTTTTAATTTTGCACCAACCCCTAAATTCATCCCAATAGAAAAGATAATTTCTCAATCAGAAGATGCAATAACACACTTACCGACTGACGAAGCTGAAATTACGAGACAAGACATTGCAAGAATATTACGTTCTGCCAAACTTCCACCTTCCAACCTTTCTCCTCACGAACGACAGTCAATCAGAGACCTAAACCGAAACACAGAAATTATAATCTTACCAGCAGACAAAGGCAACGCTACAGTCATACTTGACAAAACAGACTATATACAAAAGATGGACAATATACTAAACAACACAGACTACAAACAAATCCCTAACGACCCTACAACTTATCTGGAAAAGAAAACCAAAACTATCATCAACAACTCCCAACTCAATCCTGACCTCAAAAAAGAACTAATCCCCCGCGAAAAATCATCTCGCATCCCTAGAAAATATGGTCTCCCAAAAATCCATAAGCCTGATATTCCCCTTCGCCCTATCGTAAGTGCCCACCGTTCACCCACACAAAAACTTGCAAAACATCTAGCCAAAACTCTCCAACCATTAGTAGAAAACGCTACATCCTATGTCAAAAACTCCACCCATTTCATCGACCTTCTTCAAAACAACACCATTTCTCAAAACGACATCCTAGTTAGCTTTGATATAGTTTCCTTATTCACCAATATACCTCTATCTGAAACCCTTGACATTCTCAAAAATAAACACAAAATTTCCCACGATACCTTAGCTCTTGTGGAACACTGCACATCTAACACTTATTTCCTTTTTCAAAACAAATTTTACAAACAAGTTCGAGGTGCTCCAATGGGTTCACCCCTCTCTCCTGCATTGGCCAACATTTTCATGGAAAACTTCGAGACACAAGCCCTCAATTCATCCCAACTTAAACCAACGTGTTGGTTAAGATACGTTGACGACATTTTCGCTGTCTGGCCACACGGAAAAGAATCTCTAGACGAATTCCTTTCTTACCTAAATAACATCAACCCCCAAATCCAGTTCACCATGGAAATGGAAAATAATTTTTCTTTGCCTTTCTTAGATGTACGCATCACTAAAAACCCAGTCAGAGGATTTTCTTACACTGTCTACCGAAAACCAACCCACACTAATCGGTATCTTAACGCCCAATCTCACCATCACCCATCACAACTAAATTCCGTGGTTCGAACATTAGTAACACGATCCCTTAGACTAACGGACAACAACAACAAACAGACAGAATTAAACTTTTTAAGACAGACATTGCTAGAAAACGGATACGACAACAATCACATACTACGAAACATTAGAAACGCACAACAACAAACCACTACACCACAACAAGAACAAACAGCGTCCACACAACAACACACAGCGTTTTTACCATACATTAAAGGTGTCACCGACAAAATCAGCCGAATTTTCAGAACCCATAATATCAAAACCGTATTCACAACAGACCAAAAACTATCAAATCTTATAAAAACTCCCAAGGATACGATTCCAAACGAATCCCATGGAGTTTACGAAATTCCTTGTTCCGACTGTTCCCGAACTTACGTAGGACAAACAAACAGACGCATCCACAATAGAATATACGAACACACCCTCGCAGTTAGAAAATCCGACCCCTCATCGGCGCTGGCCATGCATCATATTCATACAGGGCACAAAATAGACTTCGATAATGCCAAAACAATAGCACCGGTTTACAATTTCAAAACGAGAATTATCCGCGAAGTAATCGAGATTGAAAAACGTCCCGATTGTTTAAATAAGAGAGATGATGGTCTTCGCCTTCCGACTACTTGGAAACCTATTATATCTTCTTTGCAAACACACAAAAGGGAAATGAATTCTACAGACAATTTTGTTGCATCATTATCCCCCCACTTAATTGACGGTGACCCCACTACTTTCACTGATGACGCAACAGGTAGACGAAACGACCTATATAAGACAAGACTTGCAACGAACTGCCAGATCTCTCTGAGGCCTAGGGTTGAACACACTGAGACCTCACAGACGATCTCCAGCGAGATTTGGGGAGTAGGCAGATTGAGGCCCCGTAATCGAGCTACAACAACCCAACCTACCTTTATCCACCACTCTAAGGAGTAGGCAGATTGAGGCCTTAGAGTGTCCTTACATATTTCCTCTACCTACCTTTGTCCACCACTCTAAGGACTAGGCAGATTGAGGCCTTAGAGTGTCCTTACATATTTCCTTTACCCACCTTTGTCCATCACTCTAAGGAGTAGGCAGATTGAGGCCTTAGAGTGTCCTTACATATTTCCTTTACCCACATTTGTCCACCACTCTAAGGAGTAGGCAAATTGAGGCCTTAGAGTGTCCTTACATATTTCCTTTACCCACCTTTGTCCATCACTCTAAGGAGTAGGCAGATTGAGGCCTTAGAGTGTCCTTACATATTTCCTTTACCTCTTGAAAATGGCTCCAAAACAGGAGCCGAAACGTCGAGTTTCAATAAATTCTGGACGCGGTTTAACCCGAGAACCAAGCATGTCTCATATATATATATATATATATATATATATATATATATATATATATATATATATATATATATATATATATATATATATATATATATATATATATATATATATATATATATATTTATAAACATATAAAAATTCAAACTGACCCCGGATATGGGTTCTAGGGGTCCTAATTCGCGCTCATTTGAAAAATTTTTTGCAAAGTCTCACCATCGATACCTCTCTATTAGTGAATTTTTTAAATAAAAATTCACTAAAAATAGAAAAAATAAAAAGTTTGGGGCGCAGCAAGTGCGTTTTGGTAGTGAATTTGAATAACTCAATTTTCTATAAATATAGACGGTATGTAGTAATGTCTTTCTCACGGAAACATATCCACCAAATTTCATTAAAACAGCTTTGTAATTTTCGGAGAAAAAAATTTTGTTTCGAAATAAAACCCAAAATTTTCCCGGAAAACCTTGTCCGATTTTCCTGGATAACGAATTCATCCATGCCATTAATAAAAGAAAGGTACTCGCCGAGTCTCATCCAAATCAGTTAATTATTTTTTGAGTTATCCGTTGGATATATATATATATATATATATATATATATATATATATATATATATATATATATATATATATATATATATATATATATATATATATATATATATATTCAGAAAGATTTCCGCTGTCTTTAATATGAGACATACTTGGTTCTCGGGTTGAACCGCGTCCAGAATTTATGAAAACTCGACGTTTCGCCTCCGGTTTTGGAGCAATTTTCAAGAGGTAAAGGAAATGTGTAAGGATACTTTAAGGCCTCAAGCTGCCTACTCCTTAAAGCGGTGGACAAAGGTGGGTTGGGTTGTTGTAGCTCGATTACGGGGCCTCAACCTGATTACGGGGCCTCAACCTGATTACGGGGCCTCATCTGATAAAAACTCCCAAGGATACGATTCCAAACGAATCCCATGGAGTTTACGAAATTCCTTCTTCAGACTGTTCCCGAACTTATATAGGACAAACAAATACAGGCATCCACAATAGAATATATGAACACACCCTGGCAGTTAGAAAATCCCCTCCCTCATCGGCGCTGGCCATGCATCATATTCATGAAGGACACAAAATAGACTTCGATAATGCCAAAACAATAGCACAGGTTTACAACTTCAATACGAGAATTATCCGCGAAGCATTTGAGATTGAAAAAGGTCCCGATTGTTTAAAGAAAGTCTGGACGCAGCAAGTGCGTATAGGTAGTGGTTTTCCATAAAAATGTTTTTAGTAGCAAATATGCGTTTTTTTTTTTCAGAAAGCAGGCATCAAATTTGGTTACCAGTATAACCTATATAGAAAAACAATGTGCCATGTTTCATCAAAATAACATTATTGTTTGAAAACGTACAAAAATTTACAAAAGTAAACTTAAAGTGTTCCCGAAAAAAACCGTTTCTTGGTCAACCTTATAGGTTAATAGCAAATTGAGTTATTCAAATATGAAGCACTTAATCAAAATTTGTTACCATAACGCACTTGCTGCATCCAGAATTTCTTTTCTTATAAACATGCATTATATTTCGTTGGAAAATGCAAAAATGTAATAAAA
Organism: Tillus elongatus; assembly: GCA_964006375.1. Classification (NCBI taxonomy): domain Eukaryota; kingdom Metazoa; phylum Arthropoda; class Insecta; order Coleoptera; family Cleridae; genus Tillus; species Tillus elongatus. Next base: position 128,802,389 of record OZ023267.1, read on the forward strand.
TAAGGCGTGTTCGACTAAAAAAAAAAAAAAAAATTTTTATCACCAACGACTTTTGGGCCACGCTGTGATTGTAGAAATATTTTTTTAAGATGTAGCTCAAGACACCCTATAATGTATACAACCTTTTTCATATCTTGTATGATAACGGATATATTGAGCTTTATTGATTTTTTACCAAAATTCGACAAAAATTATATACCATTAATTGATAAACTCTATAGCTAAAACACGGCCAAGCGTCAGAGAAAGGGTCTATGAAGGACAATGACGGGTGAAACTAAGACTTCAGGGTTTGTAAAACATTCCTCTTGAGAGATTTTCTTTCCATAGCCTGTATTATATTCCAGTTATTTGCCTAAATGTTGCCAATTGTCTTTTGACCCACAGAGCTAAATTTTGGTAGGTAATTTACCTATAGCAATATGAATATATATATATATATATATATATATATATATATATATATATATATATATATATATATATATATATATAATATATATATATATATATATATATATATATATATATATATATATATATATATATATATATATATATATATATATATATATATATATATATATATATATATATGGTGGCGCATTGAAAACGAAACAGACCGATTTGCGTCGAGAGAATTTTTTTTGTAAGAAACGCTGAAACACGTCAATTTTAATATTGAGGGAGACATGTTTTGGCATAAAACTCAACTTTATCACATCAACCCCTTAAGGGTGATGATAACAACCCTTATATTTTAAATAGAGAACATGGTTCAAGTGTTACATCATTTGAAAGCTCTTTATTTCTGAATTGAGCACACTAATTTTTTTGGAAGTTTTATCAACTCGTTAAAAATTATTCACAGTTGAAGATGCAAAAACGCATTTCATTCATTCCGATAAGAAATGTGCTGATAGTCAATGTTTTGTTGGTTTGTAAACAAAAAATTGACTACCAGAACATTTATTATCGGAATGAGAGAAATGCGGTTGATTATTTCACTTTATCGGTCGGTTTGATACTTGATAGTACTACCGAAAATTAATTTCACAATGGTGTATTCTGCAGAAGAAAGAGTTCAAACAATTACTCTTTTTTTTTTCAAACACGATGACTGTGCCAACCGTACCGCAAATTTGTTTAATGAACGACATCCGAACAAACATGTTAAGAGAAAATACATTTTGGAGTTAGTTGAAAGTTTCGACAAAGAGGTTCAGTAGTCAACAAAAAACGGGATCCTGAACGTGAATTTCCGGTTAGAAATGTACTGAGATTGAAGCTTTATGACAAATCTCTGCAGACCCAGCTTTCAGCACGACCAAAATTGGCCACTGTTTCAAACATCAAAAGAAGAACTATTCAGCGAATATTGAAGCATCATAAATTTCACCCGTATAAAATTCATCTCGTACAACAACTGAATGAAGATGATTTTGATCGGCGGCTGGAGTTTTGTGAAGTTATGACTGCATGAATAACTGATAACGGGAACTTTCTGTTCAATATCTGTTTTTCAGACACGTTTTTATTAAACTTTACAGTCAATCGTCATAATTGTCGTTGTTGGGCAGTTAATAATCCAAGAAATTTTCACGAAGTCCACACTCAAACTCCACAGAAATTGAATGTCTGGACTGACATTTTTGAAGACCGTTTAATCGGACCAATTTTTTTCGATAACAATTTGAGTGGCGAAACGTATTTGGAGTTACTATAAGATATCGTTTATCCTCTACTAATTGACATTGTTGAAAATGATGATCGCTATCAAGAAAATCAATTAGTGTTTCAACACGATGGAACTCCTCCGCATTTTTCACAACGTGTTAGTGAGTTTTTGAACAGAGAGTTTCCAGGACAATGGACTGGGCGTAGAGGTGCTATTGAGTGGCCCCCTAGATCACCGGATTTAACTCCTTTAGACTTCTTTCTATGGGGCCATTTAAAGAGTAGAAGTTACGCAACAGAACCGGAGACTCTAAAAGAATTACAAGGGCGTATTGTTAAAGAATGCCGTCTAATAACTCCACAAATGCTCCAGAATGTCAGACCTCAGTTTGAACAAAATTTGTACTTTTGTATGGAAGCTGGTGGTCAACAATTTGAAGACTTACTTAACTGAATAAACATTTTTTAACGTTTGCTTTTGTTTTTTAGTTTTTTTTTTTTTAACGAAAATTGACTAATTGGTGCATTTCTTATCACAATGAATGAAATACGTTCTTGCAACTCCAACTGTAAATAATTTTTAAACGAGTTGATAAAAGTTCTAAAAAAAATTAGTGTGCTGAATTCAGAAAAGAAAGAACTTTCAAGTGATGTAACACTCGACCCATATTCCCTAATTAAAATATATGGGTTGTTATCACCACCCTTAAGGGGTTGATGTGAAAAAGTTAAGTTGTATGTCAAAACATGTCCCCCTCAATATTAAAATTGACGTGTTTCAGCGTTTCTTAAAAAAATATTCTTTGGACGCAAATCTGTATGTTTCGTTTTCAAGGCGCCACCCTGTATATATATATATATATATATATATATATATATATATATATATATATATATATATATATATATATATATATTAATTTTGACTTTTGGACTGAGGTACTGCTGCTCTGTGTACCATTACTTTCGGATCACCCTGTAATATGAGTGAAACCAACACAACCTATTTAAAGATTTGTACGTTGCAAAATTCTGAACAAAATATAACATAATTGTACATGTGCTAACTATTTGACCATACAAATTGCACCTCATTTGTGTATAATTATGTATGTATGAATAGATTTTGGACAATAAAGTGAACAATGTATGCAAAATGAACATGTAATATGCTCTCATTTTAATCCGAATTACCATAAACATATAACCAATGAAGGTCACCATCATTAGAAATCATCGGAAGTAGGTAATAGCAGATGTGTTGTGTCAAACAGTGACAATTTCGTTGTAATGAAATAGCAAAAATTATGCGTTTAATTTAATTACGGCTTACAACTTTACTCTTGAACCAAAATACCAAAATTTTAAATTTATATTTTTTAGAAGTGTGCTATTGAGGACAGTAATAATAATAATAAGTATAATAATAATAAGTATAATAATAATAATAATATTTATTGGTGCTAATTCATGTAAAAACTTTACACAAGTAAACATAATAAATAAAAGCTGTCTTAATATCAAGCATAATAAAATTTAATGAAAAGAAACTAACAGCAACAACAAAAATTTTGGGACGCAGCAAGTGCGTTATAGTAGTGAATTAATTACGGCTTAAAACTTAACTCTTGAACCAAAATACTAAAATTTTAAATTCATATTTTTTAGGAGTGTGCTATTAAGGACAGCAATAATAATAAAAAGTATGATAATAATAATAATAACAACAATAATAATATTTATTGGTGCTAATTCATATAAAACGTTTACTCGAATCAGCATAATAAATAAAAGTCTGGACGCAGCAAGTGCGTTATGGTAGTGAATTTTCATAGAAATGTTTTCAATAGCAAATATGTGTTTTTTTTTAAGAAAGCAGGTTTCAATTTTGGTTACCAGTATAGTAAGAACAATGTGCCATGTTTCATCAAAATAACTTTATTGTTTGAAAATGTACAAAAATTTCCGACAGTAAACTTAAAGTGTTCCCGAAAAAACTGGTTGCTTGGTCAACCTTATAGGTTAATAGCAAATTGAGCCATTCAAATATGAAGATTTGACCAAAATTCGCTACCATAACGCACTTGCTGCGTCCATCATTTCTTTTTTATAAACATGCATTATATTTCGATGTAAAATGCAAAAATTCAATAACATAAGGCGTGTTCGACTTGAAAAAAAAGAAAATTTGTATCACCAACGACTTATGGGCCACCCTGTGATTGTAGAAATATTTTTTTTAATGTAGCTTAAGACACCCTACAATTACTGTATACATTTTTTTTCATATCTTGTATAATAACGGATATATTAACCGTTATTGATTTTTTATGAAAATTCGACAAAAATTATATACAATTAAACGATAAACTCTATAGCTAAGGTTACTGCCAAGCATCAGAGAAAAAACCTATTTGAAATATTTTAGTAAAATGAAGGACAATGACGGTTGAAACTAAGACTTCAGGGTTGGTAAAACATTCCTCTTGAGACATTTTCTTTCCATGGCCCGTATTAGATTCAAGTTCTTTGCCTAAATGTTGCCAATTTTGACGTTTTAAATCGCGACTTGTTGCCCTTACTTTGTTATTTCCGGAGTTATAATTTTTTTCGAAAGAAAACACAAAGTTTTTCGGTAAAACCCAACGAACTTATCCAAGCCATTTTCAAAAGGAAGGTATTCACTAAATTTAATCGAAATCGGCTCATTATTTTTTGAGTTATCGGAGTGATATATATATATATATATATATATATATATATATATATATATATATATATATATATATATATATATATATATATATATAGACATAGACATAGACAGAATTTTTTCAAAATTCAAAGTCGGGATCTCCTCATTAGTGAATTTGTTTTAAGAATATTCACTAAAAAGCTGTCGTATATATCAAACATCATAAAATTAAATGAAAAGAAACTAACAGCAACAACAAAAATTTTGGGAGGCAGCAAATGCGTTATAGTAGTGAATTAATTACGGCTTACAACTCTACTCTTGAAACAAAATACCAAAATTTTAATTTCATATTTTTCAGGAGCGTGCTATTGAGGACAGTAATAATAATAATAATAATAATAATAATAATAATAATAATAATAATAATAATAATAATAATAATAATAATAATAATAATAATAATAATAATAATAATTATTATTATTATTATTATTATTATTATTATTATTATTATTATTATTATTATTATTATTATTATTATTATTATTATATTTATTATGATTATAAATTGGCAACATTTAGACAAAGAACCTGAAACAAATACGGATTATGTAAAGAAAATGTCGCTAGAAGAGTGTTCTGCAAACACTTATGTTTCGGCCTCAACCGTCATTGTCCTTCATTTTACTAAAATGCTTCCAGAATTTCATTTCAAATAAACCCTTCTACTGACAACTGCTTTGGCATTAGTTTTCGTCACACGTTTGTGGTTTAGCGGTCTATAATTTTTAGCTATTTTTCGTAAAAAAATCGTTAAAGAGGAGACCGCGACTCTTGAATTTTAAACAGGTTTCTTCAGATGAGCGCAAACTAGTCCACTTATAATCCATATCCGGGTTTAGTTTTAGTTTTTATCTGTTTAGATTTATACAGGGTGGCGCTACGGTAAAGATAAATATAATTGTTATTATGCGGAGAAAAAGGTGTATACGTTAATTATAGGGTGTCTTGAGCTGCATCTTAAAATTATTTTGGCAATCACAGGTGGCCAATAAGTCGTTGATGATACCTAAAATGTTTTTTTCGAACACCCTTATATTATTGCATTTTTGCATTTTTTAACGAAATAGGATGCGTTTGTAAGAAAAAAATCGAGACGCAGTAAGTGCGTTTTGGTAGCGAATTTTCAATAAATGCTTCAAATTTCAATAACTAAATTTGCTATTAACCTAAGGTTTGTTGGCTAGGAACCCAGTTTTCTCAGTTATTTTAATAAAATATGGTAGATTGTTTCTACTATATAGGTTATACCCGTAACTAAATTGATGCCTGCTTGCATTAGAGAGACATATTTGCTATTAAATCCATTTTTATGAAAATTCACTTCCATAACGCACTTGCTATGTCCAGATTTTTTACTTTGACTTTTAGTCGGGGGTATATTTGGATAAATCATAATATTTTGAAAAGAACTATTAGAACCACATGTATTATGGACCCTGTATTGATATAAAATAGTTTTCCTCTTTACTCTATGTATGTGAACGACCTTGATAGCCGAGATACATTTTTTTCTATATATATATATATATATATATATATATATATATATATATATATATATATATATATATATATATATATATATATCGATGTCAAGGATATACTGCCGCACTATCTGCCATTACCTTTGGAGCATCTGTATAATACAATTCAACGAAATATATTTTTTTTCTTAGTGATAGAAGTATATTTATATTTTCGCTAGTAAAGGTACTTGAACATTATATAGAATGTAACAACAGTTTATTGATCGAAATGAAGTATTTTGGGAATTTCTCTGACCCAGTTCTGACCTTTTCCCTTTACAGAATATTGAAATTAACTACTGCATTAAATTAGGCTTCCGCAATGCACATTACACACCGCCACAAACCACTTGATCTATATCTAAATGAATTGCTTATTAATTATTAGTTTACAGCGATGAACAGAAATTTTGTTGCAATTTCTGTCTGGTCGATAAAATTTTATAATTTTGTTTATGATATAAAACAGTATAATGCCTTTGTTCTGTAAATAGACCGAATGATTTTATTGGCGAGCCCCATCAAACTAGTTTTTCAAAGAAAAAAGATTTCTATTTAAAAGCCATTATATTTTCATAAAGGGAAAAGTTACTATAACCGCAATTTTGCACACAGGTTGTCTTTATAAAACCACAGTATAAGTACAATTTAAAGAACCCAGTTCATCACAATACAGTTTTTTAGACCTGACGATCGTTTCGCTAACAAAGTTGGCGTCATCAGAGAAATTAATAAAGTAAGCGAATAAAAACAACAACCACCATTTATATGTTAGTTGCCAAGCAGTTACGAACAGCGTCCTCTACAAAAGTATATAGACAAACCCCCACTATCGAGTCTTAAATCCCTGTGATTAAAATTGAATTACCTGCTTTCTTTTGTTGAACTTTGTGTCGTTATAAAATATTCCTTACAAGAAGGACACACTAATTATTCCGATAGCAGTTCGAACAATGGACTACATATAAGAGAACCTGCTCTATTCATCGAAACATTTTTTATCAAATTTCTAACGATATATATATATATATATATATATATATATATATATATATATATATATATATATATATATATATTGCTATAGATAGCAAATGATAGGAAAGATTACGAAATTTTAATGGGAAAACGGGAAATTTATGCATCCTAGTACATATAAAATAAATGTATACACACTAATGTAGCAATGAAAGAGTTTTGGCAGGAGATGTCAACGCCCGACATGAATGTCAGTGACCCATGTAGCAACCCTCGATGTTAAGTTACATTCGAGTAATAAAAAATATTATATTCTAGAAATATCCATAAAGAAACCAAGAACAATGCTTCAGTTTTGTAGGGAGAATGAGATTGTAGATAATAAATGCAGTTCTGTTGATTTTATTGTATGTAAAAAATAGATATGACCAAGCTAGCTAAAGACTCAATGTAGTAAAAGAGCGGAGGTCATTTGTAAAAAACAAAAGTTTGTGGAGTATTAAGGTAATGTGCGCGTAAGAAAAAAACGTAAAAAGACACTAAAGATTTGACGGAAAACTCAAACACAGGTGGTGTGACGAACAATAGCGTTTTTTCACCTGTAAGAGAGTTAATAAAAGCAACGGTCCGAGAGGGTCCGGCGTCTTTTCCATCCAGTGAATTCATCAGCATGACTTCACTAGACCAGGTGATCATCGTCATAATTATGTAAGTTGACATAAGAGATTCCAGAGTGCATCGAAGGGAGAGTATAAAACACCTCCAGAGTGCTACGACTATGGAATAAATATATCAATGTGTTAACGAAGTAAATCCGTTAATAATCAATAAATGGACAGTAAATTATGGCATGGACAAATTAGAAAGATAATAATAATAAATCAAGGGCCGCATTAATGGAAGAACAATATATAATCCAATGGAAAATGTTTCAGTAAGTGTTACCTTTTCCTAAATTGACCAGTGCGGGTTGAATTTCACCATTTTAACAGCACCAATCAAATATTTTTGTGCTAATAAATTTCAAAAACAAAAATTTTGTTTGAAATAAACGGAAAGAGACCGTGATCTCTGTAGAATTGTCGATGTATATTGATTATGTTGTATCCATGTTTAACCGGTAATTGTGTAATTATTTATAATGTTACCAGAATGTTTTAATAGGATTTTTCTATTTATATTTATGTAAAGAATGTTTTAAAATATCTATTTGTATTTAACGAGTGTCATATCGACACAGTTAAATGCTTTAATAGGATTTTTCAATTTATGTTTATGTAATGAATGCTTTAAATGTTTCTGTTTGTATTTAATGTGTGTCAAATAGACACCGTAAAATTTGTGTAATGAATTTAATGGAATGTATAACAGATTGTAATTAACGGAAGTATTGTTCTTAGTTGATAATTAATCAACCAAATTGTGGTATAGCCATCTGTGCAGAGCGAAATTAATTTTTGATCAAGTAAAAATCAATAAATGAATTTAAATAGCACATATTAGGGAATTTTAATTAGTAGAAGCTAGCTGTAATTATAATGAACCCAACCTGATGATTAAGACATATGTTCTCAGCTCTAAAATAAATATTTGCAGGTATATACTACCCATAAAGTAGAATACCATAGCAATATATATATATATATATATATATATATATATATATATATATATATATATATATATATATATATATATATATATATACCTTCGTAAGCATCTAACTGTCGCGGCTGCCTAACATTCTTTAGTAACTTGAGATTTTATTTACTTACATGATGATTATTATCCCAAATATGCTGAGCAATGCATGATTTATCAATAGTGCCATATCTCAGTTGCGCTAAATGTTCTTTATATCTAGCTTCAATCATTTTTCAGTTTGCCCAACATATTTAAGTTTACAATCCTTACAAATGACAGCTTTTTGTCGGTAGTTTTTAAATAAATATGATAATGCAAAAAACCTATTAGTTAATATTTTTCTGATTGATAAGAGCAAGCTTACCAATTGTGGGATGATTAATCGAACAAAATTGTTTATCATGCATTTGAAAAACTAAATATTATAAGCGAAAGGCAAATTCAACATAGTTTTTCCATCAATATGTGGTGTGGTATAATTTGGGATACACTTGTGGGTCGGTTTTCTTTTATTAAATAGAAAAAAACTATTTAAGGTTTTACAAGAAAACTGTGAGAATATTTACAAATTATGTATTATGTACAAATTAAATGCTTCGAACATGATGGAGCTCCTCCCCATAACCATCGCTTGGTTTAAAATTTCAGAACAAATATTCCCACAATTATATATGCAACCGTATTCTAACAGATTTTTACGTAATGGAGAAATAAATTGTTACCAAACAATTGTGGCACTGCTTGGCCACCCCGGACTCCTCACCTTAACCTATTGGATGTTTCTGTGCGGATACGTTAGGAAATTGTTTATAGTCGCACCTATAATAATATTCCAGATTTATATATTACTATCCCAAGAGTAACTCAAGGTTTAACTCCGGTTCTTTTAGATAGAGGACTGCAGCGTCAAAATGTCTTGCATAGTGAAAGCATTATTTTATTAATTATTAGAAATTTAATTGGCAAGGGTTTTACAGATAGAAAAGACTAGCCTGCAATGAGTGTAAGAAAACCATGATAAAAAGGATAACTGCTTTGAGGACGCGCAAGCTACAAAATTGTAGACGACAGTTTATACTTTGGAATTATTGTTTTTTAAATTGTGTCTTACATTCACAAGCTAAGTTTCTTTGCAAGATACATTGTATAATTAAATGGCACACACACGCACGCACGCACAGACGCACAGACGCACACACGCACGCACTACGCACACACACGCATTCACAGAGAGGCGATGAGAGAGAGAGAGAGAGAGAGAGAGAGAAAGAATTTAAAAAAGTGTTAATATTGTTAAGAGAGTATCTTGAGAAAAATGGTGGTCATCTTCAGTAGTCATAGGATTTATATTTGTTGTCTATTAGTTTATTTTCTTTAAAAAATTCAGTAATGAGGAGAGCCCGACTTTTGAATTTTGAAAATTTTTCTTGAAATCAGCGCAAACTAGGCTCAGTAGAACCCATATCCAGGGTCAGTTTGATTTTCTAATGTTTATATATATATATATATATATATATATATATATATATATATATATATATATATATATATATATATATATATATATGTTTATGTATCACACCGATAACTTAAAAAAATCATAAGCCGATGATGCTCAAATTTGGTGAGTGCCTTCCTTATGCAAGTGGCTTAGGCGAGTTCGTTAGCCAGGAAAATGTGACTAGTTTTTCGCAGAAAATTTTGCCTTTTTTTCGAAAAATTTTGCCCTTCCTTTCGAAAATATTTTATATCTCCGGAAATAACAAAGTTTGGTAACGCGCAGGTACATCATAAAAGTAAACTAGTGCCAAAATCTAGATTTGTAACTTAAAAGACAAAAAGCTATAGGCGTTTAAAATGAATAGGGGGTTTTCCTCAAAACGTCAAACTCGCGAATAGAATCGTCAAAATCGGCAAAATTTAGACAAAAAACCTGAAACTAATACGGATTATGTGAAGAAAATCTAGTAAGAAGAGTGTTCTAGAAGCACTTAAGTTTCAGCTTCAACCGTCATTGTTTTACTAAAATATTTCCAGAAAATTCATTTTAAATAGACCTCTGATGGTTTGGCTGTGGCTTTAGCCATAGAGTTTGATGGTATATAATTTTTAGGAATATTCGTAAAAAAAATGCTCAATATATTTCTTATTATACCGGTCACAAAGAAAGTTGTATACGTGAATTATATGGGTCTTGAGCTACATCTTAAAAAAATATTTCTACAATCACACGGTGGCCCATAAGTCATTGGTGATAAAAATGTTTTTTTAATCGAACATGCCTTATATTATTGAATTTTTGCATTTTCTATCTAATTATAATGCATTTTTGTACGAAAAGGACTGCGGAACGCAGCAAGGGCGTCAGGGTAGCGAATTTTTTTAAATGCTTCAAATTTGAATAGCTCAATTTGCTATTAACCGATGAGATTCGTCGGCCAGAAAACTAGTTTTTTCAGGAACATTTTATTTTAGAAAAATGTTTTGCACATTTTCAAACAATAAAATTATTCTGGTGAAATATTGTACAATGTTTCTACTATATAGGTTGTACGGGTAACCAAATTTGATGACTGCTTTCTTTAAAAAAACACATACTTCCTATTTAAAATATTTTTATGAAAATTCACTACCATAACACACTTTCTGCGTCCAGTCTTTTGTTTTACCATTAGTTATTACTTTAAAATTAGTTATCATTATTTAACAATCTATATATTAATGCGTGAAGAAAAAACTTTTACCCGTTTTTAAGTACATTGTGCGCACGGCGGAGTGTGAGATTTGGCATAGTTAGAGTTCATATGGAAAAGGAGTGGAGAAAGATAAACGGTTTGTATAATATTTCTTACAGATAGATTAATTGATGCTTTGTTTTAATTAGACGGATGCAGTCCGTGTCAGTTCTAAACTGACCATTAATGTTATTATCTATATATTAATACGTGAATTATCAAAAACATTAAAGTCTGTGGGCAAACAGTCGCACTGAGATCATAGAGGCATACTCTATGACAAAAGAACATTAATAGCACTCAAACTTACAAATTTAATTAATTACGGTCGAATTTTAACCACTGCACAGGTGCATAGGCTTCGAAAAAGTGCAATCTCGCCACCACAGCGCACTTGCACTCTGGTTCACAGACTAAAAGCATTAAACAAACAAACATAAATTAGTCTATATCTCGTTGCAGACCTGCTTCCCCTTTATTTATTTGAAAACCCATTATAAACTTAGGAATTGTTCTAACTAGAAACTTGGAGACAGCATTGTTTGCCCTGTGTAGAATAAATATTTGCCAACTCGATCCTGGAAGGTAAGAGACAGTTGTGAGTTTGAAAACACGCTTTTATTAAAGTACACTTTGTATTTTATGTACAAGATATGAGTTAACCGAGTCTATTTATAGAACTCTCCATTGTTATAGTGGCTTAATTAAGTGTAAAACCATGAAAAATTAATATTGATTACGGTGTCCCTAAAGTAATTATTATTAATGTATTTTGTGATGTTGCTTTAGATAATATTGATTTGTGTGTTCAACAAAATCGTCAAGTGTTATATCAAGCAAAAACGCGTACTTATAAAACCTACCAACTAACAATACAAATTCTGAACGCAGCAAGTGCGTTACGGTAGCTAAGTTTCATAAGAATCTGTCAGATAACGAAAAATTCTAAGAAATTGTATCTCCTAGTAAATAAAGTCGTTTGAAGAAACATGATGCAAATGTTCCCCTTATTAATATTTTGTTACATATGAAATTTAAATTTTCCAAATTGAGAGGAAATTAAGTTATTAAAATTTGAAAAAAATGTAAATAAAAATGGAAATGAAAATGTTCTACTATAACCCACTTGTTGCATTCGAACATTTAGGTACTGTCCGTTTATGAACATATTGACTGACTACGGCGTTTTCCAAATTTAGTTTCTTAAATAAACAAGACTGGACACAGCAAGTGCTGTATGGTAGTGAATTTTCATAGAAATTATCTGGCACCAAATTATTTTTTCATAACTTTTTTTACCTTTAACATACAAATGTAAATTTCGGCATATAGTTTTCTTTTAATGTCGTAAACTTGTGTAGCAAATTTCATTACCATAGCTTTCTTATTTCTGGAGGTATAATTTTTTTCCGAAAGAAAATGCAAAATTTTCCGAGAAACCCTGGGCCGATTTTCCTGGCTAACGAACTTGTCCAAGCCACTTGCGAAAGGAAGGTATTCACAAAATTGTGCCGTTTATCAAGCAACAAATATAGTGTATTTTAAAAATAACAATTAGGTAATTTTAAATTTAATGTCGTCTGTCATTTTCGATGTTTGGGGCCGAGATTTTACGATTGTTGGTTCGGGTAGTATGTTTTATTCCTGTTATTTATTTTTTTCGTTACCGTTAATGTATGGTTTATATCTATTGTACGAATCAATCTACGCATGACAGTTAACTACTCTGTCTCTCAGGCATTGGACTTTAACAACCAAGTTTAATTTGGGAAAAACTCTAAATATGGTAAAACAAGTTACTTCAAATTAACAACATAGGTTTATTTACACCATTTCTAACCACATGTAAAGTCTCATTCCAGTTGCTCTAACACTTACAAAAATATAGCGTTTTCAAAAATATTTTTCTATATTTTTGAGGGGAAAGTGTCCGAACTCTTTTGCGTTCCTAATACACCGAAGATATGTGCAAGTTTCGTTCAAATCAGTTGAATATCTTTTCAGTTATCGGTCGGATATATATATATATATATATATATATATATATATATATATATATATATATATATATATACATATATATATATATATATATATATATATATTTAGGCCTTGAATTTGAGTTCTAAGGGACCTAACTCCCGCTTATTTGAAAAAAATTACGAAAGTCTTACCATCATTACCTCTCTATTAGTGAATTTCCTTAATGAAAATTTACTAATAGTGCTGCAAATTGAATCATAACTACCACATAGCCGTGATAATATACTTTTCTCAGAAAGACATTCTCATGTAATTAATTTAGGGTTCATGGCTTCACCACAAAGAAAATATTCGTTATACTGTACTCATACTCATAAATTTCTGAAACGTTAAAGTACTTGAGTTTTTACGAAAAAATGTCAATTTTCACGAAATCATCTCATTTATCCCCTACCCCCTGGAGCGATTTTACCCTAAACGAATCCGAGACCTTCGTTTGTCGGGTGTTAACTGTATACCAAATTTGAAAGCGATATCTCAATTCGTCCAAAACTTATCTTGACTACAAAAATTTCTTTCCCAAATCATTTTTTCTATATGTTTTGACGCTTTTTAGACGTTTAAGCGAAATAAATTTGTGGAATTTTTGTCCCCGATGCAATACTTCCATGCATATTGACGATGTGGCAGTAATACAACGGATGCAAGTGAAAACGTATAACGAATTAAGTGTTTTCGTGTATATCTGCAATTACGTCAACGCCCCTTCGGCTCGTATAGCTGACGCTCGATTATTCCATAGTGGCCTGATTTACCAGACTTTTAGTAAATTTTCTTTAAAAAAATCACTAATGAGGAGATTTGAATTTTGAAAAAATTCCTTCAAATGAGCGCGCACCCCCTAGAACCCATATCCAGGGTCAGTGACAATTTTTATATGTTATATATATATATATATATATATATATATATATATATATATATATATATATATATACATATATATATATATATATATATATATATATATATATATATATATATATATATATATATATATATATATATATATATATATATATATATATATATGTTTGTATGTATGTATGTATCACATCGATAACTCAAAAAATAATTAGCCGATGTCGATCAAATTTGGTACACACCTTCCTTTTGCAAGTTCGTTAGCCAGGAAAATGGGCCCCCGAAAATTTGTGTTTTCTTTCTAAAAAAAATGTATATATCTGGAAATAACAAAGTAAGGGCAACGAAATTTGGTACGCTGGTTTCTGTCGTAAAGAGTATCTTAAGTACAAACATTCAGACCTCTACCTTAAAAGAGACAAAGTTAGAGGTTAATAATTTTTTAATTAATTAAATCTGATTAAAGAAATTTAAAACGTCAAAATTGATAATTATGGTAGGAGTACGAATGTTAGTGAAAAATACGACACGAAATGACTAACAAGCTCCTAGATATGTGTCTAAGTCGCTACTTTCCTTCATTTCGTTAAAATATGAGCAAAAAATCCATTGTAAATAAACATTGTTTCGTGTAAATAGTAAAGATGTTAGACGATTAACATATTACCGGATATACCTGCTAGTAAATACATCTCGTCATGTCGACCGTGGGCGAGTAGGTTAAGCCATGTACATCAGATAGTCGAGTGCTATATGACGAGTTCTAATCCTACTTAGTGACTTCACTTTTTATCAATTTTTTTTAAGTCTAATTTTACTTTACCGTTATCTGATCAGGTTGTAGTTATTCCGATGAATTTTTCAGCGACTTTTTGTATAAGAAATAATTTAATAAAGAGGAGATGAAAACTTAAGACTTAATTCAATTTGAATAGCATATCTGGTTGCTTGTTCTTGCCCTAATTTATTGAAACAGTTCCATATTTAATGCAGTCGTAGGCTTATCCTGTGGCTTCACAAGTGCGTGTTTTAGTGAATTTTCCTTAAAAAAATTCTTCAAATGAGCGCGAAGTAGGCCCCCTAGAACACATATCCAGGGTCAGTTTCAATTTATATATGCACACACATACAAACATATATATATATATATATATATATATATATATATATATATATATATATATATATATATATATATATATATATATATATATATATATATATATATATATATATATATATATATATATATATATATATATATATATATATATATATATATATATATATATATATATATATATATATGTGTATGTATGTATGTATATATCACACCGATAACTCAAAAAATAGTAGGCCCGTATTGATCATAATTGCTGAGTACCTTCCTTTTGTAAGTGGCTTGGATACATTCGTTAGCCAGGAATATTGGCCCTGGTTTTCCCGGAAAATTTTGTACTTTCTTTTGGGGAAAATTTATATCCCCGGAAATAACAAAGTCGGTGCAACCGGATTCGGGACGCGTGTTTGTATTTTTGCATTATAAATGGTGAACCACTGGCCAAAATGTAGGTCTGTGAGTTTAAAGACAAACAAGTTATAGGCATTTAAAGAAAAAGGAATTTGCCTCAAAACGTCGCAATTTCAAACATCAAAAATGGCAACTTTTCGGCAAAGAACCTGAAAGAAAAACGGATTAACTAAAACGAGTGTTCTGCAAAGCCTTAAGTTTCAGCTTCAATCACCATTGTCCCTCATTTTACTAAACTATTTCCAGACAATTCATTTTAAATATACCATTTCTCTGATGCTTCGGCAGTAGTTTTAGTTAAGTTTATGGTTTAACAGTCTATAATTTTTACCTAGTTTTCGTAGAAAAAATTCGTTAATGAGGAGACCGCGACCTTTGAATTCTAAAAAGGTTTACTTTATGTTTACATATATACAGGATGACGCATTTCTATGGTAAAGCTCAATATAATTGTTATTATGCAAGATACGAGAAAAAATTGGATACGTTACTTGAGCTGCATCTTATAAAATTATTTTGACAATCAAAGAGGCTGGCCCATAAGTCGTCGGTAATACCTACATTTTTTTTAACATTCCTTATTGCATTTTTGCATTTTTCATCGAAATATGATGCATGTTTGTAAATAAAGATCGAGACGCAGTAAGTGCGTTTTGGTAGCGAATTTTCATTATTTCTTATTGTTTAATTATTAAGTTAAGTGGCTTTAGTGATCATGTGATTTTTCTTTGTTATGCATAGACCTGTTACAATTGCGATAAAGCTCGTTGCTAGTCAGTGGTTGTTATGCCTCGAGTTCACAACATATCTGCTGTTCAAAATAATTCTATTTTATAGTTTCAATATTAATAAAGTAATACTTTGTACTTTTTCCTAAAATAAAGTTGTTACTTTTTAGGAACTTAGGGTTTTACGTAATTATATATATATATATATATATATATATATATATATATATATATATATATATATATATATATATATATATATATATATATATATATATATATATATATATGTGTGTGTGTGTGTGTGTGTGTGTGTGTATATGTATATGTATAAAGATTGTAAAACTGGCCTCGGATATGGGTTCTAGGGGATCTAATTCGTGCTCTAGTAAAACAATTTTTGGAAAATTACCATCGTTACCTCTCTTAAAGGAACTTTTTTTATAAAAGAAAAGCTGAAAAAATTTACACATCTTCCAATAAGCACAAAATATTACATGAAATCTGTGAAATTTTATTTATAAATTTATCACCCACCAAGAGTAGTAAGAGAAAAAATTGGAGCGACCGAACTTATATTGGTGTATCTAAATTTTTTATATAGACAGCTTGTTAATGGCTAACTGCTATTGTACTAAATATATTTAAATAATCCTTCGTTTCCGTACCAGATATGTTGTATCGAAAAGTGTTTTTTATTTCCCGTTGATAAAATAAAATAATAAAAGAATATTTTTTTTAATATTCAGAGATGTAGATCTACCAGAAAAAGAGCTTTCTGCTTCTTTGAAAATTTGTTTAAAACAATAGGTGTATTTTAACAAAACAGGAAGAATTCACCGTTTTTACTTGTCATATTTACAGTTATCTTGTAACCGACACGAATAGAAGTAACCTCGCAAGCCTCTAACCCATTATTATCCCCTTATCATCCCCTTGTTTACCCTGACACTGTCATCATCGAGCAACAGTTGATCTAGACATGCTATTTACTACAACAGTGCGCAAGGACACTATTACAATCCCGCGGTACTCAAGACGGCGATTTACTTGCATACTAGGGCCACATCCTCAGCAACAACCCTACCACATCCATCCACTAGATGATAACAATTTGAAATCCCTGATATGTCATCCTTGTTTCGACTAGGTCAAGTTACTCACACGCACGCACACACGTACACAGAACAAACGGTAAACTATGATATGTTACTTGCACTGCCAGAAGATTAAGATATGCACATTTGATTTAGCAAACGACGAGTGCCTAATTGGTCACATAAAGAGGGATATTTTTGACGGCACCTGTTTCGGTTGGGTTTTGTATTGTATATATGATGAGGGAGAGGAGGGGGTATATCGCGCGAGTTATGTTATACGGAGATGATGTATACAATATTGTAGAATGTGAACTCGCGATGTCCTGGAACCAACTGTTGGACGGCCGGACAGGTTGAAGCTAGGCGCAAGGCGACGCCAGCGCGCCGCTTTGTGCACCTATGCCTCGGCTGTGCAGTGCCGGACTAGGTTGTGAGGATATGTAAAATTAGAAGACTATATACACGCTTGCATGAAAAGTGTTGATTGTGGCACTCTAAATGTTTTAATGAGTAATAAAAATAGCAACAAACAAATGAAAAAGTAATATCAGAAGCAGCAAGTGCATTATGGTAGCGAATCTTCATTACTGCTGGAAATTTTAATACATAACTGTTTGCCAAATCCTAAAAACTTCTATTTTGGTATATTATAGTCTCTGTTAGGGCAGAACGCGTGCTTCATTTCATAAAAATTATTTACGGAGATATAAAAACTCTTCTTCAAAGAATTTTTTGTTTAAACTAGTCCGATTAGACTGTATAATAAACCCATCCAAGCTATTAACAAAAGAAAGACATGTGCCAATTACATCAAAACTGGTTAATTAGTTTTATAAAATCTTCTTAATATATATTGAGCAAATTTGGTGAATACCTTTCTTTTACATGTGGCTTGGTCAAGTTCGTTACCCAGAAATGACGAGCCAGTTTTTCCCGGAAAATTTTGCATTTTCTTTCGCAAAATTTATCCTGAAAAAACAAAGCAAGGGCAACCAAATTTGGTAAGCGTGTTTGTATTATAAAGATTGTGCTATGTACCAAAATTTAGTTTTTCAAGTTTAAAGACAAAAAAGTGATGAGCATTTAAAGAAAAAAAATGGTTTTCCTCAAAACGTCGAAGTAGCGATTTGAAAGGTGAAACGTGCAATATTTAGGCAAAGAACCTGAAACTAATACGGGTTATATACAGAAAATGTCGCAAGAAAGATGTTTTACAAACCCTAAAGTCTCAGCTTTCACCGTCATTACCTTTCATTTTACTAAAATATTTCCAGAAAATTAATTTAAAATAGACCCCTTCTCTGTTGCTTTCACAGTAGTTTTAGCTATAGAGTTTATCGTTTAGTGGTATATAATATTTAACTAATTTTCGTAAAAAAATTAGTCAAGGGCGTCTTGAGCTTCATCTTAAAAAATATTTCTACAATCACAGGATGGCCCATAAACTATTAAAAGCATTACCAATCAAAGCCGCTTTTAGTTGTTTTTTAAATTTTCTGGTTAAATTGTGTCCCTCAAAGGAATATACAGCTGGTTGATAAAAAAACCTGCATAACATATATATATATATATATATATATATATATATATATATATATATATATATATATATATATATATATATATATATATATATATATATATATATATATATATATATATATATATATATATATATATATATATATATAATGCGCTGATTTTGAAGTTGTTAACCAGGGCTATTGCTTTGGCATTGTCGAAGTCTATTTTGTGTCATGTATGAATATGACGCATGGCGCCAATGAGGGGTAGGATTTTCTAACTGCGAGGGTGTGATCATATATTTTCGTAAAGTCCGTGGAATTCGTTTGGAATCGTATCCTTGCGAGTTTTTATCAGATTTGACAATTTTTGCTGTGTTGTGAATATGGTTTTGATATTATGGGTTCTAAAAATTCGGCCGATTATGTCTGTGACACCTTTAATGTATGGTAAAAACGCTGTGTACTCTTGTGTGGACTCTGGATGTTCTTGTTGTGGTGCAGTGGTTTGTTGTTGTGCGTTTCTAATGTTTTGTAGTATAAGACTGTTGTTGTACCCGTTTTCTAGCAATGTTTGTCTTAAGAAGTTTAATTCTGTCTGTTTATTGTTGTTGTCCGTTAGTCTAAGGGATCGTGTTACTAGTGTTAGTGAGTCCAAAGGAATCCCACGGAGTTTACGGAATTCCTTGTTCTGACTGTCCCCGAACTTATGTAGGACAAACAAATAGACGCATCCACAATAGAATATGTGAACACACCCTCGCAGTTAGGAAAATCGACCCCTCATCGGCGCTGGCCATGCATCATATTCATACAGGACACAAAATAGACTTCGTCAATGCCAAAAAAATAGCCCCGGTTAACAACTTTAAAACCAGAATTATCCGCGAAGCAATCAAGATCGAAAAACGCCCCTATTGTTCAAATGAGAGAGATGATGATCTTTGTCTTCCGATTACTTGGAAACCTATTATGTCTTCATTACAAACCCACAAAAAGACAATAAATTTAATGGAAAACCTTATTGTCCCACCATTTGTCTCAATAAATGCCTGTAATTCTCTTAAATATCTTACTTATCTTAATCCTTTAACTACCGTGACTAAAGCCCCTGACCGCGACCCGACTAGCAGGTAGACCAAACGACACATACAATAAAATACTTGCAACGAACTGCCAGATCTCTCTTAGGCCTAGGGTTAAACACACTGAGACCTTAGAGACGATCTCCGGCTAGCTTTGAGGAATAGGCAGATTAAGGCTCCGTAATGGAGCTACAACAACCCAATCCACCATTGTCCACCGCTCTACGTAGTAGGCAGATTGAGACCTTAGGGTTCATTCCCTTACATATTTCCTTTACCTCCTGAAAATGGCTCCAAAACAGGAGCCGAAACGTCGAGTTTTAATAAATTCTGGACGCGGTTCAACCCGGGAACCAAGTATATATCACATTAAAGACCGTAGAAATCTTTCTGAATATATATATATATATATATATATATATATATATATATATATATATATATATATATATATATATATATATATATATATATATATATATATATACAGGCTGTTTCAAAAAACATGCACCATCGCTCGTGGGGCAATTCCTTACTAAAAAATAAGAAAAAAAGGTCCTGTGCACATGGGCCCGGAAACGCATAGTTTCCAATATACAGGGAGTTGAATTTTAATTTTTTTTTAATTTTTTATAAATAATGTCAAAACCACTGGATTGATTTTAATGAAACATGGAACTTGAAAGTGTATTATGAAAGTGCATATTTTCAAGTGAAAAGCTGCTTACAACTGTGTCAGTGGCGTGCGTACGGGTTAACTGTAAAAATTCATTTGGGGAAAAAATATGTGCGCCACTGTCTTTTTCCAATTTTGATACATCAGTTATGAAGCTTATTACATAAGCCACAAAAGCTGCCCCTTGGTATTTTTTCGTTCAGGGTATCCCCTAGGAGATATGATTAATTTTATAAAAAGGGGCAAAATACCGATTCGTTGAAGTAATGAAAACAGTAATCGTAAAGTGCCATAAAACTATAATTTTTGACAGTTCTCTAAATTCTACAATTTTGAAGTGCTTTGTAGGCGTCAAAAGAGTTTTCGTGCTATTCTTTAAATTTTGATACGGTGCAGTATTTTCGTTTTTAGTTATTTGTTGATACTGAGCTGCTCATTAATATTATTTTCTCCTCTCAAGATGGTTTTCATTAAGTACACTTCAGCGGATTTGACTGATATGTTGTTAATTTATGGACAAACAAATCAAAATGCTAGACAAGCTGTGCGAGTTTATCAGGAAACTTATCCGCGAAGAAGAATTCCTGACAAAAATATTTTCCCACGTATTGTAAGACATTTGAGAGAAACTGGTTCTTTAAAACCTTTAAAAGCTGACTCTGGACGCAGTTGAAGAGGCAATATTAAATAGAGTTGAACGTGATCCTAGTACAAGTACGAGAATTATTGCCACCGAACTGGGTAATATCTCGGCATCATCAGTTCACAGAACTCTGAAGGATCAAAGTTTATATCCCTATCATTTTACACGTGTCCAGGAACTTCTACCTAGAGACTTCCAACCAAGGGTAATGTTTTGTCAGTGGTTCTTAAACAAACTTAGGCACGACCAACATTTTTCTAAACGTGTACTATTTACTGATGAGGCGTCATTTACGCAAAAAGGTATCGAAAATTTTCACAATTTACATACATGGGCCGATGAAAACCCACACTCTCTAAGAGTTGCAAATTCGCAGTATCAATTTTCCATCAATATTTGGGCTGCTATTATTGAAAATCACATAATTGGTCCTGTTGTTCTACCGAATCGTCTTGACCATGAATCATATTTAAACTTTTTACAAAATGATTTGCCGTTGTTACTACCGCTTTTTATAAGAAATGGTACAATGTGGTTCCAGCATGATGGTGCGCCCGCACATTTTGCAGCAGTGGTAAGAACATATTTAGCCAACACATACGGTCACCGATGGATTGGTCGTGGAGGTCCGGTGTCATGGCCACCTCGATCTCCGGATCTGAATCCTCTCGATTTTTATTTGTGGGGTCATTTAAAAGAAATAGTGTATAAAACACCAGTAAATACATGAGAAGAATTGTTGGGTAGAATAGAATATGCATTTGACAGCATTAGAGAAGATGAAAATATTTGCAGAAGAGTAAGAATATTGCGCAGAAGGTTAAATAATTGTAACGACGCTAATGGTGGTCACTTTCAACATTTTCTTTAGCTTTGCTATTAAAGTCAATTGAGTAATGTACAAAAAACAAGAGTTTGGAAAAATCATGGTGTCTTTACGATTACTTTTTTCATTTTTTATTTTTATTTTTTATTTATCATTTTTTATCAATGTTTGTAATATTCATTTCAATGTTTATCACCAATAAGTTTTACGTAGGTTAGTTATTTGCACGTTTATTGCTCTAATGTTTACTGTATGTTTTGTTTTTCATATTCTTATGGTTGCAGTAAACATATATTATTATTATTATTATTATTATTATTACGCCGACTAATCGGTACTTTGCCCCTTTTTATAAAATTAATCACATCTCCTAGGGGATACCCTGAACGAAAAAATACCAAGAGGTAGCTTTTGTGGCTTATGTAATAAGCTTCATAACTGATGTATCAAAATTGGAAAAAGACAGTGGCGCACATATTTTTCCCCAAATGAATTTTTACAGTTACCCCGTACGCACGCCACTGACGTAGTTGTAAGCAGATTTTCACTTGACAATATGAACATTCATAATACACTTTCAAGTTCCAAGTTTCATTAAAATCAATCCAGTGGTTTTGAAATTATTTATAAAAAATTTAAAAAAAAATTAAAATTCAACTCCCTGTATATTGGAAACTATGCGTTTCCGGGCCCATGTGCACAGGAACTTTTTTTCTTATTTTTTAGTAAGGAATTGCCCCACGAGCGATGGTGCATGTTTTTTGAAACAGCTTGTATATATATATATATATATATATATATATATATATATATATATATATATATATATATATATATATATATATATATATATATATATATATATATATATATATATATATATATATATATATATAGATATATATATATATATATAATATCTCGCGACAAAAATGCCTATAAGCTGGATCGTATATTAATCGTATTCACTTTTGTAGCACAAATATATAATATCAGTGCGAAGCTTGGCCTCAGATAACAATATTGTAACTCAGGTACGTATAGAGAGTCGTGTGTGTTTTTTGGTTTCTTTAACGTAGGGCTATTACCGCGAGTATGGCCAATCACCGACGCCAGGGAGCAGTTTTACCTCACTATCCTAGAAATTTTACCGAACTTCTGCCTTTCTATGAGGAGGATAGGAATGTTTCACGTGTCCAACATCGCATGGACACGGTCCCGACGGCCTTACGCTCCCTCCAAAAGGCGGAATGTGCAGACATTCGACTTGCTCAAACACAATGCCAGAACTTCAGTTGATGTTAACTGTACAGTTTGTACTGAAAAACTGAAAGGAGATCGAACTCAGTCCCCTTCGGTTCAGAAACACACGTTCTTGCCACTGAACCACTGAGGCCCTTAGACAGTCGTGTAGTAGATCGAAACTTAAGGAATCTTTAAGCATTGAAATTGCATTAAACGGCGAATTTAATTTCTTGCATACATGATCGATCTGATTTGTGTATAACAGGCGGTAATCAATCCAAACGCCAACGAATTTTGCCAGCTTTTTGCATTGAACTGCATTTCCGCTTGATCAAAATAGTGTTGTGGTACATTCCCTCTCTTCGGTGGTAGTTAGGCATTTTAAAAGAAAACGTCTTGTCATAGTTTATAATTAATCGGTTGATTACTTTTTTTTGTGTTATCAGTTGGACATATATATATATATATATATATATATATATATATATATATATATATATATATATATATATATATATATATATATATATATATATATATATATATATATAATATAAACATAAAAATTTAAACTGACCTCGGATATGTGTTCTAGGGGGCATAATTAACACATATTTGAAAAAAAATTCAAAATTGAAAAGTCGGGGTCTCCTCAGTGAATTTTTTTTATAAAGAAAATTCACTAATATTAATTTGAGAAAAAAAAGTTTTAAGTAAATGTTCTAGAAAATTTGTCGATTAAAAAGCTAAGTTATGAGCATTTTATTTTTTAAATAATTATTAACAAAGATATAGGTAAAAGCCAATAAATGAATGCTAATAGTCCTATAAGTTGTAAACAGTGAGTGATACAAAAACATTTATTTAACAAAAAAGATGTGAAATGCAATTATCTACAATAAAGGTCATTACCATTTTTGGCCTAAAGTGCACGGTTGCGGAGATATAGGCCGAAACGGTTATTCTCAAAATGGCGGCACTTCCGCCCTCCTAATTTGTAAGGATTATGTGTTTTTACATTCAGTACGTCATTCAGAACTCATCTATCAAAAAAAAATAACTCCTGTAGTTTAATGCAGAAACAAATTCTCTATTGCCTGTACTACAAGTGAAGATTGGAATCTGAAATGAGCACCGATAAGTACACTTAGAGAACCCAAATCACCACAACATATTACATATATATATAAACATAAAAATTCAAACGGACGCTCATTTTAACACATTTTTGCAAAGTCTCACCTCTCTAATAGCGAATTTTTTGAAATGAAAATTCACTAATATTAATCAAATTGATTTATGCTCTATAGAAATTTGGCAAACTTTCATTATTAAGTGAACATTGGAATCTGTGATGAGCTCTATTAAGTATACTTGGAGAACCTAAATCACCACAAACCATTTTTAACGACGTGGCCATCGTTTCACTATCCAAGTAAGCGGCATCAGAGGAGAAATATTTGTATATGTTGTGTTACCAAGGCATTATGCAAATCCTCTTTCGTATTCTGTCTGGAACGGAACATTTTATTTTTCAGGTAACTGCACAAGAAAAAATATAAAACTGACGAATCTGGAGACCTAGGAGGCCACCCTACAGACATGTGGGTGCCTATTTACCGATTAAGAAACAAATTATCTAAATATGATGTTAGTTTGTGAGCTGTGCGCTGGAGCACCATCTTGTGAAAAAATGTGTTGTTTTAGATTAGCCAATATTATCATATAAATCGCACAATATTTCTTCCAGTACTTTTTGATACCTATTTTCTGTTAAAGTGGCCTCGTAAATAACAAATTTAATTATACTTCCCAACAAGAAACACTAAAACCGAATCTACCCTGCCGAAATATTACGTGCTGATCCTCTCTAACATATCTAAGCGTTTTTCTTCAAAAAAATAAAAACTTTATCATCACACTATATATATATATATATATATATATATATATATATATATATATATATATATATATATATATATATATATATATATATATATATATATATATATATATATATATATATATATATACAGGGTGAGCCACGGTGGATGGAGTATTGAAAGTATATGGAGAATGAATCAACCGATTGCTCTGAAATTTTGGTTACGGATGTAACGGAGTATGATCTCTCGACCTAAAATATTTTTGAAAATGCAGTGTTGCCACATATACGTAAAACTGGCAACATCTTCGTAATTTTAAATAGAACACCCTATATATTTTTGCTTTTTTTAAATTGTCGTCTCTTTTTGAGTAACTTTTGTTGATATTTTCCTATACCTATCTCAAGTCGTTTTCGAGATAATAATTATTTTATGAATTTATTACCAAAAATTTGACTTTCATTAAATCGTGTTTTCTCCTACCGACGAAGCGATTTAAAGATATTTTTTTAGCTACGGTTAGGCAAGGTCTAGGGGCATCTCCTCCAATAATCAAATGTTTAGAATATCATACAGGGTGAGTTAGAGAACGTTTTCTATAAGTGACTCGGAGAAATGCACGAAAGTCATTTTTTTTAAATAGAACGCCCTGTATATTTTCAAATTTTTTGGATCTTCTTCTCTTTTTGAGTAACTTTTGTTAATATTTCCCTATACCTATCTCAAGGCGTTTTCGATTTATGGTCACTTTTCTCTAACCTATCCAAGATTATTGGTCTTTTCGTATATCATAATGGGTGGGCCATGAAATTTCTATTTTGTCACTTTGTCATTACAACAGACATGCTGTTTATCTAAATAAATTTGACGTTAGTGATATTTACATTCAATTTGAATAGCTATAGCACAAATATGGCAGAAAATAATTATACAAACACAGTTTTAATGGATTTGTTTATTATTCATGGACAGTGCAATTAGATTATCAGCAGAACTTGTAGAAGATTTAATGATAAATATCCGAATTTGCCGCAGATGAATAACAGAACGTTTCTACGAATTCATAGGAATTTTATAAAATCTGGTGCGTCGTTAAGAGATGCAAGAAATCTACCCAAACCTGTGACATCTGACGAGGTAAATGAAATCAATGTGCTAGCGTATTTTCATGCGAATCCCTAGTATTCCATACGTTGTGCTGAACAAGATTTAGGATTGCCATATTCATCCATTCGAAGAATACTAGTAAATCATAAAATGCATAATTATAAATTTACAAGAGTTCAATTTCTCACGCCTCAGGATTATCTACAGAGAATAGAGTTGTGTGAAATGTTAGTTGTGCGTATGCAAGAGGACCCCAATTTTTTAAAGAAAATGATATGGACTGATGAATCCAAATTTTCTAGGGAGGGGATTTGTAACACACGAAATCGTCACTATTGGGCCACAGACAACCCCCACGTTACTAGAGAGGCTGGTTTTCAAGTCAAATTTAGTTTAAATGTTTTTTGTATGTTATTGGATGACAAAAAAAATATTACATATATGACGAAAAATTGAATTCCAGAAAATATTTAGATATAATTAGAACAATTGTGGAAGGCTTCCTTGATAATCTGTCAATTGAAACATATAGAACTTGTTGGTATCAACTCGACGGGGCTCCTGCACATTGTACATCCGAAATTAGTATGGAGTTGGACCGGCTTTTCGATGACGGTTGGATCAGACGTTTGGGACCGTGTAACTGGCCTGCGAGGTCCCCTGACCTTACCCCGTTAGATTTTTATCTTTGGGGTATTCTTAAAGATCGAGTCTATAAAACTCCAGTCCACAACAGGGCAGAATTAGAACGTCGAGTGATTCAAGAGATTGAAAACTTGGACCCCGCTGAAATAAGAGCTGCTACAACAAACGCCGTGCATCATCGTATACAAAAGTGTCTGGAAGTTAACGGTCAACATTTCGAACAATTATTATAGTTTTAAGATTTTTATACATATTTATTACTGTCATTGGTATTATTTGTTATTGCTACTTGGCCTTTTTTACTATTATCGCTGATTAGGTATTAGTTTTTCCAAATACTGATAGTGTTATTGTTCTCATAACGACGAACCAAAATTTATAAAATTCCTATGAATTCGTAGAAACTTTCTGTTATTCATCTGCGGCAAATTCGGATATTTCTCATTAAATCTTCTACAAGTTCTGCTGATAATCTTATTGCACTGTTCATGAATAAAAAACAAATCCATTAAAACTGTGTTTGTATAATTATTTTCTGCCATATTTGTGCTATAGCTATTCAAATTGAATGTAAATATCACTAACGTCAAATTTATTTAGATAAACAGCATGTCTGTTGTCATGACAAAGTGACAAAATAGAAATTTCATGGCCCACCCATTATGATATACAAAAAGACCAATAATCTTGGATAGGTTAGAGAAAAGTGACCATAAATCGAAAACGCCTTGAGATAGGTATAGGGAAATATTAACAAAAGTTACTCAAAAAGAGAAGACGATCCAAAAAGTGTGAAAATATACAGGGCGTTCTATTTAAAAAAAATGACATTCGTGCATTTCTCCGAGTCACTTATAGAAAGCGTTCTCTAACTCACCCTGTATGATATTCTAAACATTTGATTAATGGAGGAGATGCCCCTAGACCTTGCCTAACCGTAGCTAAAAAATTATCTTTAAATCGCTTCGTCGGTAGGAGAAAACACGATTTAATGAAAGTCAAATTTTTGGTAATAAATTCAGAAAATAATTATTATCTCGAAAACGACTTGAGATAGGTATAGGAAAATATCAACAAAAGTTACTCAAAAAGAGACGACAATTCAAAAAATGCAAAAATATATAGGGTTTTCCATTTAAAATTACGAAGATGTTGCCAGTTTTACGTATATGTGGCAACACTGCATTTTCAAAAATATTTTAGGTCGAGAGATCATACTCCGTTACATCCGTAAACAAAATTTCAAAGCAATCGGTTGATTCGTTCTCTATATACTTTTAATACTCCATCCACCGTGGCTCACCCTGTATATATATATATATATTTAAACAGCTCTGAATAAGCTGGATCGGATAACATACAAATACACAGGGTGTTCGATATACAAAATTATATGTTTCGTTTGTATCAGAAAATCGATGCATAATAAAATAAAAGTCTAGACGCAACAAGTCCATTATGGAAGCGAATTTTCATAAAAATGTTTTTAATAGCAAATATGTCACTCTAATGCAATCAGGCACCAATCTGGTTACCGGTATAGCCTCTATAGTGGAAACAATGTACCAAATTTTAACAAAATAACTTATTGTTTGTAAATGTAAAAAAAATCCGAAAATAAACTTAAAATGTTTCCGACGAAACTGGTTTCCTAGCCAACAAACCTTAAGTCAATAGCAAATTGAGTTATTGAATTTTGAAAGATTTAACGAAAATTCGCTACCAAAACGCACTTACTGCGTCTCCATTTTTTTTTCTTACAAACATGCATCATATTTAGATAGAAAATGCAAAAAATGCAATAATATAAGCGTGTTTGAAAAAAACAATTGTAGGGATCACCAACGACTTATGGACCACCCTATGATTGTCAAAATATTTTCATAAGATGTAGCTTAAGACACCCTATAATTAACGTATACAATGTTTTCTCGTATCTTGTATAATAACAATTGTATTGAGCTTTACCGTAGAAATCTGTCACGCTGTATGTAAACAGATAAAAACTAAAAGTAAACCCGGATATGGATTCTAAGCAGCCTACTTTTCGCTCATTTAAAGAAATCTTTTTAAAATTCAAAAGTCGCGCTCTCCTCCATAACGAACTTTTCTACGAAAATTTGCTACAAATTATAGACCGGTAAACCATAAACTTAACTAAACCTACAGACAGAGCATCAACTAAACTAAACCTACAGCCAAAGCATCAGAGAAAGGGTCTATTTGCAATGAATTATCTGTAAATATTTGAGTAAAATGAAGGCCAGTGACAGCTGAAGCTGACACTTAAGGGCTTGCAGAACATTCTTCGTGCGACATTTTCTTTATATAGTCCGTATTTGTTTCAAGTTATTTAACTTAATGTTGCGAATTTTAACGTGCAAATCGCGACTTAGACGTTTTCAAGCAAACCCCAATTTTTTTTAAATGCCTATATTTTTTTATCTTTTAACTTGCAGACCTAAATTTTGATACTCTTGATAATAAAAACACGAGTACCAAATTTTCGGAGATATAAATTTTTTCCTAAAGAAAACACAAATTTTCCGGGAAAACCGGGGACGATTTTCCTGGATAACGAACTTTTTCAAGCCTCTTACAAGAGGAAGGTACTCAGAGAATTTTATCAAAATCGGCCCATTAATTTTTGAGTTATCTGTGTGATCCACATACATATATATATATATATATATATATATATATATATATATATATATATATATATATATATATATATATATATATATATATATATATATATATATATATATACACATATATACATACATATATATATATATATATATATATATATATATATATATATATATATATATGACCCTGCTCTCTCTACTCATAACCAAGATACCCCACAAAAACAATGAAATCCGGACACTCTAGACTTATAAAATGATATGATTTTGAAACATAGTTATACATTATTAGTTAATTTTCATTAAGTTATTTCACTATTAGAATAATTCTTTTAAATGAGCGCGAAATAGGGTCCTAGAACCCACATCCAAGGTTCGTTTGAATTTATATATATATATATATATATATATATATATATATATATATATATATATATATATATATATATATATATATATATATATATATATATATATATATATATAGAGAGAGAGAGAGAGAGAGAGAGAGAGAGTGGTCCATTTTAAATAGAAACACCCCTGTAACTTTTGTATTTATTATTCGCTTTTGATGAACAAAACATAAAAAGATATAAGATGAAAAATTCCATTAATGCTGTGAAAATTGTTCTCTATGTCACCTTACCAATGCAGTTTTTCTATGTCAAAAAAAGGGAAAAAGGTTTCGGGCCATTTTAGGGAAAAAAATATGTTAAAGATGTCAACATGCTTACACAGTTTGTTATAACTTGAGCACATTCTATAAATAGAAGAACTGAACAGACTATTCGTCCTGTATCTTAGTATACAAAATAGTTGCTCTAGTCAAGCTATCCCTTTGAGAAACCCTGAACTGAATCCTGCCCAAAAGTTCAGAAAAA
The DNA here is from genome assembly GCA_964006375.1 of Tillus elongatus. Classification (NCBI taxonomy): domain Eukaryota; kingdom Metazoa; phylum Arthropoda; class Insecta; order Coleoptera; family Cleridae; genus Tillus; species Tillus elongatus. The sequence goes on from OZ023267.1 coordinate 128,833,150, forward strand.
TTTAGCAAGTTCCTCACAATTCTAAACAAAAACACCAGGACAGCAACTATGCGTCTGCTCTGAAGACTGGTCATATTAAACACAGCAAGCAAACTCTCATAGGATGTAAAATTGGGATAAGATCCAAAAAACTTAAAATTCAGAAAACGAACGAACCTCCGCTGTACTCTATCGATCACATCAGAATGAACCCTGTAAAACAGATTCCACACCATCTACAGATACTCCATTTTTGAACGTATGTATGCATTAAAAATAATTTTAACTGTCTCAACTCTACGGAATCCTATCGAGTTTCATATAATGGAGCCCAAAGTTTTCAACCCTGAGGCAGCAATTTTTTCCACGTGCTTTGCAAATGTTAATTTAGTGTCAAACTCAATTCATCAGTACCAAAAGTGGATCATATGCAAAAGTTGGTCACCTCCAACAGTATATTGGTACTCAACAGGAGCAAGTATGCACAATAACACCAAAGTTAGAGCTGAAAACAAATTGTTATTTTATAAAACAATAATCACGCTGATACGCCGCACCAGTGTGGTGCAGTACATCAAAAACACACGTACTCAAGTTACAGAGATATTAATATTATTATATATTAATATATGTTAATTATATATTAATTATATTGACCATCAAATTATTAAAACATCATATAAATTTTATAGCACATAACTCTCACATAATAAATTCCTTGACCCAGTATCTACTTACAGGGTAAACAACTTTTTATAAAGAAACCTAGACCCCCTTACGAAAATATGAAATTCTACCAAGAAACGTGCCACCGTTAAATAGTAATGTTAAATATACTACAGAAAAGAACTAGTTAAAAATGAGGCAAAAGCATTTCGTTAATAATGTTAAGGGTAGTTAAGATTAAGGTAATTTTATAACAATTATAAATACTCTTATGTATAATTTAGATATAGGGTGGCGCATTGAAAACGAAACAGACCGATTTTCGTCAAGAGAAATTTTTTTCTGAGAAACGCTGAAACACGTCAATTTTAATATTGAGGAGGACAAATTTTGACATAAAACTCAACTTTGTCACATCAGCCCCTTAAGGGTGGTGTTAACAACCCTTATATTTTAAATAGGAACATGGATCAAGTGTTACATCATTTGAAAGCTCTTTCTTTTCTGAATTCAGCACACTAATTTTCTTGGAAGCTTTATCAACTCGTTTAAAAATTATTCACAGTTGGAGTTGCAAGAACGTATTACATTCGTTGTGATAAGAAATGCACTAATTAGTCAATTTTTCGTTAAAAAAAACAAAACCAAACGTTAAAAAATGTTTATTCAGTTAAGTAAGTGTTCAAATTGTTGGCCACCAGCTTCCATACAAAAGTACAAATTTTGTTCAAAACGAGCTCTGACATTCTGGAGCATTTGTGGAGTTATTAGACGGCATTCTTCAACAATGCGTCGTCGTAATTTTTTCAGAGACTCCGGTTCTGTTGCGTAAATGCTACTCTTTAAATGGCCCCATGGAAAGAAGTCTAAAGGAGTTAAATCCGGTGATCTAGGGGGGCACTCAATTGCACCTCTACGCCCAATCCATTGTCCTGGAAACTCTCTGTTCAAAAACTCCCTAAGACGTTTTGAAAAATGCGGAGGAGCTCCATCTTGTTGAAACACTAATTGATTTTCTTGATAGCGATCATCATTTTTAACAATGTCAATTAGTAGAGGGTAAACGTTATCTTCTAGTAACCCCAAATACGTTTCGCCAATCAAATTGCCATCAAGAAAAATTGGTCCGATTGGTTTTCAAAAATGCCAGTCCATACATTCAATTTCTGTGGAGTTTAAGTGTGGACTTCGTAAAAATTTCTTGGATTATTATCTGCCCAATAACGACAATTATGACGATTGACTGTAGAGTTTAATGAAAACGTACACTCGTCTGAAAAACAGATATTGAACAGACTGTTCCCGTTATCAGCTATTCGTGCAGTCATAACTTCACAAAACTCCAGCCGCCGATCAAAATCATCTTCATTCAGTTGTTGTACAAGATGAATTTTATACGGGTGAAATTTATGATGCTTTAATATTCGCTGAATAGTTCTTCTTTTGATGTTTGAAACAGTGGCCAATTTCCTCGCGCTCAAAGTTGGGTCTGCAGAAATTTGTACTAAAACTTCAATCTCAGTAGTCTCATTTCTAACCGGAAATTCACATTCAGGATCCCGTTTTTTGTTAGCTACTGAACCACTTTGCCGAAACTTTGCAACTAACTGCAAAATGTATTTTCTGTTAACATGTCTGTTCGGATGTCGTTCATTAAACAAATTTGCGGTACGGTGGGCCCAGTCATCGTTTTTGAAAAAAGAGTAATGATTTCAATTCTTTCTTCTACAGAATACACCATGGTAAAATTAATTTTCAGTAGTAGTATCAAGTATCAAACCGACCGATAAACTGAAATAATAAACCGCATTTCTCTCATTCCGATAATAAATGTTCTGATAGTCAATTTTTTGTTTACAAACCAACAAAACATTGACTATAAGCACATTTCTTATCGGAATGAGTGAAATGCATTTTTGCGTCTTCAACTGTGAATAATTTTTGAGTTGATAAAACTTCCAAAAAAATTAGTGTGCTGAATTCAGAAAAGAAAGAGCTTTCAAATAATGTAACACTCGACCCATGTTCCCTATTTAGAATATAAGGGTTGTTATATTGTATGTGAGAAAGTTGAGTTTTATGTCAAAACATGTCCCCCTCAATATTAAAATTGACGTGTTTCAGCGTTTTAAAATTTTTTTTTCTCTGGACGCAAATCGGTCTGTTTCGTTTTCAATGCGCCATCCTGTATATGTATACGTGTGTCTGTATAATATTTATTTAGTGAACCAATAGAATTAAATACATTGTCAAAATATCAAAACTATATTTATAAAGCAGGTTTTTGTTAGTCGTATTCTTCCTGTTATTTTATTAATTACCTATTTATAAGTTTATTTCATCTGTAGACGTCTGTACATAAACAAACAAACAAAAAACACAAACATGTAACGAGACCTAGTACTTATATTATTAAATATACTTTGTAAGAGCGATTTAATAACTCGCTGGTGCATTGTAATACGCTCTAATTATTGTACATTACATTGCAAATATTGTAAGTGATATAAATAAAGTTTATTGAAGTTGAAGTTGATTCTTTGATTCATAACTAAATTTGACGGCTGGCGTGTGTTTTATTTCACTAACCTTAATATTTGGCAGTAACAGTATTGTCCAAGTTTCATACGTTTAGATCAATGTATCATTTTTCTTTAAAAACCCTGGATAACTTTGTTACCTTTAAGTCGTCTATAATTATAAATTTTAGCAGACACTTTTTATTGTTTATAAAAGCCTGGACGCAGCAAGTGCGTTATGGTAGTGAATTTTCATAGAAATGATCTGGCACAAAATATTTCATTATAACTTTTTTTCTTGTAACATAGAAATCTAAATTTTGGTGTATAGTTTACTTTTTATATCGTAAACCTACCTACCAAATTTGGTTATCATAGATTTCTTATTTTTTAGGATAAATTTTTTTTTCAAATTAAAACTCAAAATTTTCCCGTAAAACCTCGTCCGATTTTTTTGATTAACGAACTTGTCAAAGTCATTTACAAAAGGAAGGTACGTGCCAAATTTTATCAAAATCGGCTTATTATTCTTTGAGATAAAAAATTTTTTCGAATGAAAACTAAAAATTTTCTCGGAAAACCTCGTCCGATTTTCTTGACTAACAAACTTGTCAAAGTCATTTACAAAAGAAAGGTACACGCCAAATTTTATTAAAATCGGCTTATTACTTTTTGAGATAAGAATTTTTTTTGAATGAAAACTCAAAATTTCCCCTGAAAACCTCGTCCGATTTTCCTGGATAACGAACCTATCCTAGCCATTTACAAAATAAAGGTACATGCCAAATTTTATCAAAATCGGCCCATTATTTTTTGAGTTATCCGTGTGATACATATATATATATATATATATATATATATATATATATATATATATATATATATATATATATATATATATATATATATATATATATATATACATATAAAAATTGAAAGTGACCCCGGATATGGGTTCTAGGGGTCCTAGATCGCGCTCATTTGAAGAAATTTTTTCAAAATTCAAAAGTCGAGATCTCTCCATTAGTGAATTGTTTCTAAGAAAATTCACTAAAAAAGAAGATAATTTGTTTTAAAAAACTTTTTTTTATTGTTGGAAAAATATCTGCCACAGTTATAATTTGGCAGATACTTCTTTTTCGAAATATGGATTAACATTTATTTTAGAAACCTTTTGTAGCTTTAATAAAATTTGTAATACAAGTTTCTTTTAAAGATACTATTAGTGTGCCTAGATAGGTACACGAAATTTTAATTTTCTAGATTCATAGAAAATTCAATTTTGGGCATTTGTCTCAAAAGGAGCTATAACACAAGATTAAAATGGTTTCTTTTTAATAATAGAGAGCTATCGACGTTGCCAAAAATTCTTCAAATAAGCCTGTATTGGGGCTTTCAATCAAATCTGCAAGGTCCGTTTAAATTTAAAATCTTAATTCTAGTAATATGTCGTAATATAAGTGTACAATTCTTATGAAAATTCACTACGATAGCGCAGTTTCTGCCTCTCAAAATTTTATAATCATAGTTTTGTCCATCCTTAATATTCATACAGCTATATTGTTTTGTTATCTAGGTAGATTGCGCACCTACTTGTACCTACTATTTGTAGGTATACAGGGTGTCCCACGTCGACCTCACTCCTCTGGATTTTTACCTATGAGGTAAATTGAAATCAGATGTTTATGCGACTCCAGTCAACACTAGGGAAGAACTTGAATATAGAGTCCGTAATTGTTTGGATAATATTGATCCCGCAGAAATACGGCGTACAAGTGAAGGAGTTGTAATACGCTTAGAGCGATGTAGTACTGCGAATTGGACACAATTTAAACAATATTAATCATGAGTTTCTTAGATAGTCATAATCATTTTCAACTTTCAATATTTTTGGTTATTCTGTGTTATTTGTTGAAATTTCACAAATATTAAATATTTTTTTTGGTGGTAAAACGCAAATATCTCGACAATGATCAATTTTAGGTATAGTGAATGCTAATACAGTTTGAAAGATAATTATCTGCTCTATTCAATGAGGAGATAATATATAGGATGTTCTTTTTGAAATAAATGAGTTATTCTAGTTTAAAGCAGGCCAAATTCTAATACATTCTACAAAACACCCTGTATATGAAACAATTTTTCCTCACAATCATGTCGAAGCTTAATGGCCTTGGAACGTGTCTGACAAATTAAAGAATTTTCAGGATTCTAACACGACACGAAATCCCCTTCATTAAGTCAGCCTCCCCTTGAACAGAATTCTCAAATAAATTGACATAACTCGAAAACAGTTGAAGATAGAGAGAGCATACCTTAATAAATTTTAACTTAAAATTAGATGAGTATTCTAAAAATTCAATAACATACAGGGTGTTCTATTTGAAATAACGATGTTTATATCTATTTACGGTGTAACCGGAAGTCCGCCATTGTGGAAATTATTTCTATTAAATAGATCATCTTTGGAAACCCCCGTATACAAATTTTTAGCGCTCAAAAATGTATATTTTCGGAAATAATCTAATACGCTACTCGACCTGGGACACCTGTATATTAGAAGAAATGAATAAGTAAATAAATATAAAAATAAATAAATAGATAAATAAATAAATAAGTAAATAACTGAATAAATAGGTAATTAAGTAACTAATAAATAAATTTAAAAAACAACGGGATGCAGCAAGTGCGTTATGGTAGTAAATTTTTATTATATGCTTAAAACTTAAATGACTCAATTTTCTATAAACTTAGAAAGTTTAATTTTGGTGCCTGGTAAGTTCTTTCCTAAGGCAAGATATCCACCAAATTTCGTTAAAATAGCTTTGTAATATTCGGAGAAAAAAAAATTCTATAAAAATTTGAAAATTTGAATAACTCAATTTTCTATTAACTTATAAAGTTGAGTTTTGGTACTTAGTAAGGCTTCTCCCAAGGCAATACATATTGTGAATTTCATTAAAACAGCTTTGTAATTTTCGGAGAAAAAATTTTTTTTTCGAAAGAAAACTCAAAATTTTGCCAGAAAACCCTGTCCTATTTTCCTGCTTAACGAACTCATCCAAGCCATTAATAAAAGAATGGCACTTGCCGAGTTTCATCGAAATCGGGTAATAATTTTTTGAGTTATCGGATATATATATATATATATATATATATATATATATATATATATATATATATATATATATATATATATATATATATATATATATATATATATATATATATATATATATATATATATATATATATATATATATAAACTGAAACTGATCCCGGATATGGGTTCTAGGAGTTCTAGTTCGCGCTCATTTGAAAATTTTTTTGCAAAGTCTCACCATCGATACCTCTCTATCAGTGATTTTTATAAAATAAAAATTCACTAATAACACATATTTTGTATTGTATTATTCACTGTGTGAATAACGGATATTTTATTATTATTATTATGAATAAATAAATATTCTCATCAATTAGGGCGTGAGTTTTCCTCTTTGATAATTGTACATGTGTTACCTTTCATTAGTGTTATATTAAGTTTTTTATTTGCCCTTACTTAGTGATAGGCAGGAAAGTCTCATCTTCAAGATATACTCATTTTTAAGGGGCGCCTATCTCAAAAGCCAGTACTGTCCTGTGTCAGCGTCGCGTCTTACCGTCGTGTCCATCGATCTAACCTGCCGCTCAATCAAGTGTGCCGTGGTAGCGTGTGCCTTCTTCGACTGGCGCTCAGACCTCCTCAACACTCCGAACAGAGACACGCAGGAACACACACACACACACACACACACGGCAACGGCGACAAATTGTGGCGGCGGGTGATAGTAACAGTAAGCCTTGCCGCACGCCCGCTGTGTTTGTCCTGTCATTGCCGCCAGCTTTATTATTAATGTTACCTGTCAACCGACAGCGGCGGCTGGCCGATTGACCTACTACTCTACAACTATCACCTATAATCCTATAATATACACTTTTACACTATGTACTTACAAAAACGTGGTCAATACAGACCTGATTTCCTTTTTGACAGCAACAAAATTGTACAAACAAAATATAAGACTTAAAATAAAAGATGGCAGTTGCATTCGACGTTGCCGCTTTGCCAAATGCTGAACGTCTAGTTGTCCTTTTTGAGCTGACGTGTGGAAATGAAATGATTAGATTTAGCAGAAAATCATAGAAGAGGTTGCATTTGAGTTTAGGGAATTTGCATTAAGCGAGGCTATCAGCCAATCAGAGCCCCTAGAACTCACATTTAGAATCAGTTATATTTTTCTTATCATATAGTATAGTATATATATATATATATATATATATATATATATATATATATATATATATATATATATATATATATATATATATACTGACATTCCAAAAAATCCAAACACCCAGTTAAAATCGACCAATGTTTTTAGTGAATTTTCGTTAAGAAAATAGAAAGGTAAGTAACGATGGTCAGACTTTCGTAAAATTTTTTGAAATAAGCGCGAATTAGGAGCAATAGAACCTGTTTGAATATATATATATATATATATATATATATATATATATATATATATATATATATATATATATATATATATATATATATATATATATATATATATATATAGCGAGAGAGAGAGAGAGATTTTTTAGACTTAGCTAAAGCCTTCGGCACCGTTAACCATCAGGTTTCAGTAGACCAAATAGATACGTATTGAATAAGGGGAAGAGCAAATACTTTAATAAAGAGCTATCTGACCAATCGAAAACAAATAGTACAGATTGGTGATGTGAAAAGTTCTTCTTTAACAATAGAATGTGGGGTACCCCAAGGAACAGTACTTGGTCCCCTATTGTTCATAACATATGTAAATGATCTATTTTTACAAGCGGATGGTGTTAAAGTTGTATCCTACGCAGATGATACTGCCGTATACGTTGAAGGAAATAGTTGAGAAGAGGTAGAGCATGTTGCTGAGCGATCAATTCGGCAAATTTGTCATTGGTTTGACATAAATAGACTGGAACTAAACGACAATAAATCAAAATTTATCTGTTTCACGTGCACTACGCGGACACAACCTGATCTTCCTCCAATAAAAATCCATCGAAATAGCTGCAGTGAAGAAGACTGTGCGGGCTGTCAGTCAAGTCAAAAAGTGAATCATATAACATACTTAGGGGTGATAATTGACAACCACTTAAAATGGGATTTGTACATAAATAGATTAGCAAAACGACTGCGCAAATTTTTTGTATATATTTAGAGTTTTAGGGAATATAATAAATAAACAACTTCTCAAAAATACTTACTCTGCATTGTTTCCGTCACTTATTAAATATGATATCTTAGCATGGGGTGGTAGGTATAATAAAAATGTCTGTAAAATTCTGACCATACAAAAAATGTTAATAAAAATAATTTACAACAAACCAATGAGATATCCCTTAAAAATTCTTCTTGAAGAGTACAAAGTTATGAGTGTTGGGCAGTTATATATAGTGGAAATGCTGAACTATTTCTTTAAAAATCGAAATACTTTACATGGATTTCACCATGGATATGACTCGCGTTCAAAATACAACCCATTGTGTATTATACCCAGGGCAAATAAAACAATAACACTAAAATATTTTACTTATTATCTACCGAAAGTTTTTAATATCTTACCAACATTCCTAAAAACAGAAAACATGAGTTACCTTCGGTACATCAGGCAGGTAAAAACATGGATACTGAAATCCAATGTAGAGATAGGTATCCTCATATATTTGCATGTGTGTATGTATATAATGAGCACTTATTATTGATTGTAAGAAGGCGACAACGCTTCTGGTTATTTGCGAGTTACCTGTTCTTATACTTCCTATACCTATAAGTAATAAACTAATCGAAAATAATATACCTGCTGTCTTCAAACGTAGCGGTTGGGACATGTGTTTGGAACAAAGCGTATAATAAACAGTTTTGTATACGATTGGGTCGCATATGAATAGTATGGATCGCATCTTTGTTTTCGTTTGTCAGCACAGCAATTCATTTTTTTTTGTAATTGAAATGTCACGCAGAAGTTACTTATGTAACTGTGACAAGCTAAACCTAATATGCAAATATTTTATACATTACTCTTATAATACCACCATGTTGAAATAATATTGTACTTAATAATAATAATAAATTTCTATTCTATTCTATTATATATATATATATATATATATATATATATATATATATATATATATATATATATATATATATATATATCCAAGCGATAACTCAAAAAATACTCAACTGATTTGAACGAAACTTGGCACAAGCCTTGATTTCCTTATAATCGCGGACAAGTTCGTCACTCAGCTATAACGGACATATTTTGCCCCAAAAAATATACAAAAATATTTTTAAATACGCTATATTTTTGAAACTATTAAAGCAGCTGCAATGAGATTTTAAATTGTAGCTAGAAATGAATGGCCTGAAACATCTGTTGTAAAGGAAAATCGGCCCAGCTTTTCCCGAAAAAATTTGTGTTTTCTTTGGGAAAAAAATTATATCTCCGGAGATAACAAAGTAAGGGCGACCAAATTTGGTACACGTCTTTCTATCATAAATAGAGATCCACGTACCAAAAGTTAGGTCTGTAAGTTGAAAGACAAAAAGTTATAGGCATCTGAAGGACAAAAGTTGGGGTTTTCGTCAAAACGTCAAAGTGCGACTTTAAACGTCGAAAGCAACATTTAGGCAAAAAATCTGAAACAAATACGGATTATGTAAAGAAAATGTCGCAAGAAGCGTCTTCTTCAAACCCTTAAGTTTCAGGTTCAATTGCCATTGTCCTTTCTTTTACTAAAATATTTACAGAAAATTCATTTCAAATAGACCCTTTCTCTGATGCTTTGGCTGTAGGTTTAGTTAAGTTGATGCGTTGGCTGTAGATTTAGCTTAGTTTATAGGAGGCCGCGACATTTCAATTTTAAAAAAAGTTCGGGACGCAGCAAGTGCGTTATGGTAGTGAATTTTTATTAAATGTTTCAAACTTGAATAACTCAATTTTCGATAAACTTCGAAAGTTTAATTTTGGTATGTAGTAATGCCTATCGCAAGGCAACATATCCGCCAAATGTCATTAAAATAGCTTTGTAATTTTCGGAGAAAAAAAAGTTTGTTCGAAAGAAAACTCAAAATTTGAATAACTCAATTTTCTATAAGCTCAAGGTTGAATTTTGATATGTGGTAAGGCCTTTTCCAAGGAAATGTATTCATCAAATTTCATTAAAATTGCTTTGTAAAGAAAGAATTTGTACTGAAAATTCTCTTCTATCTTGCTTACCATTTTCTTGTTAATATCCATATACTGCTGATCTTTACTGTTCTTTCTAATTATTCTATTCGCGTGCATAGGGTGTTTTTTGAAACACCCTGTTTACACCAAAATTTAGTTCACTAAATTGGAAGAAAAAAAATCATAAGCATTAAATGAAAAAAATGTTCACATGCGAGCACAAAACCATAATCTTTCAGATAGGCACAACAGAGAAATAGCATTATATTTTTCTTGCCACATATAATTTTCATAAAGAAAGTTGACCATTTCGATGAAACTTCGGTACCATAACACACTTGCTGCATCAAGACTTGTAGAAGCATAAACAGATTTATTTAACATAATATATTGTCAGCAACAAAGGTCAACGACCTCTTAATATTGAATAACGTTTAAGTAATTATCGACAACAGGTGGTATATAGCGTCAAGGTTATCACTTTAAGAAGTGCATTCACTGAAGTACGAATCACTCAACCCCTAATTGGCTCAAATAAAGAGCCACTCGCGGAAATTACCGATTACGTTAACGAAGTGTGAAACAGTAGCATACGACATGACATTGATGTGATTCATGATGCATACGAATTAGATTAAATTCTTATCGGTGCGGTGTAGGTGTATTCATCAAAGATAAATAAATGTTGTTTTTGATTGCAATTTTAATCACACTTTTATTTACGGGTGTTTTATAATGTGATAAACATTCAGTGTGTTCTAGTGCTGGTATTCTCAGTGAATTGGAGGAATAATAAACGATTAACAACAAAAATGCCTTACCCAGGAGATGACAGGTAAAAATGTTTTGTTCAAATTCTTTCTTAAAATCTGAATCGTGTGTCTTGTTGTTTTTAATAACATTTACGTAATTACTTTACTGGTGGCATTGCTTGTCTAAAAGGCACCATTTTAGAAAATACAGTATAAAAATTTGCATCAAATTAAGAAATAAACATGGAGGTTATGAAAAGTGTTATCAAATTTGGATGCTTAGTTCAGTTATATTAAAAGATGGTGGTTGAAAGATGACATATTTCAAAGCCTTCTTCATCGCAAGTAATTGCATGATATTTACTCAATGTTTTTCTTTAAAATGTGTACGTTTTCTAAATGTATTTTACTTACGATAATTTGAAAAGTTTTTGTAATAAATCTTAGTTTTAAGCCATTTTGAAGTTCACAGATATTTATCGGTGTTTTGAATAGATAAATTACATTATATTTAATATATTTTAATGAACAGAAATGTTGGACGGTGTCTGAATAATTTGGGAAAAAATAATATAAAAACTACCTACTTATGGCCTGAAATCTCATAAACATTTAAATGAAATTAAATTAAATGAGTAATTTCTAATTAATTTGTCATATGATTTAGGTAAGGTTTTTACTGATTGTATAATTATTTTCGTATAACCTCGTTATCATCATCACCATAACTCCAGTCTAAAGACGCTGTCGCCGTGTCAGTTTGCTGTTTCCAGCAGATTTTTATATGTTTATATATATATATATATATATATATATATATATATATATATATATATATATATATATATATATATATATATATATCACACCGATAACTCAAAAAATAATGTGCCGATTTTGATTAAACTTGGTGAATAAATTCCTTTTGCAAATGGCTTGGATAAGTTCGTTAGCCAAGAAAATCTGCTCAGGTTTTCCCGGAAAATTTTGTGTTTTCTTTCGTAAAAAAATGATATCTCCGGAATTAACAAAATAAGGGCAACCAAATTTGGTACGCACGTTTATATCCTTATACTTAAGTTACCTACTAAAATTTAGCTATGTAGGTCAAAAGACAAAAATGTTATAGGCATTTAAAGAAAAATAAATTTGGGTTTTCCTCAAAACGTCAAAGTTACGATTTAAAACGTCAAAATCGCCAACATTTAGGCAAATAACTTGAATCTAATACGGGCTATGGAAATCAAATGTCTCAAGAAGGAAGTTTTACAAACCCTGAAGTCTTAGTTTTAACCGTCATTGTCCTTTATTTTACTAAAATGTTTCCAGAAAATTGATTTCGAATAGACCTTTCTCTGATGCTTGGCAGTAGTCTTAGCTATAGAGTTTTCGTTTAATGGTATATAATTTTTGTCGAATTTTCGTAAAAAATCAATAAAGCTCAATATATCCGTTATTATACAAGATATGAAAAAATTTGTATATATTAATTATAGGGTGTCTTGAGCTACATCTTAAAAAATATTTCTACAATCACAGTGTGGCCCCATAAGTCGTTGGTGATACATATTTTCTTTTTTTTTTAATCAAACACGCCTTATGTTATTGCATTTTTGCATTTTCCATCGAAATATAATGCATGTTTGTAAGAAAAGACATTCTGGATGCAGCAAGTGTGTTATGGTAGCGAATTTTGATCAAATGCTTCATATTTAAATAGCCCAATTTGCTATTAACCTATAAGGTTCACCAAGAAACGAGTTTTTCCGGGAACACTTTAAGTTTACTTTTGGAAATTTTTGTACATTTTCACACAAAGTTATTTTTATTAAACATGGCACATTGTTTTTACTATATAGGTTATACTGGTAACCAAAATTGATGCCTGCTTTCTTAAAAAAACACACAAATTTGGTATTAAAAACATTTTAATGAAAATTCACTACCATAACTCACTTGCTGTGTCCAGGCTTTTTTTCATATAATTGGAGCTTTTGCGCTTCAGAATCCGGCAGATGGTTCAGAGGGTTTCCACTTGTTCTGCATTTTTCCTTCTTGGTAAACTTTTGTAGAAAAAATTTTCAAGACAACAATCTTTCAAACCTTCTTCTGGATGGATGATTTCGCGCTGGATATTTTTGTGCTTAGACTCGTGACGCCAGTAAACAATTTTCATGACATTCACAAATAGAATCATATCGATTCGTTCCTGCATATGATACGTTTTCATTTCAAACTCAATAACTTTGGAAATGATTAAATTACAAAAGAAAGTAGCGATACAATTAAAGAAAACTCGGGACGCAGCAAGTGCGTTATGGTAGTGAATTTTCTTAAATATGTTTTTATTGCAAATATGTCTGTTTTCTTTTCATTTAAGAAAGCAGGCATCAATTTTGGTTACCAGTATAACCTATATAGTAAGGGTATGCACAATCAACCAAGGGTTGCGGTGCTATCGGGGCGGCGAGGCCGCGGACGAGCCCTGAGGGAAGAAAAAAAACCTATATAGTAAAAACAATGTGAGATGTTTCATCAAAATAACTTTATTCTGTAAATGTACAAAAATTTCCAAAAGTAAACTTAAAGTGTTCCCGCAAAAACTCGTTTCTTGGTCAACCTTATAAGTTAATACGCAAATTGGGCTATTCAAATATGAAGCATTTGATCAAAGTTCGCTACCATAACGCACTTGCTGCATCCAGAACATGCATTATATTTCGATAGAAAATGCAAAAATGCAATAACATAAGGCGTGTTTGATTAAAAAAATAAGAAAATTTGTATCACCAACGACTTATGGGCCACCCTATGATTCTAGAAATATTTTTTTTAAGATGTAGCTCAAGACACCCTATAATTAATATATAAAAATATTTCATATCTTGTATAATAACGGATATATTGAGCTTTATTGATTTTTTACGAAAATTCGACAAAAATTATATACCATTAACCGATAAACTCTATAGCTAAGACTACTGCCAAGTGTCAGAGAAAGGGTCTATTTGAAATGAATTTTCTGGAAATATTTTAGTAAAATGAAGGACAATGACGGGTGAAACTAAGACTTCAGGGTTTGTAAAACACTCTTCTTGAGACATTTTATTTCCATAGTCCGTACTAGATTCAAGTTCTTTGCCTAAATGTTGCCGATTTTGACGTTTTAAATCGCAACTTTGACATTTTGTGGAAAATCCCAATAAATTTTTATTTAAATGCCTATACCTTTTTAGTTAATTTTCTTAGAAAAAATTCACTAATGAGGAGATCTCGACTTTTGAATTTTGAAAAAATTTCTTCACATGAGCGCGATCTAGGACCCCTAGAACCCATATCTGGGGTCAGTTTCAATTTTTATATGTTTATATATATATATATATATATATATATATATATATATATATATATATATATATATATATATACAGGGTCGCTGATAAGTCTGGAAACGGTCGATTATCCGGGAAAATATACAAGGTGTCGAAAAAAGTTTTATACAAAAGTTTTTGGGTTCTTCAATGTCTACTAGGCGGTGATAATTTTATTTATACAGGGTTGGTCATACAGGCGTGGCACACCAATATTATTATTTTTTTAATGGAACACCCTATATATTATTCGATATTTCAATCCTTCTCTTAATGTTGAGCAACATTTATGAGAAGCATAATGTACCTAATCTCAATCGTTTCCGGGTAAAAAAATAAATAAAAATAAACGCTACTGTTTTTAAAATCTATTGGATGAAGAACAAAAATAAATGAAAAAGAGAATATCTCTTGAAAACAATCTGTGAGTGTGAAAAGAACCGGTTGCGATGTTTTTAACATTGTTTGGAATCCCAAGATAAGATAAGATGCCCATAAGAAACGCAGTATTATTCTTTTGTTTTAAAATGTTTCCAGGACAACGAATGTCAAACATTCATTCAGTGTCAACAGTTTTGAAACATTAGTAATTTAGTGTCAACAGTTTTTGTGCAAAATGGCAAGTTTAAGTGAAACCGAACGTATCGAAATTTTAATGATGATAGGGTACGGTGATAGAACACGAAGTTTTGCTCATGTGGTGATTATGTTCAATGAGTTGCATCCTGAGCGGGAATCGATCTCCAAATCCACAGTTTCGAAAACTTTGCATCGTTTTCACGAAACTGGCGGTATCAAGGATAAACCTAGAACTGGAAGGCCAGTAACCGTTACAAATGAAGAAAATTCTTTGAATGTAATATTGGTGGAAAATCCGAAAACTTCGGCACAGCAATTGGCTTTAAATCACAATATGAGTCGATATTCAATTCAAAAGATTACGAAGCGGGAAAAGTTCCGTCCATATAAAATTCATTTATTGCAAGAACTGAGTGAAGACGATTTTGATCGCAGAATCGAGTTCTGTGAACTTATTATGGAGAAGTTATGCCAAAATTTTAACTTTGCCAACCACATTTTGTTTTCCGACGAATCTACATTTTGTTTGAATGGACAAGTCAACCGACACAACTGTAGGTACTGGTCAGACGAAAACCCACATTGGATGGAACAAATTCACACCCAAAGACCGCAAAAAGTAAATGTTTGGTGTGCTATTATTGGTGGACATATCATAGGACCTTATTTTATACACGGTAATTTGAACTCTGCTCGATATTTGACACTTTTGCAAGAATCAATTGTTCCAGACGTAAGTCGATTATTTCCGAACAATAACGACCCAAATCTACCAGCGGAAGAAATATGGTTTCAGCAGGATGGGGCACCCCCTCATTTTGGAATTGAGGTACGGGAATATCTGAATCAAACCTTTCCTGGCAGATGGATAGGGCGCAGGGGAACTATTGAATGGCCAGCTAGGTCTCCCGACATGACGCCGCTTGACTTTTTTTTGTGGGGTCATGTAAAAAATTTAATTTACCAAAATAGACCGCAGAATATTGAAGAGTTGCAAGCAAGGATTGTGCATGAAATTAATAACATTCCTCAAAACGCTCTTGTAAATGCAGTGCAATGTTTTGTTAAGCGAATTCATTATTGTCAGGAGGTCAATGGAGAACACTTTGAACATCTTATAAAATAGGATTCCAAACAATGTTAAAAACATCGCAACCGGTTCTTTTCACACTCACAGATTGTTTTCAAGAGATATTCTACTTTTCATTTATTTTTGTTCTTCATCCAATAGATTTTAAAAACAATAGCGTTTATTTTTATTTATTTTTTTACCCGGAAACGATTGAGTTTATGTACATCATGCTTCTGATAAATGTTGCTCAAAATTAAGAGAAGGATTGAAATATCGAATAATATATAGGGTGTTCCATTAAAAAAAAATTAATATTGGTGTGCCACGCCTGTATTACCAACCCTGTATAAATGAAATTATCACCGCCTAGTAGACATTGAAGAACCCAAAAACTTTTGTATAAAACTTTTTTCGACACCTTGTATATTTTCCCGGATAATCGACCGTTTCCAGACTTATCAGCGACCCTGTATATAGTTATATATATATATATATATATATATATATATATATATATATATATATATATATATATATATATATATATATATATATGTATCACACCGATAACTCAAAAAATAATGGGCCGATTTTGATAAAATTTGGCATGTACTTTTCTTTTGTAAATAGCTTGGATAAGTTCGTTAGTCAGGAAAATCGCACGAGGTTTTCCGGGAAAATTTTGAGTTTTCATTCGAAAAAAATTCTTATCTCAAAAAGTAATTAGCCGATTTTAATAAAATTTGGCATGTATCTTTCTTTTGTAAATAGCTTTGACAAGTTTGTTAGTCAGGAAAATCGGACGAGGTTTTCCGGGAAAATTTTGAGTTTTCATTCGAAAAAAAATTTTATCTCAAAAAATAATAGGCCGATTTTGATAAAATTTGGCACATACCTTCCTTTTGTAAATGGATTTGACAAGTTCGTTAATCAAAAAAATCGGACGAGGTTTTTCGGGAGTTTTGATTTGAAAAAAAAATTTATCTTAAAAAATAAAAAATCTATGATAACCAAATTTGGTAGGTAGGTTTACGATATAAAAAGTAAACTATACACCAAAATTTAGATTTCTATGTTACAAGAAAAAAAAGTTATAAAATATTTTGTGCCAGATCATTTCTATGAAAATTCACTACCATAACGCACTTGCTGCGTCCAGGCTTTTTGTCTTTTGATTTACAGAGCTAAATTTTGGTATATAGCTTACGTATAGTTATATAAACCCGCGTACCAAATTTGGTTGCCCTTACTTTGTTAATTTTGGAGATATAAATTTTTTACAATTTTTTTCGAAAGAAAACTCAAAATTTTTCGGGAAAACCTGGGCCGATTTTCCTGGCTAACGAACTTATCCAAGCCATTTGTAAAAGGAAGGTACTCACCAAATTTAATCGAAATGGGCCCATAATTTTTTGAGTTATCGGTGTTATACATATATATATATATATATATATATATATATATATATATATATATATATATATATATATATATATATATATATATATATATATATATATATATATATATATATATATATATATATATATATATATATATATATATCTATATATATATCTATATAAACATATAAAAATTGAAACTGACCCCGGATATGTGTTCTGGGTGGGCTAATTAGCGCTCATTTGAAGAAAATTTTTCAAAATTCAAAAGTCGGGATCTCCTCATTAGTGATTTTTTTTAAAGAAAATTCACTTATTAGAAGTTGTACAGTAGGTAATCACAAATAAGAATTGACAAGAATTGACAAATGTCACAGGCATATGTACAATCATGTAATCATGTACGTTCAATTGATTTCAATATCCGATGCAGATAATTGTTTACCAAGAGAAAAGTCTTATCTCTACAAAAAGGGTTACAGTTAGCCATAAGAAAGCCTCATGTATTTTTTAAGGTAATCGGATATCGCTTTAGATTAGCCTATAAAATACAGGCTGTTCAACCCTAGCAGCATATGAAAAGTAATTATTTTCTCTATCAAATGCAGTGAAAAAGTATAGTGTGTTCCATTTTAAATAAATGAAATCATCTGCTTTGATAGTGCCGATAATAAAACTTGAATTTTTTAACGCCCAGTGGAGTATTGCGAAATATTGACTACGGTAGTTGTCAAATCCACCATCAAAAGTTAGTGAGTTTTTTTACGATATCATATGGCAATGGAGATAAGATTTTTTTTCGAAAACCTCACATTCGCCGAAAAATCAAGATATCTGGGAAATCGTAATACCTAGGTGTAGAGATCCTTGTAGTAAGTGAACCATATTTTTTCCATAGAATTCAAAGATGTAGTCAGATACCGGGTGTTCCATAAGAAAAACATAACTTTGAAGGGTCACACTTTTTTGGATCCTCTCGTATATTTGGAAATAATTTTAGGTTGGAGGTAGTCCTTTTCAAGCTACACAATCTCGGTTTGAAATATATATATATATATATATATATATATATATATATATATATATATATATATATATATATATATATATATATATATATATATATATATATATATATATATATATATATAGGTGGCCGGCCACATACACCACGGGCTCTCACGTCTATATTTTTCGCTATTTCGAATTTATTTCAAACCGAGATTGTGTAGCTTGAAAAGGACTACAACCTAAAATTATTTCCGAATATACGAGATGATCCAAAAAAGTGTGTCACTTCAAAGTTATGTTTTATATATATATATATATATATATATATATATATATATATATATATATATATATATATATATATATATATATATACACAGCGTGTTTTAAAAATGATTGTCTATGTTACAGGTGCACATTTAGCGCAAAAAATAAGACTATTTTTTCATATAAATATGGGTCCGCAAACGCTTAGTTTTTTTAAATACAGCGTGTTAAAGTTATTTGTTTTTGTCAGTTTTTCACGAATAAGTCCGAGTCAAATTAAAATTTTGGCGTGCAAATTGGCATGTGGGGGTTTTTTAGGGCAAGACATTTAAATATGTTATTGTTAATAACACTGCTCGTAGAGGGCGCCACCTGTAAGACTATGATTGCATTCAATTGGCTATAATTTTTTGACACCCAGTAATATCGACCTAACGTATAGCTACATTGCAGCCCTTATCAATTGTAAAAAAAAAGTATATTTGATCCAAATCTCTGAGACACACCATTTTCGAGATATTTCAATTTTGGTATGTTGATGTCGCTCAAAAATTAATTTTTCTCAAGTAATTAATTGTAGTGTCTGCAAATTTTAACAACAAATAAAAAAGTTTATAACATTTTATGATACCTTCATAAATGTTCAAAATGGCCACCCTCCACTTCAATACACTTTCGTATTTTGCGGAGCATACAACCTCGTACTCTGCACCCCCATAAATAAAAGTCCATATGATTTAAATCAGGATCGAGCTGGCCATGGCTGAGGTTCACCGCGTCCGATCCATCTGCGTCCAAAAGTATTGCTTAGGTAATTTCTGACATTTAGGGCGAATGTGGGGGCTAATAACCCATTTAGTTGGTTTTGCAGGAATTCAAGATAAGTTGTAGCATTATGTCTGTGAGGTAAAAAAATTGGTCCTATCAAAGTACACGCTACAATTCCAGCCCATACATTTATGGAAATTTGCTGTTGATTATGCCTTTCAAAACTGCGTGGGGATTTTCGTAACAGCCATATTTAGGCTTTACCAAAATTGACAATCCCGTCGCTCCTAAATCCAGACTCGTCAGTGAAGAATACACAATTCAACAAGTTCTCTACATTATTATGTTGAAGAAACCATTGGCAAAATGGTAGGCGAGGTATAAAATATCTTTCAGGCGATAGTGCCTGCACACGTTGGATGTGATATGGACGCAATTGTTGGTCGTGAAGAACTCGACATATCGTTGCATTGGATGCTCCCAGATGACTGGCCATTTCCCTAGTACTTATTTTTGAATTTTGTTCAATTTCATCCAGAACAGCCTCTTCAACATCAGGATTTCGTGCACTTCGTGGTCTGCCTCGATCAGGAGTAACTTTATTAAGGGTGCCTGTTAAAAAAATATACTATATTTGAAAGAGACAGTTCGATGTATTAGATAATGTAAGTATGTACCTGTTTCTCGCAGACGACTGTCAATCCATTGAAACATCCTTTTGTCTGGAATTCTCCGATTTGGGAAGGCTTCTTCATACAGTCGTTTCGCCTCATAACATTTACCAAAAGCCCGTGAATACATAACATGCATGTCTGTTAGTTCATTGTTGGTAAAGACTTCCATATTTAATTAGAAAAATTACGGACAATACAATTAATTACTTAAAAATAGTGAGTAGTCTCAAACGTAACAGTCAAATGTAGTATATGTCACGACGAAAACGCAAAAGTCAAGTCCCGTAACGATAGAAACCACTTTGTTAAATGGTTTATTCAAAGTTTGTCATAATGGCTTTTTATTTTATCTTCATGATTGCGTCTTGTCAGTTCTTTTTTCTGGTAAGATTTTAATATTTAACTAGAGAATAAGAAAATTAAGTTTATACATACTGATAGCAATTAAAAGGTGAAAAATGTATTCCTATGATTTGTCGCAGAATTAATTTTTGAGCGACATCGACATACAAAAATTGAAATATCTGGAAAATGGTGTATCTGAGAGATTTATATCAAGTATACATTTTTTGCTTACAATGGATAAGAGCTGCAGTGTAACTATACGGTAGGTCGATATTACTAGGTGTCAAAAAATTATAGCCAATTGAATGCAAGCATAGTCTTACAGGTGGCGCCCTCTGCCAGCTGTGTTACTAACAATAACATATTTAAGTTTCTTGCCCTCGAAAACCCCCATATGCCAATTTTCACGTCAAAATTTTAATTTGACTCGGACTTATTCGTGAAAAACTGGCAAAAACAAATAACTTTAACACGCTGTATTTAAAAAACT
The DNA here is from genome assembly GCA_964006375.1 of Tillus elongatus. Classification (NCBI taxonomy): domain Eukaryota; kingdom Metazoa; phylum Arthropoda; class Insecta; order Coleoptera; family Cleridae; genus Tillus; species Tillus elongatus. Next base: position 128,854,320 of record OZ023267.1, read on the forward strand.
AAGCATTTTTTGTGCTGAATGTGCACCTGTAACATAGACCATCATTTTTAAAACATCCTATATATATATATATATATATATATATATATATATATATATATATATATATATATATATATATATATATATATATATATATATATATATATATATATAATATATATATATATATATATATATATATATATATATATATATATATATATATATATATATATATATATATAATATGTAAAAAGACTACAATCCCGAACCAAAAGTATTACAAAAGTAAGTTACAAAATATTTACAAGAAAAATAATACGTTTTAACTAGCTCCTCGTCCTTTTATTGGCAGTTACACAGAGAGCAATAACTGCCTTTTCCCACAGGAGGAACGACCTAAGTGAGAAGGATGTAAATTCGTTGATCACTGCTGCGGCTGTGTCTGTGTCAACTTTTTATCCTGGCTAATTGCCACCAACTAACTTGAAGATTTCCTCGAAATATCTCCCTCCCCCTCATTCTCAATTCACAGCCACAAGTCGACCGAGATTTACCTGTAGTCCCTTTGCGTTCCCTTCAAGTCCCATGCGAAATGCACGGGGGACATTAAAGGGAGGAAATTAAGGTAACAGACGTCAGCCCAGCCTTGAAACTTACATGACTTCCTCATTATTGCTATACAGAGACGGAGCTAGGAGAGTGCAAATTTATTTTTTAACATTTCCTTAATGCATTAATATAATATGTAGAATGTAAATATTTTGAATGTAATACTTACTTTTTTATTTTAAATTTTCTTAAGCAAAATAAAAATCTATCGCAATGTCTCCTTTTTAAAAAAATTATATATATAACATAAACATACAAAGAAAAGTTACTAAAAGAATAATCGTTTCTGGTCTACATCTTCCAATTAATATTATCTAATCTATACAGGGTGAGTCAGCACCCTCCACTCAAATATACAATATTCTAAGTCTGTCTCTTAAGCCCAATTAGATGAGGATCGCAGACTCATGGAGGGTTCTGTCTCTGCGGATCTCCAAAAAATATTCGACTGGGGAAGTAGAAATCTTGTACAAATCAACTCCACCAAATCTCAGTATTGCTTTCTATCTCATAAGAGATACACCAGTCCTTACCGATCACAATGAACAACCAAGTTATTCAAAGTAATGAGTCTGTTTCACTTGTTGGCATTTCTGTGGATCGAAATCTTAACTGGCACCAACATGTCACATCAATTGCAGAAGCGGCTGCTGAGAAATTAGGTCTCCTCTTCCGGGCTCGCAAATACTTTTCACCAGTTAATGTCTATACCTTATATACTTCACAAATAAGGCCAAACCTCGAATACTGCTCCCACATCTGGGGTGCCGCTGCCGCTTCTACACTCGCTATCCTGGACTAATTCAGAAGAGAGCTATACGTCTCATCGGTGACACTACTCTCACCCAAAGGCTGCCATCCCTTGCCCACCGACGTGCCGTTGGTGACCACGCTCCCTTTTATAGATATCTACACGGGCACTGCTCAGAGAAGTTTTCTTCCATAGTTCCTCCACCTGCTGCCCCCAACGGAACTACCAGCGGAACAGAGGAATGCACCCTTTTACTGTCTAGGTCACCAGACATAGAACATCTTGTTATGCCCGCTCTTTTCTCCCGAGGACTTCCAATTTGTGGAATAGCTTGATTTGTGGAATAGCTTGCCGGCAGATGTTTTTCCTTCTCCTCCGAACCTCCAAATCTTCAAGTCCAGAATTAACAAGTTGCCCCTTTTCTCCTTGGCGACACCCACGGTACGATAGTATTTAGACTGTAAGCCCTCGTGGTGTGTTTTTGAATATATATATATATATATATATATATATATATATATATATATATATATATATATATATATATATATATATATATATATATATATATATATATATATATATATATATATATATATATATTTAAAAGCGATAGAATAAAGTAAGTTTGGCGTTTATAGATCAAATTTTTAAACAAAATGTATCTGAAACAACAAATTGAGGCAGTTAACCAGAATTCGAGTCCAGATGACCTAGCCAAATTCTAATTTAGTTATCATTCACTAAAATGTTGGCTTGATTGTCGTAATCACTACAAGTTTGAGAATGTAGCTCCCAATTATTCTATTTTAGTGAAGTTTCTTAAAAAAATTCACCAATGACTCGACATTTGAATTTTGAAAAAATGTCTTCGAATAAGCGCGGTCGCCAAAATTTCAAAATACCATTTAATTGAGCTCTAAAATGGGCAACTTTTTTTCTAATTTAACCCACCTAGTATCTCTTACGGTTTCTGATTTCCCCAGGCTATCCCCTCCTTATCTTGGACACACTGTATATCAGTGGCGTCTCCTGACCCAAATGTTCGGGTGTGCGGTAACGAGTTGCTGTTAGTGGTGGTTTTAAAAATTATTAACACTAAATGTATATATATATATATATATATATATATATATATATATATATATATATATATATATATATATATATATATATATATATATATATATATATATATATATATATATATATATATATATATTGTACCTATATGGGAATAATACGTAGATTTTCCACTGCAACACTAACAAATTGAAAAGTCACTTAAAACTTTAAAACACGAAAAGAACATGGAATTATTATCAAGCTCTTCTCTTCACACAAATTTGTGTTAGCGTCAGCACTGTCCGGAACGGGGTGAAAACTGAAAACATTAAAAGTAGTTCAATGTTAATATGGTACTAAATAATAAAATGTGTAAAAAGCCTGGATGCAGCAAGTGCGTTATGGTAGTGAATTTCCATAGAAATGATCTGGCACAAAATATTTTATTATAACTTTTTTTTCTTGCAACATAGAAATCTAAATTTTGGTGTATAGTTTAATTTTTATATCGTAAACCTACCTGCCAAATTTGGTTATCTTATCTTTTTTATTTTTTGAGATACAAATTTTTTTCGAATGAAACCTTAAATTTTCCCGGAAAACCTCGTCCGATTTTCCTGACTAACGAAATTATCCAAGCCATTTACAGAAGGAAGGTACATGCCAAATTTTATCAAAATCGGCAGATTATATTTTGAGTTATTGGTGGGATACCTATATATATATATATATATATATATATATATATATATATATATATATATATATATATATATATATATATATATATATATATATATATATATATATATATATATATAGTTTATTATTATATAAATAGTACAAAGCATCTTACAAATAAGTCTAAACTTGTGGCTGCAAATGATGTAATTTTGACTAAATTTTAATCTAAATGTCAATTGTTCTAAAGTTCTGTCATCTGATTTCTAATCTCCAAAGCTACCTCACCTCATTATGTACCATTACAATTTCTAGAAATATGGATGGTACTTGAAATCAGTTTCTTCATTTTAATCAAAAATTTGTATATTTTAAAACTTGACTCAAATTAAATTCTACATATTTTTCAACAGAAACATTATTTATATATATATATATATATATATATATATATATATATATATATATATATATATATATATATATATATATATATATATATATATATATATATATATATATATATATATATATATAATTGAAACTGACCCCGAATATGAGTTCTAGGGGTTCTAGGGGTCCTAGTTCGCGCTCATTTGCAAACAATTTTTCAAAATTCAAAAGTCGAGATCTCCCCATTAGTGAATTTTTTCTACGAAAATTTACTAAAATGTATTATAGTCTTTGATTCTAGAATACTGTGGTCTGTGTAAGCGCAGTCGTAATGTTTGTAAATAATGCTATCACATAGTTTGTTAGACCGGCGTTCCATTCATTTGTCTTGAGCGGTATTTTTACCGCTCACTGCAGTGTTAAAAGCATGGTTTTTTCCCCACTATTTTAAACACATGGGTGGGGGACTGTATTGTATACCAATACAGCTCTATCGACTGAAGTGTTCGGAAATATCAACGCACACCTAACCCGAATTCATTCCCAGTTGCTATTGACCTACTCATATTCTCGGAATCAAGACGTGGTACCTACTTCATTCCCAAGTCACTATTAACCGACTATTTATGAAATCAAATAAGTAAATTAAATCGATTGTCATAAAATATGTAGTGTATGTGTATTAAGACTAAGGGAAAAAGAAATAAAACATATTTAACTGTACACATTTTGATTATATTTTAGGGTGTGCGGCGCACACCTAGCTCACTAGGAGAAATCGCCACTGCTGTATTTATATATATATATATATATATATATATATATATATATATATATATATATATATATATATATATATATATATATATATAGAGAGAGAGAGAGAGAGAGAGAGAGAGAAAATTGGCCAAAAACAAATGTTGAAACAAATAACTCTAAAATCATGGCCATGATTTCTACATTATTTTTGATTAAAACCGTTGAATCTTGAAATACCCTGCAAAAATAAGTACCTACAATTTCGAGAACCCAATTCATCAAAATACAGTTTTAGGACCTGACAGTCGTTTCACCAATAAAGTTAGCGTCCTCAAAGGGCTCAATAAATTGTATTGTTAGTAAAACGATTGTCATGTCTAAAAACTGTATTGTGATGAACTAGGTTCTCCAAATTGTACTTATAAGTGCTAGTCACCGGTTCCAATCTTCACTCACCACCCTGTAAAATTGTTGAATTTAGGAAACCCTGAACATTCTCATATGTATTTGGAAAGTATCAAATATTTAATTGGGCTGTTAGCAAAGGGTCCGCAATGAATTGTACTACCAGGAGCAACGCGGAGTTTTCAGAACCATTTGGGAGATCTACTGACCACCCAACATTAATATCCCTTTCCGGTAGACCACCGCGGTCGCTACCCCTCTGTCCTCCAGGGCTTAGGCCTTCTTGATTCCATTACCCTATTAAATAGAGAACATACGAATTTTATATACGCACGCGTATCTGACCTTACAAAGCATGATACATACGCTAAAGTAAATAACATGTATAAAATTTTGATGATAGGCCGTGGTTTTTGATATTACTGAGTATGAAATAGTAGCTTTCTAAACATACAGGCTGGTCTAGAAATAATGGTACATTGAGCAGCAGCAGATTGTTGGCATTCAAATATTGCGATTTATTCAAAGCTATCTCAGTCCACAAAACCTACATGAGAAGAGATGAAGGATGTTAAAGTGAAAATAAAATTTCGATTTTCCATATCTAGAAAAACATTTAACTCACTGCTTTAAATATGTACAAGTCTCGGAAAAATTTACACATTTTTAATAACATCCCTGAAAATCCTTACGTTAGAAAATAGTTTTCTCCTATACCTTAAAAAAGTCTGGACGCAGCAAGTGCGTTATGGTAGTGAATTTCAGGCCACCAAATATTTTTTATAACTTTTTTTCTTTTAACAATGAATAATAAATATTGGTGTGTAGTTACCTTTTAATATCGTAAACTTACGCACCAAATTTGGTTACCATAGCTTTTCTACTTTTTGAGATAATTTTTTTTAAAGAGAGCCCAAACAAAATTATTTAAGCGACTTACAAAAGAAAGGTACATACTAAATTTTATCAAAATCGATCCATTATTACTTTTTGAGTTATCGGCGTGAGACCTCTATATATATATATATATATATATATATATATATATATATATATATATATATATATATATATATATATATATATAGTAGTTTATAGTAGCAGGACTTTAACAGTCAATAGAACAAATAATTTTAAGGTAAAAAGTTCATATAAACATAACTTCTAATTTGCTTCCGAACGGAGAATACAGGTTGTTGAAATTTAATATTTTTGAAAAATCTTTTACAATATCTTTGGAACGGAGTAAGATATTTGCATGCAATTCCGTACACGTTCTACGTAGACTGGGGTTGTTATTCGGTGGTATTATTGTTTCAAATGATATACTGGGTGTTACTTTTCCGGGTTCCATAGACTATTTGAAATAATAGAACTTCTGTCACGTACGCCACTGACCTTTTATAATACTCTCTCTCAAAAAACTATCTCTTAGAAACGTTTTTGTTTTCCTATAGTTTTATGCTATCTTGAGCGGTTATCGAAATACTAGTGCTTTTTTTTTAATTCAACACCCCGTATTTTCCTTAGGAAGCTAATTAGAGGTTGTGTTGATATGTACTTTTTTTCTCAAAATGATCTGTTCTATTTATTGCTAAAGTTTTCTTACTACTTCCTAAGGGAAATACAGGGTGTTGACATTTTTTGCAACTTTTTTTCCAACATTTCAACACCCTGTATTTCTCTTAGGAACTAGTAGTGCTCTTAGGAACTAGTAGTGAGACTTTAACAATCAATATAACAGATTATTTTGAGAAGAAAAGTTTATATAAACATAGCCTCTAATTAGCTTCCTAACGGAGATACGGGGTGTTGAAGCTTAAAAAAACATAACTGCTTCAACAAACTAGTAATATTTCGATAACCGCTCAAGATAGCATAAAACTACAAACCAAAAATGTTTCTAAGAGATCGTTCTTTGACAAGGGGGTGTTATAAAAGGCCAGTGGCGTACGCAAAAGAAGTTATATTATTTCAAATAGCCTACGTAACCCGGAAAAGTAACACGCAGTAGATCATTTCGGACAAGAATACCACCGAATAATGGCCTAAATCTACACAGAACGTGTACGGAATTGCATGCAAATATCTTACTCCGTTTCAAAGATATTGTAAAAGATGGTTCAAAATTATTAAATTTCAACACCCTGTATTTCCGTTAGGAAGCAACCTGGAGGTTATGTTTATATGAACTGTTTGTCTTAGAATTATCTTTTCTATTGACAGTTAATGTCCTGCTACTATAAACTGGGACAGCCTTTATATATATATATATATATATATATATATATATATATATATATATATATATATATATATATATATATATATATATATATATACATATATATATATATATATATATATATATATATATATATATATATATATATATATATATAATATTCAGTTTTTGTGACGGTAATATAATACTGTTTATTCCATTCTCAAGGCTACAACATGGAAAGAAAAAAGTTTACAATTTACATAGTAAAAATATAAAACTTGAAAATACTTAGATATAACGCGAGTTTTACTATAACTAATTATGGAATAACAAACATGAAAGAAAAGTGCCAAACTGACATATGAAGCTAACTATTGTGTATTTGAATTTGTTTTTTGTTTTTGTCTAGGAAATATAAATAGGGGTAGTGGTTTCTAAATTATTATTTTTCTTTAGGTTTATTAAATTGTCGTTAAAAGTAATATCAAATTCTTTTAAACACATTCTTTTATTACTTAAGGTTTCACAGTGTAACATAGAAACATTACTAAAATTTATATTGTGGCCAATGTCAAGATTATGTTCAGACAGAGCGCAAGTTCCTTTGTGTAAACGTTTGTCACTTTTGTGCTGTGGTAATCCTTAAGGACTCAGCCTTTTTGGCCAATGTATTTTAAACTACAATTACTACATGGAATACAATATACCGTTAGTGACCTCTCTCTCTCTCTCTCTCTCTCTCTCTCTCTTATAGATATCTGCACGGGCACTGTTCAGAGGTGCTTTCTTCCATATAGTTCCTCCACCTGCTGCCTCCAACACATCTACCAGGGGAACAGGGCGAATGCACCCGTTCACTATCCAGGTCATCAGACATAGAACATCTTGTTATGCCCACTCTTTTGCCCCGAGGACATCCAAGTTGTGGAATTCCTTGCCGGCGCATGTTCTTCCTTCTCCTCCGAACCTCCAAACCTTTAAGTCCAGAATTAACAAGTTGCCTCTTTCCTCCTTGCCGACACCCGCGGTACGATGGTATTTTGGCTGTGAGCCCTCGTGGTGTGTTGTTGAAATAATAAAGATATATATATATATATATATATATATATATATATATATATATATATATATATATATATATATATATATATATAAACATATAAAAATTTTAACGGAACTTGGTTTTGGGTTCCAGGGACCCAAATTCGCACCCTGAATAAATTTTTTTAAACGCTTTTCCTCATGACCTCTCTATTAGCTAATTCTTCTTAATGAAAATTCGCCAATAAATCTTTATATTATATAAGAGTATTTATGTTTGAGATTGTACTCATTAGAATAGGGGAAATCTCATGTTTTTGTCGAGAAACTGGAATAATCAAATAAATAAAAAATAGGGTTACCCATTCTTATCTCCGAAACCGTTCGTTTTCACATAACCATGTTTATGAGCATTTTGTTCGGTATTTAATGTAGATCATTTTTCTAAAGGGCGACGTTTGCACTAGACCTCTTATTTTTCGAGATATTGGCGTAAACTCTGAAAACTACCATTTTACCCCCTTCCCGCCCCTGTTACACCAAAACCCAACGCTCGGGATCGTGTAACCTTTTATCTTACTACGGGACGGGTATAGACCAATTTGGCGCTAGATAGAACTTTTTTTGGGTGTTTAGGGTTTGACCTCATTTTACTGTACTAAAATTAGAAAAGTCTGGATGCAGCAAGTGCGTTATGGAAGTGAATTTTTATAAAAATGATTTGAATAGCAAATATCTCATTTTAATGCAAGCAGTGATCAATTTGGTTACCGGTATAACCTATATTAACCTATATAGTAGAAACAATGTGCCATATTTTATCAAAATAACGTATTGTTTGAAAATGTACGAAAATTTTCCTACAATAAACTTTAAATATTGGTTTCCTAGCCAACAAATCTTAGATTAATAGCAAATTAAGTTATTGAAATTTGAAGCATTTCATGAAAATTTGCTACCAAAACGCACTTACTGCGTCTCAATTTTTTTCTTACAAACATATTTCGATCAAAAATGCAATAAAATAATGGTGTTCGCAAAAAAAAATAATTGTAGGGATCACCAACGACTTATGAGCCAGCCGGTGATTGTCAAAATAATTTTATGAGATGCAGCTCAAGATACCCTATAATTAACTTATACAATTTTTTCTCGTCACTTGTATAATAATTATTATTATATTCAGCTTTACCGTAGAAATGCGTCACCCTGTATATATGTAAACAGATAAAAACTGAACGTAAACCCGGATATGGATTCTAGGGGGCCTAGTTTGCGCTGATTTGAAGAAATCTTTTTAAAATTCCAAAGTCGCGGTCTCCTCAATGACGAATTTTTTGTACGAAAATTAGCTAAAAATTATGGCCCGTTAAACCATAAACTTAACTAAAACTAGCGCCAAAGCATCAGAGAGAAGAATAACTAACCTGTTGCATATCAGCTCTTTTTGTAAAACTTCGATCTTTTATATCTGTTGACAAATATCACAAACACTGTTTAGTCCACCCACTAACATTAATAAAATCGTAAAGGAATAATTTGCACTTGTATATTAAAATTCCCAAATAACAAATAATTTGTCAACTGAAATTGAAAATATAAATGATTCAAATTTGAATAGCTCAATTTTATGTAAACCTAGAAAGCTGAATTTTGGTACATAGTTAGGTCTTTCCCAAAGTAATATGTTCACCAAATTTCATCGAAATAGCTTTGTACTTTTCGGAGAAAACTTTTTTTTTTCGAAAGAAAACTCAACATTTTCCCGAAAAACCTTATCCGATTTTTCTGGCTAACGAACTCATCCAAGCTATTAATAAAATAAAGGCACTTGCCGAGTTTCATCAAAATCTGTCAATTACTTTTTGAGTAATCGGTTGGATACACATATATATATATATATATATATATATATATATATATATATATATATATATATATATATATATATATATATATATATATATATATATATATATATATATATATATATATATATATATATATATATATATATATATATATATATATAACATATAAAAATCGAAACTGACCCATGGGTTCTAGGGGCCCAAATTCGCTCTCATTTGAAAAAATGTTTGCAAAGTCTCACCATCGATACCTCTCTACTAGTGAATTTTTTTAATAAAAATTCACTAATATTAGATGTCTAAAATAAATAATTTATTTATTTCGATTAAATTAATGTACTTAAGTTTTTGACATTGACGGACCCTTTCTTAAAGTACCAGTAATTATAACGAATACATTTTGAAAATTAAAGCGTCCAGGTTTTGTTTTTTAAACTTAAACTCAATTGATAAGACCCATTATGTCCGTACTCAGAATTGGCCGATATCTGATAACTGACTAAATAATTATATACAATAGGTTGATTCAGTGACTCACGCAGTGCGTGACCTGCGGCATCATGTAACTTATTAATAATACACTTCAGCAGTAACCGGCAATATGTCCCAATCCGCTTTTGATACTATTATTTTCTAGATTTCATCATTATAATGGCATGAACGGATGTATTTATGAATACTTTATTTAACTGAAATTTCAGTAATATCTAGGGATAATTAAAATTTCAAGCTTTAAATTTATAATTATTACATCAACAGGCATCTACTTAGGTAATATTCCTGCCTTTTCTTAATGAAAATTCACTCCTATCAAACACTTTTAAACACAAATATGTCTAAATTGTTTGTATATATACAGCACAGGTCTTATTACTTATTATACGAGTGCCGGTCAAGAAGTCCGTGACTTTTTGGATTTCCCGCCTCTTCACAGGAAGGGCAACACTGTTCCTGTCAACAAGCATCTATCAGTTGACTTCTGTCAAATTTTGAACGAGCTGCGTCATTTAGTTTGTGTTAGATAGCCATTGAAAGCAGACAACCTTTTGAGTTATAACGAAAATGGAAAAAAGTGAATTTTGTGTGCTCATCAAAGATTATTTTTGCGGAAAAAAACATTACTCAAGACAAGGCTAAACTTGATAAATACTATGTGGACTCTTCACCAGCAATTTCCATGGTAAAAAGGTGATTTACTGAATTTCGCTGCAGCCGTATAATCACAAAAGGCGCTGAAGTTTCTGGACGCCCAGTTGAGGTCCGAAATAATTGAAAAAATTTACGATATGGTGTTTGCCGATCGCAGAATGAAAGTGCGGGAGATCGTAGAAGCCATAGGCATATCACATGGCTCAGTGGTTTCGATTTTGCATGATCACTTGTGTATGAGAAAGCTATCCGCAAGAGGGGTGCCGCGTTTATTACAAACGCAATCGTGTGACAACTTAGAAGGAGTGTTTGGCGTTGTTCAACGGCAATAGGGACAAGTTTTTGCGCCGTTTCGTAACCTTGGACTAAACATGGATTTACCACAACACACCAGAGACCAAGTAGCAGTCAAAACAGTGGGTTTCTCCGTGCGTATCGGCGCCGAAGAAGTCCAAGGTGGGTTTGTCAGCCAATAAAGTCATAGCGACCGTTTTTTTTTTTGGATGCACGCGGTATAATCCACATTGATTACCTTCAGAAAGGAAGAGCAATCAATGGCGAATAAGATACCACCTTATTGGATCGATGCAATGACTATTTGAAGAAAAAACGACCGCATTTGGCCAAGAAAAAAGTTCTTTTCCACCAAAACAATGCAAGGGTACACACATGTGTAGTCTCCATGGCGAAATTGCATAAATTGGGCTACTAATTGCTCATATCCTCCGGATTTAACCCCCAGTGACTATTTCTTGTTTCCCAACTTAAAGAAATGACTCGACGGTAAGAGATTTGACTCCAATGATAAAATCATCTCACAAACAAATACTTATTTTGAGAACCCCGACAAATCTTATTTTTTGAAAGAGATAAAAAAATTGGAGGAACGTTGAACGAAGTGTACAGAGCTCAAAGGAGATTATGTTGAGAAAGAAAATGATTGTTTGTCAAAAAACATGTGTTTCATTAAAAAAAGTCTCGGATTTATTGACGCCCCCTCGTACACATACTGTATAATGAAATACAATAAGGTGTAAGTAGTAGATTAAAGAAACAATTCAACTACAATATAAACAATGTAGGTCTGAGCACTATTCCCTGTGGCACTACGTATTTAAGAGTCCTGACATCACTGTAACAGTACTCAATTCCCACAGATTGTTTCCGATCCGATAGATAGCTCCTAATACATTATAAAGCTCGACTTTTTTTACGCATGTTTTGTAAAGCCTGAAAAAGTAAAGGATGACTGACAGTATCAAAGGCTTTGCCAAACCCAAGAATACACAGAGTGATGGTAATCAGTTATCTAAAGCACGATAAATATTGTTTGTTAGCCAGTAGGGGCTCGTGCCTTAATGCATTGCGGGTGCGCAAGAAAACAAAGCTTCGGGATGCAGCAAGTGCGTTATGGTAGTGAATCTTTATTAAATGATTCAAATTCGAATAACTCAAGTTTCTACAAACCTAGAAAATTGAATTTTGGTGTATAGTAGCGTCTTACCCAGGGAAACATATTCACCAAATGTCATCAAAATAACTGTGTAATTTTTGGAGAAAAAATTTTTTTTCCAAAGAAAACTAAAAATTTGATTAACTCAATTTTCTAAAAATGTAGAAAATAAGGTCTTTTACAAGAAAATATATCCACCAAATTTCATCAAAATAGCTTTGTAATTTTCGGAAAGATTTTTTTGAAACAAAACTCAAAATTTTTTCGAAAAACCTTATCCGATTTTCCTGACTAACAAACTCATCTAAGCCATTAATAAAAGAAAGGCACTTGCCGAGTTTCATCGAAATCAGTTGCTTATTTTTTGAGTTATCCGTTGGATACATAGTGAATTTTTTTAAATAAAAATTCACTAAAAATGAAAGGCTCACCAATTTTTTCCCCGAAAATGTAATATAAAAAAACCTACTTACTAAACTAACTAAACTTAATAATTATTAACTATACTTACCAAGTTTTCATCTAGTAAGTTATAGGTTATAGTAGTTAAAAAGTCCCTTAAAAAGTTAACCTTTAAATTTAAAATATCCACTGAATTAATCACAGTATCACAATTATTTTGTCCACTTATTCAGCAACCGAACTGGTAGCCATCATAATAATAATAATTGTCTTGTAAGAACATGTAAACAACAACGAAATGATCTACCTAAAACAATCCGACGCGCAGCACTACACGAAAATTACTAAACACATGCTAGACACAGACACGCTCTGCCAAAATTTGACTTCGAGTGTGTAATTTGGGAGCGCACACCAGATTGCTTATTCGGTCGTTTTCGACGATGATACTCGATCATTTTGCACTGAAGTATCGCATTTCCTCAAGAGCGCCGAAAAATACACACCGCCGGCAACTGATGTATATATCGATATTTGGATATGGATGTAGATAACGATAACGTATGCAACCAACCATTAACACTATACTTATTCTGATGCGGTATTAATGGCTGCCGACTCTACGATCCTCGATATACTAATTTTATTTGTTGAATGCAGGAATGCAGGAGATAAAAAAGCAAATAAAAATTTATCAGAATATAGCATAGCAAAAATAATATTTTTTTCCACGGCAGGCGGCAGTGCGCGCGCGCGGGCGCACTTATTGAGGAGCCGCCCCTGGTGTTAGCTCTAAAATAATGTATTCAGTTGAACGTTGAGCTCTGAATCCATATTCCTTGTGAATTTAATATCCTATATTTTTCAGAAAATTCTATCAATTGTTTTTTTTTTTAGTATAATTTGAAAGACTTTAGCAAAGCAGATGACTATATTATTATTATTAATATCGACTTTAGCCTGAAGGGCTTTCACACTCCCTCAAAGGGGAACATTCACTCGTCCCAGGTATATCAGATACCAAAGAGACTGAGCTCAGATGGAGCCCGTTCCAAGTAATGAGGCCCTTAACGACAACGTGACACATCCTCATTTCCCAGGAAGCTTCGCACGGTGTGGGCAGTTGCAAATATTACCGCCTTCTGCATAACTTTATAAAGATGCTCTCCAAGCCGAGTCTTTTAATGCTCTCTCGAAGATTCTTAGGAACCACACCAGTTGACGACATGACTATTAGAATCACTCGGACACTATCTGCCCTCCACTGTCTCTTTATTTGCATCTCGAGGTCTGTGTACTTAATTATCTCGTTGTACTTTATCTCTAGATTATTAGTATTTGGAATGGCCACATCAATCAGCGTCACATGCTTGCAGGACTTATCCATTATTATTATATCTGGCCTGTTGTGGGCAACTCGTTGATCTGTGAGCACGGTCCGATCCCAGTACAACCTGTATCCTGAGTTCTCTAGAACAGGCTCAGGTCAGGTCAGGTCAGGCATTGTCAAAATAATTTGATGCAGCTCAAGACACCCTATAATTAACGTATACATTTTTTCTCGTATCTTGTATAATAACAAGTATATTGAGCTTTACCGTAGAAATGCGTCACCCTGTATATATATATATATATATATATATATATATATATATATATATATATATATATATATATATATATATATATATATATATATATATATGTAAACAAATAAAAACTGAATGTAAACCCTGATATAGATTCTAGAGGCCTAGTCATTTGAAGAATTCTTTTGATAAAAATCGGCCTAATATTTTTGAGTTATCGGTATATATATATATATATATATATATATATATATATATATATATATATATATATATATACATTTTAAGAAAATTCACTAATAAAAACGAAGACACTACATTTCACATTCTGGTATGAAAGAGTGGTCATGGAAGGGGGTGGGGTGTTAGTAGTAAGTCATTATTAATGTCGTATCGTGTTTAGGAATGGGGGTTTTCTATAAAAATCAATTTTCAAGGTGAAAATCTAGGTCAGCCATGACATGCACATTTGGCGCCTAAGGTACCTTTGTAGTAATGGAACAATAAAATATCGCATAATTTTCCATTAGAATCTATAATTTGTAAATGTTTATCGCAACAAATCTTGATTAGGGTTGTTATAAATGTTTACATTTACCACCACTTGGTTACTAAATAAGGCATTACAAAATGTATTGGGTAGTTTTATGTAAAATTCATGTCTCTTCAATTTACAAAAATTTTTTCAAATGAGCGCGGATTTGGGCCCCTAGAACCCATATCAGCTTCGATTTTTATATCTTTTTTTTTTTCTCCGAAAATTACAAACCTATTTCGATGAAATTATATTATATATATACATATATATATATATATATATATATATATATATATATATATATATATATATATATATATATATATATATATATATATATATATACATATAAACATTGAAAGTGACCCCGGGCATGGGTTCTAGGGGTCCTAGTTCGCGCTCATGTGAAAATTTTGTTTGAAAATATAAAATTCTGTATCTCCCAATTAGTGAATTTTTTCCAAATAAATTCACTAAAATCAGATCGACTTTTAAATAAAGGGTTAAAATTCGATTTGCAGTCACAAAAGGACGATCTAGTAGATGTTTTTTATTTTATTTCAACGACACACCACGGGGGCTTACGGTCTAAATACTATCGTACCGTAGGTGTAGACAAGGAGGAAAGAGGCAACTTGTTAATTCTGGACTTGAAGGTTTGGAGGTCCGGGGGAGAAGGACAATCATGTGTAGGCAAGGAATTCCACAACTTGGAAGTCCTCGGGACAGAAGAGCGGGCATAACAAGATGTTCTATGTCTGGTGACCTGGACAGTAAAAGGGTGCATTCGCTCTGTTCCCCTTGTAGATCTGTTCGGGGCAGCAGGTGAAGGAACTATGGAATAAAGCTCCTCTGATCAGTGTCCGTGCAGATATTTATAAAAGAGAGAGAGAGAGAGAGAGGTTACCAACGGCACGTCGGTGGGAAAGGAATAACAGCTTTTAGGTACGGGTAGGGTCACCGATGAGACGTACAGCTCTCTTCTGAATGGAGTCCAGGATAGCGGGTGTAGAAGCGGCAGCAGCACCCCAGATGTGAGAGCAGTATTCGACGTTTGGTCTTATTTGTGAAGTATATAAGGTATAGAGATTAGCTGGTGAAAAGTATTTGCGAGCCCGGAAGAGGAAACCTAATTTCTTAGCAGCCGCTTCTGCAATTGATGTGACGTGTTGGTGCCAATTGAGATTTTGATCCACAGAAATGCCAACAAGTGAAAAGGACTCATTACTTTGAATAACTTGGTTGTTTATTGTGATGGGTCTAGGGCTGGTGTATCTCTTATGAGAAATAAAGCAAGACTGTGATTTGGTAGGGTTGAATTGTACAAGATTTCTACTTCTCCAGTCTAATATTTTTTTGCAGATCCACGGCGATAGAACCCTCCATGAGTCTGCAATTCTCATCTAATTGGGCTAAAGAGACAGGCTTCGAATATTGTATATTTGAGTGGAGGGTGCTGTCGTCCGCGTAACCGTGAACTGGGTTGGATGTGCTAGACAGGAGGTCATTGATGTGGAGAAGAAACAAAGTAGGGGCTAAAGCTAAACCTTGAGAGACTCCTGTATTAACTGGATACAGTTTAGAGGAATGGCCATCCACTACAACAGAAATGCTCCGGTTGGAGAGGAAATTTGCTGTCCACGTACAGAGTTTTGGTGGTAGGCCATAGGCTGGTAGTTTATTAAGCAGTGCTGCGTGCCAGACCTGGTCGAATGCTTTGGATATGTCTAGAAAGACAATCTGCGATTCACCGTGTAGTTCCATAGACTTGTTCCAAGAATGGGTGACAAGGGAAAGGAGGTCGGCAGTTAATCTGCGCTGACGGAATCCATACTGCCTGTCGTCGATTAGACTGTGTTCAAGAAATTTCAGTAATTCGGTGTTTATATACTTTTCTATCAGTTTAGAGACGATTTAACGGAGATAAATAGGCATGTAGTTGCTAGGAAGCGCTTGGGATCCTTTCTTGGGGACGGGTTGTACTCGAGCAGTTTTCCAGTTACTATAGAATATGCCTCTATTGTAAGATGTCTGAAACAGACGAGTCAGGTCAGGAGTAAGTTCTGGTGCGCATTTTTTGAGAACAATTGCTGGAATCTCGTCAAGGCCAGAGGCTTTCCTGGTATTAAGAGAAGAGAGCATCTTTAGTACCTTTTTAGTTCTGAAAATGATATCCGTGAGTTTATGCGCGACATTGAGGACTGTTGGTGGTTGAACATTTGGAGGTGGGTTGAAAGTAGAATTGCCGGCGAACAACGAGGCAAAAAGTTCAGCCTTGCCCAGGGCGGTCGAAAAAATTTCATTCCCTAAGACAAGGTGTGGGAACGTGCTCTTACAGAAATTATTCCCAATAGATTTAGCGAGAGTCCAGAAGGGTTTGCTGCAGCTGCTGATGATTAAAAAAGATCTCGAAAGTGCATGAAATCGTTTATAGAAAAAAGCAAGGACAAATAGCTTGTTTATACCAATAACGAGCTCGGTCATTAGACTAGCCGAGTAGGATTTAATAAAAACAACATTGTTGCTCCATGTAGTGTTTGTTTGGTCATCACTAAATCAATATATTATTATTATTACCTCAACAGGCAATACCCACAACAGGTATTATCGATTATGCATTAAAAACTAACAATCCACATTACAAAATGTGCTAGATATGCTAGTGAGTGATTATTATCTATCTTTTGTTTTGTTGGATATTTCTATGTGTGTACTGGTATGTGTATACATTTGTACGAGCGTGTGTTTGTGTTTCAGTGTCGTAACCTTCGCCTTCTGATTACCAATATGTGTCACAAGTTCATTGTTGACGATGTCCTGGAATGTTTTTCATTTGTTTCTAGGACACATATTCAATTATGATACCCATCGTTTACAGAATTATAACAGACGAGGAAGCGATAACAAAATTGATGGTATATAGAATTACAACAACATTCTAAGTAATGTCCTATACGGCTTTTCTTAAAACACATTTATATATGATGTTCTCTTCTAACACACGTCATCCATCTTAGTGAGTTTTCGTTAAGATATTTTCTTAATGAAAATTCACTTATCTAGATGTAGAGATGGTGGAACTTGAGGAAAGCTTTTTCAAATGAGGGAAGATTGGAGTTCTTAGTTAAGTTTTTTATGTTTTATATATGTGTGTGTGTGTTTTGTTTCTTTAACGTCGGCCTATTTCCGCGACAATGGTCAATCACCGACGCTAGGGAGCAGTTTCACCTCATTATGCTGAAAATTTTGCCGAATCCCTGCCTTTCTGTAAAGAGGGTAGGGATCTTTGACGTGCCCAACATCGCATGAACACGGGACCGACAGCTTTACGCCCCCTCCGAAGGGCGGAACGTGCAGACATTCAACGAGTCAAATACAATGCCAGAACCTTGGTTGATATTAATCTTACAGTTTGTACTGAAAAAGTAAAAGGAGAAACCTGGGATCGAACCCAGAACCCTTCGATTCAAAGGCACACGTTCTTACCCTTGAACAACCGAGGTTCTTTATGTTTTATAGATATATACAGTGTTTTGTAAAACATCATGCTCGTTCCAAATATGACTTCTATTTTTCCCTGTCTCTTTTTGTTTTCGATTGATTTTGAAAAAAACAAAATTTGTCGATTTCTTTTTTCTTCAGTATCTAAGTAGGCATTGATATGACATGGCTAAGACTGCACGTTATCAGGACACTTTTTACAGAGTAATCTTTTTGTGCTATTCTCAACTTTAGATTGTCATTTGTTTTTCAGCTACATGTATCAACGTTTGGTTTTATTATGGCAGCCATATTGTATTTTTGCTCATGTGATAGCCTGTGAAAAGAGCTTTCCAGTGATGTACAACATGCTTGACAAATCTTGTGATTGCACTGACAGTTTTGAGAAAAACCGTTTTGCGGATAGTAGGCTATGAAATCCAATACCAGAAAACAAATGACAAAAAAAAGTGTTCAAAAATCAATAGACTTCTACTTTTAACATAATTTTTCGTAATGATTCACGATAAAAAAATATTGTGATTTAATTTACAATACTTAATTAGATAATAATGCTAGGTAATATTATGTGAAACAGTTTAATAATGAAACCTGGCAATAACAAATAGAAACTTAAATTCCATAAAACAACACAATTAGAAACGGAACTCAACAAATAATAAAATAGAAATTTAAAAACACACTAAAGAGAAAATTGTTCAATATGGCCACAGTTTTGTTTAATGCACTTTTTGAAACATGCCTGCAAACTCGGGTGAGGGTGTTTTGGATAATATGATTTATAGCTTCTGGGATTCTGTTTCGTAATTCATTGATATTTTGTGGTGTCGAATTTATACACACCATTATTCAGAGTACCCCAAAAATAAAAATCCATGCGTGTTATATCAGGACTTCGAGCACACCAATGAACCGGCCTATTGTTACAAATGACACGATTATTAAAATTTTGGTACAAAAATTCTTTGATGATCCTAGCATTGTGAACTGGACAACCGTCTTGTTGGTACCAAATCTCGTCTAAATTATCATTCTAATTGTTGGTAAGATATCATTCCTCAATAGATTGTGATTGATAATGTGCAAGTCTTAGACATGTCATATCAACGCCTACTTAGATATTGAAGAAAAAAGAAATCGACAAATTTTTGTTTTTTTCAAAATAACTCGAAAACGAAAAGAGGCAGGGTAAAATACAAGTCGCATTTGGAACTAGCATAAAATTCTACAAAACACTGCTAATTTAACCGTCTCCCTATCTCTAATAATAACGGAGATGGCAATACATTCCCGCCCAGTTTGGGACACACTATATAGGGTGAGTCACTTTATAGTAGCAAGAATTTGGCAATGAATAGAAGACCTCATTTTTAAGACGAAAAGTTTATATAAACATATGCCGTACAGGTCTTTGTTTTTGAGAGCCTCGGTGGTTCAGTGGTAAGAACGTGTGCTTTTGAACCAAAGGGTACTGTGTTCGACCCCAGGGTTCTCCTTTCTCTTTTTTAGTACATACTCAAACATTAAGATCAACCGTGGTTGTGGCATTGTATTTGAGCAAGTTGAATGTCTGCACGTTCCGCCCTTCGGCGGTAACGTAGAGCAGTCGGTACCAGGTCCACGCCAAGTTGGGCACGTTAAAGCCCCTACCTGCCTTACAAAAAAGGCAGGGGTTCGGCAAAATTTCCAGGACAATGAGGTGAAACTGCTCCCTGGCGTCGGTGATTGGCCATAGACCGACTTTAAAGAAGCAATGCTTCAAATTTCAATAGCTCAATTTGTTATTAACATTAGGTTCGTTGGCCAAGATAGTCTTGTCGGATATATTTTAAAACAATAAAATTATTTTAACGAAAAGTGGCACATTTCTAAACTTGAACAATAATATAAAAGTCTGGACGCAGCAAGTGCGTTATGGAAGTGAATTTTCATAAAAATGTTTTTAATAATAAATATGTCTCTAATGCAAGCAGGCATTAATCTGGTTACCGGTATAACCTATATAAAAGAAACAATGTACTATATATTATCAAAATAACATATTGTTTGAAAATACACAAACATGTACCTTAAAATTTTTCCAAGAAAACTGGTTACCTAGCCAACACACCTTAAGTTAATAGCAAATTAAGTTATTGAAATTTGAAGCATTTAATGAAAATTCGCTACCAAAACGCACTTACTGCGTCTCGATTTATTTCCTTACAAACATGCACCATATTTTAATAAAAAATACAAACATGCAATTATATAAGTTCGTATAAAAGTATATATGCTCGAAAACGAAAATTTTATGTATCACCAACGACTTATGGGCCACCCTGTAATTGTCCAACTAATTTTAGTTTGCGCTCATTTGAAGAAAACTTTTTAAAATTCAAAAGCCGTGGTCTCCTCATTAAAAAATTTGCTCTACGAAAAGTAGCAAACAATTACAGAGCGTTCAACCATAAACTTAACCAAAACTACCGCCAAAGCATCAGAGAAAGAGTCTATGTGAAATGAACTTTCTGGAAATATTTTAGTAAAATGAAGGACAATGTTGGAGCTGAAACTTAAGGGTTTGCAGAACACTCTTCTTGCGGCATTTTCTTTTTAAAATCCGTATTTGTTTCAGGTTCTTTGCCTAACTGTTGCGAATTTTGACGTTTCAAATCGCGACATTCACGTTTTGAGGAAAACTTCAAATGTGTTTGCTTTAACTGCCCATAACTTGTTCTCTTCAAACCTACAGACCTAAATTTTTGTACATGATTCACCCTTTACAATACAAACACGTACAATGTGGTTTCCCTTACTTTATTCCCTTAGATATAATTTTTTCAGAAATAAAACACAAAATTTTTCGAGAAAACCTGCGCTAAGTTTCCTGGCTAACAAACTTATCTAAGCCACTTGCAAAAGAAGGTATTCCACAAATTTTATCAAAATCGGCCTATTATTTTTTGAGTTATCGGTGTGAGACATATCCATATACATGTGTACATGTATACATGTATAGATGTATATATATATATATATATATATATATATATATATATATATATATATATATATATATATATATATATATATATATATATATACAGGATTTCGTCAAATAAGCGCAAACTGCCTCTCTAGAACCCATATCCGGGTTTAGTTTCAGTTTTTATCTGGTTACAAATATAGAGGGTGACGCAGTTCTACGGCAAAGCTCAATATAATTGTTATTATATAAGATACGAGAAAAAGTTGTATACGTTAATTATAGGGTGTCTTAAGCTGCTTATTTTGACAATCACAGTGTGGCCCATAAGTCTTTGGTAATACCTACAATTTTTTGCGTTTTTAACGAAATATGATGCATGGTTGTAAGAAAAAAATGGAGACGAAGTAAGTACTTTTGGTAGCGAATTTTCACTAAATGCTTCAAATTTCAATAACTCAATTTCCTATTAATCTAAGGTTTGTGGGCTAGGAAACCAGTTTTTCCGGAAACATATTAAGCTTATTTTCGGAAAATTTTTGTACACTTTTAAACAATAAGTTATTTTAATAAAATATGTTACATTGTTTCTGCCAGTAACTAGATTGATGCCTGCTTGCCTTAGAGAGACATATATTTGCTACTAAAAACATTTAAACGAAAATTCACTTCCATAACCCACTTGCTGCATCCAGACTTTTTTTTTTGGTTGAAATTACCTGGATAATTTTGTCGCTTTTGAGTCTAAAATTATAAACTTGCTTGCTGCGTCCAGACTTTTTAGTGAATTTTTATTTTTTTTAAATCACTTATAGAGAGGTATCGATAACTCAACAAATAATTAACCGAAATCGATGAAACTCGGCAAGTGCCTTTCTTTTATTTATGGCTTGGATGAGTTCGTTAGCCAGGAAAATCTGACAGGGTTTTCAGGGAAAATTTTGAGTTTTCTTTCGAAAATTACAAAGCTCTTCTAATAAAATTTACTAGATATGTTGCCTTGGGAGAGACCTTATTAATACCAAAATTGAACTTTCTAAGTTTATAGAAAATTAAGTTAATCAAATTTTGAGTTTTCTTTTGAAAAAATTTTTTTCCCAGAATATTACAAAGTTATTTTAATGAAATTTGGTAGATATCTTGCCTTAGGAAACATCTTATTTACATACCAAAATTTAACTTTGTAAGTTTATAGAAAATTAAGTTATTCAAGTTTCAAGCATTTAATAAAAATTCACTACCATAACGCACTTGCTGCGTCCCGGAATTTTACTTACTTTTATGGGTGGCTATGTTTCTTTTTTTGAAACATATCGTTAAGGAACCTGACCTGGAAAATGCAATTTTTTGTTTTATACTTAAGATTCGATTTTTATTTCATTTTGGTCATCCAGTTAGAGAACACTCTATATAAATAGCAATGGCGCTTACTATCAAACTAATGTATAAACGTGGTCGACACTATTCGCAAAATGCTAATACAATGTAAAAGGCTATTGTTATGAAACGGTTACTATAAAAGAAATGAGAACACGTGGAGTTCAAGTAGAAGAAGCAAGGGATATCGACGTCGGATTTGAATTGGAAATATGGGTATAAAATTAGAATAAAAATCCCCTTTTATTCTGAACTCCCACTGCTCCGCTATTCATTCGTACAGAATGGAATGCCCGGAATCAAAAGTCTAAAGAACTCTAAAAGGATCCAATAAGGTTTTTAGTTTTTACAACCTTATATTGAGGAAACTTCTATAACAAAGAGAGGGACGTTTTTAATTTCATTGCTGCATTTTATCTATAGTCTATAGTTATATTTTAAAAGGTTTATGTCTTGTGGATAATAATATTAATATACATAATTAATAGTTAATAACAAAATATGTTACTCTTATTTACATTATATTTAAGTACTATCAATTTGTAAAGCTATGGTCAAATAAGAGGCTCACTGAAAGACATTAAAAGACACAAAAATAAATCCATATGATTGTATCCCCGAAATCAAACAAACAAAAATCTTCAAAAGTCTGTGACCAATGGACTTAAGCTTCCGAGGTCATCCCAAATACGTGCACACACACACACACACACACACACACACACACACACACACACACACACACCAACACATGTCTTGTGGACTAACCAGCGGACATTGTAATTAAATAAATAATGAAGATACTCTTTTATCTTGAGTGTTTTATAGGATACTTTTCCCTAGTTCTAACGTCAAGGCTCAAATGGTTAAATAAGTACGAGTAATAAGACAATTATATAATTTGACCTGCTTTTTAGTGAATTTTCATTAAGAAAATTCGCTAACAGAGAGGCACGGATGGCAAGACTTTCGAATATATATATATATATATATATATATATATATATATATATATATATATATATATATATATATATATATATATATATATATATATATACATATACAGGCTGGTGCATTGAAAACGAAACAGACTAAGGTCTATTGTGGCTCACGCCTAATGTCTATATTTCGCCCAACTAATCCAGCCTCCTACAGAGGTCGATAACCTTTGTGGGCGACAGTTGATCCAGATCCTCTGGAGCAAGCTTTACCTTGCCAAAGAGCAGGTGTCTAGTCCTATCCGCTACCGGACAGGAACACAGCACGTGCTCTGCTGTTTCGTCATTCTCCATACACAGCCGGCACTCGGTCTCCTGACCGATCCCAATACGGTGCATGTGATGCCGCAAGCGACAGTGTCCTGTATACAGGCCGACTAGAGTACTCAGTTGTTGTCTGTTCAACTCTAGAAGTTTCTTAGCCCTTGACTCAGACAGGCCATTTATGAGGGCCTTAGAGTGAGCTAATCCTGGAAGATTTTTCCAATATTGAATTGTCCTTCTATCTGTCCAGCTCTTTAAGGTGCGTTTTGCTGTGCAAGATGTTATTCCCAGCACCGGTTCTGGTCCGACAAAGTCACACTGGGCACCACTCCTGGCAAGCGCGTCAGCCGCAACGTTGCCATCATGGTGCGAGTGACCCGGTATCCAGACCAGCGACACCTCATTACAGCTGCCCAATTCGATTATATGTAACAAAAATTTTTTAAAAGCCAGGAAATAATGTAACCTATAACTATAGGTACATAATATAATTTATCACATAAAATATCTCACGCTTAAAAAATATCTAATAAAATACGTATATTTTATCTATAAATCCCTACTTTATGTATGTTTTTGATAGGCGAACCTTGTTGAAACTACGTCTAAATATTATGTTCAAAAACACTTAATTAATAACGTCTTTTACAACGATAAATTGTTAAGTACTTTGCTTTTTTTACAAAAATTGGAAAAATAGTGGTTTTAAATATATTGTTTATATCACATAAAATATCTCTCGCTTAAAAAATGTCCGGTAATATACGTATATTTTATGTGTGAATCCCTACTTCATACATGTGTTTGATAGGCGAACTGTGATGAAACACCCTTTAAATATTATGTTTAAAAACACCTAATTAGTAACGTCTTTTACAATGACAAATTGTTTCGTTGCTTTTTTACAAAAATTAGGAAAACAGTTGTTTTAAATATAACCTTTATATCACACACACACACACACACACACATATATATATATATATATATATATATATATATATATATATATATATATATATATATATATATATATATATATATATATATATATATATATATATATATATATATATATATATACGTGTATTTTATGTATGAATCCTAACTTGATGTAGGTTTTTGGTAGGCAAACTGTGTTAAAAGAACGTTTAAATATTATACTCTTCATCAGTAAGGTCTTTACAACGAGAAAATTTTACGCTTTTTTTTTCACAAAAATTAGGTAAATACCTCTTTTACATATAACGTTTATACCACACAAAATATCTTTCGCTTATAAAATGTTTAATAAAATACATATATTCAACGTATTAATCTCAACTAAACGAAGTTCTTTGATGGGCGAAATGTGTTGAAATAACGTTTAAATATTATGTCTAAAAACTCTCCATAATTAACGTCTTTACAACGAATAAATGGTAACGTTGCCTTTTTGGCCTAGAACTCAACGTTAATTTTTATAACTGATGTTTTTTCAACAGTATTTACGTAAAATCGACGTTTATTAAATGCACGTGTGTTTATTGGGTAGAGTTAGACCTATATATCTTAAGTATATGTTAAATGGAAGATTTTCGCCCCTTAAACACCTTTGACTGAACTAAAACTTATTTGACCTAAAATCACATTTTTGACGCAAAAGTAAGGTTATGTTATTGCGCTGTCGTTCTCGTGATAATTATAACATAACATAATTGAAACATTAGCGACAGGTATTTAAAATTAAAGCCCTACAAGAAACAGCGTACTTTTGTGCAAGAAGTTTTCATCAGACAATTATCAACAATTTTAGTCCAGGGAAACATATCATCATGACTACAAATTCTAGATGAAAACTGTAAATATATTGACCACCACAAGAAAAATAAAATAGTCGACACTTATTATCTATGGTATTATCAATAAAATAACTTCTGGGCTACTTACAAAATATTGTCCAATTCTG
Source organism: Tillus elongatus (assembly GCA_964006375.1). Lineage (NCBI taxonomy): Eukaryota > Metazoa > Arthropoda > Insecta > Coleoptera > Cleridae > Tillus > Tillus elongatus. Next base: position 128,880,297 of record OZ023267.1, read on the forward strand.
CCGGTGTAGTAGTAGATAATCTGACATTCTTCAAATACAAAAGTTCACTTGTATATCTGAAAAGAAGTTAATATTATTAGCAAAAACTTTAGAGAGGAGCGTGTAGGTTCACGTTCTAAAACGGTAGAGGCCCATATGTGATGTAAATTCAATAATAATTAAGGAGCGATCTAACGAATCCATTTTTCGTTCAAAGTTAATTAGATATTTACTCTAACATTTTGGGATGTAGGTAACTATCATAGGCGCCCTCGTGGCTCTGGTTGCAGCCTGTAAAGTTAGAGATATCGGGTTCGATTCCCGGGCGGGATAACGAGAAATAGACCTTGTCTGGACAATTGTAAAATCTATACAGTGTGTCCCAAACTGGATAGGAATGTATTGCTATCTCCGTTATTATTAGAGACAGGGAGACGGTTTAATTAGCAATGTTTTCTAGAATTGCTCGTGCCAAATGTGACTTGTATTTTGCCCTGCCTCTTTCGTTTTCGAGTTATTTTGAAAAAAACAAAATTTCTCGATTTCTTCTTTCTTCAATATCTAAGTAGGCGTTAATATGATATGTCTAAGACCTGCACATTATCAGGACACTTGTTACAGAGTAATATTTTTGTGCTATTCTCAACTTTGGATTGTCATTTGTTTTTGAGCTACAGGTATCAAAGTTTGTTTTATTATGGCAGCCATATTATATTTTTTGCTCATGTGATAGCTCATGTGAAGCGAGCTTTCCAATAATGTACAACATGATTGAAAAATCCTGTAATTGCATTGACAATTTTGAGAAAACCCCTTTTGAGGATACTAGGCTATGAAATCCAATTCTCTAAAACAAATGACAAAAAATAAAAGGTGTTCAAAAAGCAGTAGGCCATGGAGTCTAACAATAGACTTCTACTTTTAACATAATTTTCCGTAATGATTCACGATAAAGAAATATTGTGATTTCATTTACAATACTTAATTAGGTGATAATGCTAGGTAATATTATGTGAAACAGTTTAATAACGAAACCCGGCAATAACAAATAGAAACTTAAACTCCACAAAACAACACAATTAGAAACGGAACTCAACAAATAATAAAATAGAAACTTAAAAATACACTAAATAGAAAATTGTTCAATATGGCCACCGTTTTGACCAATGCACTTTATACACCTTTTTGAAACATGCCTGCAAACTGTGGTGGGGGTGTTTTGGTTGATATTATTTATAGCTTTCATGATTCTGTTTCGTAATTCATTGATATTTTGTGGTGGATAGAATTTCTACACAGCATTCTTCAGAGTACCCCAAAAATAAAAATCCATGCATGTTATATCAGGACTTTCAGCACACCAATGAACCGGCCCATTGGTACAAATGACAAGATTATTAAAATTGGCAAAACGTATTTGGAGTTACTAGAAGATATCATTTACCCTCTACTAATTGACAATGTTGAAAATGATGATCGCTATCAAGAAAATCAATTAGTGTTTCAACAAGATGGAGCTCCTTCGCATTTTTCACAACGTGTTAGGGAGTTTTTGAACAGAGAGTTACCAGAGCAATGATTTGGGCGTAGAGATCCTATTGAGTGGCCCGCTAGAACATCGGATTTAACTCCTTTAGACTTCTTTCTATGGGGCCATTTAAAGAGTTGAATTTACGCAACAGAACTGGAGTCCCTGGAAGAATTACGACGACGCATTGTTGAAGAATGCCGTCTAATAACTCCGCAAATGCTCCAGAATATCAGAGCTCGTTTTGAACAAAATTTGTACTTTTGTATGGAAGCTGGTGGTCAACAATTTGAACACTTACTTTACTGAATAAACATTTTTGAACGTTTGGTTTTGTTTTTTAGTTTTTTTAACGAAAAATTGACTAATTAGTGTATTTCTTATCACAATGAATGAAATACGTTCTTGCAACGCCAACTGTGAATATTTTTTAAACGAGTTGATAAAACTTCCAAAAAATTAGTGTGCAGAATTCAGAAAAGAAAGAGCTTTCAAAAGATGTAACACTCAACTCATGTTCCTTATTTAAAATATAAGGGTTGTTATCACCACCCTTAAGGGGTTGATGTGACAAAGTTGAGTTTCATGTCAAAACATGTCCCCCTCAATATTAAAATTGACCTGTTTCAGCGTTTCTTAAAAAAAAATTCTCTGGACGGAAATCGGTCTGTTTCGTTTTCAATGCACCAGCCTGTATATATATATATATATATATATATATATATATATATATATATATATATAAATGTATATATATATATATATATACATATATATATATATATATATATATATATATATATATATATATATATATATATATATATATATGTATATATATATATATACATATATATATATATATATATATATATATATATATATATATATATATATATATATATATATATATATATATATATATACAGGCTGGTGCATTGAAAACGAAACAGACCGATTTCCGTCCAGAGAATTTTTTTTTAAGAAACGCTGAAACAGGTCAATTTTAATATTGAGGGGGACATGTTTTGACATGAAACTCAACTTTGTCACATCAACCCCTTAAGGGTGGTGATAACAACCCTTATATTTTAAATAAGGAACATGAGTTGAGTGTTACATCTTTTGAAAGCTCTTTCTTTTCTGAATTCTGCACACTAATTTTTTGGAAGTTTTATCAACTCGTTTAAAAAATATTCACAGTTGGCGTTGCAAGAACGTATTTCATTCATTGTGATAAGAAATACACTAATTAGTCAATTTTTCGTTAAAAAAACTAAAAAACAAAACCAAACGTTCAAAAATGTTTATTCAGTAAAGTAAGTGTTCAAATTGTTGACCACCAGCTTCCATACAAAAGTACAAATTTTGTTCAAAACGAGCTCTGATATTCTGGAGCATTTGCGGAGTTATTAGACGGCATTCTTCAACAATGCGTCGTCGTAATTCTTCCAGAGACTCCAGTTCTGTTGCGTAAATTCAACTCTTTAAATGGCCCCATAGAAAGAAGTCTAAAGGAGTTAAATCCGATGTTCTAGCGGGCCACTCAATAGGATCTCTACGCCCAAATCATTGCTCTGGTAACTCTCTGTTCAAAAACTCCCTAACACGTTGTGAAAAATGCGAAGGAGCTCCATCTTGTTGAAACACTAATTGATTTTCTTGATAGCGATCATCATTTTCAACATTGTCAATTAGTAGAGGGTAAATGATATCTTCTAGTAACTCCAAATACGTTTTGCCAATTTTAATAATCTTGTCATTTGTACCAATGGGCCGGTTCATTGGTGTGCTGAAAGTCCTGATATAACATGCATGGATTTTTATTTTTGGGGTACTCTGAAGAATGCTGTGTAGAAATTCTATCCACCACAAAATATCAATGAATTACGAAACAGAATCATGAAAGCTATAAATAATATCAACCAAAACACCCCCACCACAGTTTGCAGGCATGTTTCAAAAAGGTGTATAAAGTGCATTGGTCAAAACGGTGGCCATATTGAACAATTTTCTATTTAGTGTATTTTTAAGTTTCTATTTTATTATTTGTTGAGTTCCGTTTCTAATTGTGTTGTTTTGTGGAGTTTAAGTTTCTATTTGTTATTGCCGGGTTTCGTTATTAAACTGTTTCACATAATATTACCTAGCATTATCACCTAATTAAGTATTGTAAATGAAATCACAATATTTCTTTATCGTGAATCATTACGGAAAATTATGTTAAAAGTAGAAGTCTATTGTTAGACTCCATGGCCTACTGCTTTTTGAACACCTTTTATTTTTTGTCATTTGTTTTAGGGAATTGGATTTCATAGCCTAGTATCCTCAAAAGGGGTTTTCTCAAAATTGTCAATGCAATTACAGGATTTTTCAATCATGTTGTACATTATTGGAAAGCTCGCTTCACATGAGCTATCACATGAGCAAAAAATATAATATGGCTGCCATAATAAAACAAACTTTGATACCTGTAGCTCAAAAACAAATGACAATCCAAAGTTGAGAATAGCACAAAAATATTACTCTGTAACAAGTGTCCTGATAATGTGCAGGTCTTAGACATGTCATATTAACGCCTACTTAGATATTGAAGAAAGAAGAAATCGAGAAATTTTGTTTTTTTCAAAATAACTCGAAAACGAAAGAGGCAGGGCAAAATACAAGTCACATTTGGCACGAGCAATTCTAGAAAATATTGCTAATTAAACCGTCTCCCTGTCTCTAATAATAACGGAGATAGCAATACATTCCTATCCAGTTTGGGACACACTGTATAGATTTTACAATTGTCCAGACAAGGTCTATTTCTCGTTATCCCGCCCGGGAATCGAACCCGATATCTCTAACTTTACAGGCTGCAACCAGAGCCACGAGGGCGCCTATGATAGTTACCTACATCCCAAAATGTTAGAGTAAATATCTAATTAACTTTGAACGAAAAATGGATTCGTTAGATCGCTCCTTAATTATTATTGAATTTACATCACATATGGGCCTCTACCGTTTTAGAACGTGAACCTACACGCTCCTCTCTAAAGTTTTTGCTAATAATATTAACTTCTTTTCAGATATACAAGTGAACTTTTGTATTTGAAGAATGTCAGATTATCTACTACTACACCGGCAGAATTGGACAATATTTTGTAAGTAGCCCAGAAGTTATTTTATTGATAATACCATAGATAATAAGTGTCGACTATTTTATTTTTCTTGTGGTGGTCAATATATTTACAGTTTTCATCTAGAATTTGTAGTCATGATGATATGTTTCCCTGGACTAAAATTGTTGATAATTGTCTGATGAAAACTTCTTGCACAAAAGTACGCTGTTTCTTGTAGGGCTTTAATTTTAAATACCTGTCGCTAATGTTTCAATTATGTTATGTTATAATTATCACGAGAACGACAGCGCAATAACATAACCTTACTTTTGCGTCAAAAATGTGATTTTAGGTCAAATAAGTTTTAGTTCAGTCAAAGGTGTTTAAGGGGCGAAAATCTTCCATTTAACATATACTTAAGATATATAGGTCTAACTCTACCCAATAAACACACGTGCGTTTAATAAACGTCGATTTTACGTAAAGACTGTTGAAAAAACATCAGTTATAAAAATTAACGTTGAGTTCTAGGCCAAAAAGGCAACGTTACCATTTATTCGTTGTAAAGACGTTAATTATGGAGAGTTTTTAGACATAATATTTAAACGTTATTTCAACACATTTCGCCCATCAAAGAACTTCGTTTAGTTGAGATTAATACGTTGAATATATGTATTTTATTAAACATTTTATAAGCGAAAGATATTTTGTGTGGTATAAACGTTATATGTAAAAGAGGTATTTACCTAATTTTTGTGAAAAAAAAAAGCGTAAAATTTTCTCGTTGTAAAGACCTTACTGATGAAGAGTATAATATTTAAACGTTGTTTTAACACAGTTTGCCTACCAAAAACCTACATCAAGTTAGGATTCATACATAAAATACACGTATATATATATATATATATATATATATATATATATATATATATATATATATATATATATATATATATATATATATATATATGTGTGTGTGTGTGTGTGTGTGTGATATAAAGGTTATATTTAAAACAACTGTTTTCCTAATTTTTGTAAAAAAAGCAACGAAACAATTTGTCATTGTAAAAGACGTTACTAATTAAGTGTTTTTAAACATAATATTTAAAGGGTGTTTCATCACAGTTCGCCTATCAAACACATGTATGAAGTAGGGATTCACACATAAAATATACGTATATTACCGGACATTTTTTAAGCGAGAGATATTTTATGTGAAATAAACAATATATTTAAAACCACTATTTTTCCAATTTTTGTAAAAAAAGCAAAGTACTTAACAATTTATCGTTGTAAAAGACGTTATTAATTAAGTGTTTTTGAACATAATATTTAGACGTAGTTTCAACAAGGTTCGCCTATCAAAAACATACATAAAGTAGGGATTTATAGATAAAATATACGTATTTTATTAGATATTTTTTAAGCGTGAGATATTTTATGTGATAAATTATATTATGTACCTATAGTTATAGGTTACATTATTTCCTGGCTTTAAAAAAATTTTTGTTACATATAATCGAATTGGGCAGCTGTAATGAGGTGTCGCTGGTCTGGATACCGGGTCACTCGCACCATGATGGCAACGTTGCGGCTGACGCGCTTGCCAGGAGTGACTTTGTCGGACCAGAACCGGTGCTGGGAATAACATCTTGCACAGCAAAACGCACCTTAAAGAGCTGGACAGATAGAAGGACAATTCAATATTGGAAAAATCTTCCAGGATTAGCCCACTCTAAGGCCCTCATAAATGGCCTGTCTGAGTCAAGGGCTAAGAAACTTCTAGAGTTGAACAGACAACAACTGAGTACTCTAGTCGGCCTGTATACAGGACATTGTCGCTTGCGGCATCACATGCACCGTATTGGGATCGGTCAGGAGACCGAGTGCCGGCTGTGTATGGAGAATGACGAAACAGCAGAGCACGTGCTGTGTTCCTGTCCGGCAGCGGATAGGACTAGACACCTGCTCTTTGGCAAGGTAAAGCTTGCTCCAGAGGATCTGGATCAACTTTCGCCCGCAAAGGTTATCGACCTCTGTAGGAGGCTGGATTAGTTGGGCGAAATATAGACATTAGGCGTGAGCCACAATAGACCTTATGGTCGCGGTGGAGGGACCGATATGGACCACTCACAATCCAGCCTAACCTAACCTAACCTACATATAATCAATCTGAGAGGTATTCGACAATGCGTGTATGTTTGAAAAGGCGCTATTTTGTCTTTTGCATTTCACTGTGTAATACATAAAACATATTTAATATTCTAGTTAACTACTTATGTCCTTGTAAATGAGTAATTCTTTGTGCGCATGCTGAACGAGAACGAACAAGGAATAAAAATAGAAACAGAACGAGTGACGTGATGGCGTGCAGTGTGTAACGTGGTGTTTAGAATTAGATGTTATTAAATATTAGATTCAGTACGTGACACTTGTATGTTATGGTGAATGGTGGTCTGATCTATAATTTATAATTGTTTTATACACATTTACAAAGAATGATTATCATCCTGTAGCGATTTCCCTTAAAAGTTTTGGAAATAGGTACAGTTAGTGCAGCTCAAAGTGTCAAGTTTTATGTCTTGAAGTTAGGTCAAGGTAAGTTGTATCACAATATATAATATAATAATTGTCTTCAAAAGTTGTCGAAGTTAATCACATTTCTTGTATTTTGATTGCTATAGAGCGTTATTAGGTAGAATAAATAATTGGGACTTGCGTGAGTTTAGCCGACGTGTTTAAAATCGGCCATGTTGGTTGCTTTCTCATATTTTCAAGTTTAATTTTATTGAGACTTTAGACATATATCTAACGTTTATGAATACACTTTTTTTCCTGTATTTTGATTGTTCGTGATTTAAACTTTCGAATGAGAGTAATAATGGTTAGCTATGAGTTAAGCATTTATAAATTCTGATGTATTTGTTTATTTTCCCCAGTTTAATTTAATTTGAACGATACATGTACACCTATATATATATATATATATATATATATATATATATATATATATATATATATATATATATAAATATACATACATACATATATATATATATATATATATATATATATATATATATATATATATATATATATATATATAAAATTTCATTCGAACCCATGAGACTATTGGCAGTAGTATATGGTAATCACAATTTCATCACCTATTTATTTCTATTTATTAGTTTATAATTTTAGATGCTGCAAAGCTAAATTTTCCCCAACATGAAAGACGCGACAGAGCAATCTTTTATGCTGTTAAGGATTGGTTGAAATAAGCTACTTCGAGAATGTCCAGAGCAAAAAACTAATGGAGCATACTTTTTTTTGGTTGAGAAATTGACAAACAATTTAGGAAATATATGTTTTATTTCATGATTAAGACGCTATGATTAAAGAAGCTTGTTATATTTTTAGAATGTGGTATTAAGTGTTTTAGTTTTTTGATAATGAAATGTCAGTTTTTTGAAATATATTTTTGTTTTTTAAATAAAGTTATTTTTATTTGACATTTGACTTGTGATCTAATCCATTTTTATAAAGCCCATTTAAAGTTATAAACATAAATAATAATTGTGAATGGTAGGTTTATAAAATTTAGCAGAGTAGCAAGTTTAGAAGTTTTGATGAGCAATAAGCATTTAAAGTAAGTATCTACACCGCAATGGAATCCAATTTGACACTTCTACACCTAATGATCGTTTGTCCTATAAGTTGCCATCGTCAAAAAATTAATCGTATTCATCTTCTGCTGTCAGCTGGGTTAAGAAACTATCATTTGGTAGGTATGTATTAGTTGTAATTCAAACGTTTATTATACGTCGTTAATACAAGCAGTTTAACGTTACAGATCCCCGTTGATAAACATTAATTATAAACTTATATTCTTTATGAGAAATGATGGTTAAATCAACGTTGCAAAACCCTCTTTAATAAACATGTATAAAAATGTATATTTTACGTTATTAACGGCAAGTAGTTTTACGTTACAAATTCCCGTTGATAAACGGTAATTATAAACGTATATTCCCCATTACAGATGATGGTTAAATCCTTGTTAATAAACATGTAAGAAAAACGTATATTTAAACGTTAAAACATACATGTATAAAAAACGTTTTTTATATTAGTTTAATTATATGTTTATTTGGGCGACATTTTTACCAAAATTAAACGTAAGGTAGCAGTTTCCCTTTAAACGTTTAATTAACGAACGCGTGTTTACTGGGTATGTGCAATAAAATATTCATCTCCTTTAATGTTAGGTGTTACTTAAGCATTAATTAGAGACTGTGCAAAAAGAACTTATATAAATAACAAGAAACAAACAGTTTTCTTCTCGGATTATAATCATTTGCATGTATTTATGTTCAAGTTCATTATCCATGTAAGAAACACCCTGTATAATAAACGGATCTTAAGAATTATAAACACAAGCATGCAACATTTAGTGGTAACTTACACAACAATGTGATAGACGAAACACTTCCAGTTGTCTGGTCTCTCCAGGAAGTTGTAAACCTGTCCCTGAAAGGTGGCCCTCCCAGCTATCTTCCTGTGTTGTCTGGAGGCGTAGCGAGCAGCCGCGCCCCACTTGGGGGGACTCTCCAGCAACAGGGATGCAGCGTTCAAGCCTTGACATGTAGTGGTGGCACCGGGGGGTACTGGAATAAGAACACATGGGGTTAGTGCCTATGGGGAAAATTAAGTGTAATTTACAGATAAAGAGCTTAAAGGAACTGTATCCTCTAATTTGCGCCATACTGAGTGAAGTGAAGCCTCAGCGGGCATCTTATGGGAAGAATTTCTCTATGCGTTGGTGCTCGCTGCTGCGTTTGCAGTTTTTAGCGAATTTTCGTTAAGACAAATTCGCTAATAGAGAGGTCACGATGTGCTATGTGAACTATGTGAAAACTGGAACCCGTGATGAGCACTAATAAGTACACTTGGAGAACTCAAATCACCAGGACACATATTTCAGGGACCTTACGATCGTTCGGTTGACCATGTCAACATCTTCAGACGAAAAAAAATTGTAAAATTAAACTCCTTGCTACAGTGTATTTATATCGCGTCTAGGTAAACAAAATAGTCCGAAGTAAAATTGTCGTCGAAGATCCATCGTTTGTTTATTGTGCAGAGAAACTACGAGGTCGAAGAACTGATTTAATCTTCTGGTCGACAAATTAATGAGCCCTTATCTAATATAAGGATAATAGGCTTAAACGGAAAGGTACCGAGTTATTTAAGGAATCTGCACGTTCCCTTTCAATCTAGAAACGTACAATGTGGATATTGCAGCAAGCCGACAAGCACATCTGGCGAGACAAACACCATAACCTCCGCTCATCTTTTTTATATAGAAAATTAAGCCCGGGTGTTTGGCTCACATTGTAAACTCTAACAAATGATACATAATTCAACTAAAATACTACATAAAAACTATATTTATATTGATTTTAATTGTTGGTAAACAGTATTTATATTGACTTCATAGATACAAAGAAAACGAAAGGGTCTTTAAGTGGAGACAAGCGTAGAGATTAGTATATGTATAGACCGGCCGAGTTATTGACAGTAATTTATCATTCTACCAGACAAATTAGGAGTGCTTAAGTGGTCAAATGCAAAGTGAAAATAAAGGGAGTGAAATTAAAGGTGCCGCACGATTCAATGAAGTTTTGTTCTTAATCGACCTTGATATAAAAATACTTTCTAATGAATCAAGCATAGTTTGATGTCTAACATTTTTGACAAGTTTCAAATTTTCCTTGTCAATGTGGTGATTATTATCCGATATATGTTGTGCCACACACGATTTGTCCACTGTACCATATCGTAAATGTGCGAGATGTTCACGAAATCTGGTGGCTATGTTTCTCCTATTTTGACCCACGTATTTAAGATTGCAATCTTTGCAACTAATCTCATAAATACCGGACATTTCAGTGACTTTGTCTTTGTCTTTCGTATTACCCAACAAATTTTTTAAATTACTTTTCAGGCAAAAGTCAAATGTAAATCGGCTTTCTCTAAAAATACTTTCCAAACCCTTTCTGATTCGTGGTTCATAAGGTAAACACACAATTTTTTTCTCTATTTTATCTTTCTTAAATGTCGTACATTCAGATATCATTTTCTTTGTTCTGTGTTTGTTAATCAATTTGTCTATTAAACCATCCGAGTAACCGTTATAACTCGCCACATTTTTTATGTATTTTAATTCTGTATTAAATCTATTTTTACTTAACGGAAATTTAATCAATCTGTTTACTAGGAAATTAAAACTAGCCGTTTTTTGTGCAAATGTATGATGTGAGTAGTTAGGAATATAACTATTAGTAGTCGTTTCGAGGTCACGATGAAAAGCTTTTGAAAAAATGATTTGGGCCCCTACGACCCAAAACCATTAAAATTTTTATATGTTCACACACAGATATATATATATATATATATATATATATATATATATATATATATATATATATATATATATATATATATATATATATATATATATATATATTGTTACGAAGTGACTAATCCTGGATAGATTATCCGGCCTAATTTACCATCATAACCACTGCATTATATTACACCATAAAGGTTGGAATATTTTCCGTGGAGTAATATACGAAAGATTTGCGAAGGTTGGAATATTTTTCAGCATTTTCCGTGGAGGAAAATACGAAATCCGGTATGTCGAACGGAATAATTAGTAGAGGGGACAATTAGGCGGGGGCGATTTCGGAAAAGAAGTGTGACCGGACGGAACGCCGACGGAGAGTAGGCAGTTGGGTAGTGACCGCGAACAAGCTAGTGCGTCCGTCGCAAAGAAGTGAAAATATAAAGCCCGTGAGGTTCATGAGAAGACCAGTAAGCCGAGCGAGACCGCCGCTTCCCACCGCCGCCACCGCAGCGATTGCTTAGTGAACCTCGTCACCGGCGAATACCCCAGGTAGGTGAAAACCTGATTCTATTACCTGTGGTCGAAATGTGAAATGCCCCACAATAACACTGGGAACCTTAGAGGGGACCGTTACTTCCCTGTCTCCGCTGGCGGGCTGCTCTGGGGGTTGGGAGCTGTCTTGGCTGGAGTAGATTTGGACAGAGCAGCGACTGCGCTGGTCTAGATTGAAACAGCTAGGCGGAGCCTGGCGTCCCGGACCGTCCGCGGCCCCGTTCAGGAGGGGCGTAAATCCGGGAACGGGGGTGGTCTTCTTCCGCACCGAACAAGGCTCCCCGAGCGTGCGCGTGAGAACGTGTGAATGATGGACCGTAGATAATACTTGCTGGTGCCATACAAAGCTTCATGTGGTGTTCGACGCACCCTGTAAGTTGCATGCCCGCCTGGGAACACCCGCTATTAATCACTATCCTGCCACCACCCTGCACCGCTTAAACGTTGCCGCTTTACCGTCCCCGTGCAATCAGCGCGTAACAATAATTTAAAGCCAAGTAACCACCTCTGCCTTTGGCCGCCCATAATTGCTAGGCTTCCTGGTAACAGGACCCCGTTATTTCCTTGTGTATATAATTAGTGAATAGAATTTTATTTTAATTTACTCGATATTTCATTTATTCTCCCAGAATATCCACCCAAATACAATTTGACTCCAGTTCTTTAATAAACCATAACCAGAAGTCCCTGGGGACTTTGTCTTGGCTTAGGAGGACCCTGTCTCCACTATAAACTACCCTGAGCTAGTGTATCCGTTGACAGTGACTTGGGAGAAGGGGGGCATCCAGCGGGAGCGCGTTTACTCCCTGACAAACTCCATAAACGCTGGCGTCCGAGCATGATCCCGTAGTAAACCTGTGTCCCGGAAGTCATCCCGAACTTCCCCAGGTTAGGGAAAACTAGTATTAACCCCCGACCACCCCAAGTGGCCGTCTCAATATATATATATATATATATATATATATATATATATATATATATATATATATATATATATATATATATATATATATATATATTAATATATGTATGTATGTATCCGAGCGATAACTCAAAATATACTCAACTGATTTAAACGAAACTTGGCAAATATCTCCACTGTATTAATACCGCGAACGAGCTAGTATATCAGTTATAACTGACATTTTATTCCCCCAAAAATATACAAAAACATTTTTGAAAACGCTATGTTTTTGTAAGTATCAGAGCAACTGGAATGAAACTTTACATGTAGCTAGAAACGGTGCAAATAAATGAATTTTGAGTATTTTGGTACACAATATTTAGAGTGGTTTCCAAATTAAAAATAACATTCCGAATACATTCGTTGAAACGACTTAGTGGTTAAGGTCCAATGCCTGACAGACAGAGTAGTTAACTGCCACGCGTAGATTGATTCATAAAAGAGGTATAAACCATACATCCACGGTAACCAAACTAAATAAAAATACCAGGCGTCAAACATGCTACACGAACCAACAGTCGTGAAATCTCGGCACAGTTATGGAAAATGACAGACAGCATGAAATTAAAAATTTGCCAAGTGACTGTCATTTAACTGAGGGATTCAATCAATTTTTAAGATACACTATATTTGTAGCTCGATGAACGGCCCCAAATACAATTTTGGCGCAGCATAGGTATATTATCCTGTGGTTTTATACTGAAAGTGTTAAACATAAGACGTCATAAAAGACCGAAGCAGTCCTTGAATGTGTTTTAATGGCAATTCTACTAATTATGTAATTAATTGCTACGTATACTTTTATATACTACCCCGGGCATGAAGCCTGTGTCAAGTATCATGTAAACAAAACGTTAGTTGACATATCAGTAGATAGCTCAGTGGTAGAGTGTTAGTCTTCTACGCAGAAGGTTGCATGATCGTATCCAGCTCGATGAGTGTATGTTTTTTATGTTTTATTTTGACACTTGGAGACACAATAATGAACAGATTTCATAATTTTGAACAAGATCTCATTTTCGTAAAATGTTGATTAATTTTTTAGTGAATTTTTTTTTAAATTTTTTATTGTTTCTATATATATATATATATATATATATATATATATATATATATATATATATATATATATATATATATATATATATATAAGTTTCACACCGATAACTCAAAAAATAATGGTCCGATTTCGATAAAATTTGGCCTGTACGTTCCTATCATAAGTGGCTTGAATAATTTAGTTATTAATATTTGACCAACACATCGGCATATGAATTTTCAAAAATTTCTTCAAATGAGCGCCAACTAGGACCCGTATAACCCATATCCGGAGTCAGTTTCAGTTTTTATATGTTTAGATATTATATATATATATATATATATATATATATATATATATATATATATATATATATATATATATATATATATATATAGGGTGGCGCTTTGAAAACGGAACAGACCGATTTGCGCCCAGAGAATTTTTTTTAAGAAACGCTGAAACACGTCAATTTTAATATTGAGGGGGACATGTTCTGACAAAAAACGCAACTTTGTTACATCCACCCCTTAAGGGTGGTGATAACAACCCTTATATCTTAAATAGAGAACATGGGTCGAGTGTTACATCATTTGAAAGCTCTTTCTTTTCTGAATTCAGCACACTAACTTTTTTTGGAAGTTTTATCAACTCGTTAAAAATTATTCACAGTTGAATATGCAAAAACGCATTTCACTCATTCCGATAAGAAATGTGCTGATAGTCAATGTTTTGTTGGTTTGTAAACAAAAACTTGACTATCAGAACATTTCTTATCGGAATGAGAGAAATGCGGTTTGTTATTTCAGTTTATCGGTCGGTTTGATACTTGATAGTACTACCGAAAATTAATTTCACAATGGTGTATTCTGTAGAAGAAAGAGTTAAAATAATTACTCTTTTTTTCAAAAACGATGACTGTGCCAACCGTACCTCAAATTTGTTTAATGAACGACATCCGAACAGATATGTTAACAGAACATACATTTTGGAGTTAGTTGCAAAGTTTCGACAAAGTGGTTCAGTAGCCAACAAAAAACGGGATCCAGAACGTGAATTTCCGGTTAGAAATGAGACTACTGAGATTGAAGTTTCAGGACAAATTGCTGCAGACCCAACTTTGAGCACGAGAAAATTGGCCACTGTTTCAAACATCAAAAGAAGAACTATTCAGAGAATTTTGAAGCATCATAAAACAACTGAATGAAGATGATTTTGATCGGCGGATGGAGTTTTGTGAAGTTATGACTGCAAGAATAGCTGATAACGGAAACTTTCTGTTCAATATCTGTTTTCCAGACGAGTGTACGTTTTTATTAAACTTTACAGTCAATCGTCATAATTGTCGTTATTGAGCAGATAATAATCCAAGAAATTTTCACGAAGTCCACTCTCAAACTCCACAGAAATTGAATATCTGGACTGGCATTTTTGGAGACCGTTTAATCAGACCAATTTTTCTTGATGGCAGTTTCAGTGGCGAAACGTGTTTGGAGTTACTAGAAGATATTGTTTACCCTTTACTAATTGACATTGTTATAAATGCTGATCGCTATCAAGAAAACCAATTAGTGTTTCAACAAGGTGGAGCTCATCCGCATTTTTCGCAACGTGTTAGGTAGTTTTTGAACATAGAGTTTCCAGAGCAATGGATTGGGCGTAGAGGTGCTATTGAGTGGCCCCTAGGTTACCGGACTTAACTCTTTTAGATTTATTTCTATAGGGCCATTTAAAGAGTAGAATTTTGGCAACAGCAGCGGAGTCTCTGGAAGAATTATGACGACGCATTGTTGAATAATGCCGTCTAATAACTCCACAAATGCT
Source organism: Tillus elongatus (assembly GCA_964006375.1). NCBI lineage: Eukaryota > Metazoa > Arthropoda > Insecta > Coleoptera > Cleridae > Tillus > Tillus elongatus. Next base: position 128,895,699 of record OZ023267.1, read on the forward strand.
CCAGAATGTCAGAGCTCGTTTTGAACAAAATTTGTACTTTTGTATGGAAGCTGGTGGTCAACAATTTGAACACTTACTTAACTGAATAAACATTTTTGAACGTTTGGTTTTGGTTTTTAGTTTTTTTTAAAGAAAAATTGACTAATTAGTGCATTTATTATCACAATGAGTGAAATACGTTCTTGTAACTCCAACTGTGAACAATTTTTAAACGAGTTGATAAAACTTCCAAAAAGCTAGTGTACTGAATTCAGAAAAGAAAGAGCTTTCAAATGATGTAACATTCGACCCATTTTCCCTATTTAAAATATACGGGTTGTTATCGCCACCCTTAATAAATATATATATATATATATATATATATATATATATATATATATATATATATATATATATATATATATATATATATATATATATATATATATATATATATATATATATATATATATATATATATATATATATATATATGCGTGTGTGTGCCTTCCATTTGCAGGTGGCTTGGATAAGTTCGTTAGCCAGGAAAATTGGAACAGGTTTTCCGGAAAAATTTTGGGTTTTCTTTCAAAAAAAATCATATCTCCAAAAATTAAAAAGCTATGGTAACCAAGTTTGATACGTAGGTTTACAATATAAATAGCAAACAGTACACCAAAATTTAGTTTTCTATATTACGAGAAAAAATAGTTATAAGAATTGAATGAAAAAATGTTTGGTGCCAGATCATTTCTATGAAAATTCACTACCATATCGCACTTTCCACGCCCAGACTTTTTGCTTATTGATTTGAAATAAAGTATACTTTTTTGTGAATTGTGGAATGCTCTACCGAATAAATAAAAAAATCGGGATGCAGCAAATGCGTTATGGTAGTGAATTTTTATTAAATGTCTCACCATCGATACCTCTCTATTAGTGATTTTTTTCAAATAGAAATTCACTAAAATCACGATTAACTACTTTGTGTTTATTAATTAAGTCTAGGTTATTAGGTCACTCAAAACCTTTAAGTTCCCGAATTATGATAAAAGTATTGAGGCCTAAATACCATGTCGTGCTAGGTGCCTTTTGTTAGACTATTAAGACGATCATGCTATTCGATTAAACAACTACATAATAAGAAAAGGAAATAATATAGCCGCTGCATTAGTTAATTAACAACGTTGATGTTATTTTTTTTACTTTTATCCCCATTAATAAATTAGTTCCATTTCTCATAATCGATGGCTTCTGTGAAATTCGCAGTAATTGACGTAATCGAATTCCTACAAATGTAATTGCTGCTTTTATTGGAAAAACTACCTTCATTATGAATGAAAACCTAATATAAAAGTCTGGGCGCAGCAAGTGTGTTATGGTAGTGGATTTTCATATAAATGTTTTTAATAGCAAATATGTCTTTTTTTATTCAAAGCTGGCATCAGACTTGGTCACCAGTATAACCTATATAGTAAAAACAATGAATCATAATTCATCAAAACATCTTTATTGTTTGAAAAAGTACAAAGGTCTTTCGAAAATTAACTTAAAATGTTCCCGAAAAAACTCGTCCGCTTTCCCGCCCAACGACCCTCTTCAACTTATTTCCCCACCTGCCTAGAACATTGTGAGATCTCACAATGTTCCCAAAAAAACTGGTCCAATTTTCCTGGTCAACAAACCTCTTCAAGCTATTTACCCACCTACCTAAAACATTATGAGATATCTCAATCTTCTAGAAGGCTGGCTACCATAGCCGTATTACCGTATTACTTTATAGGTGTATTCTCGCTGTAATTAGTATACCGTACTGACGAGCTCTAATTACAGTGAAACGGGTCTGCGGTTCTAATTATGGCGAGAATACATCTAGCCTTGCATACCCACCTACCTACTAAGATATAATTATTTACAAAAAGTCTGCACGCAGCAAGTGCGTTATGAAAGTGAATTTTCTTTAAATGTTTTTAATAGAAAATATGTCTCTTTAATGCAAGCAGGAATCAATTTGGTCACCGGTATAATCTATATAGTAGGATATATGTACCATATTTTACCAACATAACTTTTTTGAAAAGCTACCAAAAATTTCCGAAAATAAACCTAAAACATTTCCGAGAAAACTCGTTTCTTAGCTGACGAACCTTAAGTTAATAGCAAATTGCGTTATTGAATTTAGAAGTGTTTAATGAAAATTCTCTACTAAAACGCACTTACTGCGTCTCGATTTTTTTTACAAACATGCATCATATTTCGATGAAAAATGCAAAAATACAATAAGAAATGTTAAAAAAAAGTAGGTATCACCAACGACTTATGGGCCATCCTGTTGTTGCCAAAATAATTTTATAAGATGCCAGTCAAAACACCTTATAGGTAACGTATACAATTTTTTATCGTATCTTGCATAATAATTATTATATTGAGCTTTACCGTAGAAATGCGTCACACTGTATATATGTAAACAGAAAGTAAACCCGTATATGGATTCTAGGGGGGCTAGTTTTCGCTCATTTGAAGAAATCTTTTTAGAATTCAAAAGCCGCGGTTTCCTCATTAACGAATTTTTTCTACGAAAATTAGCTAAAAAGTATAGACCGTTATACCATAAATTTCCTCAAAACGTAAAAAGTCGCGATTTTAAACGTCAAAATTTGTAACATTTAGGCAAAGAACCTGAAAGAAATACGGATTTTTTAAAGAGTGTTCTGCAAACCCTTAAGTTTCAGCTTAAACCATTATTGGCCTTCATTTTAATAAAATATTTCCAGAGAATTCATTTTAAATAGACACTTTCTCTGATGCTTTGGAAGTAGCAAAGCATCAGAGAAAGTGTCTATTTGAAATGAATTTTCTGGAAATATTTTTTTTTACAATAAGTGATTAAGCATTTATTATTAATGACCTAAGTTTCACAAAAATTTTACAATCAATGATCTATACGGAAATACAATACAATTTCTGAGAAAACTGACTAGCTATTTTTTTACAACAAAAAAATTACCAAAATGCAAATTACGTATATACCTAATCTTTAATAATTAAGATTTAAAAAAAGTAAACATTTTTTTCATAATTCGTCGCATAAATTTGAACCATTATTTTGATAATCACAGGGTTCAAAGAGTCTTATATTATTGCATTTTTGATTGAAATATGAAGCGTTTTTATGAGAAAAAAAAATCGAGACGTAGTAAGTACGTTTTGGTAGCGACGTTTCATGAAATGCTTCAAATTTCAATAACTCAATTTGCTATTAACCTAAGGTTTGTTGGCTCGGAACCAGTTTCCTCGGAAACATTTAAAGTTTGTTTTGGAAATTTTTTTATAGGTTTTCAAACAATAAATTATTTTGATAAAATATGGTACATTGTTGTACATAGGTTATACCGGTAACCAGATTGATGCCCGCTTGCATTAGAGATATATATTTGCTAATAAAAACATTTTTATGAAAATTTACTTCCATACCGTGCCATATATATCCTAGTTCCTTAACCACATACCTTCCCTATGTGGTGGTGATAACAACCTTTATATTTTAAATAGGGAATATAAGTGTTACATCATTTGAAATCTCTTTCTTTTCTGAATTCAACACACAAATTTTCTTGGGAGTTTAATAAACTCGTTTAAAAATTATTCACAGTTGAAGATGCAAAAACGCATTTCACTTACTTCGATAAATATGTGCTGATAGTCAATGTTTTGTTGGTTTGTAAACAAAAAATTGACTATTTGAACATTTCTTATCGGAATGAGATAAATGCGGTTTACTATTTCAGTTTATCGGTCGGTTTGATACTTGATAGTACTACCGAAAATTAATTTCACAATGGTATTCTGTAGAAGAAAGAGTTGAAATAATTACTCTTTTTTTAAAAAACGATGACTGTGCCAACCGTACTGCAAATTTGTTTAATGAACGACATCCAAACAGACATGTTAACAGAAAATACATTTTGTAGTTAGTTGCAAAGTTTCGACAAAGTGGTTCAGTAGCCAACAAAAAACGGGATCCTGAATGTGAATTTCCGGTGAGAAATGAGACTACTGAGATTGAAGTTTTAGGACAAATTGCTGCAGACCTAATTTTGAGCACGAGAAAATTGGCTACTGTTTCAAACATCAAAAGAAGAACTATTCAGCGAATATTGAAGCATCATAAATTTCACCCGTATAAAGTTCATCTTGTACAACAGCTGAATGAAGATGATTTTGATCGGCAGGCAGCTGGAGTTTTGTGAAGTTATGACTGCACGAATAGCTGATAACAAAAACTTTCTGTTTAATATCTGTTTTTCAGACGAGTGTACGTTTTTATTAAACTCTAAGTTAATCGTCATAATTGTCGTTATTGGACAGATAATAATCCAAGAAATTTTCACGAAGTCCACACTCAAACTCCACAGAAATTGAATGTCTGGACTGATATTTTTGGAGACTGTTTAATCGAAACAATTTTTCTTGATGGCAATTTGAGTGGCGAAATGTATTTGGAGTTACTAGGAGATATCGTTTACCCTCTAATAATTGACATTGTTGAAAATGATAATCGCTATCAAGAAAATCAATTAGTGTTTCAACAAGATGGAGCTCCTCCGCATTTTTCACAACGTGTTAGGGAGTTTTTGAACAGAGAGTTTCCAGAGCAATGGATTGGGCATAGATGTGCTATTGAGTGGCCCCCTATATCGCCGGATTTAACTCCTTTAGACTTCTTTCTATGGGGCCATTTAAGGAGTAAAATTTACGCAACAGAACCGGAGTCTTTGGAAGAATTACGGCGACGCATTGTTGAAGAATTCCGTCTAATAACTCCACAAATGCTCCAGAATATCAGGGCTCGTTTTGAACAAAATTTGTACTTTTGTATGGAAGCTGGTGGTCAACAATTTGAACACTTACTTAACTGAATAAAAATTTTTGAACGTTTGGTTTTGTTTTTTAGTGTTTTTAACGTAAAATTCACTGATTAGTGCATTTCTTATCACAATGAATGAAATACGTTCTTGAAACTCCAACTGTGAATAAGTTTTAAACGAGTTGATAAAAGTTATAAAAAAAATTGTGTGCTGAATTCAGAAAAGAAAGTGCTTCAAAATGATGCAACATTCAACCCATGTTTCCTATTTAAAATATAAGGGTTGTTATCACCACCCTTAAGAGGTTGATGTGACAAAGCTGAGTATTATGTCAAAACATTTCCCCCTTAATATTAAAATTGTCGTGTATCAGCGTTTTAAAAAAAATTCTCTGGACGCATTTCTCTGTATATAAACATATAAAATTAAAATTGGACTAGGCTCCTAGTTTTCTCTTATTTAGAGAATTTTCAAAATTAAAAAGTCGCGATCTCATAAACCAAATTTTCTACAAAAGTAGGTTGAAAATAAAAAATACGTGTTGAAATGAGAACATAATCTTTTGCCATAAGGGTTCGTTGAAAATTTTTGAAATGAAGGTAGTCAAATCGACCAGTCTTTAAAATTCCATATATAATTTTAATAAGACAATGTGAAACATAGGCTGTCAGTGTTAACATTTAATAATAAATTTAAAATTATAGCTATTTTAATAAAACGCAACAATCTAATGTCATACTTTATATGTGGGATTGAAAAACAGCCCCGACTGTGACTGCGACGGGGCAAGTACTGGGGACTTAGAACATTTATTATTCTCTTGCATATTCTACAATCAACAAAGAGAGGAGCTTTTTAGGAATATGCTCACCGAAAATATTTGTTTGCCATTAAATGCGGCCTCCCTTTTATATTTGTCTCTTAGAAATAAAATAATATTGTTTGCAATAATCAAATTTATTAAAAATGCAAAACTGTCTACCTGTAAATTTATTCTCTACTCCTAACAAGTTTTTTTAGTATTATGAGGAGTAAGTAGATTAAGAAAAATCCTAGTGTCTTTCCATGTGTTAATACCCATGCTTCCGGCGGTCTGTGTGTAGTGTCTTTAAGTCGTCATAATAGACCCTATGACGTGAAGAGTGTCCCCGTTGCTATCCTTAGGCTAATAATATTTTATAGTAGGGATATCATATATTTTAAATGTTCATTTTGCAACATGTAGGTAATATAATGTTTAATATGTTTTACTTTATATATGCCTGTGTGTATGTATGTATATATGCTTGTATTCTATATATATGTATATATATATATATATATATATATATATATATATATATATATATATATATATATATATATATATATATATATATATATATATATATATATATATATCGTCGCTGTCAAGTTAAAATCTGCTATGGGGAGAATTTTCCAGTTTTGGACTTTGAGTGCCGCATAGCAGTATCTGATATGGCGCACATTCCTATAAAGTCGTTTACAAGTAAAACAGCTGTAGGTGCAAAATATCAGCGAATTAAAAATCTGCTTTGTGTGCGCATGTTACCAAAATCTGCTATGTGGAGCCTATCCACATAGCAGCTTTTAAATCTCTGAATAAAATCTGCTTTGTGGTAGTACGCTCCACATATCAGTTTTGAATCTCTGTTGATGTACATGAAGTTAAGTTTCAAGGAGATCTTTCTGTGTACAATAAAGTGTTCTAACTGAATTTGTGTGCAATAGTGGTGTTATTTTCAACTGAAAATAAATGGTTAAAGTCTTTTATGAACACACTAAATAGTTTCAAAATCACTTTGAAGGTAAGTCCTAAGATAATTGAAATATTCATAACATAACCTTAAAACTAGTATAATTTTTTATGTATATAATTATAGCTATTCAGTTTAATTTTGAGATAATTATGTATAAAGTAAGCTTTAAAAAAATAATAAGTGGTATACCATAGGGCCTGCAAATGGTTATTTTGTAGCTTAATAATGTATAAAATAGAGGTAGTGACAAGCCTGGGCATTTATGACATAATCAATTCTTTTAGGGATTGTAAAAACGCATCTTATTTTACAGATAAATATCTTGTCAGCATGTACCGAGGCAAATACAAAGGTCTGTCAAGAGCTCATTTCATTCTTTCGCAGTGTAATAGAGGTAAGTGACAAGTAATGGTTAAACACTTGAGTTATTACACAATTCACAATAATAATTACGGTTGGTAGTGATAGTAGTGAATCAGTGCGAATGTTATTGTTGATATACCTAGGTATAGGTAATATATTTTTTTCGACTACTTTAAATTTAATTAATGGAATTTGTCAGTGCTTATATGTTCGTGGCTTATGCTTAAACTATAAAAATGATTCTGTTGTAATTTGAGAGCTTATCGGATACTTGAAAAGCATGTATGTTGGTGTAATAATAAATTTGTGTATAATATTAGTAATAATAAATAAATAATAGATAACATTAACTTCAAAAGATACTCATAGTAGCAATTACTTTTTATTTTAGATGATAGTAATGCCGACAAAGAAAACCAACTGCACAATACTTTGGTCAATTCTGAAGTAGAAAAAAGGAACCAACCTCCTTTAGAGTTTCAAAATGTAGATGAAAGAAAATCAAAGACACCTCCTTTCACAAGTGTTAGTGGTGACGTTAGTGTAGATCCTCTTAATGAAGCCTTAAAACATAGTATTTTGTTTGGAGAGGATCTGAATATTACGTCACATAATAATGCTTTGCTTGATACTTCTAACACAAACAAAAACTTTAGTATTCCACAAAATGATGACATAGACTCAGAGACAGACAATATTCGCTTTTGCCCACATGATATACAAGCAATCGAATATAATATACAGAATTCTTTTAATATAGAGCAAGATAATACGCAACAGCGTGCCTGTAATCGTTCAGAGCTTCCAGAGAACAACATTTTTTTCCAGTCAGCGGAGGCTACACAAAATAATAATTGTGTTGGAATTTTAAACTTAGCAGACGCGGAGGTTGGTAACATGACGAGCAAGCCTGGAATTGCGTTATACTCAAATCCATGCAATGAAACTGTTAACGAGTTTGAAAATAAGGAGTTCTCGAGTGAGAAAGGAGACAAAATTGAAAATGAGTTTATTCAAGCAGGTGAACAGTTGCCAAGTGGAAAGGATGCTGGAAGTAGTACCGAGTTTATTGAGGATGAGGTGGTGTTCAGTGAAAGAGAAGAAGACGTGGTAGATGAAGAAACAGATTCATCAGATGAGGAGGATAGTTCAGAGAGTAGAAAAAGAAGAAAGGCAAGACAGTTCCAACAAGGATTAAAACGTCAAAAAAACATCGATCTGCGAAATAGTGGAAAGGAATACAAAGGGCTTGTCCGTGTAGAAGATAAAAAGTATGTTGAGCAGACGAGACCTGCACGAGCAATGGGAGATCGATGCAGGCACACAGCCACTAAGTCAAGACCATCAAAGGTGAAGTCTAAAGTGAAAAATGACTCAAGCCGAACATTCCTTTGTGCCAATGTGAATGATGATCTACGTGAAACTAGGTTTAATGAATTTTGGTCACTGAAATCATGGGATGCCAAACGAGTCTATCTTTTAGGATTGGTTGATAAAAGGAAACCTTACAAAAGAAGGCCAAATTCAGAGGAATCCAAGAAAGATAATGCATTGGATTGCTATTTTCATGACAAAAATGGGATGAAGATTCGAGTATGCAGGACATTTTTTCTAAATACGCTAGCATTAGGAAGGGATAGTTTCAACAGGTGGATGAGCGCAGGTATAACTATAAATAATTCGGAAGAGGAAAACCCTAGTGCTAATACCTATAAAGTACCAAAGAGAATTAAAGAAATGCGACAGTCAGTGATGGACTGGTTAGAATTAATTCCTAAAGTTCCCAGCCATTACTGTAGAAGCAGTTCATCGAGAATTTACGTCGAATCAACTTTTCAGTCTATATCACACATGCATTCCATTTATGAACAGTGGTGCAAGGACAATAATAAGCGTGACATTGCATCAAGAGTTACGTTTTCAAAAATTATCGAAAATCAAAAAGTGTCAATTCACAAACCGAGAAAAGACCAATGCGATATATGTTATCAGTACAATGTAGGTAATTTGAATGAAGAGGAATATAAAGAACATAGAAAAAAGAAAGAAGAAGCCAGAGAGATTAAAGCAAAAGAGAAAAGCGAAGTTAGCGATAAAAAACTTGTTGTAACGATGGACCTTCAAAGCGTATTACTGTGTCCTAAGCTTCTGGTTTCTAAAATATATTATGCCCAAAAGTTGCAAGTCCATGATTTTACTATTTATTCATTGAATAACGGAGATGTTTTCCTTTATGTGTGGCATGTGGGGGAAGGGCATGTCACTTCCAATGAATTTGTATCCTGCTTATCGGACTTCGTTGAAAAAATGAGTGATCACTACGAGGAAATTGTTTTGATTTCGGATGGTTGTAACTATCAGAACCGAAATCGAGTTCTGTCGAGTCAATTGCTAAACCTGGCAGTTACCAAACAAATATTAATTAAACAAGTGATACTTGAAAAGGGCCATACTATGATGGAGGCCGACAGTGTACACTCCACCTTGGAAAATTTATTCAAACCGCCTATATGCAGCCCTGGTGATTATGTAAGCCGCATGAGAACAGCTCGTCCCAAAAAACCCTATAATGTGTATCAAATTGATCATACTTTTTTCAAAGATTATGAAAGTCAGCCAAACAATTTTACCTCAATTCGCCCTGGTCGAAAAGCTGGTGACCCGACAGTAATGGATATAAGGGCTCTTCAATATCTACCTTCAGGTGTTATTCAGTACAAAATAAGGCATACAGAAGAATGGACTGATCTTCCACAAAGAAGACCAAATAAACCTCCCCTTTCTCTAAAGCCCCTATATATTGGTCCTCCAAAAATAAAGAGGGATAAATTCAACCACTTACAAGAACTTAAGCTGGCGTTACCTGCAGAATACCACCCGTTTTATGATTCTTTAGTTCACGAATAATGCAACTTAATATTGTTTTTTTTTTACTGTTCTGTATTGACAATAAAAGTATCATTAACCAACTAACGCTTTTGTTTATTTAATTTTTTGGCATTAAAATAGTCACCTGCTATGTGGTGAAAGTGACACCCAAAATCTGTTATGTGGGCAAAATGTCGTTGAAGATTAATTGTTACAAATATCTTTTTTCGACAAACATTACACTTTCCCTAAAACAGTTGTTAATGCTTTAATTGATATATTTCACCCACAATTACAAAAGCCTCTCTAAAATTGTAAAAAATTGAAAGTTTTTTTGGTCTCCTGAAAAATTAGGAAATAACCCCATAGCAGATTTTAACTTGACAGCGACGATATATATATATATATATATATATATATATATATATATATATATATATATATATATATATATATATATATATATATACAGGGTCTCCCAAGTTGAGTAGCCTATTAGATTATTTTCCAAACTATGCATATCTGAATGCTGAAAATTTGCACATGGGGGTTGCAGAAGATGCTCTATCTGAAAGAAATAATTTCCAAAATGGCGCACTTCCGGTTCTACCAGAAGTAGGTGCTAACTTTGTTATTTTAAATAGAACACCCTGTGTATTATTACGTTTTTAGAATGCTTATTTGATTTTAGGTGGACTTTTATTAACAAACCTTAATCCTATCTTCAAATGTTATCGAAATATTTCAATTTTTTCGAAAATTCGAGCCACGAGAAGGCTTTTTTATAAGGGTATTTTAGCTTTCTGGTGGGTGTGTTAGGATATTTTTTTAAACTGTGCATTGCAGGACAACAAAGGTGTGTTGCGACATTATTGAAACAATATTTCATATACAGGGTGTTTTGTGTAATGTATATGAATTCCGTAGCTTTCAAACTCAAAAAACTTGTTTATTTCAAATACAACACCCTGTATTTTATTATTTTATCAAATGCTTCTGAAGACACTCTTTCAAACTGTATTAGCATTCCCTATACCTAAAAACGATTTTTCTTGAGTTATTGACATTTTTTAGAAAAAAGCACAGAATTCCGCAAAAAAGTTAATTAATTAACTTATTCAATAGAACACCCTGTATTTTATTGTTTTATCAGATGCACTAGAAGTCACTATTTAAAACTGTATTAGCATTCCCTATACCTAGAAACCATTTTCCTTGAGTTATTTACAACTTTTGGAAGAAAGCACAGAATGCCACAAAAATAAGTTAGTTAATAAACTTATTAGAGTGCTGTCTACAGTTTGACGTTTCAGTAATGTGACATTATTGTTTTATTACCTGAGTTGATGTATGTTTGTGTGAACAATAATTATTATTGTTATATCTTGTATATCGTGTTGGGCGAATTATCATAAATAGATAAAAAAAAATAAAAAAAATTACGACTCGATAGTATAATGGAAAGCCGTAACTACTCACATGAACAATTGCTCAATTTGTTTTACTTTTACGGGGAGTGTAGCAGAATTGCCAGCAGGACATGTCGAATGTTCAACGAACGGTATCCTGAGATACCACCAATGACAATTAAAAAATTCAGAAGGTAGGAATCAAACTTCTTGAGCACTGGTAGCTGCCATATGAAAAACTCATCAAGAAACGCACCACTAACAGGAAACGAAGACGTTGAAATCACTGTATTATCGTATTTTGAAGCCCATCCCCAGGCATCAGTAAAACTGCTGAAGCTGATTTGAACCTGTCGTATTCGACAATACATAGAATATTGCGTAAGCACAATATGCACGATTATAAATTTACAACTGTGAATTTTCAACAACCTAGTGATGCAACACGAAGAGTGGAATTTTGTCAATGGCTCCTGGATCGTCACCAAAATAGTCCCTCCTTTATAAAAAATATAATTTGGACAGACGAAGCCAAGTTTTCACATGAAGGAATTTTTAACAGACAGAATTCGCATCACTGGGTACAGCAAAATCCTCATGTGATAAGACAGCGCTGTTTCCAGAATAAATTTAGTTTTAATGTATTTGCTCTTCTAATGGACAATAAAATTTCTTACTGTATTTACGATAGTAACCTTACCTCCAATCAGTACCTAAGAATCTTACGAACCACAGTCAGTGATTTCCTGGACACTCTACCCCTCAACCATCATATCAATTGTTGGTATCAACTAGATGGTGCCCCTGCGCATTCTTCAGCAGATGTCAAGGTGTACATGAATGAAGTGTTCGAAGATAGGTGGATAGGACGCGGAGGAAGATATGTTTGGCCTTCACGGTCACCCGATCTGACGCCGCTCGATTTTTACTTGTGGGGCAAGATCAAGTCAGACGTTTATGCAACTCCAGTTAATTCAAGAGAAGAACTTGAAAACCGAGTTCGAAATAGTCTCGACCACCTTAATTTCTTCGAAATACAGCGTGCAACAAGTGATGGAGTTCTATCTCGCTTGGAAAGATGTGTTAATGCAAATGGTGGACAATTTGAACAATTCCTATGATAATATAATTTCTTTTATGTGTGACAGACATTCACATACATACATAAATACATACATAAATGCATACATTATTAACATAATACTGTATTGGCCGAATTCTGTACTTTTTTTATTAAATTGTTAACAACTCAAAAAAATGATTTCTAGGTATAGGGAATGCTAATACAGTTTTAAATAGTGAGTTCTAGTGCATCTGATAAAACAATAAAATTCAGGGTGTTCTATTGAATAAGTTAATTAATTAACTTTTTTTTTTGGAATTCTGTGCTTTTTTCTAAAAAATGTCAATAACTCAAGAAAAATCGTTTTTAGGTATAGGGAATGCTAATACAGTTTGAAAGAGTGTCTTCAGAAGCATTTGATAAAATAATAAAATACAGGGTGTTGTATTTGAAATAAACAAGTTTTTTGAGTTTGAAAGCTACGGAATTCATATACATTACACAAAACACCCTGTATATGAAATATTGTTTCAATAATGTCGCAACACACCTTTGTTGTCCTGCAATGCACAGTTTAAAAAAATATCCTAACACACCCACCAGAAAGCTAGAATACCCTTATCAAAAAAGCCTTCTCGTGGCTCGAATTTTCGAAAAAATTGAAATATTTCGAAAACATTTGACGATATGACTAAGGTTTGTTAATAAAAGTCCACCTAAAATCAAATAAGCATTCTAAATATGTAATAATATACAGGGTGTTCTATTTAAAATAACAAAGTTAGCACCTACTTCTGGTATAACCGGAAGTGCGCCATTTTGGAAATTATTTTTTTCAGATAGAGCATCTTCGGCAACCCCCATGTGCAAATTTTTAGCATTCAGATATGCATAGTTTGGAAAATAATCTAATAGGCTACTCAACTTGGGAGACCCTATATATATATATATATATATATATATATATATATATATATATATATATATATATATATATATATATATATATATATATATATATATATATATATATATATATTTGTTATTTTGTATGCAAACATCTCAATCCGGGAGATATCAGCGCTCACTTACATGTGCAGCGGTATAAATTGAGTATTAATGTACTACTGTACCCGAGTTGTTTTAGAATCTGATGTTACAAAAGGACCGTGGCTATATGAACTGGGTTACCAGTCCGAAGCCAAACAAACGAACAAAAAATAATAATAATTTATATGATTTTGAGTAGTGTAGAAATGCTAAACCAGATATTAATCTTTAAGATCATAAAAATGATGATGAAGAGAGAGGTACATAAGAAGTGAATAAAGTTCACGTGTGTAATCCATCACACACTGTCACATACTATAATAAAGTTTTACCCTTGTTCCCTTGCTTTACCATTTACCCACAACTCTTGCCGTTTACTTAATCTCTACAAACATTTTTTGTACGGAAATTCGTTTAAATGCCACAAATATCGCTTTTATTCTTGAAAAAATACCAAAAAATTCGTCCTGTTCTGAACATATGTTGAGTTACTTTTGGTGAATTTTTATTAAGAATATTTACTAACAGCAAGGTCATGATGGTGAGACTGTAGGTATCTGAGCGAAAACTTAAAAATAATTAATTGATTTTGATCACCCTTATCAAGTATGTTTCTTTTATACATCTCTTGGGCGTCTCCACTGATTAGCATAATATGACCACTTTTTAGCAAATGTCGTTTTCAGACTTTATACCGCGTCTGGAATTTATTAAAACTTGATTTTTCGGCCCCTATCTTGGAGCCATTTTCAAGAGGTTAAAGAAATATATAAAAATAACCCAATCTACTTACTCACAAAATATCACTAGATATTGCCCTCAAAATCTCAGTGTATTCAACCCTAGACCTAATGGAAATCTGTCCGTTGGTCGTAAGTCTCCTAGTGAATTTTCTTGAAAAAAAATTCACAAATCGCGACTTTTGAATTTTGAAAAAATTTCTTCAAACGAAGGCGAACTAGGCCGCCTAGAAACCATATCCAGGGTCACATTAACTTTTTATATGTTTATATAGGGTGGCGCATTGAAAACGCAATAGACCGATTTGCGCCCAGAGAATTTTTTTAAGAAACGCTGAAACACGTCAATTTTAATATTAAGGGGGACATGTTTTAATATAAAACTCAACTTTGTAAGATCAACCCCTCAAGGGTCGTGATAACAACCCTTATATTTTAAATAGGGAACATGGGTCGAGTGTTACATCATTTGAAAGTTCTTTCTTTTCTGAATTCTGCACGTTAATTTTTTTGGACGTTTTGTTAACTCGTTTTAAAATTAATCACAGTTGAAGATGCAAAAACGCATTTCACTCATTCTAATAAGAAATGTGCTGATAGTCAATGTTTTGTTGGTTTGTAAACAAAAAATTGACTATCGGAACATTTCTTATCAGAATAAGAGAAATGCGGTTTATTATTTCAGTCTATCGGTCGGTTTGATACTTGATAGTACTAGTGAACATTAATTTCACAATAGTGTATTTTGTAGAAGAAAGATATGAAATGATTATTCTTCTTTTTAAAGATGACTGTGCCAATCGTACCGCAAATTTGTTTAATGAACGACATCCGAGCAGACATGTTAACAGAAAATACATTTTGGAGTTAGTTGCAAAGTTTCGACAAAGTGGTTCAGTAGCCAACAAAAAACAGGATCCTGAATTTGAATTTCCGGTTAGAAATGAGACTACTGAGATTGAAGTTTTAGGACAAATTGCTGCAGATCCAACTTTGAGCACGAGAAAATTGGCCACAGTTTCAAACATCAAAAGAAGAACTATTCAGCGAATATTGAAGCATCATAAATTTCACCCGTATAAAATTCATCTTGTACAACAACGGAATGAAGATGATTTTGATCGGCGGCTGGAGTTTTGTGAAGTTATGACGCGCACGAATAGCTGATAACGGGAACTTTCTGTTCAATATCTGTTTTTCAGACCAGTGTACGTTTTTATTAATTTCTACAGTCAATCGTCATAATTGTCGTTATTGGGCAGATAATAATTCAAGAAATTTTCAACAAAATCAATTAGTGTTTCAACAAGATGGAGCTCCTCCGTATTTTTCACAACGTGTTAGGGAGTTTTTGAACAGAAATTTTCCAGAGCAATGGATTGGGCGTAGAGGTGCTATTGTGTGGCCCCCTACATCACCGGATCTAACTCCTTTAGACTTCTTTCTTTGGGGCCATTTAAAGGGTAGAATTTACGCAACAGAATCGAAGTCTCTAGAAGAATTACGACGACGCATTGTTGAAGAATACCGTCTAATAACTCCACAAGTGCTCCAGCATGTCAGAGCTCGTTTTGAACAAAATTTGTACTTTTGTATGGAAGCTGGTGGTCAACAATTTGAACACTTACTTAACTGAATAAACATTTTTGAACGTTTGGTCTTGTTTTTAAAATTGACGTGTTTCAGCGTTTCTTAAAACAAAAATTTCACTGGACGCAAATTGGTCTGTTTCGTTTTCAATGCGCCACCCTATATATATATATATATATATATATATATATATATATATATATATATATATATATATATATATATATATATATATATATATATATATATATATATATATATATATATATATAAAACAAAATTCAAAAGTCGGGATCGACACATTAGTGAATTTTTTATAAAAGAAACGACATATTTGCTATTAAAAACATTTTAATGATAATTTACCAGCATAACGCACTTGCTGCGTCCGGACTTTTTATTTATAGCGTTTCGTCTACCTGGATCGTTGTCTGTATAAGGTTTATTAAATCTGGTAGTTTTGTAACGGTACTTAGAGGATTAAGCGGGTTAGAAGTGTTTGTCGAGTCAGGTAAAAGGACTTTTAAATCATCTATTGAATCATTAGTCATTTTGTGTGCTTCTAATGTGGATCTAATAAGATTGCAATTAATTAATGGGAATCGAGGACCATCACATCTCTTATTTAAACAACCTGGACGTTTGGCAATCTATAACGCTTCGCGGATAATTAAGTTTTTAAGTTGTAGACTGAGGCAATTATTTTTTGTATTGGCGGAGTCTATTTTGTCTCCTCTATGAATATAATGCACATCCTGCGTGGACGAGGGGTTGAGTTTTAGTGAATTTTCTTAAAAAAATTCACTAATGAGGAGATCCCGACTTTTGAATTTTGAAAAAATTTCTTCAAATGAGCGCTAATTAGGCCCCCCAGAACACATATCCGGGGTCGGTTTAAATTTTTATATGTTTATATATATATATATATATATATATATATATATATATATATATATATATATATATATATATATATATATATGTATCACACCGATAACTCAAAAAATAATTGGCCGATTTTGATTAAATTTGGTGAATAAATTCCTTTTGCAAATGGCTTGGACAAGTTCGTTAGCCAGGAATATCGGTCCAGGTTTTCCCGGAAATTTTGTGTTTTCTTTCGAAAAAAATTTATATCTCCGGAATTAACAAAGTAAGGGCAACCAAATTTCATATGCGTATTTATTTCATTATAGGCAAGTTACCTACCAAAATTTAGCTCCGTAGGTTAAAGGATAAAAAAGTTACAGGCATTCAAAGAAAAATAAATTTGGATTTTCCTCAAAACGTCAAAATTGCGATTTTAAACGTCAAAATTGGTGAGTACATTCCTTTCGCAAGTCGCTTGGATAATTTTGTTAGCCAGGAAAATCCGCCGAGGTTTTCCTGGAAAAATTTGTGTTTTCTTTCGCAAAATATTTATATCTCCAAAATTAACAAAGTAAGGGCAACCAAATTTGGTAAGCTGGTTTATATCGTTATAGGTGCGCCACCTACCAAAATTTAGCTCTGTAGGTCAAAAGACAGAAAAGTTATGAGCATTTAAAGAAAAATAAATTGGGGGTTTCCTCAAAACGTCAAAGTGACAATTGAAAACGTCAAAATTCGCAACATTTAGGCAAATAACTTTAATCTAATACGATCTATGGAAAGAAGATGTCTCAAGAAGAATGTTTTACATACACCGAACTCTTAGTTTCAACCGTCATTGTCCTTTATTTTACTAAAATATTTCCAGAAAATTCATTTCTAATAGACCCTTTCTCTGATGCTTGGCAGTAGCCTTAGCTATAGAGTTTATTGTTTAATGGTATATAATTTTTGTCGAATTTACGTAAAAAATCAATAAAGCTCAATATATTCGTTATTATACAAGATATGAAAAAATATTGTATACATTAATTATACGGTGTTTTGAGCTACATCTTAAAAACTCAATCACAGGGTAGCCCATAAGTCGTTGGTGATACAAATAATTTTTTTTTTGTCGAAAACGCCTTATTTTTTTGCATTTTCCATCGAAATATAATGCATGTTTGTAAGTTAAGAAATTCTGGAGGCAGCAAGTGCGTTGTGGTTGCGAATTTTGATTAAATGCTTCATATTTGAAAAGCTCAATTTGCTATTAACCTATAAGGTTGACCAGGAAACGGATTTTTTCAGTAACACTTTTGGTTTACTTTTGGAAATTTCTGTACGTTTTCAAACAATCAAGTTATTTTGATGAAACATGGCACATTGTTTTTACTATATATGTTATACTGGTAATCAAATTTGATGCCTGCTTTTTCTATATAGGTTATACTGGTAACCAAAATTGATGTCTGCTTTCTTAAAAAGAAAACACACATATTTGCAATAAAAACATTTTAATGAAAATTCACTACCATAACGCACTTGCTGCGTCCCGAGATTTTTTAACTGCGGCGGTATGTTCATATATTTTATTATGGATTAGTCTATTCCATTTGTTTGTCCTATATAAGTTCGGGAACAGTCGGAACAAGAACTTCGTAAATTCCATACGATTCGTTTGAAATCGTATCTTTGGAAGTTTTTATTAGACTCGACAGTTTTTGATCTGCTGTGAATATCGTTTTGATATTATGGGTTTTAAATCAAAACGATTCGCGATAAAATAACAAAACATAGAATAGATAGAATAACAGAACCCTTAAAAAATTGAAAATACATCTTTCGGTGAGTTGAATAAAAAGGCTTTTTCTTTCCAAATAAATGTTTATTCCTCGTCCTGACGCGTTTCGACCTGTTAAGCGGTCATCCTCAGGGGAATCTAGAATTTACAAAACTGCTTGTCAGAAAAAGCGAGTTTTCCGGTAGGCTATTTCTGAGAGGGTACAATACAAAGTATGAACGATATAAGATGTAAAAATAACTGACCTCAGCATTAAGTCAAAAGTTAAAAAAATGTCTAACTACACAACTACCAAAGATTACAAGTCAACAATTACAAACTACAACATGCAATAAAAGCAAATACAAGTCAAATTGAACCGTAACAGAACGTTAATTTGTCTCGAGATTTGAAATCTCACAATAAATCTAATTTTTTTTAAAGTCTTAAAAAAGCTACCCTCTAGAAGGGTCTCACGTTAAGCTGAAGGTAAAAATTGAAGTAACAGCACATAGCACAAACATTAGCAAGCCATGCAGCTGAGAAGAAACTTTCAGAGAATATTACAACCTATTAGCTGAATGAGAGTGAAATTGGAACGGATTTTTTATTTTCTATGAAAACTGAAAACGCCAAAAAGGCGCGTCTACTTACTTGTACATTATTAAACAGGACTAAAAACCTTTGCGGTTAACTGTCCACGGAACACGTTTCATCTGTTGCTGTAGGCAAAGAACTCGTTTAATAACCACATCAAAAACAAAGTCCTCTTAAGCTCCAACGGCAGCAAACCCTTCTGGACCCTTGCTAAATCTATTGGGAATAATTTCTGCAAGAGCACGTTCCCACCTCTTGTCTCAGGGGATGAAATTGTTTCTACCGCCCTGGGCAAGGCTAAACTTTTTGCTTCGTTGTTCGCCGGCAATTCTACTCTCAACCCATCTCCAAATGTTCAACCACCAACAGTCCCCAATGTCGCGCATAAAATGACGGATATCATTTTCAAAACTAAAAAGGTACGAAAGATGCTCTCTTCTCTTAATACCAGGAAAGCCTCTGGCCTTGACGATATCCCAGCAATTGTTCTCAAAAAATGCGCACCAGAACTTGCTCCTGTGCTGACTCGTATATTTCAGATATCTTACAATAAAGGCATATTCCCTAGTAACTGGAAAACTGCTCGAGTACAACCCATCCCCAAGAAAGGATCCAAAGCGCTTCCCAGCAACTACAGGCCAATTTCTCTCCGTTCAGTCGTCTCTAAAGTGATGGAAAAGTATATAAACACCGAATTACTATAATTTCTTTAAAAACACAGTCTAGTCCACGACAGGCAGTATGGATTCCGTCAGCGCAGATCAACTGCCGACCTCCTTTCCTTTGTCACCCATTCTTGGAACAAGTCTATGAAACTACAGGTAAATCCCAGATTGTCGCTCTAGACATATCTAAGGCATTCGACCAGGTCTGGCACGCAGCGCTGCTTAATAAACTACCGGCCTATGGCCTACCACCAAAACTCTGTACGTGGACAGCAAATTTCCTCTCCAACTGGAGCCTTTCTGTTGTGGATGGCCATTCCTCTAAACTGTATCCAATTAATGCAGGAGTTCCTCGAGGTTAAGCTTTAGCCCCTATTTTGTTTCTTCTCCACATCAATGACCTCCTCTCTAGCACATCCAACCCAGTTCACAGTTACGCAGACGACAGCACCCTCCACTCAAATATACAATATTCTAAGCCTGTCTCTTTAGCCAATTAGATGAGGATCGCAGACTCATGGAGGGTTCCGTCTCCGTGGATCTCCAAAAAATATTAGACTGGGGAAGTAGAAATCTTGTAAAATTCAACCCCACCAAATTACAGTCTTGCTTTCTTTCTCATAAAAGATACACCAGCCCTAGACCCATCACAATAAACAACCAAGTTATTCAAAAAAAATTGTCCTTCTCACTTATTGGCATTTCTGTCGATCGAAATCTCAATTGGCACCAACATGTCACATCAGTTGCAGAAGCGGCTGCTAAGAAATTAGGTTTCCTCTTCCGGGCCCGCAAATACTTTTCACCACCTAATCTCTATACCTTATATACTTCACAAATAACACCAAGCCTCGAATACTGCTCCCACACCTGGGGTGCTGCTGCCGCTTCTACACTCGCTATCCTGGACTCCATTCAGAAGAGAGCTATACGTCTCATCGCTGACCCTACCCTCACCCAAACGCTGCCACCACTTGCACACCGACGTGCTGTTGGTGACATCTCTCTCTTATATATATATATATATATATATATATATATATATATATATATATATATATATATATATATATATATATATATATATATATATATATATATATATGCACAGGCACTGCTCAGATGAGCTTTCTTCCATAGTTCCTCCACCTGCTGCCCCCAACATATCTACTAGGGGAATAGAGCGAATGCACCCTTTTACTGTCCAGGTCACCAGACATAGAACATCTTGTTATGCCCGCTCTTTTGTCCCGAGGACTTCCAAGTTGTGGAATTCCTTGCCGGCACATGTTTTTCCTTCTCCCCCGAACCTCCAAACCTTCAGGTCCAGAATTAACAAGTTGCCTCTTTCCTCCTTGTCGACACCCACGGTACGATAGTATTTAGGCTGTAAGCCCTTGTGGTGTCTTGTTGAAATAAAGGATGCATACACTGGCGTCAGAGGTTTTACTAACATGAACAGAAACAACTTTTATTGAAAATACGAACGACATTTTTTAACTTGCAAAATTAAGCTCAAAAAGACGTCTCCAGTGAGAACGCACACGAGTAGACCAAACAATAAGGCGCAAGATCGGCCCCGAAAACGAAACGGAAAGGACTATAGGGTAGCTTTTTTATGACTTTAAAAAAAAAGATTTATTGTGAGCTTTTAAATCTCGAGACAAATTAACGTTGTGTTACGGTTCAATTTGACTAGTATTTGCTTTTATTGTAGTTTGTAATTGTTGACTTGTAATCTTTGGTAGTTGTGTAGTTAGACAGCTTTTCAACTTTTTACTTAATGTTGAGGTCAGTTATTGTTACGTCCTTATATATTTTATAAAAAAAAGAAATAGCATACCGGAAAACGCAGTTTTTTTGACAAGCCTTTTCGTAAATTATAGATTCCCCTGACTATGACCGGTTAACAGGTCGAAACGCGTCAGGCCAAGGAATAAACATTTGTTTGGAAATAAAAAGCCTTTTTATTCAACTCACCCAAAGACGACAACCCCAAACGTTTTGACGTTTAGGAACAATAACTTAAAAGACGCTTTATATAGGTCCCAAGGCGATATCTTTTCAAAAGCGAAGTTTTCTACGAAAATTCGCTAAAAAACAGGAGGGGAGTTTCCAGTGTTCACAAAGAACGAACGGATAAATTGTCAGCACGTTAAAATATAGCACAAAAATACCTAATTAACTTGCTATTAAATCTCGTAACAAATAAATTTCAAGTAATGTGAAATAGTATGGTTTTGTATAAAAGTAATTTTGACTGTCACAGGTAATCTCAATTACATATATTGTCTGGTGTCTGGGTTATATGTAATATTATAAATCTGAAAAACTTGGCACTTTGCTTAATATTTTTATATCAATATAAATATAACTAACCTGTGTCTAGAGGTGTTTCTAATAGCTGTTGACTGCTGCGATCTGACAGAGGACTAGGCTGGGGTGTGGTGCCCACCTCCACTATGGTCACCGACAGTTGCGATCGACCTGAAACAGTTACATGATAAATCTCTTTACTGTTACATCCACCATAAGCGAATAACCTAATACACCCTCTTGTGAAATATATTATAACGGAAATATAGGTATTCTCGAAAATGGATTTAGATCCCTGGATAATGGAGAAACAGTTGTCCCAAAGGTATAGGATCCTATCACAGAGAATACTGTGTGATCCAAAAGTATTGGTACACAGAAGAGCAGTATATTATTGCTATCAAAATACTACAATCTAGCCAAACTTATCCCAGCCCGAAAGTCAAATTTAAAACAGACACCTACAGACTGTTAGAATGAGAAATTGAATTTCGATTTTAGTGAATTTTTATTTTAAAAAATTCACTAATAGAGAGGTATCGATGGTGAGATTTTGCAAAAAAAATTTCAAATGAGCGCGAACTAGGACCCCTAGAACCCATATCCGGGGTCACTTTCAATTTTTATATGTGTATATATATATATATATATATATATATATATATATATATATATATATATATATATATATATATATATGGTGGCGCATTGAAAATAAAACACCGATTTGCGCCCAGAGAATTTTTTTTTAAGAAACGCTGAGACACGTCAATTTTAATATTGAGGGGGACATGTTTTGCCATAAAACTCAACTTTGTCACATCAACCCCTTAAGAGTGGTGATAACAACCCTTATATTTTAAATAGGGAACATGGGTCGAGTGTTACATCATTTGAAAGCTCTTTCTTTTCTAAATTCAACACACTAATTTTTTTGGAAGTTTTATGAACTCGTTTAAAAATTATTTACAGTTGGAGTTGTAAGAACGCATTTCATTCATTGTGATAACAAATGCACTAATTAGTCAATTTTTCGCTAAAAAACTAAAAACCAAACCAAACGTTCAAAAACGTTTATTCAGTTAAGTAAGTGTCCAAATTGTTGACCACCAGCTTCCACACAAAAGTACAAATTTTGTTCAAAAAGAGCTCTGACATTCTGGAGCATTTGTGGAGTTATTAGACAGCATTCTTTAACAATGCGTCGTCGTAATTCTTCTAGAGACCCCGGTTTTGTTGCGAAAATTCGACTCTTTAAATGGCCCCATAGAAAGAAGTCTAAAGGAGTTAAATCCGGTAATCTAGGGGGCCACTCAATAGCACCTCTACGCCCAATCCATTGCTCTGGAAACTCTCTGGTGAAAAACTCTCTAACACGTTGTGAAAAATGCGGAGGAGCTCCATCTTGTTGAAACACTAATTGATTTTCTTGATAGCGATCATCATTTTCAACTAGGTCAATTAGTAGAAGGTAAATGATATCTTCTAGTAACTCCAAATACGTTTCGCCACTATCAAGAAAAATTGGTCCGATTAAACGGTCTCCAAAAATGCCAGTCCAGACATTCAATTTCTGTGGAGTTTGAGTGTGGACTTCGTGAAAATTTCTTGGATTATTATCTGCCCAATAACGACAATTATGACGATTGACTAGTTTAATAAAAACGTACACTCGCCTGAAAACAGATATTGAACAGAAAGTTCCCGTTATCAGCTATTCGTGCAGTCATAACTTCACAAAACTCGAGCCGCCGATCAAAATCATCTTCATTCAGTTGTTGTACAAGATGAATTTTATACGGGTGAAATTTATAATGCTTCAATGTTCGCTGAATAGTTCTTCTGATGTTTGAAACAGTGGCCAATTGTCTCGTGCTCAAAGTTGGGTCTGCAGCAATTTGTCCTAAAACTTCAATCTCAGTAGTCTCATTTCTACCCGGAAATTCACGTTCAGGATCCCGTTTTTTGTTGGCTACTGAACCACTTTGTCGAAACTTTGCAACTAACTCTAAAATGTATTTTCTGTTAACATGTCAGTTCGGATGTCGTTCATTAAACAAATTTGCGGTACGGTTAGCACAGTCATCGTTTTTGAAAAAAAGAGTAATTATTTCAACTCTTTCTTCGACAGAATACCCCATTGTGAAATTAATTTTCGGTAGTACTATCAAGTATCAAACCGACCGATAAACTGAAATAATAAACCGCATTTTTCTAATTCTGATAGTCAATTTTTTGTTTACAATGCGCCACCCTATATATATATATATATATATATATATATATATATATATATATATATATATATATATATATATATATATATATATATATATATAATTTTTGCAGTCTCACCATCGATACCTCTCTATTAGTGATTTTTTTGAATAAAAATTCACTAATAATTTAAACCTTAGTATATTTAAAGTTTGCTAATGCCAACACAAAGTTATGAAACTTTACATGTGCAAGTTTGAGTAGTTTGAATTTAAAATGCACGAGTTAATTACCTGAATGCAGCAACTTCTGCTGTTCATCTAGTGCCATGTTGAGGGACTCCGGAAATCGGGCACCCAAATGGGGCATAATCTGCCTTGCTCTGCTCCCTGAAACACCAAATGCATTATTAAGCTACCTGGTCTTAGTGTTCGCTCGATGTTCACTAACTATGTACAAAATACCTGACAGCAACCTCAATAGCATATTTAAAAAGTCTGGGCGGAGCAAGTGCGTTATGGTAGCGAATTTTCGTAAAAATGTTTTTTAATGGCAAGTATGACTTGTTTTTGAAAGGACATTTAGCAGTATAACCTATGTAGTACTAACAATTTATTATATTTCATTAATTCATTCAGTTTTGTTGTTTCAAAAATTACAAACATTTTCCGAAAATAAACTTAAAAAGCTCCAGAAAAAACTGTTTCGATTTTCCTGGCCAACGAACTTCTCCAAGCTATTTACACTTCTACCAAGATATAACTATTCACAAAGAGTTTTAGGACCAAAATTGAAAAACAATTCACCACTTTTTTACAGAATTTTACAGAAATTGCCTTCAGTAATGTTACACTAAATTATATTTTTCAAAAAAATTTGACAAGTTTTTTTAAAAATAACTTACTAAACATTTGTTATTAATTACCAATATATCACAAAAATCTTACTTATTTCTACGGAAACTCTAAAAACATTTCTGCAAAAAGTTTTCAAATTCGGCCACTATTAGAGACTGTATACGACAGCTCGATTTTTTTCTACGAGTAATACAAACAAAAAGCTCTCTGAATACGTCATTTCCATAGTGCTCCCCTATCTATATTGGTGAAAAAAACGTATCACAATTTGGGATATGTGCCAAAAACGTTAAAAGTTGGAAAATGTATGACATAACCCAAAAAACGATGAACGATATCATTTTTCTTCCTCACAAACATGCATTCTAATTTGATGGAAAATACAAAAATTCAATAGCATAGTGGGTTTCTATTAAAAAAAGAAAGTGTGTATCAGCAACGACTTATTTGCCACACTGTGATTGTCAAAATAGGTTTATAAGATGCAGCTCGAGACACCATCCTTTAATTAACGTATATCATTTTTTCTCATATCTTGTATAATAACAGATATATTGAGCTTCACCGTAGCAATGCGTCATCCTGTATATATATAAACAGACAAAAACTGAACCTGACGCCGTACATGGGTTTTAGGGCTTCTAGATCGTGCTCATTTGAAGAAATACTTTTAAAATTGATAAGTAGCGGTCTTCTCGATAACGTTTTTTTTTCTACGAAAATTTGCTAAAATATAGACTATTAAACCATAAACTCTATAGCTGAAACTACTGCCAAAGCATCAGAAGGAGGGTCTGTTTGAAATGGATTTTCGCAAATTATTTTAGTAAAATGAAGGACAATGATGGTTGAAGCTGAAACTTAAGGCTTTTTAAAATACACTTATTATGGCATTTCTTCTACATTATCCATATTTGTTTCACATTCATTGTCTGAAAATTGCAAATTTTGACGTTGTAAATCGTGACATTGGCGTTTTAAGCCAAAAAATTATAAAATTTTTAAAACATTTTTTCTGCTAGCTTTTGACCTTTCTGCGCCAATAAAACTTAATTGTTGTTGTAATATTCAATTGGTGTTGTTTTTCACACGAAATATTTTGTTCTTGCGCTTGCCTCTGATCACCAGTGACACCCCATTTTTTTCTAAATGCCTATAACTTTCTTTTGTTTGAACTTAGAGACCTAAATTTTAGTACCGACGGCAAGTTTAATAGTAGAAACATATGTGCCAATTTGGTTGTCATAGCTCTGTTATTTTCGGAGATACAACAAATTTCCGAAAGAAAACCCAAAATTTTCCCGAAAAAACTGGTCCGAATTTCCTGGCTAACGAACTGAGCTTATCCAAGCCACTTACAAATGAAAGGTGCGTAACAAATTTTATCAAATTTGTCCAA
Source organism: Tillus elongatus (assembly GCA_964006375.1). NCBI lineage: Eukaryota > Metazoa > Arthropoda > Insecta > Coleoptera > Cleridae > Tillus > Tillus elongatus. The sequence continues at coordinate 128,922,096 of OZ023267.1, forward strand.
TTATTGTTTGAGTAATCTATACGATATATATATATATATATATATATATATATATATATATATATATATATATATATATATATATATATATATATATATATATATATATATATATATATATATATATATATATATATATATATATATAGGGTGGCGCATTGAAAACGAAACGGACCGATTTGCGTCCAGAGAATTTTTTTGTTAAAAAATGCTGAAACACGTCAATTTTAATATTGAGGGGGACATGTTTTGACATAAAACTCAACTTTGTCACATCAACCCTTTAAGGGTGGTGATAACAACCCTTATATTTTAAATAGGGGACATGGGTCGAGTGTTACATCATTTGAAAGCTCTTTCTTTTCTGAAATCAGCACACTAATTTTTTTGAAAATTTTATTAACTCGTTAAAAAATTATTCACAGTTGGAGTTGCAAGAACGTATTTCATTCATTGTGATAAGAAATGCACTAATTAGTCAATTTTTCGTTAAAAAAACTAAAAAACAAAACCAAACGTTCATAAATGTTTATTCAGTTAAGTAAGTGTTCAAATTGTTGACCACCAGCTTCCATACAAAAGTACAAATTTTGTTCAAAACGAGCTCTGACATTCTGGAGCATTTGTGGAGTTATTAGACGGCATTCTTCAACAATGCGTCGTCGTAATTCTTCCAGAGACTCCCGTTCTGTTGCGTAAATGTCTTTAAATGGCTCAATAGAAAGAACTCTAAAGGAGTTACATCTGGTGATCTAGGGGGTTACTTAATGGCACCTCTACGCCCAATCCATTGTCCTAGAAACTCTCTGTTCAAGAACTCCCTAACACGTTGTAAGAAATGCGGAGGAGCTCCATCTTGTTGAAACACTAATTGATTTTCTTGATATCGATCATCATTTTCAACAATGTCAATTAGTAAAGGGTAAACGATATGTTCTAGTAACTCCAAATACGTTTCGCCACTCAAATTGCCATCAAGAAGAATTGGTCCGTTTACACAGTCTCCAAAAATGCCAGTCCAGACATTCAATTTCTGTGGAGCTTGAGTGTGGACTTCGTGAAAATTTATTGGATTATTATCTGCCCAATAACGGCAATTATGACGATTGACTGTAGAGTTTAATGAAAACGTACACTCGTCTGAAAAACAGATATTGAACAGAAAGTTCCCGTTATCAGTTATTCGTGCAGTCATAACTTCACAAAACTCCAGCCGCCGATCAAAATCATCTTCATTCAGTTGTTGTACAAGATGAATTTTATACGGGTGAAATTTATGATGCTTCAGTATTCGCTGAATACTTCTTCTTTTGATGTTTGAAACAGTGGCCAATTTTCTCGTGCTCAAAGTTGGGTCTGCAGCAATTTGTCCTAAAACTTCAACCTCAGTAGTCTCATTTCTAACCGGAAATTCACGTTAAGGATCCCGTTTTTTGTTGGCTACTGAACAACTTCAACTTGGTGCAGTTATTGAGAAACGGCTAACTAAAAGTCTTGGCGCCACATCCTGTATACCCCAACAACTATACACTGGATGAATCGACAAAACCAAGGGAATGCAAAAATAAAACAATATACATGGTGTACCACTTAAAAAAACGTGAAGTTGAGGCTGTATATAACTTATACAACACCTTTGTATGCAAAGATAATTTTAGTTTATATCTAACGTTAGTACCTGCAACTTTTGTTCCAATTTTTTTTTGTTGATTAATAAAGGAAATCTTGAACTTCCACGCACTGTTAGACCACCCTGTATATTGCATTACTTTTAATTCCGCTGTGGTCCTTCTTAAAAGTATTTTAAGTGATTATTATTGTAGCCCCATAATCAGTGGCAAAAATGAAATTAAAATTGATATGCATTACATTCATCATTTGAGAGCCTCGGTGGTTCAGTGGTAAGAACGTGTGCCTCTGAACCGTAGGGTACCGGGTTCGATCCCAGCGTGCTCCTTTCACTTTTTTCAGTACATACTGTACAATTAACATCAACCGAGGTTCTGGCATTCTATTTGAGCAAGTTGAATATCTGCACGTTCCGTTCTTCGGAGGGGGCGTAAAGCCGTCGCTCCCGTGTCCATGCGATGTTGGGCACGTTAAAGATCCCTACTCTTGTTACAAAAAGGCAGGGGTTGGGCAAAATTTCCAGGATAGTGAGGTGAAACTGCTCCCTGGCGTCGGTGATTGGCCATAGTCGCGGAAATAGACCGGCGTTAAAGATAGAACAACTTCGCAAGTTCTAAAGCTAGTCAGCTCTTTAATAGTTGGCTGGTGTGGTATACTTGCAATATGGTAGGTGGTAGTGGAATTTTCCTTTACGTGATGGTAAAGGATTTTTTTCACGCCCGAGGAGGTACCACCCCTTACATCAAGGGGCCGGTGAACGGACGTTTCCGGTTCTGGTGTATGAGTCGGTTTCCCTTATAAGCAAAAATGATGATGGCTCCTCCTTGTACAAAAGATTCCGGAGGTAAAATACCCCTCCATTCAATCCCCGGGGGAGGGGTGTACAGGGGGCGCCAGCATCGAGATTTACAATATCCTTTCCGAATATATGTGGCCTAAATTCTAACCTGAACTCCGTCCACCATTTCTACCAGGCTAATAGGCCCCATTTCCTCTTCCTCACCGAAACTCAAATCAGTGCCGAAACAGCCACTAATCACCTTAATTTCCCGGGGTATGAGCTCCTTACTTTTAGATTGCATGGAGGCGTGTGCGTGTACGTCCGTAGCAATCTACCGTGCACCAGACTCACCAATTTAGAAGCTGGAAGAAAAGACATACTATGGATAAAACTCGCTCTCAGGGCTGCAACTAAATTTATCTGTTGCATTTACCGGTCACCTTCTGGCAACAACTTTGTCCAGCTCTTTGACAACCTTTCTGAAAAAACCGACCATCTGATTTCTGAATATCCTTCCTCCGAGGTCACTATTCTTGGTGACTTCAATATCCATAATAAGGAATGGCTAGGATCTTCAAAAACCGATCCACAAGAAAGAGCAGTGGAGGCCTTTGCAGTCAGCAATTCTTTAGCCAATATGGTTCAGCAACCTACTTACTTTCCTCGCATCCCAACACACAGCTCAAATCCCTTGGATCTCCTTCTTACTACAAATCCTGACTGCTATGAGATATCAGTCACCGCCCCTCCTTGGTCGCTCAGGCCACGGCATGGTCACTGCTTCCTGCGCAATGCAACCCGAGGTCACACAGTCATCACATCCACGTATCGTTTGGCACTACAACTCCGCGAACTGGGACGAAATGCGAGATTACTTTTCCTCATTTCCATGGGCGTCTGTCTGATTCTATCATCCTGACCCCTCTGATATCTCACAAAACATTACCGAAATTATCCAAGCTGGCATGGAATTATTTATTCCACGTACACAGAAATCCTCTGCAGCCACTCAAATGCCCTGGTTCTCTAAGTTCTGTGACAAGGCCAGACTTGAAAAGGTCAAAGCACACAAAAAGCTTCTACACAATCCTAGTCATGAAAACCGTCAAGCATTTAACGACGCAAGAAACCGCTATGTCCATTCTTTCTGAGGCAAAAAACTCGTTTAATAACCACATCAAAAACAAAGTCATCTTAAGCTCCAACGGCAGCAAACCCTTCTGGAATCTTGCTAAATCTATTGGGAATAATTTCTGCAAGAGCACATTTCCACCTCTTGTCTCAGGGGATGAAATTGTTTCTACCGCACTGGGCAAGGCTGAACTTTTTGCCTCGTTGTTCGCTGGCAATTCTACTCTCAACCCACCTCTAAATGTTCAACCACCAACAGTCCCTAATGTCGCGCATAAAATGACGGATATCATTTTCAAAACTAAAAAGGTACGAAAGATGCTCTCTTCTCTTAATACCAGGAAAGCCTCTGGCCTTGACGAGATCCCAGCAATTGTTCTCAAAAAATTCGCACCAGAACCTGCTTCTGTCCTGACTCGTCTGTTTCAAACATCTGACAATAGAGGCATATTCCCTAGTAATTGGAAAACTGCTCGAGTACAACCTGTCCCCAAGAAAGGATCGAAAGCGCTTCCTAGCAACTACAGGCCTATTTCTCTTCTTTAGGTCATCTCTAAAAGTGATGGAAAAGTATATAAACATCGAACTACTAAAATTTCTTGAAAAACACAGTCTACTCCACGACAGGCAGTATGGATTCCGTCAGTGCATATCAACTGCCGACCTCCCTTCCTTTGTCACCCATTCTTGGAACAAGTCTATGGAACTACACAGCGAATCCCAGATTGTCGCTCTAGACATATCCAAAGCATTCGACCAAGTCTGGCACGCAGCGCTGCTTAATAAACTACCGGCCTATGGCCAACCAAAACTCTGTACGTGGACAGCAAATTTCCTCTCCAACCGGAGCCTTTCTGTTGTCGTGGATGGCCATTCCTCTAAACTGTATCCAATTAATGCAGGAGTTCCTCAAGGTTCCGCTTTAGCCCCTATTTTGTTTCTTCTCCACATCAATGACCTCCTCTCTAGCACATCCAGCCGAGTTCACAGTTACGCGGACGACAGCACCCTCCACTCAAATATACAATATTCTAAGCCTGTCTCTTTAGCCCAATTAGATGAGGATCGCAAACTTATGGAGGGTTCCTCCTCCGTGTATCTCCAAAAAATATTAGACTGGGGAAGTAGAAATCTTGTACAATTCAACCTCACCAAATCACAGTCTTGCTTCCTTTCTCATAAGAGATACATCAGCCCTAGACCCTTCACAATAAACAACCAAGTTATTCAAAGTAATGGGTCCTTCTCACTTGTTGGCATCTCTGTGGATCGAAATCTCAATTGGCACCAACATGTCGCATCAATTGCAGAAGTGGCTGCTAAGAATTTAGGTTTCCTCTTCCAGTCCCGCAAATACTTTTCACCAGCTAATGTCTATACTTTATATACATCACAAATAAGACCAAACCTTGAATACTGCTCCCACATCTGGGGTGCTGCTGCCGCTTCTACACTCGCTAACCTGAACTCCATTCAGAAGAGAGCTGTACGTCTCATCGGTGACCCTACCCTCACCCAAAGGTTGCCATCCCTTGCCCACCGACGTGCCGTTGGTGACCTCTCTTTCTTTTATAGATTCCTGCACGGGCACTGCTCAGAGGAGCTTTCTTCCATAGTTCGTCCAGAATTAACAAGTTGCCTCTTTCCTCCTTGTCCACACCCACGGTACGATAGTATTTAGGCTGTAAGCACTCGTGGTGTGTTGTTGAAATAAAATAAAAAATAAAAAACATAGAACATTCATCATTGATTCATAGCACGAATATTACATATGCTGTTTGTGATTAAATTTGCCCATGTCAATAAGCTTGAGTTGATATTATAATAAAAGACATGTCTGCCCACACATGTGGTCCATTATTGTAAGAAGGTAATAGAAATGTCCATTTCGGATGTTAGGAACATAAGAGGATTTATAAGTCAGCAAATTCAGCGGGATTTTATGTCCAAGCAACGGTCAGATCCGAGCTCTACCTCCGCACATCGCATCGACTTGCTATACATTCTTTTTTATAGAGGGAGAAGATCAACACACGTACAAGCCATAACTATAAAATGCTCTAAAGTTCTCCATTGATCCATTAGCGGTCTAAAGGTATATGCACATATACAGAGCAAATATATGAACAATAAACCAAACAAGTAATGTGATATTGGGCAGGCGATACTTGACGTAAATCCACTGTCAACTTGTACATTAATTGTATATTTGTATGTATATTTTCAAACAATAAGTTATTTTGATAAAATATGGCACATTGTTTCTACTATATAGATTATACCGGTAACCAATTTGATGACTGCTTGCATTAAAAAGACATATTTGCTATTCAAAGCATTTTTATAAAAATTCACTGCCATAACGCACTTGCTGCGTTCAGACTTTTTATTAGTGAATTTCCTTAAAAAAAATTCACTAATGAGGAGATCCCGACTTTTGAATTTTGAAAAAAATTCCTCAAATGAGCGCTAATTAGGCCCCCTAGAACACATATCCGGGGTCAGTTTCAATTTTTATATAATTTATATATATATATATATATATATATATATATATATATATATATATATATATATATATATATATATATATATATATATATATATGTATGTATGTATGTATCACACCGGTAACTCAAAAAACAATGGGCCGATTTTGATTAAATTTGGTGAATACCTCGCTTTTGCAAATGGCTTGGATAAGTTCGTTAGCTAGGAAAATCGGACCAGGTTTTCCCGGAAAATTTTGTGTGTTTCTTTCGAGAAAAAAAATGTAAAAATTCTATATCTCCGGAATTAAGAAAGTAAGGGCAACCAAATTTGTTATGCGGGTTTACATCATTATATGTAAGTCAAAAGACAAAAAAGTTATAGGCATTTAAATAAAAATTAATTGGGGTTTTCCTCAAAATGTCAAAGTTGCGATTTAAAACGTTAAAAATTATCAACATTTAGGCAAATAACTTGAATCTAATACGGGCTATGGCAAAAAAATGTCGCAAGAAGAATGTTTTACAAACCGTGAAGTCTTAGTTTCAACCGTCATTGTCCTTCATTTTACTAAAATATTCCCAGAAAATTCATTTCAAATAGACCCTTTCTCTGATACTTGGCAGTAGCCTTAGCTATAGAGTTTATCGTTTAATGGTATATAATTTTTGTCGAATTTTCGTAAAAAAAATCAATAAAGTTCAATATATCCGTTATTATACAATATACGAAAAAAAATTGTATACATTAATTATAGGGTGTCTTGTGCTACATCTTAAAAACATATTTATACAATCACAGGCTTGCCCGTAAGTCGCTGGTGATACAAATTATCTTTTTTTTTTAATCAAGCACGTCTTATGCTATTGCATTTTTGCATTTTCCATCGAAATATAATGCATGTTTGTAAGAAAAGAAATTCTAGACGCAGCAAGTGAGTTATGGTAGCGAATTTTGATCAAATGCTTCATATTTGAATAGCTCAATTTGCTATTAATCTATAAGGTTGACCAAGAAACATGTTTTTTCAGGAACACTTTAAGATTACTTTCGGAAATTTTTGTACATTTGCAAACAATAATGTTATTTTGATGAAACATGACACCTTATTTTTATTATATAGGTTATACTGGTAACCAAATTTGATGCCTGCTTTCTTAAAAAAACACACACATATTTGCTATCAAAAACATTTTTATGAAAATTCACTACCATAACGCACTTGCTGCGTCCAGAATTTTCTTTATTTTAAATCCCTCTAATGCATTTTCGCGTTTTTTATCAAAATATAATACATGTTTGTGGAAAAAGAAATTCGCGACGCAGCAAGTGCGTTTAGATAGCGAAGTTTCACTGAATGCTTTAAATTTCAATTACTCAGTTTGCTTTTAACCTAAGATTCATTGGCTAGGAAATCAGTTTTTTCGGGAACATTTTAAGTTTATTTTAGGTAACTTTTTTGTAGATTGTCAAACAATAAACCTATTTTAATGAAATTTGGTACATTGTTTTTACTATAATATATAGGCTATACTGGTCACCAAATTTGATACATGCTTTCATTAAACAAAACACATTTGCTATTAAAAACATGTTTATGAAAATGCAGTTCCATAACGCACTTGCTGCGTCCAAACTTATACTTTTTCTGAAAACCTTAATCTTATTCTATATTTTTTGTTTGAGTCACGACCCTTTTATACAGGGTGTTTACGGGAATCGTTTACAATAGCTATCTTCGTTATTATTGGAACTACAATGTGGTTTAAATGGGGAAAGTTGTTCACGTTTTCACGACTATGATGATTCTGATGTCAAAAAAACAATTGCGCATCGAATTGCTCAGATTGACATATCAACATTTTCCTGGCTAGTTTAACTGCAAATTAGATTGTTCATCGTATGAAGTTAACACGTTCACTGTCGATACTGCGTAGTTCCAGAGAGATCTGGATCTTGTTATGCTTGTTCACGGGTATCGCTTACAATAGCCATCTTAGTTATTATTGGAGATAAAATATTATCAAATGGTGAGGTTTGTTCAGTTTTTGATGGGCATCTCGATTCTGATGTCAAAAAACAATTGCCCCTCAAATTTCTGAGATTGACATATCAAGTTCATTTGTCTAATTCGCACTCTAAATATTTCTTTGGCTAGTTCCACCGCAAATTCGTTTGTTCATTTGTAGATTCTGCATAGTTCCAGATATCTAAATCTGGATATGCTTATACACGGTAATCACACCCATCTTCTTTATTATTGGAGCCTCAATGTGGTTGAAATGGGAAAAGTTGTTCATATTTCATCAAAATCGGCCCACTATTTTTTTGAGTTATCGGTGTGACATATATACTTAATATACAGGGTGGCGCATTTCTACTATAGAGCTCAATACTAATGTTATGATTCATGATACCAAAAAAATAATTACAAAAATTATGGAGAATCACAGGCTGCACGCTCTAAAATAATTTGTGATTATACAGAATGTCCCATATTTGCAAGACACAGGAAAAATAGTTTTTTTAATGGTACCCTGTATATTACTTAATTTTTGGACCTCTTTTTTAACTTTGAGTCTAATTTGTAGAAGTTTATTTTTGCTACATTGCTTTGTTTTACAGATATTTTGAATTTTGTTAAAAAAAATCACCTGCAGCTTGTAAATGTCGTTTAGATAAGTTAGCCAGGAAAATCGGACCAGGTTTTCCTGGAAAATTTTGTATTTTCTTTCTAAAAAAAATTCATCTTTCCGGAAATAACAAAGTCAAGGCAACCAGACGTGTTTGTATTATAAAGAGTGAACCCTCTACCAAAATTTAGGTCTCTAGCTTTAAAGACAAAGAAGTTATGGGCACTTAAAGAAACAAATTTTGGAGTTTTCCTCAAAACGTCAAACTCGCAATTTTAAACGTCAAAATTGGCAATGTTTAGGCAAAGAACGTGAAACAAATACGGATTGTGAAAAGAAAATATTGCAAGAATAGTGTTCTGCGAACCCTTAAGTTTCAGATTCAACCGTCACTGCCCTTCATTTTACTAACATATTTGCAGTAAATTTATTTCAAATAGACCCTTTCTCTGATGCTTTGGCTGTCGGTTTAGTTAAGTTGATGCTTTCGCTGTATGTTTGGGGAAGTTTATGGTTTAACGGTCTATAATTTTTAGCTAATTTTCGTAGAACAAATTCGTTAATGCATTTTTGCATTTTTTTAACGAAATATGATGCGTTTGTAAGAAAAAAATCTGAACGCAGTGAGTGCGTTTTAGTAGCGAATTTTCATTAAATCCTTCAAATTTCAATAACTCAATTTGCTATTAACGTAAGCTTTGTTGGTTAGGAAACCAACATTTAAGTTTATTTTCGGAAAATATTTGTATATTTTCAAACCATTTCATTTCAGACTTTGAAAAATGTTTATATATTTTCAAACAATAAAGTTATTTCGATGAAATATGGTATTTTGTTTCTACTATATAGGCAACCAAGTTTGATGCCTGCTTTCATCAAAGAAAGACATTTGCTATTAAAAACATTTTAAAGAAAATTCGCTATCATAACGCACTTGCTGCGTCCAGACTTTTTAATAAATACATTACGCAATATCCAACACGTTACATACCCTCATTTAGCAGTAAATGCGTTGAGCAATTTATTTTGGTCATCTCATAATTTATATTTTTTAATCCCCCAAAGTAAACTTAACGTTTATCGCACCTCTGTACATTTCAAATCTACACTCTCTGTGTACATACATACTGCCAAAAGTAAAGTCATATGTTTGTGTTGTCACGTATGAAATATATTCATGCATAACCCACATCACATATATAATTCAGACTAAACGACGGGTCACTGTCAATTCATTACATGTTCAGCAGTGTGATGTGCAGTTAGCTTGATATTTACATGAGTTTGTCAGGAGTGGGGCATAGACTTAGAAAATATATCTTTGTCAGGTGTGTGACACACCCATTATGTCAGCGTTTTATTCTCCCTTGGATATGTTTGGTTTTATGATGTTTTACATACGAAAAGGTTGCATATAAAATTAAGCAATAGCAGTCTTGGCTGTCCAGGGGTAACAACTTGCACCTTAGGACTGGAGGGTCCCGCGTTCAATTCCCAGTGGAAACGTCGAATTAATTTTCAATACGTAATGTAAATTAACATCAACCAAGGTTGTGGTATTACGTTTGAGCAAGTTAAGGGGGCGTAATGTCGTCGGTCCCGTGTACCCTGCAATGTTAGACACATCAAATATCCCTTTTTGCGGCAAGGGGGGGGATTCGTAAGTTTTTTCGGGATAACTAGGTGAAACTACTTTATGGCGTTGGTGATTCGCCATAGTCGCGGCAATAGACCGTGGCTAAAGAAACAAAACACAATGCAATACAATTAGCCAATATACAAACTTAATATTATTATGATTTAGTGAAAAATTAGAACCTGTGATGAGCACCGATAAGTGCAATGTACAATTAACAAATTTTTGGTGGTGGTGGTGGTGTAAGGGAAGGATGGCTTCTTGGTTGTTTATACAATTAGCCACAAAATTAATTTGTTAAAAAGTAGACATGTGTGCATCCAACCGTTGCATTTTAACAAAATTAACACTTACTAATTACTTAATTAATTTACAAGTAGCCATGTATACATCCAATTGTAGCATTTAACAAATTAACAAAATTGACCATTACTGCTATCTTACATCTAACATTTTTTTATTAACCTAATTAGTAATAATTAAGTATTGGGGACACGAGGTCCACTGGGACACTCTTCTCGCGACCACGGGGTGTATCGTGGTATTTATTAACATCACAAGAGGAACACCACGGAGAGTTAAGGGTAACATTAGGAAAGACATTAGGAAGTTTACGGTATTCTAAACTAGGTTAACTCATGTTTAACATTGATTCAGCTTAAACCTTGACTCATCTAACAAATTTATAAATGTTTGAATATACAAGAAGAACTGTCAATTATCTGGAACATCCACATTATTTCTGCCGATAAACAAGGCGGTCAAGGCAATCAAGTATATATATATATATATATATATATATATATATATATATATATATATATATATATATATATATATATATATATATACCGTCTGTTCCGAAAAAAGGCCCTGGTCTTAATTCTTTGGAGATTTTCGTGGCATCGAGTTGAAATTTACAGTGTTAAAATAAACATTTCTGCTCTATCCAATAAATTTTTTTTTAATTTCAACAACACACCACGAGGGCTTACAGCCTAAATACTATCGTACCGTGGGTGTTGACAAGGAGGAAAGAGGCAGCTTGTTAATTCTGGACTTGAAGGTTTGGAGGTTCGGAGGAGAAGGAAAAACATGTGCCGGCAAGGAATTCCACAACTTGGAAGTCCTCGGGACAAAAGAGCGGGCATAACAAGATGTTCTATGTCTGGTAACCTGGACAGTAAAAGGGTGCATTCGCTCTGTTCCCCTGGTAGATCTGTTGGGGGCAGCAGGTGGGGGAACTATGGAGGAAAGCTCCTCTGAGCAGTGCCCGTGCAGATATCTATAAAAGAGAGAGAGAGAGAGAGAGAGAGGTCACCAACGGCACGTCGGTGGGCAAGGGATGGCAGCCTTTGGGTGAGGATAGGGTCACCGATGAGACGTATAGCTCTCTTTTGAATGGAGTCCCGGATATCGAGTGTAGAAGCGGCAGCGGCACCCCAGATGTGGGAGCAGTATTCGAGGTTTGGCCTTATTTGTGGAGTATATGAGGTATAGAGTTTAGCTGGTGAAAAGTATTTGCGAGCCCGAAAGAGGAAACCTAATTTCTTAGCAGCCGCTTCTGCGATTGATGTGACATGTTGGTGCCAATTAAGATTTCGATCCACAGAAATGCCAACAAGAGAAAAGAACTCATTACTTTGAATAACTTAGTTGTTCATTGTGATGGGTCTAGGACTGCTGTATCTCTTGTGAGAAAGCAAGCAAGACTTAGTTTTGGTGGGGTTGAATTGTACAAGATTTCTACTTCCCCAGTCTAATATTTTTTGGAGATCCACGGAGACAGAACCCTCCATGAGTCTTCGATCCTCATCTAATTGGGCTAAAGAGACAGGCTTAGAATATTGTATATTTGAATGGAGGGTGCTGTCGTCCGCGTAGCTGTGAACTGGGTTAGATGTGCTCGAGAGGAGGTCATTGATGTGGAGAAGAAACAAAGTAGGGGCTAAAGCTGAACCTCGAGGAACTCCTGCATTAATTGGATACAGTTTAGAGGAATGGCAATCCACAACAACAGATATGCTCCTGTTGGAAAGGAAATTTGCTGTCCACATACAGAGTTTTGGTGGTAGGCCATAGGCCGGAAGTTTATTAAGCAGCGCTGCGTGCCAGTCCTGGTCGAATGCTTTAGATATGTCTAGAGCAACAATCTGGGATTCACCGTGTTGTTCCATAGATTCTTCCAAGAATGGGTGACAAAGGAAAGGAGGTCGGCAGTCGATCTGCGCTGACGGAATCCATACTGCCTGTCGTGGATTAGACTGTGTTTTTCAAGAAATTTTAGTAATTCGGTGTTTATATACTTTTCCATCACTTTAGAGACGACTGAAAGGAGAGAAATAGGCATGTAGTTGCTAGGAAGCGCTTTGGATCCTTTCTTGGGGATGGGTTGTACTCGAGCAGTTTTCCAGTTACTAGGGAATATGCCTTTATTGTAAGATATCTGAAATATACGAGTCAGCACAGGAGCAAGTTCTGGTGCGCATTTTTTGAGAACAATTGCTGGGATATCGTCAAGGCCAGAGGCTTTCCTGGTATTAAGAGAAGAGAGCATCTTTCGTACCTTTTTAGTTTTGAAAATGATATCCGTCATTTTATGCGCGACATTGGGGACTGTTGGTGGTTGAACATTTGGAGATGGGTTGAGAGTAGAATTGCCGGCGAACAACGAAGCAAAAAGTTTAGCCTTGCCCAGGGCGGTAGAAACAATTTCATCCCCTGAGACAAGAGGTGGGAACGTGCTTTTGCAGAAATTATTCCCAATAGATTTAGCAAGAGTCCAGAAGGGTTTGCTGCCGTTGGAGCTTAAGAGGACTTTGTTTTTGATGTGGTTATTAAACGAGTTTTTTGCCTCAGAAAGAATGCGGACATAGCGGTTTCTTGCGTCGTTAAATGCTTGACGATTTTCTTGACTGGGATTGTGTAGAAGCGTTTTGTAAGCTTTAACCTTTTCAAGTCTGGCCTTGTCACAGAATTTAGAGAACCAGGGCTTTTGAGTGGCTGAAGAGGTTTTCTGTGTACGTGGGATAAATAATTCCATGCCAGCTTGGATAATTTCGGTGACGTTTTGTGGGATATCAGAGGGGTCAGGATGAGAGAAGCAGACAGACGCCCATGGAAATGAGGAAAAGTAATCTCGCATTTCGTCCCAGTTTGCGAAGTTGTAGTGCCAAACGATACGTGGGTGTGATGACTCTGTGACCTCGGGTTACATTGCGCAGAAAGCAGTGACCATGCCGTGGTCTGAGCGGCTAAGGGGGGCGGTGACTGATATCTTATAGCATTGAGGTTGTGTAGTAAGAAGGAGATCCAAGGGATTTGAGCTGTGTGTTGGGATACGGGGAAAGTAAGTAGGTTGCTGAACCATATTGGCTAAAGAATTGCTGACTGCAAATGCCTCCGCTGCTCTCCCTTGTGGATCGGTTTTTGAAGATCCTAGCCATTCCTTATTATGGACATTGAAGTCACCAAGAATAGTGACCTCGGAGGAAGGCTATTCAGAAATCAGATAGTCTGTTTTTTCAGAAAGGACAAAGTTGTTGTCAGAAGGTGACCGGTAAATGCAACAGATGAAGTAAATGCAACAGATGAAACAATAAAATTAATGGGAACACCAGTCACCTTGCTGTCTAAGATGAACCCATGAAACTTCTTATGAGTGTATTTGGGATGAAACGCTGTATTTAAGTATGTAACAATATACAAGTGTTCTATTTGAAATAACCAAGTTGGGAAGACTTCCGGTTAAACCGGAAAGTGACTGGTGTTTATTGGATAGAGCAGGAAATTTTATTTTAAAGTTATAAATTTCAACTCGATGATGCCACGAATGTCCTCCAGAGGTATGGGAGCAGGCCCTTTCTTTGGAACAGATGGTATATATATTTATATATATATATATATATATATATATATATATATATATATATATATATATATATATATATATATATATATATATATATATATATATATATATATATATATATATATATAACTTAAAAAATACTGGTCCGATTTTGATCAAATTTTGTGAGTACCTTCCTTTTGCAAGTGTTTTGTTAGCCAAAAAAATAGCTACTTTTCCCCGAAAATTTTGTGTTTTCTTTCAAAAAATGCTTACATCACCGTAAATAACAAAGGTATCGCAACCAAACCCTTTACGCGAATTTGCATCATAACAAGTAAATTACGTACTAAAATTTAAGTCTGTAGGTTTAAAGACAAAAAAGTTATACGCATTTAAAGAAAAAAATGGGATTTTCTTAAGTTTCAGCTTCAATTGTCCTTTTTCCTAAAATATTTGCAGAATATTCATTTCAAATAGACCATTTCTCTGATGCTTTGGCAGTAGTTTAAGTTATCGTTTAGTGATCTATAATTTTTAGCGAATGTTTGTAAAATAAAATTCGTTGATGAGGAGACCACCACGTTTGAATTTCGAAAAGATTTCTTTAAATCAGCGCACACTAGGCTCCTTACAACCCATATCCGGCGCTAGTTTCATTTTTTATCTGTTTTTATATTTACAGGGTGACGCATTTCTACGGTAAAGCTCAATATATCCGTTATTATACAAGATACGAGAAAAAAAATATATGCTAATTATAGTCTGTCTTAAGCCGCATCTTATATAGTTAGTTTTACAATCATAGGAGGCCCATCATAAGTTGTTCGTGATTCAATTTTTTTTAACGAACACACCTTATGTTATCACATTGTTCCATTTTTCACCGAAATATGGTTGTAAAAAAGGAAATTCAGGACGCAGAAATTGGGTTATGGTAGCGAATTTTCATTATATGTTCCAAATTTTAATAGCTCAATTTGCTATTGACTTAACGTTCGTTGGCTAGGAACTAGTTCTTTTGTCAACATTTTGAGTTCATTTTCGAAAAATATTGTACATTTTCAAACAATACAGCTATTTTGATGAAATATGGTACATTGTTTCTACCAGATAGGTTATCCTGGTAACCAAATTTCATGCCTGATTTATTTAAAAGAAAAGACATATTTGGTATTAAAAACATTTTCATAACAATTCACTACCATAACGCACTTTCTGCGTCCAGAGTTTTATTATATCCCACAAGTATTTACAGACTGTAATACAGGAGGACTCCAGTTTGTACATAATAATAGCACAGATGATTCGAGGAAGACATTTTGATACACTAAGTGAGTGGTGAAAGTGTCGCCACCTAGTTCGGAACCAAGTACTATGTTGTCACGCCCGCTCCAAATAACACATAGTGTTAAAAACAGAGACAGTATACAACTAACTAACAATTTAAAAAATTGTTAGCCCTGGCCCATTTCTACCCCAATATAGGGACAATGTATGTAAGACTAGATGCATTCTCGCAACAATTAGAACCGTAGACCGGTTTCGCTCTCATTAGAGCTCTTCAGTACGGCATACTAATTGTAGCAAAAATGCACCAAAAATAACACGGCTATCGTATAGCCAGTCTTAAAACACTAAGTGAGTGGTGAAAGTATCGCCACCTAGTTCGGAACCAAGTACTATGTTGTCACGCCCGCTCCAAATAACACAGAGTGTTAAAAATAGAGACAGTATACAACTAACTAACAATTTAAAAAATTGTTAGCCCTGGCCCTTTTCTACCCCAATATAGGGACAAAGTATGTAAGACTAGATGCATTCTCGCAACAATTAGAACCGTAGACCGGTTTCGCTCTCATTAGAGCTCTTCAGTACGGCATACTAATTGTAGCAAAAATGCACCAAAAATAACACGGCTATCGTATAGCCAGTCTTAAAACACTAAGTGAGTGGTGTGTTATTTTTGGTGCATTTTTGCTACAATTAGTATGCCGTACTGAAGAGCTCTAATGAGAGCGAAACCGGTCTACGGTTGTAATTGTTGCGATAATGCATCTAGTCAGACATTTTGATATAAGATCCTAATAGCGATAACTCCATAAATATTTTTCTCCCTTAGTATCTGTTTTTAAGTGGCCAATCGAACGTCAGGTAAATTACAAAAACTTGAATACAAATCAAAATGTTAAGGTGTGAGCTTTTTAATACATGAATCTCAAACCAAAACAGAAAAAGTTTTGCAAATACAGTGTCTCCCAGGCTGGATGGGAATCTATTGCTATCTCCGTTATTATTAGAAATAGGGAGACGGTTAATAGCAATGTTTTGTAGAATTTCATGCTCGTTCCAAATTTCACTTGTATTTCCTCTGCCTCTTTTTGTTTTTGAGTTAAAAAAAAAATTATCGTTTTCTTTTTTCTTCACTATATAAGTAGGCGTTGATCTGACATGTGTAAGATTTGCACATTATCGGTATACTTTTTACATAGTAATATTTTTGTGATATTCTGAACTTTGAATTGTCATTTATTTTTGAGCTACAAGTATCAACGTTTGTTTTTAGTATGGCAGCCATATTGGATTTTTTGCTTATGTGATAGCCTGTGAAGAGGGCTTTCCAATGATGTACAGCACGCTAGAGAAATCTTGTAATTGCACTGACAATTTTGAGAAAAACCGTTTTGAGGATAGTAGGCTATGAAATCCAATACCAGAAAACAAATGACAAAAAAAAGTGTTCAAAAAGCAGTAGGCCATGGAGTCTTAACAATAGACTTCAACATTTAACATAATTTTCTGTAATGAATTAGGATAAAAAAAGGACCTTTGAGCACACCAATGAATCGGCCCATTATTACAAATGATATTTTACATTACAACATTATCCTAAAAAATTGTTATAATTTAATTAAACAGGTAAACCTAGTAAATAACTAAATTTACTAACAGAACTCAATAAAAAGCAGATTAATGATTTACGAAGACGCCTTTGAAAATTGTTTGATTTTTAAACGTAAGCTAACTGAAAAACAACAGAAGAAAGGTTGCTATGGATATAATACTATCGCGACAATTAAGAATACTATCATTCTTAATTATCTGAACAATTTAAGGTGTATTTAACACGTTGCTTAAAATTTTTACTTAATAGTTTATTCCTGTTTATTTTAAATTTTATTCAACAATATGTTCAGTAATGAATAATATTTTGACATGTACGAATGTTATATTCGTTCTAACCGAAATACCGAGGCCGCTGAAAATTCATATCAAAACAGCTACCCAGAAAGACGACAACCAAACATCAAAATATTTCGCAGGATAGTGACCAACCTATTGAACGACGGTGGTTTACAGGCAAAGAAACTCCCAAGGCCTAGAAATGAAGAAAGAAATAATGCCGTCGTACAGGTTTGAAACAAAAACCCTCCGCAATCTGATCGGATCGAATTATGGTGGGCAAATTGACGTTCCAAAAAGTACGGTATACCGTGTATTAAAACGAAGCCATTACCATCCATACAAACCTACAATCGTACAAGGCTTAAATGTTGACGATTACTTTAAGCGACTCCAATTCTGCAGATGGTATCAAGGACAATGTCACCAAGATGAAAACTTTCATTTGAAAATAATATGGACTGATGAATGCAGATTTACAAATTGTGGTATGCGTAATCGCCATAATAGGAATTATTGGGCAAATGAAATCCTCATCTTAAAGAAGAAAGACGATTGCAAGACACATTTGGTGTTAATGTTTGGTGCGGCTTATTAGATAAAAAACTGTTATTTTTATTTGTAGATTAGACAGTTAGTGTTAAAAAATTTCAGGTAACTTCATTGTTGGTCCCTTCTTTTTTGAAAATAATTTAACCGGGGAAAGGTATCTTAATCTATTGATAAATGATATCTCACCAACAATTAGTAGAGTTCATGATAATCTAGACGTGATTTGGTACCAAAAAACGGTTGTCCAGCTCACAATGCTAGGATCGTCAAAGAATTTTTATACCAAAATTTTAATAATCCTGTCATTTGTAACAATGGGCCGGTTCATTGGTGTGCCCGAAGTCCTGATATAACACCCATGGATTTATATTTTTGGGGTACTCAGAAGAATGATTTGTATAAATTCGATCCACCACAAAATATCAATGAATTGCGAAACAGAATCACAGAAGCTATAAATCATATTAACCAAAACACCCTCACCACAGTTTGCAGGCATGTTTCAAAAAGGTGTATAAAGTGCATTGAACAAAACAATGGCCATATTGAACAATTTTCTATTTAGTGTATATTTAAGTTTATATTTTATTATTTGATGAGTGCCGTTTCTGCTTGTGTTGTTTTGTGGAGTTTAAGTTTCTACTTGCTATTGCCCGGTTTCGTTATTAAACTGTTTCACATAATATTACCTAGCATTATTACCTAATTAAGTGTTGTAAATTAAATCACAATATTTTTTTATCGGTGAATCGTTACGAAAGATTATGTTAAAAGTAGAGGTCTATTGTTAGACTCCATGGCCTACTGCTTTTTGAACACTTTTTTTGTCATTTGTTTTCTCGTATTGAATTTCATAGCCTACTATCCTCAAAACAATTATTCTCCAAATTATCAGTGCAATTACAAGATTTCTCAAGCATGTTGTACATCATTGAAAAGCTTTTTCCACGGGCTATCACATGAGCAGAAAATCCAATATGGATGCCATAATAAAAACAAATGTTGATACCTGTAGTTGCTCAAAAACAAATGACAATCCAAAGTTGACATTAGCACAAAAAGATTACTCTGTAAAAAGTGTCTTGATAATATGCAAGTCTCTAGACATGTCAGATCAGCGCCTACTTGGATATTAAAGAAAAAAGAAATCGACAAATGTCGTTTTCTTTAAATAGCTCGAAAACGAAAAGAGGCAGGGCAAAACACAAGTCATATTTGGAACGTGCATTAAATTGTACAAAACATTGCTAATTTAACCGTCTCCGTATCTCTAATAATAACGGAGATATCAATACATTCCCATCCAGTTTGGTATAACCTATATAATATTTAAAATGTTCCACGGTAAAAGCGACCTACATCTGGCAAACAACGACGTTTAATATTCTGGTTACCATAGTTTAATCATACTTTGTAGTAGGAGCAAACAGTACAAACACCATGAAACTAGATATTGTTCCTTGATTGCTGTTGATCTAGATGACCCAATCAACACAAACGTGGAAACAGGTTAAGCAAACATATGGGCAAACACACAGGCACACATACGTTGATGTTATGTCCATCCTTCCCTCAATTTATCAGCCAAACAAAGGAGGCAGTCAGGGAGATAATGGAAGAGACGATATTGTCGAGTCAAAGGGCAAGGAAACACGGGGAATGTATCTTGGAGTGTTTGCGTGAACTATGAGCGAAAACCCTGTTGCCAGATATACCAGTAAAGTTTCACAAGTTTTAATGACAACTGGACAATACTGCAACCATAATTCATCGGTTTTTAAATGCGCACGTATTTAATCGCGAAACAGTAATTATAAAAACTCGGGACGCAGCAAGTGCGTTATGGTAGTGAATTTTTATTAAATGCTTCAAATTTAAATAACTCAATTTTCTATAAACTTAGAGAGTTTAATTTCAATACGTAGTAAGGTTTTTCCTAAGGCAAGATATCCACAAAATTTCATTAAAATAACTTTGTAATTTTCGGAGAAAAAAATTTTTCTCGAAAGAAAATTTAAAATTTGAGTAACTCAATTTTCTCTAAACTTAGAAAGTTGAATTTTAGTACGTAGTAAGGTTGAGGCAACATATATAGTAAATTTCATTGAAACAGCTTTGTTACTTTCGGAGAAAAACATTTTTTCGAAAGAAAACTCAAAATTTTTCCGGAAAACCCCGTCTGATTTTTCTGGATAACGAACTCACCCAAGCCATTAATAAAAGACAGGCACTTGCCAAGTTTCATCGAAATCGGTTAATTATTTTTTGAGTTATCATATATATATATATATATATATATATATATATATATATATATATATATATATATATATATATATATATATATATATATATATATATATATATATATATATATATATATATATATATATATATATATATATAACATATAAAAATTAAACCTATTTACAAATGAACTTTAATAAGATATTATGCTGTGACAATACCTCTCTCAAGCACCCTAAAATATAATCAAAATGTGCACAGTTATATATGTTTTATTTCTTTTTCCCTTGTCTTAATACACTACATATTTTATGACAATCGATTTAATTTACTTATTTGATTTCATAAATAGTCGGTTAATAGTGACTTGGAATGAAGTAGACACCACATCTTCAAACATATTAAGAGAATATGAGTAAATCAACAGCAACTGGGAATGAATTCGGTCAGTCGCCCAGCCACGTGGTTAAAAAACACTGTTTGTATGAGTGGTTACAACTCTAGATCTAAATAAAAGGACTGTAACAGCGGCAGAAGCAGAAGTCAATGGAAGGTTGATGAATGAATCTCATGAGTCAATAAGAAAAGCATTGACTAACCAACAGCAACCACATACTTATGATTTAAACATGTTTCAAATTTGAATAGCTCAATTTTCTGTAACCCTAGAAAGCTGAATTTTGGCACATAGGTATTTCCCAAAGCAATATGTACACCAAATTTTATCGAAATTTTCGGAAAAAAAAATTTTTTTTGAAAGAAAACTCAAAATTTTCCCGGAAAACCCCGTTCGATTTTCCTGGCCAACGAACTCATCCAAGCCATTAATAAAAGAAAGGCACTTGCCGAGTTTCATCTAAATCGGTTAATTATTTTTTGAGTTATCAGACGGATACATATATATATATATATATATATATATATATATATATATATATATATATATATATATATATATAAGCATATAAAAATTCAAACTGACCCCGGATATGGGTTCTAGAGGTATTCGCTCATTTGAAAGAATTTTTGCAAAGTCTCACCATCGATACCTCTCTATTAGTGAATTTTTTAAATAAAAATTCACTAAAAAGCATTTCATTAGCAACTGCAACAAATAAATCTAATAACTACTAGTAAAATATTAAGTATATATTTTCTCCCCTTATGAGTTGTTAAAAAAACTTCGTTAATCATTCATTTTGAGCGTACTTATATATATTAAGCTTCATCTTAGTAAGTAAGTATCCAATCCAAGTAGTAAGTATCAAATTTCGTCATACAGACTTTTAACCCTAGATGGTTAAACTGTTGAAACAAAGGTATATATTAGTGAATTTTCTTTAAAAAAATTTACTAATGAGGAGATCTCGACTTTTGAATGTTGAAAAAATTTCTTCAAATGAGCGCTATTTAGGATCCCTGGAAATAACTAAAAAAATAATGGACCGATTTTGATAAAATTAGGTGACTACCTTCCTTTCGCGAGTGGCTTGGATAAGTTCGTTATCCAGGAAAATCCGACGAGGTTTTCCCGGAAAATTTTGTGTTTTCTTTCAAAAAAAATCTCCGGAATTAACAAAGTAAGGGCAACGAAATTTGGTACACGAGTTTATATCATTATAAGTAAGCTACCTACCAAAATTTAGCGCTGTAAGTTAAATGACAAAAAAGTTATTAAATGAGGAGCTCAGACTCATGAAGGGTTCTATCTCCGTGGATCTCCAAAAAATATTAAGCTGGGGAAGTAGAAATCTTGTACAATTCAACCCCACCAACCATTCGGCAGCCGGCGTTCGAGGTGAACGGTAGTTAAGCGAATACGTAGTGAAAATCGTGTTAAAATACGAAGTGTTTTGGTGTTTTTAAGTGAAAATGTATACAAATAAAACAGGCGAACCGCCTGATCGCGGAAGATTAGAATCTAATCCTGCAAAAACAGATTGGTATGAAAAAACACAAGAAATGTCCCAGGATATAGAGATGAATTACGAAACTAATAAGGTAGGAACAGAAAATCAAAATAAAGCCATAGGCGAAAAAAAAGTTTCAAATAATATCAATAAGGATTTGGTAAGTGAAGTTTTTAATTCATTAGTAGAAACTTCAAATAAAAATGTAAATGAAAATATATGTAAAAATCCAATAAGCGATAAGCCGACTACAGTGGTCGATAAACAGTATAAAGTTGTGGATAATTTTTATGATAACAAGCATAGCGGTCCGTACATTGTATATATTCAAAATAACAATGGAAATATAGGTAAAAGTCATATCATAACGACTTCGAGAATTATACGTAATTCAGTACCTGAAATAGATCAAGACATTAAATCGATAGTTAGTGTAGGCCTGAACAAAATAAGATTAGAACTTAATAACGGAAAAAGTGCAAATAACCTAGTAAATTCAGAAATTCTTAAAAATAAAAATTATTACGCTTACATACCTCAGTATTTAACAAAAAGGCAGGGGGTAATTAAAAAAGTAGATTTAGATATCCAAGAAAGCGAATTATGCAACATAATAAAACCGCGCATAGGCGAAAATTTTCAGGTTTCTAGTGTTAGAAGAATGAACAGGCGTGTTCAAAATGGTGATCAGATTTTATACGTTCCAACACAGTCAATTCTAGTTACTTTTCAAGGTCAATATTTGCCAAAAAAAGTGTCGATAGAAAAAATCATTTTCGAGGTAGAACCTTACATTAGACGGGTCATACAATGCATGAAATGCTTACGCTATAACCACGTTAGCACACAATGTAGAGGAAAAGAAAGGTGCGGAAACTGTGGAGAAGAACATAGTAATAATCAGTGCACACATACAGGGACACCGGTATGTGTTATATGTCGGGGACCACATAAGGCCACTGACAGAAATAGTTGCCCAGAATTTCAAAAACAAAAATCCATCAAAAATATAATGAGCACGGAAAATAAATCGTATAAAGAAGCATCAACACAATACTCACAAAGTTACGCAAAAGTAACAAAATCACATGTAACTAACGTAGATAATTTTTCAGTCAACGGTGATGCCAAACTTCCCGCAACAAATTATACTTTTCCAAATTCTTTTACGCATTCACAAGCAAACTCTCAGTTTTATCCACAACCTGTAGTAAAACGCAAACGTACAGATATACTGCACGAAAATAAAATGGAAAACATACGACAACAACATCAAGAAATTGTGGCGCCAACAACATTCAGAACAACACCAATCATAAATCCCATACCCCCTAGATATAATTTACCAAAAGACGAAGATAAAACTGAAAAACTGGTATCTTTTTTTATAGAAACACTAAAAAACATTGGCACAGGTAACCCATTAGACAAAGAGCTGTTAGATAAACTTAGACTAGATATATCACGTATCGTACAAACCCAAAATACATATTCGCGCTGAAAATAATGCAATGGAATTGTAGGTCTTTAATGTCAAACAAGGGCAGCTTTGAAAGATATCTATTTGATAACTGTATTGATATTTCACTGCTTAGTGAAACATGGTTAAAATCTACATTCAATATTAAATTGTCAGGATATAGTATACTTAGAAAAGATAGGGCAGATGGATATGGTGGCGTAGCGCTACTAATATCAAATAAATTTGCCTTTACTCAAATTAACCAGTTTTATTTTGTGGATAACATAATGTGCGTAGGTGCAAAAATTAAACTACATCGTAACAAGATCGTTAATTTTTATTCAATATATATTAAACCTGGAAATAGAATTTCAGTTACTCAATGGGATACCTTTTTTAGAAGCTTAGAAAAACCATTTATTCTAGGGGGCGACTTCAATATCCACCATACAGCGTTGGGAAGTACCAGTACAGACTTAAATGGCCAAAACTTAATTTCAGCCATTGATGATAATCAACTTACTTATCTTAATACAGGTGCAGAAACGCGTATGACTAAGCCAAATAGTATTTCCAGGTCTGCAGTTGATATAACAATAACTTCAAACGCTTTAGCTCAAAATATTGAATGGAGTGTAAAAAATGAAACATTAGGGTCGGATCATTTTGTTATTGAGTATAAGTTTTTTATAGATAATACAAATAGTAGCGTAGATTCCTCGGAAAACAAAATAACAAACAAAAAATGGAATGTTAAAAAAGCTAATTGGGAACAATACAAACAAAAAACAGAGCAATTTGCAAAAAATGCCTTAGAAATAAATACAAACATAGGCTATGAAGAGTTTCTTCAAAATCTAAATCTAATAATTTCTGAAACTATTCCAGTGAATAAAGCTAAAAAAACAAAATTTAATAAAGCATGGTGGAACGAAAATTGTAAAATAGCAATTGATAAACGCAAAGTAGCATTACAATCGTATAAATTTAACCCTACAATGCAAAATTTTATAGAATATAAGAAATGTGCGGCAATAGCAAAACGAGTAATTTTAGATAATAAAAGAAAAACTTGGCAAAACTTTTGTAGTACACTTAATAGAAACACTAGAATAAAGGAAATCTGGAAAACAATAAAATGTATAAATGGCGTGCAAACAGACAACATACCCCGAAGTTTGAACAACGATTGGATGATAGAGTTTATGCAGCTACAAGCACCGGCTTGGGTGGAAGAAAACTCATTTGGAGGCGGTCCAATATCCAATATTAACATCGAAATATTCACCATACAAGAACTAAACCTTAGTCTTAAGAATAACAACAACACAGCTGCAGGGGCAGATAACATACATTACTCTATGTTGTACCAACTACCCCAAATAGCTAAGGATTTATTACTAAACGTAATAAATAAAATATGGCTATCAGAAGAATATCCAGAAAGCTGGAAAACATATCTGGTTATGGCATTTTTGAAACCATTTAGAGATCCCAACTTAGCCAAGTCATATAGGGGAATATCGTTAGCGTCCTGTGTACTAAAAACGTTGGAGAGAATGATCAAACGACGACTAGAGACTTGGCTGGAAAAAAACCATAAATTATCTCCAAATCAGTTTGGCTTTAGAAAGGGATATTCCACTGCAGAAAGTCTAACAAAGTTTACCACAGATATCAACATTTCATTCACCAACACAAAATCAACAGTGGCAGGATTTATCGACATAGAAAACGCTTATGATAATATAAACTTAAGCCTATTGTATGATAAGATGATATACTTGGGAATAGAACCAAACTTTGCCCGTAAAATTATAAAATTATATTTAAACAGAAAAATACATCTTCTAACAGCAAATGAAAATATCACTCCCAGAAGCACGTCAAGAGGAGTACCACAGGGCAGTATAATCAGTCCTCTCTTATATTTGATCTATACACATGACATAAGCAACAATATCAACATACAAGTATTACAATTTGCCGACGATATATGCATTTATGACACCAACTGCGAAATAGATAGGGGAATCCAAGAAGTTACAAAAGCTATAGAGCAACTACAACAATGGACGAACAACAACAACATGAACATATCAACCAAAAAAACTCAGCTATGTATATTTACGCGCAAGAGACAGCCACTGCCCACTACGGTCACTGTTAACAACACTGATTACCCCATTAAGGATAAGGTGTGCTTTTTAGGGGTGTTTTTGGATAAAAAACTGCTCTGGAGGGATCATCTTCAACATCTAACGACAAAAACTGAGAAAGCAATAAATATACTTCGTATGGTGTGTCACACAAGATGGGGCGCTGACACAAATGTAGCCTTAATGATATACAGATCATTTGTTAGAGCCATGTTAGATTACAGCTCATTCCTCTATGACCAAGCGGCGAAAACCCACCTCAATAAAATCAGTACCATCCAAAATAAATGCTTAAGGTTGGCATTAGGTGCACTAAAAAGCACTCCAGTTAATAATTTGCTAGCCGAATGTGGTGAGATGCCTCTTCAATTCAGAAGAAAAATGATAGCAATAAGATTTATATTAAAGTTACAAGCAAAAAACAGCCCAATCCTACTCAAATTGGACCAATTACACAAGCTCACAGCAAGACATCGTTATTGGAGTCAAAAAGCAATCCCACTTACAGTAGAAGCATATTTGTCTGCACTCAAAGTAAAGCCCGATATGTACACCTACGATACGCAGCCGTTTTACAATATAAAATATGAAGTATTGCAAAATGTACAAATTGACTACCTGCCAGATTACTCATACATAGCCCAGCCGTTAAGAAACAACATCTTCCAGGAAGACATTAGTAAATTAGTACCACCAAATAGCTGTCTGATATACACAGATGGATCAAAAACTGACGAAAAAACAGCATGTGCCTATTTTGCAGTCCAAGACGAAAATTCAAAAATTTTTAAATTGAACAAAAATATGTCTAACTACACAGCAGAATTGATAGCTATCATAGAAGCCCTGAAGTATGCCACCGACAGCAACGACAATTATATAGTAATAATTACAGACTGCAAAAGTGTACTACAAAAAATAGAAAACTTCAATAGTCATATTTGTAACAACTATTTATTTGGTGAACTTGCCAAGTGGTTACATATTCTAATGCTTAACAACAAAGTGGTGAGATTTATGTGGATTAAGGGCCACTGTGGCATTGTACCCAATGAAATTGTAGACAGGTTAGCAAAAAAAGCTTTGGAAGAGGGTCAGTCGACTGAGTATCTCTGTCCACTTGAAGATTTTTTGTCGAAAGGTCTCAAATATAGTAATAGATTATGGGCGGAGCAATACAGCAGAGAGACAAAAGGAAAGTTTTACAGAGATATTCAGCCCACGATACCTAGGGTACCATGGTTTAGAAATTGCTATTACGAAAAAAATTTTGTAACGATAATATGTAGGTTAAGGTTCAACCATGCTTTATTCCCAAGCCATAAATATAAAATAGGCCTTTCAGATGAGCCAACCTGTGCATGTGGGGAAGTAGGAAACGCGCAGCATGTTTTGTTGGAATGTACCAATAAATATAACATTATTGAAATTTTTATAGAATATATTAACAACTTAAATATAGTACAAAAACCATTTTGCATAACACAAATACTAGAGATGAAAAATATAGCATTATATAAAGTATTAATAGACCACGTGCACAGGTTGGCTTTAAAATTATGATAAATATATTTAGACGTAGGATAGAATTAAGGTAGTTTAGGTAGATATTCCCAGTGTTCAATCCCTTTATGTTCTCCTATTCTTATAGAGGTCTTCCTGTTTGTCTATAAAGTTGCCATGATAGACCCCTTGGCACGAAGACATGTGTCCCCTGTGCAATCCTGAATAAATAAAAAAATAAAAAAAAAAAAAAAAAAAAAAAAAAAAAAAAAAAAAAAAAAAAAAAAAAAAAAAAAAATGTGTGTATATATTTGTGTGTACATATGTCATATGTGTGTATGATTGTGTCTATATATGTGTATATATTATATATCAAACATTTATTGAGAAGTATGTTGTATGATAGGGTGTATGGATGGGAAAGATAAAAATGTATATATCATTACATAGAGTGATCCGACACTATTGTTTATTATCAATCGGTATCAGTTATCGGCTGGTCTGGAAATATTTGACTATACCTCCTAAACTGGAAAAATGAGCTAATGGCAAAAAGCCACAGCCATAATTCGAACAACAACAACAACAACAACCCCACCAAATCGCAATCTTGCTTTCTTTCTCATAAGAGATACACCAGCCCCAGCCCATCACAATAAACAACCAAGTTATTCAAAGTAATGAGTCCTTTGCACTTGTTGGCATTTCTGTGAATCGAAATCTCAATTGGCACCAACATGTCACATCAATTGCAGAAGCGGCTGCTAAGAAATTAGGTTTCCTCTTCCGGGCTCGCAAATACCTTATATACTTCACAAATGAGGCCAAACCTCGAATACTGCTCCCACATCTGGGGTGCAGCTGCCGCTTCTACACTGGCTATCCTGGACTCCATTCAAAAGAGAGCTATACGTCTCATCGGTGACCCTACTCTCGCCCAAAGGCTGCCATCCCTTGCCCACCGACGTGCCGTTGGTGACCTCTCTCTATTTTATAGATTTCTGCGCGGGAACTGCTCAGAGGAGCTTTCCTCCATAGTTCCCCCACCTGCTGCCCCCAACAGATCTACCAGGGGAACAGAGCGATTGCACCCTTTTACTGTCCAGGTCACCAGACATAGAACATTTTGTTACGCCCGCTCTTTTGTCCCGAGGACTTCCAAGTTGTGGAATTCCTTGCCGGCACATGTTTTTCCTTCTCCTCCGAACCTCCAAACCTTCAAGTCCAGAATTAACAAGTTGCCTCTTTCCTCCTTGTCAACACCCACGGTACGATAGTATTTAGGCTGTAAGCCCTCGTGTTGTGTTGTTGAAATTAAAAAAAAAACAGTTCTTCGATAACAGAGCTTTAAACATCGATCTCAAAATGCATATGATGAGATGTTACATATTCACAATTCTGTTGTATGGTATAAAAGTGGCCTCCTTCACAAAAGCCATGATCAGAAAGATAGAGGCCGTTGAGATGTGGCTCTACAGAAGGATCTTGAGAGTATCCTATGTCGATAGAGTTACAAACGAGGAAGTTTTGTGAAGATTCTCAAAAGAAACAGAACCAAACAATAAAATAAAAAACAGGAAAGTACAGTACCTAGACCACATCATCAGAGGGGCGAGATACCAAATGCTGCAAGTAATCATACAGAGGAAAATCATGGGAAAGCGCAGCGTAGGAAGAAGAAGAATATCATGGCTCCGAAATCTAAGAGAGTGTTTTCATAGCAGCAGTCAAGAAGCTGCAAATAATCATGATGATCGCCAACCTTCGACAGAAGGCGGCACCTTCAAAAGAAGAAGACCTATAAAAATCAGAAGCTGTGTGTTGCAGCTCAAAAATAAACAAATTAATATGTAAAGTATTTGTCGTTTGTCAATCAATTTTGTTAATCTTTTAGTTAGATCCTGGCCAATTCTCGAGTGAAGCTCAATTTTGAAAAATATACATATATGTATGTCTACGTGAAAACTCTATACTAATTATTCAAAAACAGGTGATATTAAAGACAATGTACAGGTTAAATATTTTTACAGACAAGATTCACTGATTACAATTTCAAAAATGACGTGTTTACATTTATAAAAACTGAGATGATTTCAGAGATTAAAACAGGAAATTCATAATTACTCTAATAGCAGCTCCCTGACGTTATTCAAAACTAAAACTTGATTGAGTGTCTTTGAAAGTTCAGATTATAAAAATTCAGTTGCCAGATGAGTGTGTAAGACAAACTTTGCTAGTTCAGAGAAAAATTTTGACTCACCGAATCTTCTGCCTTGAATTACCTGGTTACACTTTGGGGACGATCTCCAAACTGAATCAAATACTGGTAGCTGACACAAGTCTCAGTGACTCCAACAAGAGAAAAGAAACTGGGAAAAACAGTGATGGTTCCCATTGATGGTTACTAAGCCGGTGGATTTATTTGTGTCACGGGTACAAAACCTTTTGACACCTAGGCCGATATTCTGACTTCGCTTGTTGGAAACTTCGCCAATCGCAACTTAAACGTAAATTAAAGCAGTAAATCAACAGGTTGAAAGAACCACAACTTAAGTTCCGTTTTTATGCTGAATACTATGTTTATTTAAACTCGAAAATTATCAAAACACTTTAAACAATCACGGAATATTTTTAGAAGGCAGTATAGGTAACAGAAAGACTTAAAAACCCCGTTTATAAGACAATTTGAGAGCCACCTCAAGTAAACGATGTTCACGCCGTAGGCGTCAACGTTCGACTCCTAGAGGCAGAGAGCGTTCGCCTGCACCCTGACCCCAGCACGCAATTTTCAGTGTTATGAGCATTAGTCGTTATTTGCGAGCTCTTTCTCGCCTTCATTCTTCGAATGGGATAGAACGAGAGCCCCAATCCTTGGCGAAGTCACCAACGTCTTCTATACACACCTCAACAATAATGGACTCATCTGTTCATTTACTAACCGAGTTTCTGGATTTCATCATAATTACGTCAGCTTTTTTTTACCTAGAATTTCAGGACAATAGAGATGTTTATTATCCCCAACAAAATGCAACGTTTTTCAATATTTAGATCTTGACGTATATTATAGGGAGCTCAGTACGCTTCTTACGATACAGAATATTTTAGCGAATTTTCATCAACATTTATTTGAAACCAAAACGTGAAATATTCAATATAGATACGGTTTCTGGTATTGTTTACTATGTTTGGGGGTCTTCTAGGTGTTTTTAGGCCAGTAACTATTCCACGTAAAAACTGAATCGTTACAAATTTTAGTAAGATACTGCATTTAAATAACTACATACCGTGTAGGGGGTCTCTGAATGACCTTAGAAGTATGTTAGCTGTTACTTCAGTAATTGAAAACCTTTTCATTTTTCATCCTTTCTAAAATTTGATCCCCAATCTGATTTTATAAAGTTATATTTATTAAACGTTCTCTATGTCTTTATCCATCCACAGCTATTCGTTTTTCGTCGGTAGGTTGCTTTGCTAGATCGTGATTGATTATTAAAGTAGCAACTTGTTCCTCTACAACCAGATTTTGAGTCGCAATAAAATATATCATTAATCGTTCCCCGATAGTCTTACATCTTTTCGTTGCTTAATGGTAGCTTAAAAGATGCTAAAAAAGATATTTGCTTCATAATATTGGTTAATTTATTATCAGCCTAGTTAGCTTAGATACAACACCTAAGAGAATAAAGCAAATCTGGCTACAATGCAGAGCGAGCTGTCAGATATCCGGTCTGTGGTAGTCTGAACCTAGTAGGCCGGCGGTGTAGATAACGACGCTCCGACGACAAGCAATTTCCCCACAATGGCTGCTGCTCTGTCGTCTCTCCACATTGAAAATTGCAACTTCCATGGGTTTTCTTTCCCAGTTTTCATAACTCGTCGACACCCTGCCAACTTTCATCCTTATCTATCGACTCTACACTCCCGTTACTGTTACTTGAGATATGACTACCCCCTTCTTTGTACTTCTACAATACCCATCCTTGTCTGTCCATTTTGTTGACGTCACTACTGTGACGTCAAAGGCTACGTCAGCAGGTCCGTGAGGAAAGTACCGTAAGAAGATTTTTTTCAATTGTATACTCGTGAAAAGTTTTAAGGCACGCAAATATGTTTTGGTGACAAATTGTTCCCAAAATGTTTCCCATTAAATGATTCTTAGTTAAACAAATTATATACAGGTCTTTAAGTACAATTTGAGGAACGCAGTCCTCGTGTGTGACTCGTACAGTAAACACATATTGTTGAGACGCCGCCGACAGAGATTTAAAATATTGTCGATAAGATAAATACTTTTTTTATATATATTTCAACAACACACCACGAGGGTTTACATCCTAAATACTATTGTACCGTGGGTGTCGACATGAAAGAAGGAGGCAACTTGTTAATTCTGCACTTGAAGGTTTGGAGGTTCGGAGAAGGAAAAACATCTGCCGGCAAGGAATTCCACAATTTGGAAGTCCTCGGTACAAAAGAGCGGGCATAACAAAATGTTCTATGTCTGGTGACCTGGACAGTTAAAGAATGCATTCGCTCTGTTCCCCTGGTAGATCTGTTGGGGGCAGCAGGTGGAGGAACTATGGAAGAAAGCTGGCTCAGTGCCCGTACAGATATCTATAAAAAAGAGAGAGGTCACCAACGCCACGTCGGTGAGCAAAGGATGGCAGCCTTTGGGTAAGGGTAGGGTCACCGATGAGACGTATAGCTCTCTTCTGAATGGAGTCCAGGATAGCGTGTGTAGAAGCTG
The DNA here is from genome assembly GCA_964006375.1 of Tillus elongatus. Taxonomy (NCBI): domain Eukaryota; kingdom Metazoa; phylum Arthropoda; class Insecta; order Coleoptera; family Cleridae; genus Tillus; species Tillus elongatus. The sequence continues at coordinate 128,954,009 of OZ023267.1, forward strand.
CAGCGGCAACCAAGATGTGGGAGCAGTATTCGAGGTTTGGCCTTATTTGTAAAGTATATAAGGTATAGAGATTAGCTGGTGAAAAAAATTTGCGAGTCCGGAAGAGGAAACCTTATATCTTAGCAGCCGCTTCTGCAATTGATGTGACATGTTGCTGCCACTTGAGATTTCGATCCACAGAAATGTCAACAAGTGAAAAGGACTCATTACTTTGAATAACTTGGGCTGGTGTATCTCGTGTGAGATAGAAAGCAAGACTGAGATTTGGTGGGGTTGAATTGTACAAGATTTCTACTTCCCCAGTCTAATATTTTTTGGAGATCCACGGAGACAGAACCCTCCATAAGTCTGCGATCCTCATCTAATTGGGCTAAAGAGACAAGCTTAGAATATTGTATATTAAAATGGAAGGTGCTGTCGCCGCGTAAATGTGAACTGGGTTGGATGTGCTAGATAGGAGGTCAATGATGTGGAGAAGAAACAAAGTAGGGGCTAAAGCAGAACCTTGAGGAACTCCTGCATTAATTGGATACAGTTTAGAGGAATGGCCATCCACGACAACAGAAATACTCCGGTTAGAAAGGAAATTTGTTTTCCAGATACAGAGTTTTGGTGGTAGGCCATAGGCCGGAAGTTTAGTAAGCAGCGCTGCGTGCCACACCTGGTCGAATGCTTTGGATATGTCTAGAGCGACAATCTGGGATTCACCGTGTAGTTCCATAGACTTGTTCCAAGAATGGGTGACAAAGGTGAGGAGGTCAGCAATTGATCTGCGCTGACGGAATTCATACTGCCTGTCGTGGATTAGACTGTGTTTTTCAAGAAATTTTAGTAATGCGGTGTTTATATACTTTTCCATCACTTTAGAGACGACTGAAAATAGATAAATAGGCCTGTAGTTGCTAGTTCTTTTGAACATACGACGGTGAACAAAGATTTAAATGGATTTAAGACGTAGCAGTAATATTTCTTTGGGCCTTATAAATGTTGGAAGACGACCGCAATATTTACAGATACATCTATTTATCAGAGCAAATTTAAAGTTACTGATGATCAGGTTTTGTGTATACAAATTGTCCATGTTTAGCAAAAACTCATTACCAAAGTGGTAGTTCAAAAATCTATAAGAAAATTTAGGAACGGAGGCCTGTTTTATATGGATGAAGACGGCGGTAAACATGAAATTTTCTTAACAGAAAAGGGTAAGGGTATATGATTTTCCTGTTGAAATTGACAATAACAATATATACGACAAACTTTCCGAATACGGCAGAATAAAAAATATTCAAAACGAAAAGTTGAAAAGGGGCAATAACTACGCCTGTGAGTGTGGGGTACGTGTTTTGGACATGTATACAAAAGACTGAGACTGGACGCTGTGGCTGGAGACTGAAACAAAAAGCAGAATCACCCCAAAAACCAGAAAAATAATAACAGAGATTTATGCGTAAGATACGTTTCGACAACGAAGTTCAATCACTGCTGAAGACAACTTCGTTTTTTTTTTATTTAATTTTTGTCAAAAAACTTTTTCTCTATATTTATATATTAGAAGGTGGGTAAATAACTTCAAGAGGTTTGCTGCCCAGGAAAAACGGACAAGTTTTTTCGGGAACATTTAAAGTTTATTTTCGAAAAATTATTGTACTTTTTCAAACAATAAAGTGATTTGGCGAAATAGGGTTTAATGTTTTTACTATAGGTAGGTTATACCAAATTCCATGCCTTTAATTTTAAAAGGACATATTTGCCATCAAAATCATTTTTATGAAAATTCCCCGCCATAACGCACTTGCTGTGTCCAAACATTTTATGTTTAGCTGTCTAGCGAAAATAGCACGTAAGAAAAGAAGTGCGTAGAGAAATATTATTAGGGAACAGCATAGGCTTGTGGTAAGTATGTCCCTTTATATGAATGAGGTGGCAGGCAATAGTAGTATTTTTTTCCTCCACGGCCTCGCCGCCCCGATAGCCAGTGGCGGATTTAGGCTTGCTCCCGCCCTGTCTGATGCGCCGCCCTTTTTGAATAACAAACTTCAATTCATTTTTATTCAATATTATTATTTAAATATAATTTTTAATTTATTGAAATATAATTACAAATAAATATTTAATAAACTAATTTTCTTAAATTATAATGTATTGCTCGATTTTTAAATATCTTCTTTCTGGCTTTCGTCTGTGCAAAAACATCAACTATGTCGTCATAATCAATTTCTTGAAGTAGTTGAGCTTTAATAGAGAGTAATGCCAAAGCATTAAATCTATCTTGGCCCATACTTGCGCGTAAATAAGTTTTCACCCTTTTTAAGGTGGAAAAAGATCTTTCTCCTGAACAATTCGTAGCGGTAATACTCAAAAAAATACGTAGAGCTATATCCACATTCGGATAAACATATCAAAGATTCCGAGAATGCAATGCATTGTATATTTCTTGTGCAGAACCTACATCTTCCGTATTTGCTAGGGAATCTTTGAGTTGATAATGTAAATGAATACATTCATTTCCAAAAGTCTCTTCCAAATCATCAGGATACTTATTAACTAGTTTATTTGCAAGATTTTCCAATTCATTTGTATCTATTTTAGATAAATTATCAAAATGAAATTTTCATAAAGTTTTGATAAGCACTTTTACGTTTGGCCAATTGTACACTCAAAATATCTAAAATTCGGTAATAAACATTGGTGCGAAAATGTTCTTGTCCAGATAAAGGTGTTCTTTCATTCACCCGTGATTCATCTGCCTGAATTTTCTGGTTTTCTTGCGACAGGTAACATAACGATAATATTCTTGAACTCCATATAGTGCTTTGGCTCTTTCTTCATATTAGGAGAATTATTTATCTCTCATGTCTTGAAGAAATAATGCCAAAGAACTATAGATTTGCACCACAGATGATAAATCAGCTTGAGATTCCTGAAGGTTCTTACTAGCAGCATTAAAACGATGTAAAATAAGATTCCAAACAATGACTAGAATTGTTGTTTCTAGATGCTCTAATTTTCGCCGCAATCCCGTAGCTTCAGATCTCGTAGTCGGTTTTTCGTCGCTGTTTTAGGCAATAAATTTCAGTGCATCAATTATTCTAGGCCACTCTTTTTCTAACGCATAACAGGCATCATGTCGAGCAGACCAACGAGTTTGAGAAAGACTCTTAAGCCTTAAACTTGTACGCTGCACCAATATCTCCCAAAGATGTGTTGATATAGTAAAAAAATTATAAAGTTCTTGTAGAAAAAAGTCAACTGCTTGGGTTACGGATTCAGCTGCACAAGTTCGTACTAAATTTAACGAATGGGCAGCACAAGGAACATATTCTGCAAATGAATTAATCGTTTTGATTCGTGACTGCACTCCTGAATATAAGCCTGACATATTCCTTGCGTTATCATAAGATTGACCACGACAATTCATTATGTCCCAACCATTATTCTCGAGCGATTTTAACAGAGCATCTTCAATATCTTTAACATTATGGCCAGTATTTGGTATAAATTCTAGAAATCTTTCGACAATTTCACCGTTATTACGTACATATCTAATAATTATCGTAAGCTGATCAGCATGTGCAATATCAGGCGTAGAATCCACAATTACACCAAAATACTTAGCAGATTGCACTTTTCTAGAAATGTGTTGTAATACTTTATTTTGAAGTAATAATATGATTTCTTCATAGATTGTTTGAGATAAATACGAGGTATTTCCGCTGCCAGAGTACGCATACAATTTTAAATGTTCCGATAAAAACGGGTCAAATTCCGCAAGAAGCTCGATTGTACCTAAAAAGTTTCCATTATGGGGATCTCCGATTCTTTCTGAATGTCTTCTAAGTGGCAGCCCTCTTATTGCGAGCGATTTAACAATCGCAATTACTCAATACAAAACTTTTTCGCAGTACAAAATTTCGTCATCGAGCTGTTTTATTAGACTTGATCAATGCGCCCTCGAGTTTTCAAATGACTAACATTAGTTTTGTGGAAATCCGAATTTTCATGAGCTTCAATGCGCGTTTCTGAATTTTTCCAATCGCGAAACCCTTCACTGGTGAAAGTGTTCATTTCACCACTTCCACCAAATAGTAAATATGGAGCACAAAATACAGACCCTTTAGTTTCTGAATAAATTAACCATTCACGACGTTGACTTTCTCCGTTTTTCAAACTACATTGGAATAAACTTTAAGAACAAAACGGCAGATAAACCTGATGCTTGTTGGTCATTACTTATAAATTTTGTTGAGCTTGTCATAAAATTAGATATTTTTGGGATTTTTTTTTTAGTAAACTTTCTTTTTCTGAAGATTCTTCTGCTTTTCTTTTACGATATTCTGAACCGCTAAGTTTCTTCGATAGCTACTCATTGTTGATAAAAAAATGAAACTCAGAACCTTGACAACTTATTGATGAAAAATGTCTGATTCAAAATAATAATTACATTTTTCTTTAAATAGTAAGGAACACAATAAAAAAATCTGATACTTCTATACTTGAACGGCATTCGTAAAAATGAAATAATTACTGCGATTTGTTTACAGCACGATGCTTAGTTCTATACGTTAAACAAAACAAAGTCAAACATGTCAATACCCGCTACGCGTAGCGCTCTTGTTTTCTGTAAACATGTGTAATACACTCACCCCCTCACCCGAACTATTTCTCAATCTCAATCATGCACAATACTCTCACTTAACTCGAGTTATTGAGATTATGTTCACACAAATAAAACACTCGGATTAAAAATTATATATTGAAATCCTTTTATTTATACTTATGACAATAACACATAAATGTAGCTACATGCACATCGATCAAAATATTAAAGATCCGCCCGCGAATTGAAAAGTAAATTAAAAAATGAATAATATTATATTCCGTAGAAAATTTTCTGTACATTCATAAAAAACAAATAAGAACCAATTTTTAAAATAAATGTTCGTTACATTATTTCGGCTCTAAAATTTTGGCATTCTGAAAAGTTTGCCGCCCACCAAATCGTGCCGCCTTAGGCCCGAGCCTCACGGGCCTAGGCGTAAATCCATCACTGCCGATAACACTGAATAGTAGTATTGGTATCAGTAGAAATTTTACAACGCGTTAGCAGTAATTATAATTTCTCACAAATATTAACTTTGTTAGAGCGGATACAATGTATGCATAACGACACGGCTATAATCTGCACACAAGTGATTATATTTGTTCATATAGCAGCAGGTAACTAAACTGGCATTAGTGTCAGGTAATATGGAAGAAGTGTGTAACACGGACCATTAATATCTAGTTAATTGCCCATAAGTAACACTTTAGTTGCTCCATTATATCCCGGACTAGTTATATGATGTCTCCTAGTTTGCTTCCACTCATCAATCTTCTCTTTCCCCCATCCAGCATCCACCTTATTGCGCCGGTTATAGAGGAAATAGTGCAATATTAATGCGCTACGTGCTCTATATACCTCGATAAATTACATAAGTTTCCTGTTCGTCACTAACAAAGAGAGATAACATCGACACTACGGATAATTAGCCATGATAGATTGTGTGGGAAACTTTTACGGAAGTCTCTTAGAATGCTAAAATAAAGACGTATCTCGGTCATTCAATTAACTGTGATACAATGTTTTTCTGTGTGTCCCTAATCTAAAAGTTTGGACGCAGCAAGTGCGTTATGGAAGTTAATTTTCATAAAAACGTTTTTATTAGCAAATGGGAGCAGGCATGAATCTAATTACCGGTATAGCCTATGTAGTAGAAACAATGACGTATATTTTATCAAAATTACTTATTGTGAAAGTGTACAAAAATTTCTGGAAATAAACTTAAATGTTGGGTTCCGAACCAACAAAACTTACGTTAAAAGCAAATTAAGTTATTGAAATTTGAAGGATTTAATGAAAATTCGCTACCAAAACGCACCTACAGCGTCCAGATTTTTTTCTTACAAACATGCATCATATTTCGATAAAAAATGTAAAACTGCAATAACGAATTTGTTCTACGAAAATTAGCTAAAAGTTATAGACCGCTAAACCATAATCTTCACCAAATCTACAGCGAAAGCATCAACTTACTAAACGGACAGCCAGAGCATCAGAGAAAGGGTCTATTTGAAATGAATTTTCTGTAAACTTTTTAGTAAAATGAAGGGCAATGACGGTTGAATCTGAAAGTTAAGGGTTCACAGAACACTCTTCTTACAACGTTTTCTTTTCATAATCCGTATTTGTTTCACGTTATTTGCCTAAACATTGCCAATTTTGACGTTTCAAATTGCGAGTTTGAAGTTTTAAGGAAAACTCCAATTTTTTTTCTTTAACTGCCCGTAACTTTATTTTCTTCAAACGCAAAGACCTAAATTTTGGTACATAGTTCAATATTTATAATATAAATACGCGTACACAATTTGGTTGCCCTAACTTTGTTATTTCCGGGGATATAACTTTTTTAGAAAGAAAAACAAAATTTTTCGGAAAAACCTGGGCCGATTTTCCTGGCTAACTAACTTGTCCAAGCCACTTGCAAACGAAAGGTACTCACCAAATTCGATCAAGATCGGCCCATTAGTTTTTGAGTTATCGGTGTGATACTATATATATATATATATATATATATATATATATATATATATATATATATATATATATATATATATATATATATATGTTCAGAAAGATTTCTGCGGTCTTTAATGTGAGACATACTTGGTTCTCGGGTTGAAGGTGGGTAAAGGAAATATGTAAGGACACTCTCAGATCTCTCTGAGGCATAGAGTTGAACACATTTACAGACGATCTCCGGTGAGATTTAGGGAGTAGGCAGATTGAGGCCTCGTTATCGAGCTACAACAACCCAACCCACCTTTGTCCACCGCTCTAAGGAGTAGGCAGATTGAGGCCTTAGAGTGTCCTTACATATTTCCTTTACCTACATTTGTCCACCACTCTAAGGAGTAGGCAGATTGAGGCCTTAGAGTGTCCTTACATATTTCCTTTACCCACCTTTGTCCACCACTCTAAGGAGTAGGCAGATTAAGGCCTTAGAGTGTCCTTACATATTTCCTTTACCCACCTTTGTCCACCACTCTAAGGAGTAGGCAGATTGAGACCTTAGAGTGTCCTTACATATTTCCTTTACCCACCTTTGTCCACCATTCTAAGGAGTAGGCAGATTGAGGCCTTAGAGTTTCCTTACATATTTTCTTTACCTCTTGAAAATGGCTCGAAAACAGGAGCCGAAACGTCGAGTTTCCATAAATTCTGGTCGCGGTTCAACCCGAGAACCAAGTATGTCTTATATATATATATATATATATATATATATATATATATATATATATATATATATATATATATAGGGTGGCGTATTGAAAAAAAAACACACCGATTTGCGTCCAGATAAAAATTTTTTAAGAAACGCCGAAACACTTCAATTTTAATATTGAGGGGGACATGTTTTAACATAAAACTCAACTTTGTCACATCAACCCCTTAAGGGTGGTGATAACAACACTTATATTTTAAATAGGGAACATGGGTCGAGTGTTACATCATTTGGAAGCTCCTTCTTTTCTGAATTCAGCACACTATTTTTTTTTGGAAGTTTTATCAACTCGTTTAAAAATTATTCACAATTGAAAATGCAAAAACGCATTTAACTCATTCCGATAAGAAATGTGCTGATTTCAATGCGCCACCCTATATATTAATATATATATATATATATATATATATATATATATATATATATATATATATATATATATATATATATATATATATATATATATATATATATATATATATATATATATATATATATACATAATAAAAATTCAAACTGACCCCGGATATGTGTTTAGGGGGCCTAATTAGCGCTCATTTGAAGATTTTTTTTTAATTTAAAAGTCGGGATCTCCTCATTAGTGAATTTTTTAAAGAAAATTAACTAAAAGGTATAGTCGCAGCGAGCGTTATGGTAGTGAAGTTTGGTTATTTTAAAATAATAACAGGATTTTCATTAGCATAGAAGCTTTGGATTCAGGACATTTTATAATGTATATAGAAGCAACTTGCGGCCAGAACTTATTTGAATACCACTTGGCAAATTGTTTAGATTTACATACATCTTTTGTCAAATGCAAGAATAAGTATATCAATATAATATTCTTTTTTTTTCTTTGTTATTTTTGGGCTGGAAATCCGGCGAAGACGGAGGTGGTCCTGTTCACCAAGAAGAGGTATTTGGAAAACCTTTAGCTTTAGTGCGGGAAGTCAAATATCTGGGGGTGGTCCTGGCCGCAAATAGAACGAGTAGTGAGGAAGCGAGTAGCCACCCTCTGGCGGTTGCGCCGCGTGACAGGGCGGACCTGGGAACTCAATCCTCGGATCCTTCATGGATTTACACTGCGATCCTCAGGCCGAGAGTCCTGTATGGGGCAGTGGTCTGGTGGTGCGGTGTAAACCAAACTGCTACCCGATAGCTGGCCAAACTCCAAAGGCTGGCAAGTCTGGGCATCAGCGGCTCTACGAGGACGACACCCTCAGCCGCGCTAGAGGTCTTGCTGATGCTGCCACCGCTTCTCATCTGCATCAGAAGTGAAGCTATGGCGTCGCATCTCAGAATGCAAGACTCTGGAAACTGTTGGGGTGGGGGGGGGGCAATAACAGGACATGCAAGAGTTGCCAAAGAGCTGGAAAAGGAAATCCCAATTTTCACCATCAAGGAACGGAATGGAGAAGACAACACTAGGCCGACTATGACATACGCCCACAGAATCCCCATTAGGGATCAGTGGAGGGAAAATGAGGTTGCATTTCCGCCCGTAAGCGTGGTCTGTTTTGATATAGTTTCCTTATTCACCAATACACCTCTATCTGAAACCCTTGACATTCTCAAAAATAAACACAAAATTTCCCACGATACGTCAGCTCTTGTAGAACACTGCACATCTAACACTTATTTCCTTTTTCAAAACAAATTTTACAAACAAGTTCGAGGTGCTCCAATGGGTTCACCACTCTCTTCTGCATTGGCTAACATTTTCATGGAAAACTTCGAGACACAAGCCCTCAATTCATCCCAACTTAAACCAACCTGTTGGTTAAGATACGTTGACGACATTTTCGCTGTCTGGCCACACGGCAAATAATCTCTAGACGAATTCCTTTCTTACCTAATAACGTCAACCCCCAAATCCAGTTCACGATGGAAATAGAAAATAATTGTTCTTTGCCTTTCTTAGATGTACGCATCACTAAAAACCCAGTCAGAGGATTTTCCTACACTGTCTACCGAAAACCAACTGACACTAATCGTTATCTTAACGCCCAATCTCACCATCACCCATCGCAACTAAATTCCGTGGTTCGAACACTAGTAACACGATCCCTTAGACTAACGGACAACAACAACAAACAGACAGAATTAAACTTTTTAAGACATACATTGCTAGAAAACTACACCACAACAAGAACAAACAAAGTCCACACAACAACACACAGCGTTTTTACCGTACATTAAAGGTGTCACCGACAAAATCAGCAAATTTCTTAGAACCCATAGTATCAAAACCGTATTCACAACAGAGCAAAAACTGTCAAATCTGATAAAACCTCCCAAGGATACGATTCCAAACGAATCCCACGGAGTTTACGAAATTCCTTGTCCCGACTGTTCCCGAACTTATGTAGGACAAACAAATAGACGCACCCACAATAGAATATACGAACACACCCTGGCAGTTAGAAAATCCCCTCCCTCATTGGCGCTGGCCATGCATCATATTCATACAGGACACAAAAGAGACTTCGTGAATGCCAAAAAAATAGCACCGGTTTACAGCTTTAAAACGAGAATTATCCGCGAAGCAATCGAGATTGAAAAACTTCCCGATTGTTTAAATAAGAGAGATGATGGTCTTCGCCTTCCGACTACTTGTAAACCTATTATATCTTCTTTAGAAACACACGAAAAGAAAATAAATTCCACAGATAATTTTATTTCCCCATTATCTGCCTCAACAAATGACCCGTGACCCTCTTAATCCTCCACATCCTCTAAGAACCGTGACCAAAACCACCCACTTAATTGACGGTGACCCCACTACTTTCACTGACAACGAAGCAGGTAGACGGAATGACATATATAAGACAAGACTTGCAACGAACTACCAGATCTCTCTGAGGCCCAGGGTTGAACATACTGAGACCTCACAGACGATCTCCGGCAAGATTTGGGGAGTAAGTAGATTGAGGCCCCGTAATCGAGCTACAACAACCCAATCCATCTTTGTCCACCGCTCTAAGGAGTAGGCAGATTGAGGCCTTAGAGTGTCCTTACATATTTCCTTTACCCACCTTTGTCCACCACTCTAAGGAGTAGGCAGATTGAGGCCTTAGAGTGTCCTTACTTATTTCCTTTACCCACGTTTGTCCACCACTCTAAGGAGTAGGCAGATTGAGGACTTAGAGTGTTCTTACATATTACCTTTACCTCTTGAAAATGGCTCCAAACTAGGAGCCGAAACGTCGAGTTTTCATAAATTCTGGACGCGGTTGAACCCGAGAACCAAGTATGTCTCATATATATATATATATATATATATATATATATATATATATATATATATATATATATATATATATATATATATATATATATATATATTGTGTGTGTGTATGTATGTATAGATAAGTAGATGCAATGGAGAGTAGCGCAAATTCTACAGCAGCTTCCACGTACACACAGTACAACAAGAAAAACACTGTGGGAAGAAAACTAGCAAGCAAAAACAACTACTCTCCTGACTAATACCACGACGGGAATTAAACTATATTACTAGCCAGCCACCATGATTTCAGTCTTACCGGGACATACGGTGAGATATATAGCAGGAAACACAAACAGATTTCGTCCTTCGCAGGATTCCTCAATATGCCGTACCTGCGCTACAACAAATCGGCGTTAAGGCAGTCATTGAATTTGCAATGGAAAATAGCCCAAAGCGCCATCTCTTGTATTGCAAGGATTCTAAACTTCCACAGCAACTTCCACGTACACACAGTATAACAATAAGGAAGCTGTGTGGGGAAAACTATCGAAAAAAAGCCACTGCTCTCCTGGATAATACCAGGACGGGCATGCAGTTACATCATTCGCTAGCCACCATCACTTTTCTAAGTTATCGCTCACATAATCTCACCATTGTGATATCTCTGTTAGGGGTTGTTCTTAAAAACAATCTTAAAAATTAACTAGCCTACGTGTACCTCTAAAATCAAGGTCATGGGTTTGATCTTAGTAGGGGATCATTTCTTTTTTTCAGTACATACTATAAAATTAAGACAAACCGAGGTTGTGGTGTTGTGTTTGAGCAAGGTATATGTCTGCACGTTTCGACAATAGGAGTGCGGGTAAATCCGTCGGTTTCGTGTGCCATGCAATCTTGGGCACGTTAAATATCTCTACCTTCCTTACAGAAAAGCATGGGTTGGTGAGATTTTCAGGATAGGGAAGTGAAACTGCTCCCTCGCGTCGGCGATCGGCCATAGTCGCGAGGTAAATATAGCCCTGATAATGGACTGTTATAATACAAAGTTGCCTTCCCACAGTCAGGACCGTCGAGTCAGCAGTGGACTTGGAGAAGCCCGCAAGTATGCAGGCTCAGACTAGCAAGTTGGACGGAATATCACTCGTGAGAATCTACATCAGCAGATCCATTGTTACCTCCAGAGACAATAGTGCCACGCCTGGAGTGTAGTGTATAAATAGGCTGCTCACAAGAATACGACCGTTCATTCTTGTTCCGAGTAGTCAGACTCTGCACATCGCGTACTAGACTTTAGATCACTTGTATGTTGATCGTTACATTTATCATTAGCTTAAATTAGTCATTTATGTATTGAGTATTGATTGTTTAAAGTAGTAAATAAATTGTTTTAAAAATACAAACGTCTTAACCGTAAAGTTAAGTCGCGGAAATATACCGACGTCAAAAAAAAAGATATTTCTACTTTCAAAAAAACTTAATAATGTAACAAATATAATATAAGCTTACCTTACTAACTACATTTTCCGATTTTTTCCAGCAGAGACGTCATCATCTGTAAAAACAGAATTAAATATACATCGAATAGTTAGAGCAAACATCAAATAGGGTAACATTTGTTTAACGAGTATGAATCAGTATGAAACAATGGTAGCGGGTAAACGTCATGTATAAAATGCTCCAGGATAATTCAATTGTATGAGGGAGTTTTGCTGGCGGCCACTTCACAATGCAGATGAGTATTTTGAGAGGATTTTATTCAATGCTACCTGCATACACCTGCATTTTCCACTAGATTGGCCATGTAACATGAATTATGTTTTCCAACATTACATGTCTAATCGCTCGCACATATGAGTGCACTAATTTTTGCTACAGATTTTTTTCCGTCTGCATTTAGCTATAAACCGTCACATAGAAGGTCGCTTATTAAAACATGATGAGTATGTACCTATTCTTTCAAATATCAAGTCGTTTCAAAATATGTGTTTGACAAACGACAGCTATAAGTTAGATGGTTCGTAAAACAGAAAGGATAGACAGTCGAGCAATGCATTGACGTCGTTAAAATTTACTAGTAGCGTGCGGTCCATGGAAGCAAGGGAAGCATTGCTTCCCTTAAAATAACGACTACATACCTAAACCGCATTATTTAAAATCCCTTTTGTATTTTAAATATTAAATTTCAAATTCTGAAACTAATTTAATTATTAAAATTTTTATTTCGCAAGCTCACACACATAATTATTTATTATGAATCATACTGTATTTGTATATACGCTCCTAGCAAGGGCGTCGTCACAGTAAATGCGACCGCATGTGGACAGCATGAACCTGATCTGATACTAGGAGTGGATGCAATGACTTCAGTTAAATACACGTAGTCAGCGGGAGACTTTATAAAAGAAACCCCGGCTCGGCGCGATGTACGCGTGTTTTTAGAACGTGTTGTACTACGAAGACCCGATGCGAGTACAACGTGAATGTGCCTGATTATTTCGTAGATATAAGCAGTCGACTAAGTTAAATACATTGGCATTTTATGATTATTAATATGACTGCAAGTAGATCAGCTTTAACAGCGGTGGGGGTGGGGATTTACAAACTTTACAAACAAATGGTAATAATAACTGTAATTGTATTGTGTGTTTTTGATAACTAAAGGATTTTCAACTTTACAGTTTGCTGAAAAACTTGCTATTATTAATAAAGGTAGGCCGAAACCTACTCTAAAAAACTTAAATACAAGAATTAAAACATGTACCTATTCGACATTTCAACGCGGAAAAAACTTATAAACAATATGAATGGTTAACGGGTTGTGAAAACAGGAATAAACTGTTTTGTTGGTCTTGTAGTCTATTTGTGACTGAAAAGGGGGTGTGGAATAAAAGTGCGTTTTCAGACTTGAATAATCTACATAAACTAGTACAAAGACATGTTATGTCTAAAGCGCATTTACAGACCATTTTAAAATTAAGTGTCTTTGGAAAAACGCGAATTGAATACGCCCTTGACAAGCAGATAGAAATTAGTTATCGCCAACACAATGAACTGGTTGATAAAAACAGAAACATATAAAAAAGACTTATTGATGCTGTGTGTTTTCTTGGTCAGCATGAATTGGGTTTCAGGGGTCACGACGAAACAACTACATCTGCAAATAGAGGAAACTTTCAAGACCTAGTTTGTTTAATATCCAAATTTTGTTTAAAAAATCACTTGGAACAGCCTAACGTTTTTCGCGGGACGTAAAATCGCATTCAGAATGACTTAATTTCGGCTGCTGCCACTATTATTTTGAAGAGAATTAAATCTGAAATTAAACAGATTCGTTTTATTGCTATTGTTCTAGATGAAATAACGTATGTAACTAATTTAAGCAAACTATCTGTAGTAATACGTTACGTAAAAATGGATGGGAGTGTACAAGAGAGATTTTTAGGCTTTAAAAATGTGACAGAAGGTCGTACCGCAAACGCTCTATATAAAATTGTGCTTAATATTATGAAAGATATTGGGGAGGCTGATAATAAATTAAATGCCCAAAGCTATTTAGGACCCCCGGAACCCAAATCCGAGGTCAGTTTCAGACTTTATATGTTTATATATATATATATATATATATATATATATATATATATATATATATATATATATATATATATATATATATATATTATGTGTCACACCTATAACTTAAAAAATAATGGACCGATTTTGATAAAACTTGCTAAGTACCTTTCTTTTGCAAGTGGCTTGGATAAGTTCGTTAGCCAGGAAAATCCACCGAGGTTTTCTCGGAAAATTTTGTGTTTTCTTTTTTCTAACTCTTTTTAAGAAAAATGCCCAAAACTCAATGTTCTATAAAGCTAGAAAATTAAATTTTGCCATATCTTTATAGTCTCTTTAAAAGAAACTTGTATTACAAATTTCGTGAAAGTTACAAAACCTTTCCAAAAGAAAACTTAATTCATATTTAGAAGAGTTAAATATCTATCAAATTATACACGGAGCAGTTATTTTTCCTTATTAATCGCCTGAATGATTTCCTTTGAGTCAACCTAATCAACTCGGTTTTCTCTATATCAACAATAACAGAATGTCTGCTGAAAGGTGACAAGAGCTTGTCATGCGTTTTAAACAAAAATGAGATCTTCTTCAAAACGTATGAAATCTGTACACAATTGTTTCTCCAAATGTCAAAATAAATAAAAAGTCCTAGACGCAGAAAGAGCGTTATGGTAGTGAATTTTCATTAAATGCTTCAAATTTGAATAACTAAATTTTGTATAAACCTAGAAAGTTGAATTTGGGTATGCGGTAAGGCCTATCCCAAGGCAACACATTCACCAAATTTCATCAAGATAACTTTGTGATTTTCGCAGATATATATATATATATTTTTGAAAGAACACTAAAAATTTTCCCGGAAAATCTTCTCCGCTTTTCCTGGCTAACACACTCACCCAGGATATTAATAAAAGAAACATTCTTGCCAACATATAAAAATTGAAACTGACCCCGGTATTGCTTCTAGGGGTCACATAATTTGAACACTTCAGAATATGCATTTTCCAATTTTGATTGTTTTAAGAAAGTTATACAAAAAATTTGCGAAAATACAGTTAAATGTTGGTTTTCTAACCAACAAAACTTACGTTAATAGCAAATGAGTTATTGAAATTTGGAGGATTTAATGAAAATTTGCTACCAAAACGCACTTACTGTGTCCAGATTTTTTCTTACAAACATGCATCATATTTCGATAAAAAAATGCTAAAATGCAGTAACGAATTTGTTCTACGTAAATTAGCTAAAAATATAAACCGTTTTAACCATAAACTTCACTAAACCTACAGCGAAAGCATCAACTAAATCGACAGCCAAAACATCAGAGAAAGGGTCTACTTGAAATGAATTTTCTGGGAATATTTTAGTAAAATGAAGGAAAATGACGATTGAAACTAAGACTTCAGGCTTTGTAAAACATTATTCTTGAGACATTTTCCTTCCATAGCTCATATTAGTTTCAGGTTCGTTGCCTAAATATTACCAATTTTGACGTTTAAAATCGCGACTTTTGACGTTTTGAGGAAAACCCAACTTTACTTTTCTTTAAATGCCTGTAACTTTTTTGTCCTTTAACCTACAGAGCTAAATTTTGGTAGGTAACTTACCTATCATGATATAAACCCGCATGCCAAATTGAGTTGCCCTTACTTTGTTAGTTCCGGAGATATATTTTTTTTTCGAAATAAAACACAAAATTTTGCGGAAAACCTCGGTGGATTTTCCTGGCTAGCGAACTTATCCAATCCACTTACGAAAGGAAGGTACTCACCAAGTTTTATCAAAATCGGTCCATTATTTTTTTAGTTATAGGTGTCACATATATATATATATATATATATATATATATATATATATATATATATATATATATATATATATATATATATATATATATAAGTCTGAAACCGACCTCGGATTTGGATTCCAGGGGTCCTGAATAGCGCTCATTTGTAGAAATTTTTTCAAAATCCAAAGTCGGGATCTCCTCATTAGTGAATTTTTTAAAGAAAGTTCAGTAAAAAGTAGCATTAGTCAAAAAACAGATATGGTACAAAAAACTCTTATTATCGACAGCACGTTGGGCTTGTATCAGCTTAATTTTGTATGAATGTAACTAGTTATTTTTCCTCAATTCTTTTTATACTTATTTGTACGTTTATTCCTGAAACATTTGCTAACATTCAGATTCTTAAGGTAGGATCTAGATATTGCGGCTGACGATACCCCTGCATACATTTCTTTGTACCCGTAAGGTTATGTTTGTTATTTTGTTCGAAAGTGTTTTGTCGCTGGCTGTGAATTGCTTTGGAGTTTTACTTCTTTGAAACTTTTAGTTGTATCCTGTGAAGAAAACTAGCACGGGTTCAGCATACTGAAGAGTTCATAAGGAGGACGAAACCGGTCTGTGTCTCCTGCTTTACACCCTACAGCAAGTCCCGGCAGGACTGAAGTGATGGTAACTAGTGAGTTATGTAATCTAATGCCTGTCGTGGTATTAACCAAGAGAGTAGTTGTTTTCGCTCTCTAGTTTTCTTCCCACCGTTGTGACCTCTCTAGTCGTGGAGATTCGTAATGAAAATACACTACAAATTCAAATTTGAACTATCTAATTTTCTATTAAGAAACTTCAAGCTCAGTACATAATAAAGTCTTGAAAATTATCTTAAAATTTTTCGGTTACATTTTTTTTTTATTCGCTAACGTAACGCATTTGCTGTGTTTAAAGTTTTTATAGTATTATTTAATCACAACTGTAAAAAAGACTGTGCAAAAAATACTTTGACAATTAATAAAATATTTTTCAAGAAGGCGATAAATACTTATAGCGGCATCTATCGTCCAACACTCCAAGCTCTCTCTTCAGTACAAACATATCAAAACAAAGGGCAAATTCATTCCCATTGTTTGTTGAAAACAAAATAGGCCTGATTAAATTTTAAATGAATTCCATGTAATTGTTAAACAAAAACTGTAGAACACACAAAATAAATTTACATTTCAATTCATCCATACAAAATTCACGAACACGTCCAACATCCATATAATGTTTTTATTGTAACATATTCACATTATCGATTTATAAAGTTTCACCTCGTTTCAACGCCAACTCGGATCTGCTCGTGCAACATTAATATGTTTATGTTTGGCAGATATTGACAACAGGAAATTGTTTATTTGATGATCTCATAAAGAACCTTATCGTGTACATCGTCTTAAGACGTTTATAAGGTTATTATGATGGGATATATACTGAGAGATTTACATGAAAAAAAAACATATTTTTGTTTGAAGTTTTATACAAGATTTATTGAGGAACGTTTTATTGTGCAAAATATCTTTTTAATTTCCGGTGCCCTATATTATATGTTTTCATAAAAGTTCGGACGCAGGAAATGCGTTTTAGTAGCGTATTTGCATGAAAATATGCTTTGAATAAAACAATTGTTAGTCAAATAGTTGATAAAAGTTTAAACAAATAATTCTGAAAAACGTTTGGAAAAATAATATAAATACACGAAGAACATGTATTTCATGATATGTGAAAAATTATTTTACTATTTTATTATTCAATTATTCAATAAAAAATCCTGCTTCAAACTGAAAGATTCTTAGGGGTCCCTGGTAAGAAGAAACTAGGCTAATTTCGTAAAAAAAATCGCTAATGAAGTGATCGCGACTGAAAAATTGAAAAAATATCTTCAAGCTTGAACTATATCGACTAGAAAGAACCCAAAAGTTTTAAAATAAAATATAATTAAAGAAAATGTTCGAGATGCAGCAAGTGCGTTATAGTAGTGAATTTTCATGAGACTTGTACAATTGTAACACACAAGTCACAGATAGAGGGCCGTCAGGATATTATTATTATTTTAAGTAAACAAACACATATTAATCGACATTCACCGCTTTAGTTGACAGAAGAGAGGGACGTGCTTGTAGTTTTGAAACCTGTGCAATAAAAGATAAACCACTGTAAGTGTCCAGCTCAACCTTGCCTAGCCTAAATCCCCCATTTAAGTCAAGACATGTTCAGTATCCTAAATACCATTTAAATATGGTACTAAAACGACTGTCTTTATATGTCTATAATTGCAACAACTCATTAATAAAGCATACCATGTCAGTATTAATACAAAAGGGCCCTGATTTGCCCCCGCCATTACCTTAGGCCCGAGGTAGCGCGGCCTGGGTACAGCAGACCAGGCACGCTATTCGAACGTACCCGCAACTTTACATACCCAGAGGTTATGGCACCTTACAGACCAATCCAGGTCTTACATTTATGTGCCCCGCCCGGTGGTCCTCCACTTGACCCCTGCCGGCCAAACAAAGCAGACTCGAGACCCGATCACTATAACCAAGTGAGACAGTCTAATTAGTAACCATATAACTACAGCACACGTGGCTCTTAATATAATTTCTAAATATCTAGCAATAGTCAGTATATATTTAATCCCCCTGTATAATAACCAACCCAGGTATATTCTCATAATAATTACTGCTATCTGAATTCTATTATTAGCTATAATGAACCAAGACACTTAGCGAGTAGGTACTCACCTAAACTGCAAAATTCAGTTATCACACAAACTAATATGCACTGTATTAACTATAATTATTCTTTATTATAAAATGCACTAAAAATAAGCCCTTCCCAACTGAATCTCTTTCAACTAGTAAATGAGTGAAATATCTCTAGTTTCAGATGCATTAACGTTTCAGTTTATTTATGTTATCTACGCATAAAGATTACGTGGTTCATAGACCCTTAACACACTTGAGTTCCTCTGCGTTCGCAATGTCGTTAAGTATCATACAAAATATTAGATGGTACAGTTTCTACTAAAGATTATGTTTAAAACTTACGTTACGCAATATTAGTAAGAAGACCTGGTATTTATTTATATAATCAGTTCTCTGATGACACTAACTTTGTTGGCGAAAATGATCATTAGGTCTGAAAACTGTATTATGATCTCCAAATTGTACTTATCAAAGCTCATCACAGGTTCCAATGTTCACTTTATTGAACTGGCATGTCAGCGAATGAACGTGGGTTCAAATTTGAGTGGTGACTGATTTTTTTTGGATGATCTTCAATTTTAGCTAATTTTCATTAAGAAAAATTCGCTAATAGAGAGGTCACGAAGAAAAGCTTTTGAAAAAATTTCTTCACCTGAGCGCGAATTTGGGTCCCCAGAATCAAAAACCGGGGTCCGTTCAAATTTTTCTGTATATATATATATATATATATATATATATATATATATATATATATATATATATATATATATATATATATATATATATACATATACAGTGTGTCCACGGATTGAATGTGGGTAAGGTATAAGTGACAAAAAAATTTTGAATTACATTATGATATTCTTGGAATCGTTCCTGCTTTTTCTTAAACTAAGATGTTGAGGAAATGAACAAAATAAATTAATATACAGGGTAGTTTAGAACTGATTTAATTAAATTTGTTAAGAGTAAACTACCTTTGTTTATAAAGATACCGCAAAAAGTTATTACCAAACCTTGTTTAGAATTCAAATTTATGACAGGCTCTCAATTTTCAGCCAGATTAGCCTACTTTGAATTTTCAAGTAAATTATTAACACTTTTTCCCTATCAACATGGAGCTTTTTACCTGTGGTTTTCTGAGCGCAGGTGCGCAAAGTAAGTAACCATGCAATGTTAAATAATAATTTATTAGTAAAACACAAAACACTCATTGCTAACAAAAATCAAAACGAACAACGAAAAATAAAGAAATTATTCAAATGTGCTGCCACCAGCTGATACACATAACTCATCCCGTTTAGTAAATGCTTGGTAGGGATTTTGAATATGTTGAATTGGAATACTGTCAATTACCTCTCTCAACCTCAGTTTCAACAAATCAAGATCGTTGTTTAATGGAGCCGCGTAGACTTTCTGTTTGAGATAGCCCCATAAATAAAAGTCCATTAAGGTAAGATCGTGACTTCTGGGAGGCCAAGGTATTGGCCCATATCGACCAATCAACCGCCCAGGAAATTCGCGATCTAACCATTCTCGAACGATTCCTGTTGCATGTGCTGGGTGGTCGTCATGCTGAAAGTATACTGTTTTTCTATCTTCTAATGACATGTTATGCAAATGGTCTTGAAGAATATTTTCCAGAATTTCCAGATAACTGTACTGGTTCATATTCCGCTTAAAAATATGGCCCAATTATCCCAGTGTAAGAAACAGCACACCACACATTTAGTTTTTTATGGCATTGTCTTCTGCAATTAACTCTATAATTTGGATTCTTCATAGACCAATGCCGTGTATTTTGGGAATTTACCACCCTATTAGTGGTGAAAGTGGATTCGTCCGCAAAAATAATACTTCTGCCAAAATTGTGATTTTGTAGATATTGCTCCAGTACCATAAACAAAAATATAATCGTTTTGACTCGTCATTTCTTCCAAAGTGTGTATAGGTTTTGCTTTGAAAGGTTTCACCTTGTTGGTACGATAAATTTGTGCAAATGCGATTTGCTAATATTGCCAATTTCTAATGTCCTTCCTCTTAATGATAATTTCGGAAAACGCCTAACAGAACCCATAGCTAATGTAGCTGCAGTATTGTCTTCTTCATTTAGGTCGGATTTTGTCTTCTTAATATTTAAAACACTCCCAGTACACATAAATTTTGTAACAACTTTTTTTACACCAGTAGTGGAAACCGAATAATTTGGCCAACGTTCAAGGAATTTTCTTATCACTCCCTGATAAGAATGTTCTTCACCCAAACCATAGCACTGCACAATAAACACTTTTTGTTCTGTTGTTAATATTTTTAAATACAGAAGCTTGCCGTTCGTGACAAATAAAATTGACCTTTCAATTTTCCAAATAAGTAGTATCCCGGGAAACGAACAACAAGGCAAAGCTCAAGTAGCCATGCAACTCGCCAGTTATTGCTTAGAATGTCCAATTGTGCATTTACTTTACTTTATTTATTGGTTGAGATGAAAGCAAACCTACCCAAGTTTAATTATGGTAAAGACTTTTTTTAATACAGTTTCAAGTACTTTTTAAAGTACACCTAATCACAGAAGCCGTCGAACGTCATTTAAATAAAGTCGCAGTTAAAAAAATCATAGTAGGCTGTTCTGTTTAAAAATTGAGAGCCTGTCATAAATTTGAATTCTAAACAATTTTTGTAAATAACTTTTTACGGTATCTTCATAAACGAAGGTAGTTTACTCTTAATACATTTCAATACATCAGTTATAAATCAGCCTGTATATTAATTGATTTTGTTCATTTTCTCAACATCTCAGTTTAAGACAAAGCAGGAGCGATTCCCAGAATATCATAATCCAATATATATTTGTTTATTTATTTATATGTATATATATATATATATATATATATATATATATATATATATATATATATATATATATATATAAACTTATAATATGTAAAAACTTTGTTTGGGACAAAGCCGAGGTCAAGTTCGTGAATCAGCCTTTATGCTCATATTTTTCCGGTGAAAATCAGGGAAAGCTTTTTGAAAACGCCATATTTTTGTAAGTATCAGAGTAACTGGAATGAGAGTTTACGCGTGGCTAGAAATAGTGCAAACAAACCTATGTTGAAAATTTTAAGTGATTTGGTACACAATATTTAGAGTTTTTTCCAAATTAAAAATAAAATCCCAAAGACATGCGTTTAAACGATTTAGTAGTTAAAGACCATTGCCTGACAGACAGAGTAGTTAACTGCCACGCGTAGATTAATTCGTACAACAGGTATAAACCATACATCAACGGTAACCAAACTAAATATATACCAGGCAGAAAACATACTACCCGAACCAGCAATCTTTAATCTCGGACGCAATTGTAGAAAATGACAGACGACATAAAATTAAACATTTTCCAAATGATTGTTATTTAACTGGGGGATTCAATCAATTATTAAAATACACTATACTTGTAGCTTTATTAACCGCCCCAAATACAGTTTTAGCGCAGCATAGATATATTATGCTGTCGGATAATATAGCAGAAATTTAAACACAATCAAGCCAAGTCTCTATAAAAATGATTCTAAAATAGTTTGTTTTATCTTTAAACTTAAACATAAGACCGAAACAGTCATGGGATGTGTTTCAATGGTAATTCTACTAATTATGTAATTAATTGTTACGTATACTTTGAATATAATATTCTAGGCATTAAGCCGATCTAAAGTATCACGCAAATAAAACGTTGGTTGACGTATGCCTAGATGGCGCAGGGGGCATCCCCTTGCCTCCTAAGCAGAAGGTTACGCTATCGAATCCAGCTCGATAAATGTATGGTTTTTTAAATGTTTTGTTTTGACATTTGGAAAAACAATACAGATTTCATAAGTTTTGAACAAGATCTCATTTTTGTTTAAAACGCCTAAATAAGTTTATCACCATGGAGTCTGAAATTATAATTTTCTTATTGTTGATATTGAAAAAGCCGGTTTGATTAGGTTGACGAAGATGAAATTATACTGGCGATTAATCAGGAAAAATAACTGCTACGTTTATAATTTGGCAGATACTTTACTTTTCTAAATATGAATTAAGTTTCCTTCTGGAAATTTTCTGTATAACTTTAATGAAATTTGTGATACAAGTTTCTTTTAAAGACTCTTACACTATCTACAGATATAGCAAAATTTTGTTCTTTTGCTTTATAGAAAATTGAGTTTTGGGCATTTTTCTCAAAAGGAGTTAGAGCGCAAGATTTTTTTGATAATAGAGAAAAAGCGATGGTAACACTTTCGAAAGAATTCTTCAAATGTGCGCGTACTTGGACCTCTAAAATCAATCTTCAAGGTCTGTGTAAGTTTAAAGTATTAACTTTACTAATATGCCGTATAATAATAGTGTACAATTCTTATGAAAATTTGCTACTATAATACGCTTGCTGCCTTCCGAAATTTTTTTCTAATCTAATTCGATTTCAAGGTTATTTCGTCACATTATGAAACTCTAATAAATTTTACAACGCATTTTTGTAATAAAAATGACTGCTGAAAAGATTTTAAGTGCAATTTTTATAGCAAATTAGATTGTTCTTGTCCTTACTTGGTAAAACCGTTCCGTAGTTAACAGAGACCTAGAGATTTTTTCACTGGCATCAGAAGTGCTTGTTTCTTTTTTTACAACAAGTTTGGCCCACAGCTTGAGGCAAGAGAATTTTCTCTGTGAACCCATAGAAAAAGTCACCACGTCTGTATTTAGATCAGATTGTACATTTCTTCATTTATTTATTAACGAATTTTTTTACAAATAATTTTTGGTGAATTTTCTTGAAAAGAAATTTGTTTACCCAATGCACTCACCTTAAAAAACTTCTATGCTGAATACCAGGTCTCCACAGTCTCTTTTTTGGTACTTTTTTTATATAAAAAATATACGTCATAGTGAAGCAGCTGTAGCATATAATAATAATGTAGTGTAAATTTTACATTCGTTAGTCGAATTAAATATTTGTAGATCAAATTTCGCTAAGTTGTAAAATTGATTTATTCCTTTAAAAACATAGAGTAAGTTAAAAATCATTTAGAAGTCCAATATCTCCTTAATACCATCAAACTCCCATTTTTCATATTTATCTTTTACTTTGCGGCTTCTCAAGTCACGACGCTAAATATGACTTATTGACGGCATCAAACTTTTTGAAAGAAAATCAATATTCTCCAACATTTAACGCGTCATACCAAGATAACCAATTATACAGTGTGGATCATTTTCTCAGTTAATATTTGTAAATTTAAAAAGCTTTTCAATCATGAACGAGAACCTGGCAGGTCCAGGGCTAAGAACATGTGCCTCTGAACCGAAGGGTACTGGGTTCGATCCCAGGGTACTCCTTTCACTTTTTCAGTACAAACTATAACATAAACATCAACCGAGGGTCTGTCATTGTATTTGAGCAAGTTGAATGTCTGCACGTTCCGCCCTTCGGAAAGGGCGTAAATCCGTCGGTCCCGTGACCATGCAACGTTGGACACGTTAAAGATATCTACCCTCCTTACAGAAAGTCAGGGGTTTAGCAAAATTTCCAGGATAGTGAGGTGAAACTGCTCCCTGGCGTCGGTGATTGGCCATACTCGCGGAAATAGGCCGACGTTAAAAAACAAAACACACAACGATGATGAATGCATTCAAAGAAGGTCTGGAAACATAAAAGTGCGTTGTAGTAGCGAATTTTCATCGAGATGACTAAAACATTTTTTAGTGAAATATTTATTCCACATTCCACCCTATATAGTGAAGAATTCTTTAACATCTATTATTCAGCCTATTTTGCTTCTTGTAAGTCTATAGTTTCTGCAGGAATTATTTCCACAACGTTTAGAAACCAGCAGGGGTACCCTGCTACTTAAAAATGGGGATCCGGTTGATCTTGAGAATTATCGACTTCTTAATATACCCATGGCGTTCTCTAAGGTGTCTGAGTATTGCTATTTAAATCGACTGGAGAATTTTCTGAATTCATCTAATATTTTGTCAGAGAACCAAGATGGTTTTAGGCGTAATCGTTCTACGACGTCCGCTTTCACTTCGTTTTATGGACACGTGGTTGATTTTCTGGAGGCCGGTGAGTGTTCTGTTGGGGTATTCTGTGATATCAGCAGGGCATTCGATTGTATAGACCATGTTTTGCTGAAGGGTAAACTCTATGACTGTGGAATGAGTGGTGCGACTCTCGACTGGATATCGTCTTACTTGTGTGATAAAAAACAATTTGTCAGTATACGTTACAGAGATAAAGCTGGCATTAGATCTGTGACCGCACGCTCCATGGGTGTTTCTACCGGAGTGCCTCAGGGATCGGTTTTTGGCCCCATTCTCTTCATTGTCTACATAAATGATCTTATAAGATATCGCCTGATATGGGTATCACGATGTATGTAGATGATGCGTCCCTGGTTATATCTGAGGAGACGGATGATCTTTTGATGAATAGTTGCACTAGTGTTCTTGACATCTTTTAAAAACGAATTTTTTTTCAAAATTTAATATATTTTAATTCGTCTAAAATAAACATCATTAGGTTTCATACTTACCAGAAGGAAGTTAGCAGGCCCAGTGTATACTAATGATAATGTTGTGCTAGACTAAATTTTCTAGGTTGCAGGTTTTTAACAATAAAAATCGACGTGTACATTTACGATTTTTGTCAAAAATACACTTAAACCTATCCTACCGGCTGCGCCAGTTTGGATAATGCCCTTTTGGCACTTCAAAACAATAAAACTTTATTTCGAAAATACAACAAGTTTAATTATAATTCTAAAACAAAGGAGAAATACACGATGTTTAATGTTGAAACACTCGTAATATATTCTCACATAATATTGTATCTTACTTGTATATATAACGTCGAATATGCTTAGCTAACATTATAAAATAAAACTACATAAACAAAATAATTATGTTGACTATAATTAATCAGCGGTTTTCTTATTTCCGCGGTGAACGACTGCTTCCATCCTATTACTATACTAACACGAGATATCAGTACAGCATTATTTAAAGTCTGTGGTTGATGAATGAAACGTTCAAAACCATCCCATGATGCAACACACACACACAAAGTACAGCATTATACAGGGTGCTGTAACTAGCGAGAGATCTAAGGTTTCTGGGATTGCATATTGACGAGTGTTTGAGCTGGAAGTTTCATTGCTCTGATTTGGTTGCAAAGCTGGCATCTCTGAATTTTCTTTTTTTTTTTTCAATATTCGGACCATACTATGCAAAGAACAGTTGCTTTTTTATATTATGGACAGATTGAGTCTCGACGTAGGTATGGCATATGCTTGTGGGGAAGTTTCACTCTTCTGTGTGTTGTTTTTGTAGCGCAGAAGCATATAGTTCGCTGAATTTTATATATATACACCGTGATCAGGATAAGTATGTGTATCACTAAGACCTTGAAACCATAATAAACCCAGATTAAATAGGGAAAACGTTGCGGAACTAAATAGTCACTAATATATAAAATGTTCAACTTTTTTGGCTTACCAGAAATTACTAAGACTAGGGTAGAACAAAATAAAAAACAATTATTTACAGTTAGATAGACTTTCGCACGACAATGTCAATATTACAGTACGACGTTTCGTTCTCAAAGAGCTATCATCAACCTGATTTTTTTGAATACTGATTTAAAAGATACAGGTTTTGAAGTATTTTTTTATTCTACGTTCAGTGACATATTTTATGTGGAGTAAAACCTGGTGATGACGAGAGGCGAGGAACGTTTTGCGAATGGTGTATCAGGAGGTGTCAAGGGAAAGACATTTTTTCATATAAAATTATATTATTTTTTTTGCCGGTGAGGAAACTCATGTTCTTACCTCTGCGCTCGGATTCCATCGCGACAGAGAGTGTGGGACTCAGAGTACTATAGGTGCAAGCCTCTGCCTACCCACCAAACCTCACTTCATTTCTTCACCATACCTACTGAAACCACTTTTCATAAACCATCAGTAAGTAGGCTGTCTTTACAATTTGTCTCTTTTCAATCCACTCTTTGCCTCTTCTCTACTTCTTTGGTTCTTAGGACATTTCGGACGTAGCTGTGGAATTTTTCCCATTTTTCAGAATCTTCCATCATGATGTCAACGATATTGTACATGGTCAGGTCAGACTTCATACCCTGCCTTAGGGTTTCTCGCTCGTTCTCCCATCTTGCGCAGTCAAATATAGTGTGTGTTACCGTTTCCGCCGTCCCACAGTACAAGCAAGCGTCGGTTTCTGCTCTTCCTACCCGACTTAGATATTCCCTGATGGAGCCATGGCCTGTGAGCATTTGCGTCAGGAAATAATCTGTTCTTCTGTGCTTACATAGACCCATTTTTTTAGATCTGCGATTAACTGCTTGGTCCACTGAGCGATATGGGTTGTGTTATCCTACATCTCCTGCCATTTTGGAAGAGTGCTTGACCTCTCCTCTGCTCCTCTGTTTCCGTCTCTTCTGCGATATAACCTTGATCTCTCTTCTACGTCAAGCTCGATTGGTACAATTCCTGCGACCACCTGTACCGGCCTTGCCGACACAGTGCGGTATGAGCTAGTAACTCTTAGCAACATTCTACGTTGGACTTTTGTAGCTTCTCTGTTATACGTATCTTCTTTATATGTTCGGACCAGATAGGTGATCCATATAAAAGAATTGATTGGACCACGTTATATAGCATCTCCCTATTTTTGGATCTGGGGCCTTTTATATTTGGTGTTATTCTGATCAGTGCTGCCACCTTTTCTTCTGCTTTTAGTGAATTTTCTTAAAAAAAATTCACTAATGAGGAGATCCCGACTTTTGAATTTTGAAAAAATTTCTTCACATGAGCGCTAATTAGGCCCCCCAGAAAACATATCCAAGGTCAGTTTCAATTTTTATATGTTTATATATATATATATATATATATATATATATATATATATATATATATATATATATATATATATATATATATATATACATATATATATATATATATATATATATATATATATATATATATATATATATATATATATATATATATATATATATATATTTATATATATATATATATATATATATATATATATATATATATATATATATATATATATATATATATATATATATATATGTATCACACCGATAACTCAAAAAATAATGGCCCGATTTTGATTAAATTTGGTGAAAAAATTCCCTTTGCAAATAGCTTGGATAAGTTCGTTAGCCAGGAAAATCTGCTTAGGTTTTCCCGGAAAATTTTGCGTTTTCTTTCGAAAAAAAATTATATCTCGAGAATCAACAAAGTAAGGGCAACCAAATTTGGCACGCAGGTTTATATCCTTATAGGTAAGTTACCTACCAAAATTTAGCTATGTAGCCCAAAAGACAAAAAAGTTATAGGCATTTAAAGAAAAATAAATTGGGGTTTTCCTCAAAACGTCAAAGTGGCGATTTAAAATGTCAAAATTGGCAACATTTAGGCAAATAACTTGAATCTAATACGGGCTATAGAAATAAAATGTTTCAAGAAGGATGTTTTACAAACCCTAAAGTCTTAGTTTCAACCGTCATTGTCCTTCATTTTACTAAAATATTTGCAGAAAATTCATTTCAAATAGACCCTTTCTCTGATGCTTGACAAGTAGCCTTAGCTATAGAGTTTATCATTTAATGGTATACAATTTTTGTCGAATTTTCGTAAAAAATCAATAAAGCTCAATATATCCGTTATTATACAAGATATGAAAAAAATTTGTATATAGGGTGTCTTGAGCTACATCTTAAAATAATATTTCTACAATCACAGGGTGGCCCATAAGTCGTTGGTGATACAAATTTCCTTTTTTTTAATCAAACACGCCTTATGTTATTGCATTTTTGCATTTTCCATCGAAATATAATGCACGTTTGTAAGAAAAGAAATTCTGAACGCAGCAAGTGCGTTATGGTAGCGAATTTTGATCAAATGTTTCATATATTTTTTAATCAAACACTTCTTATGTTATTGCATTTTTGCATTTTCCATCGAAATATAATGCATGTTTGTAACAAAAGAAATTCTGAACGCAGTAAGTGCGTTATGGTAGCGAATTTTGATCAAATGTTTCATATTTGAACAGCTCAATTTGCTATTAACCTATAAGGTTGACCAAGAAACGTGTTTTTTTCGGGAACACTTTAAGTTTACTTTTGGAAATTTTTGTATATTTTCACATAATAAAGTTATTTTGATGAAACATGGCACATTGTTTTTATTATATAGGTTATACTGGTAACCAAATTTGATGCCCGCTTTCTTAAAAAAACACAAATATTTGTTATTAAAAACATTTTAATGAAAATTCACTACCATAACGCACTTGCTGCGTCCAGAATTTTTGTATTGATGTTTTTATGTGTCGTCCAAAGTTTAGATTTGCCCCTATAGTTATACCCAAATATACAACACTTTGTTTGGGTGTAATCTCTACTCCCCCACACATAAACCTAACTTCGGTCTTTGCTCTTCCTCCTCTAAGTATAACTGCTTCTGTTTTCTGTGAGAATAACTCTAATTCATTGTTGTTCAGCCACTTGTGGATCTGCAGTAGTGCTTCATTTCCTTTCCATTCCAGCTCTTCCTTTGTTTTCGCCGTGATGATAACTGCCAGATCATCTGCATAGGCCAGCGTGGTCACTCCTTCTGGTGTTAGTACGCTTAGCACTCCATCATATAATATATTTCACAGGCTGGGCCCCAGGACCGATCCCTGTGGCACACCCGTCGTAATTTCCTGGCAGACACTTTTTTCTATCTGCAGGGATCTATTTTCTAATTAGTTGTCAATGATCTCTAACAGATAATCTTCTGTACCTCTTGTTTCGAGGTTTAGCAATATTTTGTCCCATGACGCTGTGTTAAATGCATTTTTAATATCAAGAGTTACGAGCGCTGCCCACTTGCCGTTTGTTTGTTCTTTAACTATATCTACCACTCTCTCCACTGCCTGGATGGTTCATTTGCCTTTACGGAATCCGAATTGGCGATCTGAGAGGCTTCCTTTTTCTTCTATATCTTTCTCGAGCCTGTCTCTTAGTAAGCCCTCATAAACTTCACTAACTGAGTACAATAAACATATGGGCCTGAACTTAATTTCTTAAATTTTGCCTTTCGGTATTAAGATCAATTTAGCTTTTTTCCATTCTTTAGGAAATTTCTCTAAGCAGGACGTTTAGTGGATCCAGTATCACCTCTGGCTTAATTTCGCCAAATACTTTGATGACTTCTATTGGGATGCCGTCAAGGCCAGGTGCCTTTTTAGTGAATTTTCGTAGAAAAAATTCACTAATGGGGAGATCCCGACTTTTGAATTTTGAAAATTTTTTTGCAAATGAGCGCGAACTAGGACCCCTAGAACCCATATCCGGGGTCAGTTTCAATTTTTATATGTTTATATATATATATATATATATATATATATATATATATATATATATATATATATATATATATATATATATATATATATATATATATATATATATATATATATATATATATATATATATATATCACACCGATAACTCAAAAAATAATGGGCCGATTTTAATAAAATTTGGCATGTACCTTTCTTTTGTAAATGGCTTGGATAAGTTCGTTAGTCAGGAAAATCAGACGAGGTTTTCCGGGAAAATTTTGAGTTTTCATTCGAAAAAAATTCATATCTCAAAAAGTAATAAGCCGATTCTAATAAGACTTGGCAAGTACCTTCCTTTTGTAAATGGCTTTGACATGTTTGTTACTCAGGAAAATCGGACAAGGTCTTCCGGGAAAATTTTGAGTTTTCATTCGAAAAAAATTCATATCTCAAAAAGTAATAAGCCGATTTTAATAAAATTTGGCATGTACCTTCCTTTTATAAATGGCTTTAAAAAGTTCGTTAATCAGAAAAATTGGACGAGGTTTTCCGGGAAAATTTTGAGTTTTCATTTGAAAAAAAAAATTCTTAAAAAATAAAAAATCTATGATAACCAAATTTGGTAGGTAGGTTTACGACATAAAAAGTAAACTATACACCAAAATTTAGATTTCTATGTTACAAGAAAAAAAGTTATAATAAAATATTTTGTGCCAGATCATTTCTATGAAAATTCACTACCATAACGCACTTGCTGCGTCCAGGCCTTTATTCTTCATTTTTGCCAATACATTCTCTAACTCTTCTCTTGTAAACGGTTTAACTTCATGAGGTAGAGAGGGTTTTTCCAGGCCTTTCTTTTTCATTGGGAACAAATATTATGCTATTTTAATTTTCTGCTCCATAGCCCGTCTGAAGGATGTAGCCTCTTTGTCACTATCGTATATCCCTTTCCCCAGATATCATCCTCGAGTTCCTTACATCAGCTATCCCAGTGCTGTCTTTTTGTTTTGTTTATTAGGAGTTGTAGCTCCTTTTTTCATTTTTTGATAGGAACGAGAGTTTGGTCTGCCTCCATGTTACTTCTTGAGATCCTCCTACCTACTCTTGTAGCTGTTCTTCGTAGTCTGAGGCATTCGTTCATATAAAATTATCTGGTCGGACGAAAGTATGGTAACCAATAATGGTATTTTTAATCGACGAAATACCCATTATTGGTTAAGAAATGACCCCCATCATTTTCGAGTAGCTAGACACCAACCGCTTGACTTCAACATATGGATTATGATTTTGGGCACAAAAATAATAGGCCCTTTGATATATCACCATCCGCTTATCACAGGGCGTTACTGCATTTTACTTGAGCGAAACTGCCCTTATCGATTACATTCAATATGTAAATAAAAAATGGACCTTAATTACATTGTGGTTACCTTATTTTTTGACTAGTCTCGTGCTTTTGACGCGGTAAATGTGTTTTTTGTTAAGAAGAAGATGCAGGCGCTGGGGATAAGAGGCACTAGAAACGACCTTCTGCTTCCGCATCTCAGCAACAGGCCAGTTACTTATAAAAGTGTATAATATTAATTTTTACAGACATAGTGTAAATATGCGCACGCCCCGCGGAAATGTCATTGTCTTACTTTTTTCTACACAACATGTAAACGTTTTGCCGCAATTTATACAAGACGGAAAAGTCTTCATGTACGCCGATGATACTTCTAAGACGGTGGAGGAAACTGAATTAAAACTAAAATTCGTAGTACAATCTTTTCAAGAATAGTGTTATACAAACCGATTAATTATAAACTCTGACTCTGGCAAGATAATGTGCGACAACAGAATTTTGTTTAACGGAAATGGAGTGCAATTCAAAAAGGTGACCAAATTTTTTGGCTTTAGAATCGACGGTAGCCTGTTACATACATACATCAGATCAATCACGTGCGCAAAAAATTAAATTCAGCGTTTTATTAAGATACAATATTATGTTACGAGTGTTTCAACATTACACATCGTGTATTTCTCCTTTGTTTTAGAATTATAATTAAACTTGTTGTAATTTCGAAATAAAATTTTTATTTTGTTTTGAAGTGCCAAAAGGGCATTATCCAAAGTCGCGACTATCTATTCACATCCTGGTTACGGTATCGTTATATGGGACCAACCCTCGGACTGCTACAGAATATTCAAGCTACATAAACGAATACTCAGTTGAACCTTATAGACACTCTTGTCGTGGCCTATTTAGGAAAAATAACTTTATGGCGTTACCATCTTTATACTTGTTCCATCTGTTAACTTATATTCATAAAAACAAGGAAAATTTGTTATCAACATGGATGCTCATAAGTACAGCACTCGAGGAAAATATACTTTTCACCTAAATAAATATCACCATTCTTTTTTTAAGAAGTCGCTATGTTATGCAAGTCGCTTTTTGTACTGTCTTGTCCTCTGAGGTACACTTAATGTCCAAAAAAATTTAGAAAACAGTTGAAAGTTGCCTTGATTAGTCATAATTTTATAATTTAAGTGAATTTTATGCAGCTGCACCGTAAACTTATGTTTCTGTTCTGATGCTACGCTCATTATATTTTGCATTTTTGGGCACGTACGCTTGTGATAGACTGTGATACGTTTTTATCCTGTAAATTTTATGACTTGTCCGATCTACAATTACTGTAACTAATGGACCACTTAAATATTATAACAATTTTTATTATTATTATTGTTATTATAAAAATAAAAATAATGATGACATAACATAACAAAAAATAGAACAAATAAAATTGTCACCGCAACGTATGGCAACGTAAAAAGTATATACCAAACTCGATAATAACAACCTAATATATATATATATATATATATATATATATATATATATATATATATATATATATATATATATATATATATATATATATACCCCGAATATGGATTCCAAAACCTCAAATTTGCGCTCATTTGTAGATATTTCGAAAATTATAAAGTCTTGCGCCTTCACCATTTGCTTACTTTAGGTTTAGATGTTACATTGTATAGAGTAGAAAAGTCTTGACACAGCAAGTGCGTTGTGGTAGTAAATTTTTGATAAAAATGTTTTTAGGAGGAAATATGTATTTTTCAAAGAAAGCTGGCATTGAATTTAGTTACACATATAATCTATATAGGGTGGCGCATTGAAAACGAAACAGACCGATTTGCGTCCAGAGAATTTTTTTTTAAGAAACGCTGAAACCCGTCAATTTTAATATTGACGGGGACATGTTTTGACATAAAACTCAACTTTGTCACATCAACTCCTTAAGGGTGGTGATAACAACCCTTATATTTTAAATAGGGAACATGGGTCGAGTGTTACATCATTCAAAAGCTCCTTCTTTTCTGAATTCAGCACACTAATTTTTTTGAAAGTTTAACAACTCTTTTAAAAATTATTCACAGTTGGAGTTGCAAGGATATATTTCAATTATTGTGATAAGCAATGCACTAATTAGTTAATTTTTCGTCAAAAAAAAAACTAAAAAACCAAACCAAACGTTAAAAAATGTTTATTCAGTTAAGCAAGTGTTCAAATTATTGACCACCAGCTTCCATACAAAAGTACAAATTTTGTTCAAAACGAGCTCTGACATTCTGGAGCATTTGGGAGTTATTAGACGGCATTCTTCAACAATGCGTCGTCGTAATCCTTCTAGCATATTTAAGTATAATTACACTTGGAGAATCCAAATCACCACGACACATCTTTTTATAGACATGACGATCGTTTCACTAACAAACTGAATGTCAGCAGAGTATGAAGAATTTTTCGTCCTCTGAGGACCTTAACTTTGTTGGTGAAATGATCGTCAGGTACTTAAAGAGATGTTTTGTGGTGATACAGGTTCTCAAAGTGTACTAATCAGTGCTCATCACAGGTTACAATCTTCACATAGTATACCATGTTTAATCAAAATAATTTTATTGTTTGAAAATGTAGAAAAAAATTCGAAAATAATCTTAAAATGTCTCTGAAAAAAGTAGTTTCTTGTTTAGCGAACCTTAGGCTAATAGCAAATTGAGCTATTGAAATTTGAAGCATTTCAAGAAAGTTCGCTACCATAATGAAATGGCTGCGTCCCAAGTTTCTTGTATTATATTTCGATGCAAACTGCAAAATTGCAATAATATAATGCGTGTTGGATTAAAAAAAAATGTTTGTGTCACCAACGGCTTATGGACCACCTGTTCTTGTAAAAATATTTTTAAGGTGCAGCTCAAGACACCCTACAGTCAACGTATACTTTTTTTCGTATCTTGTATAAGAACGGATATATTGATAATTACCTTGGAAATGCGTCACCGTGTATATATGAAAACAGATAAAGCTGAAACTAACCCCGTATGTGGGTTCTAGGGCGCCTAGTTCGCACACATTTGGAGAAATCTTTTCAAAATTTAAAAATGACAGTCTCCTCAATAGCGAATCTTTTCTACGGAAATTTGTTAAAAATTATAGTACACTTGGAGAGCCCAAATCACCACAACACATTTTAAAAAGACCTGACGATCGTTTCACTAACAAAGTTAGCGCCATCAGAGGATGAAACATTCTAAATACTTAAAAAACTAACATCAACTTATATACCGGATCTCAGGTAAAGAGATCGAACCGAGATGAGACACTAGTCGTAGGCAAATTCCACAGTGTATTGTATTTTTATCGCCTGACCAGGTCTTAGCGCTATCCTTATTGCTTTATCTAAAAGTGTCCATCTGTAATAGTCTTGAGAAAGTTCAACGACCGCTAAATTAACAACGGTTCCTTTGGCGGCAATAACTGTATACTTGTTATCGGTAAAAACGTACCGAAAACGTGGGAATTTTATTTAGCAAAGTAATCTATCAAGTGACTCGTAATTGGCGCTGGTGCACTGTTCATACATTCTTTGTTGCAACTATATTTCGCAATATATACGCTCTCAAACCCATTCAGCTGACCTTGTTTTCTAACATTTTTTATTAATTTCAGATTTTCTTTATCAACGTGATGATTACTATCCCAAATATGTCGGGCGACGGCAGACTTATCTACAGTACCGTAACGTAATTGGGATATGTGTTCTTTGAATCTGATTCCAATCGATCTTTTTGTTTGTCCGACGTATTTAAGATTACAATATTTCCAACTTATTTCATAAATTCCCAACATTTTTTCCGTGCTATCCTTGTCTTTTGGATTACCTAGCAAGTTTTTTAAAGTATTTGTTGTTGAAAATGCTACCTGTAAGTCGACTTTTTTAAAAATGTGGTCTAGACCCCTCGTGATTCTAGGTTCAAATGGTAAGCAAACAAAGTTTTTTTCCGATTTTTCTCTTCTGAACGTCGTTGATTCCGTCACCATTTTCTTTGTTTTCTGTTTGTTGATTAATTTTTCCACTAAGCCAGCAGTGTATCCGTTATATTCGGCCACGTTCCTAATATAATTTAATTCTTTGGTATATCTACTTTTGTTTAAAGGAAAATTAATTAACCGATTTACTAAAAAATTCAGACTGGCCATTTTTTGTGCGTACGTATGATGTGAGTCGCTCGGGATGTAGCTTAAGGTAGTGGTTTCTTTTCTATAGACATCGAATTCTAAAGTGTCTTTATTCTTGATAACTAGTACATCTAGAAAAGAAACCACTACCTTAAGCTACATCCCGAGCGACTCACATCATACGTACGCACAAAAAATGGCCAGTCTGAATTTTTTAGTAAGTCGGTTAATTAATTTTCCTTTAAACAAAAGTAGATATACCAAAGAATTAAATTATATTAAGAAGGTGGCCGAATATAACGGATACACTGCTTGCCTAGTGGAAAAATTAATCAACAAACAGAAAACAAAGAAAATGGTGACGGAATCAACGACGTTCAGAAGAGAAAAATCGGAAAAAAACTTTGTTTGCTTACCATTTGAACCTAGAATCACGAGGGGTCTAGACAACATTTTTAAAAAAGTCGACTTACAGGTAGCATTTTCAACAACAAATACTTTAAAAAACTTGCTAGGTAATCCAAAAGACAAGGATAGCACGGAAAAAATGTTGGGAATTTATGAAATAAGTTGGAAATATTGTAATCTTAAATACGTCGGACAAACAAAAAGATCGATTGGAATCAGATTCAAAGAACACATATCCCAATTACGTTACGGTACTGTAGATAAGTCTGCCGTCGCCCGACATATTTGGGATAGTAATCATCACGTTGATAAAGAAAATCTGAAATTAATAAAAAATGTTAGAAAACAAGGTCAGCTGAATGGGTTTGAGAGCGTATATATTGCGAAATATAGTTGCAACAAAGAATGTATGAACAGTGCACCAGCGCCAATTACGAGTCACTTGATCAATTACTTTGCTAAATAAAATTCCCACGTTTTCGGTACGTTTTTACCGATAACAAGTATACAGTTATTGCCGCCAAAGGAACCGTTGTTAATTTAGCGGTCGTTGAACTTTCTCAAGACTATTACAGATGGACACTTTTAGATAAAGCAATAAGGATAGCGCAAAGACCTGGTCAGGCGATAAAAATACAATACACTGTGGAATTTGCCTACGACTAGTGTCTCTTCTCGGTTCGATCTCTTTACCTGAGATCCGTTATATAAGTTGATGTTAGTTTTTTAAGTATTTAGAATGTTTCATCCTCTGATGACGCTAACTTGGTTAGTGAAACGATCGTCAGGTCTTTTTAAAATGTGTTGTGGTGATTTGGGCTCTCCAAGTGTACTTATCAGTGCTCATCACAGGTTCCAGTCTTCACTTAGTGAAAAATTATAGACCATAAAACGATAAACTCTATAACTAAAACTACTGCCAAAGCATCATAGAAAGGCTATTTGAAATGAATTTTCTCCAAACATATATATATATATATATATATATATATATATATATATATATATATATATATATATATATATATATATATATATATATATATATATAAACTGAAACTGATTCCTGATAAATGCTGAGGCCTAATTCGCGCGTATTTGGAGAAATTTTTTCAAAATTCAAAAGTCTCCTCATTAGTGTTGTTTTCAATAGAAAATTCACTAACAGAGAAAACCCGTACAGAGAAACAGCAGGATTATTTACCCTAAAATGTTGCTATTAGGTTATCTTAGGTCTAAGGTTGATCACAATAAAGTGCTAGAGATAATAATGTTCAATAAGATTTCGGGAAAAGCCAAAGGTCCTGGAATGAGACAACGGCAACCTAGCCCTGACCCATAACTTTAAGGAATAGACAGATTGAAGTCCTAAGGAACATTATTTCTACTACTAGAATCTCGCGGCAATCCTAAACCTGAGAATATTATGGAAACAGCTACTGAAGACAGAGGAGCATGGATGCGAGAACAGAGCAATATCGTCTTTTCAATGTAATGATCACTTACCATATCAGAATTATTAATGTATAATGTCACTACACTAAAACACAAAGAGTAGTTTACAGTATATGATATTCATAAATATATAATAAGTTTTATGGCAGTGAAATTCCCAAGAGACCCTTACAAATTCAAATAGAAAGTATGAGTGTCTTGGGTGACGCATATCCCCTTGTTGGCACTAGAATTTTGCCACGTATAATCATGTGTCACTTGAGACTTCTCTCAAAACAACACCTTCTACCAGGAAGAGAAACAGACAACAAACTCAAATAAAACATTTTCCCTTTGAGAAACAAAGACGGAGATCGAAAGGGAAAACGAGAAATCGTAGTGGTTAAGTAAATATATATAAGAATCGTCTTGCGAAAAAACAAAGCATAAGTTACGTCAACAGTTGATCCTTTACCTTATTAGTGTGGTATTTTTGGTTGATGCTGACTCAAGGGAAGTTTACTAGGGACGTATTTTCCATGTGTTTTAGAACAAAAGGCACACGGCTGTTTAGCAATAATGTTTTCGTGTGCTTTGTAACTTTTTCAAACATAAATCAAGTCTAGCGGGCAGCTTGCAGCGTGCACTATTACTTGATTATCCACTGGGGAGGAAAAATAAAATTAAAAACATTTAAAAGACAAAAAATTCTAGACGCAGCAAGTACGTTATGGTAGTGAATTTTCATGAAAATTGTACACTATTAGTAAGATATATTATTAAAACTAATTCTTTAAATTTAAATGGACCTTGGAGAGCGGTTTTAGAGTCCCAGTTAGCGACTTTTGAAAAAAATTATATTTTATATGGAGCTACTAAATTAACAATTGGTCTTGGATAGGTATAATATGTAAGTACTAAAAGTGCCTTTAAAAAAATTGTGTTACAAATTGCATTAAAGTTACAAACGTTTTTCAGAAAAAATAACAACATGTCACATCAATTGTAGAAGCGGATGTTAAGAAATTAGGTTTCCTCTTCCGGGCTCGCAAATACTTTTCATCGGCTAATCTCTATACCTTATATACTGCACAAATAAGACCAAACCTCGAATACTGCTCACACATCTGAGGTACCGCTGCCGCTTCTACGCTCGCTATTCTGGTCTCCATTCAGAAGAGAGCTATACGTCTCATCGGTGACCCTACCCTCACCCAAAAGCTGCAATCCCTTTGCCCACCACCTTGCCGTTGGTGACCTCTCTGTCTTTTATAG
The DNA here is from genome assembly GCA_964006375.1 of Tillus elongatus. NCBI lineage: Eukaryota > Metazoa > Arthropoda > Insecta > Coleoptera > Cleridae > Tillus > Tillus elongatus. Next base: position 128,992,725 of record OZ023267.1, read on the forward strand.
ATATCTGCACGGGCACTGCTCAGAGGAGCTTTCTTTCATAGTTTCTCCACCTGCTGCCCCCAACAGATCTTCCAGGCGAACAGAGCGAATGCACCCTAATACTGTCCAGACATAGAACATCTTGTTATGCCCGCTGTTTTGTCCCGATGACTTCCAAGTTGTGAAATTCGTTGCCGGCACATGTTTTTCTCTCTCCCCCGAACCTCCAAACCTTCACGTCCAGAATTAACAAGTTGCCTATTTCCTCCTTCAACACCCACGGTGCGATAGTATTTAGGCTGTAAGCCCTCGTGGTGTGTTGTTGGAATAAAAAAAAAAAAAATAAAACACGTTGGGCACGTAAAATAATATTATCACTGCATAAACTTATTATCGAATTTTTCGTAAAAAGAAAAAAATCACTACCAGGAGATTTGTGTTTATATATTTGTGTTTATATATTTGTATTTATATATATATATATATATATATATATATATATATATATATATATATATATATATATATATATATATATATCGTATCGATAACTCAAAAAATAATAGGCCGATTTTTATAAAATTCGGTATGTGCCTTCCTTTTGTAAGTGGCTTGGATAAGTTCGTTAGCCAGGAAAATCATACCAGTTTTTTCCGGGAAAATTTTGAGTTTTCTTTCGGAAAATTTTTGTATCTTCGAAAATAACAGAGTAATGACAACCAAATTTGGTATATAGGTTTCAACTATCAAACTTACCCTACACGCCGAAACTCAGATCTCTAATTTAAAAGGAAAAAAGTATAGGCCTTTAAAAAAAATTTGGGTGCCACTGGTGATCAGAGGAAAGCGTGTGACTAAGAATTACATACAACCGTTAAGTTTTCTTGATGCGAAAAGCTCAGTAATAGTAGTAGTAGTAGTAGCCTTGGTGGGGAGGCCAAGCAAGTAGGCCACAATGGGCGCTTTTTTCCAACCCCAACAACCATGTTCTACACTTCCTCGGTTCCGTCGCCAAACCGCCCCGACCTCGAAATGAAGGCCGTGAAGGTCTTTCATTGGACGGTACTTACCTGATTCCTCTGCAGAGTCCTCAAACCGAACAATTCTGCTCGAAGACTCCCAAAATCCTTGCATTCACACAGGTAGTGGTAAGGCATTTCTTCATCCTCGCTGCATTCCTGGAAAATAGGATCCCTCTCTACGCCTATCAATGTGAGGTGTCTTCTAAGAGCGCAGTGGCCTGTCAGCACCCCAAGGATGGGGCGAAGCGTAGGTCGACTACTACCGAGTAGCCAGACAGTTTTATCTCTGTCCGGCCCCTCTACGAAGTGCCTCGCCTGCCTACATCCACCAGCCGATCCCCAGTGCCTCTCCATGGCCTCCTCAGTCCACCTGTCTAAGGCGAGACGCAAAAAGGTCAAGAAGTAGCAGAAAAAATATTTTGAAAATATTATCATTTTTCTTCTTAAAACGTCAAAGTCGCGATTCTAAACGTCAAAATTTGCAATTTTCAGACAACGAATTGGAAACAAATACGGATTATGTGGAATATATGTCGTACTAAGTGTGTTTTACAAAGCTTTAAGCTTCAGCTTCAACCATCATTGTCCCTCATTTTACTAAAATGTGTTCGGAAAATCCATTTCAAATAGACCCTCTTTCTGATGCTTCGGCATTAGTTTTAGCTATAGCGTTAATGGTTTAATAGTCTATATTTTAGCAAATTTTCGTAGAAAAAATTTGTTAGTGAGAGGACCGCGACTTTTAATAAGATTTCTGCAAATGAGCGCCAACTAAAACCCATATACGGGGTCAATTTCAGTTTTTTTCTGTTTAAATATGTACAGGGGGACGCATTTCTACGGTAAAGCTCAATATATCCGTTATTATACAAAATATGAGAAAAAAGTATATACGGTAATTATAGGGTATCTCGAGCTACATCTTATAAACCTAATTTGACAATCACAGGGTGGCCCATAAGAAGTTGGTGATACACACGTCCTTTTTTTTCAATAGTGTTTTTCGTCGAATTATAAGGCATGTTTGTAAGAAAAAATTGATATCGTTCATCGTTTTTGAGTTACTTCAATTGCTTTGCAACTTTTAACGTTTTCAGCTCATAATTCAAACACATCGCAAATTGTGATACGGCGTTTTTTATCAATAGATATCTGGACCACAAGGAAATAATGCATTCAGAGAGATTTTTGTTTGTATTACTCGTCGAGAAAATCGAGGTGCGGTATACAGGCACTCTCAAATAGTAACTGAATTTTTCGCAGAAATAATTTTAGTGTTTCTGTAGAAATCATTTTTGTAAGATTGTTGAGATAAGTTGGTAATTAATAACAAATGTTTAGTAAGTTATTGTAAAAAAAAAACTTGTCAAATTTTTGTTAAACGTATAATTTAGTGTTACATGACTCAAGGCAAATTCTGTAAAAAAAAATGGTGAGTTTCTGCAAAAGAAATTTTTGCAAATTTTATGGTATTTTTTTTAATTTTGGATCCTAAAGCTGTTTGTGAATAATTATATCCTGGCAGGTGTGTAAACAGCCTAAAGAAGTTCGTTGGTCGAGAAAATCGGACCAGTTTTTTTGGAATTTTAAAGTATATTTTCGGAAAATGTTTGTACTTTTTGAAACAACAAAGCCATTTAAATAAAATACGGTAGATTGTTACTAATATATAGGTTATACTACCAACCAAATGTCCTTCTTTTAAAAACGAATTTTTGTGAAAAATATACTTTAGTGTAACATTACTGAAGGCAATTTCTGTTAAAAAAAAAAGGTGATTTTTTCTAAAAGAAATTTTTGCAAATTTTAATATTTTTTTTAATGTTTGGTCCTAAAGCTGTTCTTGAATAATTATATCTTGGCAGGTGTGTAAATAGCCTAAAGCGGTTCGTTGGCCAGGCAAATCAGACCAGTTTTTTGTGGAACCTTTTAAGTTTATTTTCCGAAAATCTTTGTACTTTTTGAAACAACAAAGCTATTTTAATGAAATATGGTACATTGTTAGTAATATATAGGTTATACTATTAACCAAATGTCTTTCTTGTAAAAACAAGATATATATGACATTAAAAACATTTTTATGAAAATTCGGTACCACAACGCACTTCCTGCGTCCCAACTTTTTTTATTCTACAGCGCGAACGAGACATTCGACGAGCCGTCTTTTCAAATCTGACAGTAGGAGGAACCAATCAAATATTTTCTAAGATAAATGCGGTAAAAGAAACTTTTTGTTATTGAAGAACCCAACGGAATAAATTCTGCAAGTACTCCAATCAAAAACCTCGAAAAATGACCCAACCTCCTGAAAAATCCGAAAGTTTTGAAACTTCGCACACCTATTTAGAGGTACTTAAGAATGAATATACCGAAAGTCCTCATGAATATGAAGCGAGCTGTAGCGGGAATTAGCGAAAATAGGGTACTTTCTTTGTTTTTTCGTTAATATCTCGAGAACCGTTGGTCGGAGGCAAAAGTTTATTATGTACATAATTAAGGATTATAAATTTTTCTACAAAAATGATGATATAGATTTTTCTCGTATTCCAAATGATTCCCGAGTTATAGGTGCTTAAAGAGAGCGTTTTGTGAAAAACCACGTTAGGGTGGTACAATATGGCATTTCTAATAATATTTCACAATGATTTACCTACATTTTTGTATACTAAGAATAATTGAGGAGATAAACTTCACAACTTTGTATAAAAAGCACATGATGTATGTTACTTATGATGTATATTGATGAGGCACATGATGTAAGTATATTAAACAATGAAATATATGAACAAAAAGATGCTGAGGTTATTCGAAGGAAAATTTTGTTCAGAAAAATCAATCACCTCTGAATTGCTTCTTAGTAGAAGGCCCTGCAATTTGATTATCTTGACCAGCTTCTTCACTAGCTGCCTGAAACAATAGGTAAGTATGCATGAGATGAAGGTTAATATTGAGCCATTTTGCTGCCAACCAAAGAGTATCGTATGGAGTTAGCTGATCCATTTTCTTGGCTATATCTTTCAGATCCTCCACAATCACATTACTAAATCCACTTTGTGATTTCTGGTAAGTTTGTAAAGGAATCACTTCAAGTTCCCCTACTGTCATAGCAGGTGGTACCTTGGTGAGCCTCGGTATTGGTTTTTCATGTTCGCTTCCAGTTGTGCTTCCAGAAGGCACACATTTGATGCCACCCATAGAATGTAACGTGTTGAGACCGTCCAGTGTTCTAACATTAAAGTCCGCGTTGTCAAACACAAATTGTTGAAAAGGAGTATCATTATCAGGTTGAATGTGATGATTTGCTGACATTTCCAGGTGCTGTGCGCTGTGATATGAAGCACTGAACCCTAAACTTGATAAAAGGTTTACCAACTTCTTGCTTGCAAACCTTCTGTACACAGACAAAGCAACACTGTTCATTATTGCTGATATAAAAGAGGTTGGATGTATCGCAGAGATAATACTGTGAGCAATAGAAATGCATTTTCTTTTTTTATTAGCATTATCTGCTTTTTTCATTACCAATGTCTCCAGAAAAACTTGTAGAGTTGGGGGTACATAAGAAGCTGCTTTTTTAAAAAGTTGTTGCCCTGAGGCTAGCCACTTGTATGATGTACTTTTTTTTTTGAACATTCTGCTTTTGCTGCTACTTGTATGATTCTTAGTCGCTCACTACTGTCATCAGCTTTTCTGTCATCATACCATGAGTTCAAAATTTTGATTCCAACATCATTGAAACAGATGGTTCCATCCCTCCATCCAACTCCCACAGCAATTATAATTCTCTCTCTATGTTCGTTTTTGAGTTTGTTTTTAATTGTATCATTTAAAGGAACATCCCCAGATACTGCAGAACGTAATTGTTCAAAGGAAACTTGGCATTCCTCACTATTCTCAAAGAGGGACTAGATCTCTTCCATAGCCTTTATAATGTAATCTGCTTTGGGGCGTCCACGTTTTTTACCCTCTTCTGGAGGCTTGTGGGACACAAATTGTTGGTAGCAGTCCTGGTGGTACACTTGATCAGCAGCGACAAGATCGCTAATGCTAGACAGACGCAGGCTAACTTCTTCTGCCTTTTCATGAATTCTTCTGTCTGCAAAATTCAATACAGTCATAATCATTTCCTTACTTCGACAATAGAATGCATCTCTGCGGGCTTTTATAGGTCTCTTTATTTGTTTTTAAAAATACTATTCATCAATAACATCTACACAGAAGAAACATTTTGTTTTGAATTCAAATAATGTTTTCACAGACGACCTTGTTTGGGGCAAAGATCTATCTTGTGTTGATGAAGACAGGTCTGCAGCAGACTGTTGTTTCAGGAAAGCCTTTATAGATCCATCTCGTGTGTACTGTTTTAGGCACAGTGTGTAATCTAATTGTCTCAATATCACGAAGCTTAGAACCCAAATCATCTTTCCTTTGCTCACTAGCGAGCAGTAACGATCTGATTCCCTTCAAACCAACTTTCGTTAAACCAGAAGTTGAACCAAGAATTTTGTCGCACAACAAACAGTTCTCTTCCATTTTATATGTCTATTATGTAAACACTGGTTGGGGGGACCATAGTAATGCCGGCTTGTTGGAGTAGGCATTGTAAGTACTATATTTAATTTAGTAACTTATTATTGTCCCATATTATTAGAAATGCCATATTATACCGCCCTAACGTGGTTTTTCGCAAAACGCTCTCTTTTAGCGCCTATAACTCGGGAACCATTGGGAATACGAGAAAAATGTATATAATCATTTCTGTAGAAAATTTGATAGGCCTTAATTATGTATGCAACGGTTCTTGAGATATTAACGAAAAACCAAAGAAAGTGCCTTATTTTCGCTAATTGCCGCTAGAGCTCGCCTCATATTTATGAGGACTTTCGGTATATTCATTCTTACGTACCTTTAAATTAGTATGCGAAGTTTCAAAAGTTTCGGATTTTTCAGGAGGTTAAACATTGTTTTGACTGGACTAAAGGCACTTTTGATAAAAAGTTCGTTCAAAGATTCACTGTGAATTTGTTTATGTTGAGGAAAGGACTGCGGAAATGACCGAATAATATCGTACAAAATAAATATCACGTTTATAAATGCACAATGATTGTCAGAATTGTCGCTTTTAGATAATCGAGGCATTCTAAGCTTGTACCGCTAATTCGCAACAACACAATTATACAAACGTCAGTGGATGGGCAAAGTGAATCTAATGTTGAATAATGAAGACAAAGTAACGAAGATAAAGGCAAGAGAAAGCCCATCCATTTCTGAATATAATTAGTTCTGTATAATGAAAATAATTAGCCAGGGGCTTTTCTTATTTACATAACAAAGATGAAATAAATTTCTTGTGATGAAATAGAATTAAGGAAATGGTGGGGGTACTCTGATGGAATGATTCATTAGAACAATTGTCTTGTCACTGGAAGTGAGTTTCAGTAATAATTTATGTGATTTAGGTCAAACGTAGGCCTAAGAAGGATAACCTGTAGTGCTTTTCTTTTATCATGCAACAAAGAATCAATTATTTCTACAGTTATATATTATTGTCAGATGTATTTTTATGGCAGTAGTCTATCTTTTTCTTAGGTACAACATTATAGACTTGCTCAAAAAGCAAGGGTACACATAGCAGTAGTAGATACTTGACATCAAAATATTAGGATTTAGCTAAACTTAGCCAGTTGCAAAGTTTACAATTGACAGAGCTACAATGTGCCAATATAAGAAATCAAATTTCGATTTTATTTGATATTTAAAAAAATTATTTGACTTATTGTCTTAAAAATTGGTTATAATAAGGTTCGAAAATTTTTGATTTCCCAAAATCGTATTATTATCAAATTTACACAACTGCTACAAGTCTAAATAAAATATTTCCAATTGACGGCACTTCCGGAAATAACGGAAATCGGCTCCGTCTTCGTTTTAGTGAATTTTCTTAAAAAAAATTCACTAATGAGGAGATCCCGACTTTCGAATTTTGAAAAAATTTCTTCAAATGAGCGCTATTTAGGACCCCGGAACCCAAATGCGAGGTCAGTTTCAGACTTTATATGTTTATATATATATATATATATATATATATATATATATATATATATATATATATATATATATATATATATATATATATATATATATATATATATATATATATATATATATTTAAGTGTCACACCTATAAATTAAAAAATAATGGACCGATTTTGATAAAATTTGGCACATACCTTCCTTTCGCAAATCGCTTGGATAAGTTCGTTAGCCAGGAAAATCCGCCGAGGTTTTCCCGGAAAATTTTGTGTTTTTTTTTGAAAAAAATCGAAAAAAATTTATATCTCCCAAATTAACAAAGTAAGGGCAACCAAATTTCATACGCAGGTTTATACCATTAAAGGCAAGTTACCTACTAAAATTTAGCTCCGTAGGTTAAAGTACAAAAAAGTTACAGGCATTCAAAGAAAAATAAATTTGGGTTCTCCTCAAAACGTCAAAATCGCGATTTTAAACGTCAAAATTGGTGTGTACCTTCCTTTTGCAAATGGCTTGGATATGTTCGTTATCCAGGAAAATCCGACGAGGTTTTCCCGGAAAATTTGGTGTTTTCTTTCGAAAAAAATTTATATCTCCAAAATTAACAAAGTAAGGGCAACCAAATTTTATACGTCATTATAGGCAAGTTACCTACCAAAATTTAGCTCTGTAGGTCAAAAGACAAAAAAGTTATAGGCATTTAAACAAAAATAAATTGGGGTTTTTCACAAAACGTCAAAGTTGCGATTTAAACGTCAAAATTGGCAACATTTAGGAAACGAACTTAAATCTAATACGGGCTATGGAAATAAAATGTCTCAAGAAGAATGTTTTACAAACCCTGAAGTCTTAGTTTCAACCGTCATTGTCCTTCATTTTAATAAAATGTTTCCAGAAAATTCATTTCAAATAGACCCTTTCTCTGATGCGTGGCAGTAGTCTTAGCTATAGAGTTTATCGTTAATAGTATATAATTTTTGTAGAATTTTCGTAAAAAAAATCAATAAAGCTCAATATATCTGTTATTATACCAGATATGAAAAAAAATTGTATATATTAATTATAGGGTGTCTTGAGCTAGATCTTAAAAAATTATTTCTACAATCACAGGGTGGCCAATAAGTCGTTGGTGATACAAATTTTCTTTTTTTTTTTAATCAAACACGCCTTATGTTATTGCATTTTCCATCGAAATATAATGCATGTTTGTAAGAACAAAAATTCTGGACGCATTAAGTGCGTTATGGTAGCGAATTTTGATCAAATGCTTAATATTTGAATAGCTCAATTTGCTATTAACCTATAAGGTTGACCAAAAAACGAGTTTTTTCGGGAACACTTTAAGTTTACTTTTGGAAATTTTTGTACATTTTCAAACAATAAAGTTATTTTTATGAAACATGGCACATTGTTTTTACTATATAGGTTATACTGGTAACCAAAATTGATGCCTGCTTTCTTAAAAAAACACACATTATTGCTATTAAAAAATAGTTTTATGAAAATTCACTACCATAACGCACTTGCTGCGTCCCGAGATTTTTTTAGGTCTATTATAGTCCAGAGGCCAAGCTACACGTTTGGTCAGAATTGCCCATTTTATAGGTAAAAGTATGAAACTTTCCGGGCTTGTAACATAGCCCACAAGAGTCCTTTTGAGCGCTGTAGGCATCGCCGGAAGTGCCCAGGAGCCGCCATATTGGATTTCGAACGGAACAACATCCGGTTGCATTTTAACTGCATGTAACTCTTGAACGAGCAGTCTGATTTCAGTTTTTTTTGGAAAGCTCTTTTCAAAACTAATAACAAGTATTCTAAACGTTTTCTTGTAAGTCTTATGGTTTTCGTACAATTTACGGAAAACGTAAATTCTAAATGATAAAAAAAGTTGTATTTGTTTTTTCTTCTTTTCCGCAGCTACAACGATAAATAATGTGAGTAAGATTAAAAAGAGAATTGCATTAGCTTTCTATTGATGTATAACACCTTTGGTTTTAACAGAATAGAAATCCCAAAGAGAAACAGAAACGAATTAGATCGGGCGGGCGTCTGAATGTAAATTTAAATACCCTCTTTGCAGTAAATATGATATCGGTATTTAATCTTTCGCCGTAGTGGCTATTAAAATAAAACGAGAGTTTTTGCTAGTGAACAGGTGATTCGTCGTTACCGTACTCTCAGACTACAACTGAAACTGTTATATAAATAAGGTTAGAAGACGAATTTCTGCTTTATCTTTCGCTGTAGTAACTGCTTATGTGTTGTAAGTCAAAATATCACTACTGAAATGCTTAGGAAACTTGCTGGAAAATACCGGGTGGACAGCAGCGCTGAAAGAGGGCCAAATCGCATCCCCTAGAACAGCGGACTCTTTCTTGAAAGTTGCTAATGTGAAGAAGACTCTTCACGCTCATTATGTAACAGCGTGCGCGCTGTATGCTCTTCGAGAGGAAGCCTACAAAGAGTTTTTCGAATTAGGAGTTGAATGTAAATCGATGGAGGGTTGTGCTCATCACATGCGGAAAACCATCCTCAATTTCGTTTCTGGAACCTCATCCTCCAAACTGAACTCGACATTTTTGCGTGCGACAAAGCAGTTCACGAGGCAGATTTCGAAAAATATGTTTGCACATTACAGAATCTGCAATGGCTTTATCACGCTCTAGATCACCAGAACTACGCCAGATGTGACGCAGTTCACCTGCGTGATATGCTCACTCTGAAGGACGATCATCCTGATGTATATGAAGAATTTCTAAAAGTCAAGTTTACAGTCAACAAAACGGGTCGACAGTTTTCTTGTATGCCTATCGACGAAGCTCACGAGCAAAACAATGCACTGGTTAAAGGCACTGGGGGGCTATCGGTCTTACTGAAAATCCAGTCGCGCTTCTACGGTGGATGGTCTGCGGACCGGAAGAAGCACGTACTGTCGAAGATTTCAGAAGGCAAATCCAACATAAAATCTAAAACGTCACAGATAAGCATCATGATGAAACAGTGGGAAGGGAGACGAAGTTTGCGACAAGTGTTTGAATGCTCAGAAGAGCTATACGGGAAATGAGAAATCCTTTTGGTGATACGAGTGAAGACCTGCTTATCCTCAACACAAGAGAGATAGTGGCAAGTGAAGTAGCTGATTCACTGAAGACACTCAAGATTACCGGTATCACTTCAAATTAAACTTTTTCAAAGAAAAACTAATCGACCATAAGAAACCTATGGGCTCGCTAATTAAACGAAACAAATTCCCGCTGTTTAACTCCACGTCGAAAAGGGCCCAAAGCAGTGATGCTAAAACAAAAGTGAAGAGTCTAAAGAAAGACCAGAGTCTATTTTTGAAACTCTATATAGCATGCCAGATTCGAGATGGGAACATAGAAGAATTTTTCCAGCACGAAAACGATATTTATCCTCTTTCCTTATCGGAGAATGGATCTTTAAACCGTAAAGGAAAAGCTGATCTCATGAAATGCCTGGAGGCTTTGGACTCAACAGAAACACAGGAAGACGAATCAACCAACGACCCTGACATTGACATGCCGATCGTCGATGATACGATTTTAGTACTATGCTTTTTCCTGAGAACAACACTTTCCTGGTATACTGTCAATAAGTTATTAATTACATTGAAGCTTAGTTTCGAAAACCTCATTTAAGGAGAGTAGACATCGTGTTCGTTGTTTAGAAGTCGGATAGTCTTAAATCGGGCACTCGTGCAAAAAGAGGAAAAGGGACACGTCGCGTCGTCGGGTTGAACTTACTAAGAAAGAGCCAAAAAAACTGGACAGACTTTTTAAAGGAGAGCCAAACTAAAGAAGAACTTTTCCTTATATTGGCCACGCAAATTGTATCAGTATCTTACATGGGAGACGTCATAGTAACATCCGGTGAAAAAGTTCTGCGTTCTTCATCAACCTCTTTACCGTCTTCCAGTTTGGATGAACTAGCGCCCTGCATGCAAAAGGAGGCTGACTCTCGAATTTTCCTGCATGCATCTCATGGGGTCAGTCAAGGCTACAGAAAGATTCTCATTAGAAGTGTGGATACGGATGTTGTAGCACTAGCCGTTCACTACTCCGCTATCCTGGACTGCAATTTTTGGGTCGCTTTCGGTAGAGGGGTAAAGTTTCGAACAATCAACATCGCCAAAATTACAAACGAACTAGGTGAAGAAAAGTGTAAAGCTATCCTATCGTTCCACGCACTAACCGGTTGCGACACGACGTCGAAATTCGCTGGAAGAGGCAACGTCAACTGCTGGGCAACATGGACCAGCTATCCGGAAGTAACTGCAGCACTGTGTGTTCTTTCTCGTTCCCCAACGCCCGAAAATGTCGACGCTGTGATGCCTCTGATCGAAAGATTTGTTGTACTTTTGTACAACAGATGCAGCGATAAAACTGAGGTAAATAAGTCGAGGCTTGCGTTGTTTGTGCAAAAGAACCGTGACTAGGACAATATTCCACCTACTCAAGATGCCTTAAAACAGCATGTCCTTAGAGCCGCGTACCAAGCCGGCCACGTTTGGGGTCGAGCTCTTGAAGCAACATCTCAACTTCCTGATTTGCGAATGTTTGAACGAACTCGGCGTTCGGATTCTGATTCATGAACCACTATGGATCACACAACCTCCAGCAGGTGAAGAATCGCGAGAACTTATCAGGTGCAAGTACAAAGTGTCTTGTTCGCGGAGGTGCAAATGCGTAAAAGCTGATTTACCATGTACTCATCTTTGTCGTGTGATGGCTGTGATCAGGACTCGTTTTAAAACATTAAAAATGTAACCGTGGAATAGAAATATACACTGAATCCGTGCTTTTTGTCTTTTGTTCACCACAAAATATGCATTTGTTGTAATGGTATCATAAAATAAATTAATTACCTTGTACCGAAAGCTAATAAAACCTCTTTTTATTTTTATTCGGATTGTTTGTCGTTGTAATTTCGTAAAATTAAAAAAAAGCAATTACAATTTACGTCTTTTGTCAATTTTGCGAAAACCGTAAGACTTACGAGTAAAATGCCTGGAATAGATTTTATTTGCTTTAAAAAGTGCTTTCAAACAAAGAAAAGGCAACTGAAACCAGACTGTTGCTTCAAAAGTTACATGCGGTCAAAGTGGACCCGGAAGTTATTCCGGTCGAAATCCAATATGGCGGCTCCTAGGGACTTCCGGCGATGCCTACAACGCTCAAAAGGACTCTTGTCGTCTATATTACAAGACTGGAAACTTTGATACTTTTACCTATAAAATGCACGTTTTTAACATTAGCCTTCTGACTATTAAGAAATACATTAATCCTGAGTCAAATTATTTTTTTACATTCATTTCCTGAAAGCTTGGCCAACATTTTGCATATCTACTGACACCTTATGTATGTTTCATGCGCCTACTACGATGTTTCAAAGTTGACAATCAAAAAATGTTAAAAACTTCATTTTTTTCAAATGACACCTACGATTTCTGGCGCCAGAAATCAATGTAAAATTAAATTTAAGGGTCATTTTTATTAACATGATGCATGCCTATATTTAGTCGTTTTTGAGTTATTCGCATTTTTTAAAGATTTTTTTCCTCAAGAGGAATAGACTTTGGAAACAGTCGTTTCAATTGCATTTTTATTCAAAAAATGTATTACAATCACAAATAGTAACAACAAACTTACAGATTAACAAAATAATTATTTTAATCCAGATGTTCAATGTATGCACCGTTTTCACTGAGACAGTGTATGTACAGGCTGGCTCAAATTCGAGCCTCATCATTGGTATCTCCGAAACTGTAAGAGATACAACGTCGGTTGAATTATGCAAAGTTGCGTAATTTGATGCTCAGCGAAATGCAGTTTAGAAAATTAGAAAATTCCGAATACTGCCGGTGATAATCGGAAAAAACGAAAACTCATAAAATATGTTTTATTTTTTTCTGGCGTTATTTGAAAAGATATAACAAAATAAATCACACTTCATCAAGGTCACTCTTCCTCTCCTACAAGATGGCATTTTCAAATTTGAAATCCGATGTCTTTCAGAAACCATCATCAATTTTTTTTAAGAAACGCTGAAACACGTCAATTTTAATATTGAGGGGGATATGTTTTGACATAAAACTCAACTGTGTCACATCAACCCCTTAAGGGTGGTGATAACAACCCTTATATTTTAAATAGGGAACATGGGTCGAGTGTTACATTATTTGAAAGATCTTTCTTTTCTGAATTCAGTACATTTTTTTGAAAGTCTTATCAACTTGTTTAAAAATGATTCGCAGTTGGAGTTGCAAGAACGTATTTCATTCATTGTGAAAAGAAATACACTAATTAGTCAATTTTTCGTTACAAAAAACTAAAAAACAAAACCAAAGCTACAAAAATGTTTATTCACTTAAGTAAGTGTTCAAATTGTTGACCACCAGCTTCCATACAAAAGTACAAATTTTGTTCAAAACGAGCTCTGATATTCTGGATCATTTGTGAAGTTATTAGACAGCATTATTCAACAATGCGTCGTCGTAATTCTTCCAGAGACTCCGGTTATGTTGAGTAAATTCTACTTTTTACATGGCCCCATCGAAATAACTCTAAAGGAGTTAAATCTGGTGATCTAGGGGGCCACTATATAGCACCTCTACGCCCAGTTAATTGTCCTGGAAGCTCTCGGTTCAAAAACTCCTCCTTACACGTTGCGAAAAATGCGGAGGAGCTCCATCTTGTTAAAACACTAATTGATTTTCTTGATAGCGATCATCATTTTCAACAATGTCAATTAGTAGAGGTAAACGATATCTTCTAGTAACTCCAAATACGTTTCGCCACTCAAATTGCCATCAAGAAAAATTGGTCTGATTAAACGGTCTCCAAAAATGCCAGTCCAGACATTCAATTTCTGTGGAGTTTGAGTGTGGACTTCGTGAAAATTTCTTGGATTATTATCTTCCAAATAACGACAATTATGACGATTGACTGTAGAGTCTAATAAAAACGCACACTCGTCTGAAAAACAGATATTGAACAGAAAATTCTCGTTATCAGCTATTTGTGCAGTCATAACCTCCTAAAGCTCCAGGCTTCGATCACAATCATCTTCATTCAGTTGTTGCACAAGATGAATTTTATACGGATTAAATTTATGATGCTTTAATATTCGCTGAATAGTTCTTTTTTTGGTGTTTGAAACAGTGGCGAATTTTCTCGTGCTCAAAGTTGGGTCTGAAGCAATTTGTCCTAAAACTTTAATCTCAGTAGTCTCATTTTTAACCGGAAATTCACGTTCAGGATCCCGTTTTTTTGGTGGCTACTAAACTACTTTGTCGAAACTTTTCAACTAACTCCAAAATGTATTTTCTGTTAACATGTCTGTTCGGATGTCGTTCATTAAACAAATTTGCGGTACGGTTGGCACAGTCATCGTTTTTGAAAAAAAGAGTAATTATTATAACTCTTTCTTCTACAGAATACACCATGGCGAAATTAATTTTCGGTAGTACTATCAAGTATCAAACCGACCGATAAACTGAAATCATAAACCGCATTTCTCTCGTTCCGATAAGAAATGTTCTGATAGTCAATTTTTTGTTTACAAACCAACAAAACATTAACTACCAGCACATTTCTAATCGGAATGAGTGAAATGCGTTTTTGCCTCTTCAACTGTGAGTAATTTTTAAACGAGTTAATGAAACCACCAAAAAAATTTATGTGCTGAATTCAGACAAGAAAGAGCTTTTATATGATGTTACACTCGACCCATGTTCCCTATTTAAAATATTAGGGTTGTTATCACCACCGTTAAGGGGTTGATGTGACAAAGTTGAGTTTTATGTCAAAACATGTCCCCCTCAATATTAAAATTGACGTGTTTCAGCGTTTCTTTAAAAAAATTCTCTGGACGCAAATCGGTCTGTTTCGTTTTCAATGCGCCACCATATATATATATATATATATATATATATATATATATATATATATATATATATATATATATATATATATATATATATATATATATATATATATTTATATATATATATATATATATATATATATAGGGATATACCGGATATGGGTTCTAGGGGTCCTAGTTCACGCTCGTTTGAAAATTGTTTGCAAAGTCTCACCATCGATACCTCCTTATTAGTGAATTTTTTTAAATAAAAATTCACTCCAAGCTAAAATTTCTGTCATGTTTTTTATGCTGCTGCTTTTGGGTATTCTATTCTTTTATTTAAAAATATAGCTTTTACTCCAAGTTATATATTTAACCTCTGTAATAGAAAATACTGCTTGATTCGTTAAAATGAATTATCAAAAGTTTCTTTGAGTACATCATGAAATTATAAGAAAATAAATGCGAGAGTCTAACAAAGTTAAATAGTAAATTAGGTCAGGCCATTCGTTAGCATTTTTCCACTGGATAAGCACTTCAGCCGGCGGAAATCAAAGTAAACACAAAGACATGAAATAAAATTATCTGAACTGGCATTCCGTTATTTGCAATTTTAAATATATTGTATCAAATTAAATCTTATACAGGGTGTCTATGTTTTCAAACTTAATAAATCTATTAGCTAAAGCAACAACAAGACCAGGGGCGGCTCCTCAATCAGTGAGCCCGTGCGCGCGCACTGCCGCCTGCCGTGGAAAAAATTATAAAATTATTGCTATGCTATGTTCTAATCAATTTTTATTTGCTTTTTTACTTCCTGCATTCAACAAACAAAATTAGTATATCGAGGATCGCAGAGTCGGCAGCCATTAATACAGCATCAGAATAATTATAGTGATAATGGTTGGTTGCAGACGTTATCGTTATATACATCCATATCCAAATATCCATATATACATCAGTCGCCGGCGGTGTGTATTGTTCGGCGCTCTTGAGGACCTGCGATACTTCAATGCGAAATGATCGAGTATCATCGTCGAAAACGACCGAATAAGTAATCTGTTGTGCGCTCTCAAATTCCACGCTTGCAGTTTGCAGTGGAATTTTGGCAGAGCGTGTCTGTCTCTAGCATGTGTTTAGAAATTTTCGTGTAGTGCTGCGCGTCGGATTGATTTTAATTAGATCATTTCGTTGTTGTTTACATGTTCTAACAAGACAATTATTATTATTATTATGGCTACTACTTCGGGTTGCTTAATTAGTGGACAAAACAATTGTGATACTGTGATTAATTCAGTGAATAATATTTTAAATTTAAAAGTTAACTTTTTAAGGGACATTTTAAGTACTATAACCTATAACTTACTAGAGTAAAACTTGGTAAGTATAGTTAATCATTATTAAGTTTAGTTAGTTTAGTAAGTAGGTTTTTTATAATACATTTTCGGGGAAAAAATCATTTTTAGTGAATTTTTCAAATGAGCGCAAACTAGGACCCCTAGAACCCATATCCGGGGTCAGTTTCAATTTTTATATGTTTATATATATATATATATATATATATATATATATATATATATATATATATATATATATATATATATTCAACTGATAACTCAAAAAATAAGTAACTGATTTCGATTAAACTCGACAACCGCCTTTCTTTTATTAATGGCTTGAAAGAGTTCGTTAGTCATGAAAATCGGATAAGGTTTTCCGGAAAAATTTTGTGTTTTGTTTCAAAAAAAAATCTTTTCCCCCGAAAATTACAAAGCTATTTTAATTAAATTTAGTGTATATGTTGCATTGTAAAGGACCTTATCACACACGAAAATTCAACTTTCTATATTTTTAGAAAATTGAGTTATTCAAATTTTAATTTTTTTTTATAAAATTTTTTTTTCCGAAATTTACAAAGTTATTTTGATGAAATTTGGTGGATATGTTTCCCTGGTTGAGACCCTACTATACGCCAAAATTTAACTTTCTAAGTTCGTAGAAACTTGACCCCGGATATGGGTCAGTTTCAATTTTTATATATATATATATATATATATATATATATATATATATATATATATATATATATATATATATATATATATATATATATATATATATATATATATATATATATATATATATATATATATATATATATATATATATATATATATATATATATATATATATATATATATATATATATATATATATATATATATATATATATATATATATGTATCCGTCTGATAACTCAGAAAATAATTAACCCATTCAAATGAAACTGGGCAAGTGCCTTTCTTTTATTAATGGCTTGGATAAGTTCGTTAGCCAGGAAAATCGGATAGGGTTTTCCGGGAAAATTTTGAATTTTCTTTCAAAAAAAATTTTTTTCTCCGAAAATAACAAAGCTGTTTTAATGAAATTTACTACATATATTGCCTTCGGAAAGGCCTTACCACATGCCAAAATTCAACTTTCTAAGTTTTTAGAAAATTTAGTTATTCACATTCTTTCAAAAAAAAAATTTTTTCTCCGAAAATTACAAAGCTATTATAATGAAATTGGGTGGATATCTTGTTTATATTTGGTTACCTGCGACTTTGACCCTTAAAAGCTTTATCTATTGCTAAAATCCTTTACATGTACTATTTTTTATTTTAGATTAGAGGGGGGCTACCAGTATCAAAACCTGTTATAAGTTCCATCAACTAAAACTGTTACAGGAAACTGTACCTGCAGGATGAATGTGAAAACGTTCGATATAGCAGTAATACAGACTGTTCTATAAGCAAGCCCATGTCTCTGTATCGGATAAAATCGTCGAGGTAGTTACCCTACCCGACGTGTTTTTTCTTGCGCACCCCCAATGCATTAAGGCACAAGCCGCTACTGAACAATACCAAAACAACGTGAAAAGCTATTAACGAACTAACAGAGAATTACTTGAAACGTGAAACTGAATGCCCTATCATAAATGCGGTCGTTCCAGACCAGTTTTGCAATTTTTGCTCACACGTTGCTAAAAATGCAACTGCTCGTGCGCCTACCGCGGTAGATATAGGATGTATTAATAGATAACAGCAACGAACAGCCAATTGTAATTCTCACCTGTTACACAAGAGGTTGTTCTGAGCCAGTGAAGGCTCCTCAATAAGTGCGCCCGTGCCCGCGCACTGCCGCCTGCCGTGGAAAAAATAATATTTTTGCTATGCTATATTTTAATAAATTTTTATTTACTTTTTTACCTCCTGCATTCAACAAACAAAATTAGTATATCGAGGATCGCAGAGAGTCGGCAGCCATTAATACAGAATACAGAATCAGAATAAGTATAGTGTTATACATCCATATTCATATCCATATAAATTAGTCGGGCGGCGTGGTGTATTTTTCGGCGCTCTCGGGAAATGCGATACTTCAATGCGAAATGATCGCCTATCTTCGTCGAAAGCGACCGAATAAGCAATCTGTTGTGCGCTATAAAATTACACACTTCCAGTTTGCAGTGGACTTTTGACAGAGCGTGTGTACCTACTACCTAGTAATTTTCGTCTTCGCGTCGGAATGATTTTTAATTAGATCATTTCGATGTTGTTTACATGTTCTAACAAGACAATTATTATTATTATTATTATGGCTACTACTTCGGGTTGCTTAGTAAGTGGAGAAAATAATTGTGATACTGTGATTAATTCAGTGGATAACATTTTAAATTTAAAGGTGAACTTTTTAAGGGACTTTTTAACTACTATAACGTATAACTAATAGAGAAAAACTTGGTAAGTAGTTAATAATTATTAACTTTAGTAAGAAGGTTTTTTTAGTGAATTTTTATTTAAAAAAGAGGTTTAAGATTTGAAAGAGAGGTATCGATGGTGAGACTTTGCAAAAAAAAATTCAAATGAGCGCGAACTAGGACCCCTAGAACCCATATCCGGGTTTCAATTTTTATATGTTTATGTTTATGTATATATATATATATATATATATATATATATATATATATATATATATATATATATATATATATATATATATATATATATATATATATATATATATATATATATATATATATATATATATATCAATATGTATTCAACCTCTAACTTAAAAAATCATTAACCGATTTTGATTAAACTCGGTAAGTGCCTTTTTTTATTAATAGCTTCAATGAGTTTGTTATCCAGGAAAATCGGACAAGGTTTGCCGGGGAAATTTTTATGTTTCTTTTGAAAAAAAAAATTTTCTCCGTAAATTACCAAGATATTTTAATGAAATTTGGTGGATATGTTGCCCTGGATAAGACCCTACTATACTTAAACTTTCTAAGTTTATGAAAAATTAAGTTTTTTAAATTTTGAGTTTTCTTTTGAAAAAATTTTTTTCTCAGAAAATTACAAAGTTATTGTAATGAAATTTGGTATATATTGCTTAAATACAGACCTTACTATGTACCAAAATTAAATTTTCTAAGTTTATATAAAAATAAGTTTTTCAAATTTTGAATTTTCTTTCAAAAAAAATTTTTTCTTCGAAATGTACAAAGTTATTTTAATGAAATTTGGTGGATACATTGCTCTCAATAAGACCCCACTACGCACCAAAATTCAACTTTCTTAGTTCGTAGAAACTTAAGTTATTCAAATTTGAAGCATTTAATAGAAATTCACTACCATAACGCACTTGCTGCGTTCAGAACTTTTTTTCTTGCGCACCCCCAATGCATTAAGGCACGAGCCGCTAGTGGTTCTGAGCAGAGCTGGGCACGGGTATTTCTAAAAGTATTCGTAAAAATTTCGTATACGCGTACTCGGAAGATTTACTTATAAGTAATTACTCGTAATTATTTTGTCAAAGACAGGCTTACGGTTACGAGTGATACTCGTAAAAACAGGAGTAACAAGTACGGGTAGATTTCTGTTTAAAACGATATCTTCTTGTTTGTTAATCACTCATGTATAAGCTGTATAGGCGGGATATATAAGCATGACATAAATCTGTTATTTTTTAGTTTTTTGTGTACCAAGGGTATAAATAGATGTTTATGCCCGAGAGCGACGATTTTACAAATCCGAGGGCCTCCGGCCCGAGGGTTTGTAAGTCGCTCGAGGGCATACACCTCTATTTATACCAGCGGTGCATACAAACTTTTATGTCATACTAGTCATACCCAACTGATGAAGGCAACCTAACTATCACCGGATCTTTTCAGAATTGTCAATTATATGTTAATTATCTCTAATTTCATTAATAAAGGTTATCAAAGAAGTCAAACAAAAATTATTTGTTTTTATGTGCGCGCGGACCATAAAGTGTAGGTTTTGCCCGCGCGGTCCATAAAGTACACTTTATGGCCCGTGGGCATAAAGTACACAATTATGTAGTAGGTAACTAAGCAATAAAAACACAATAATCAACTAGTATGACATGATAGTTATTTATGTACCAAGGGTATAAATAGATGTTTATGCCCCGAGAGCGACGAGTTTACAAATCCGAGGGCCTCTGGCCCGAGGTATTGTAAGTCGCTCGAGGGCATACACCTCTATTTATATCAGCGGTGCATACAAAATTTTAGGTCATACTAGTCATACCCAAACAATAAAACATGAATCACTGTTTGTTGAAGGCAACCTAACCATCACCGGATCTTTTCAGAACTGTCAATTTTATGTTAATTCGACTAAATAATGTTAATTAAATATTTACATATTACTTTTATTCCATTATCTGTAATTTCATTAATAAAGAAATTAAACAAAAATTAATTGTCTTTATGTGCACTCGGGCTATAAAGTGTAAGTTATGACCGCGCGGGCCATAAAGTTCACTTTATGGCCCGTGGGCATAAAGTACACCATTACGTAGTTGGTAACTAAGCAATAAAAACACGATAATGAACTAGTATGACATAAAATAATTTATTAACTGAAACGTAAAACTCATAATCCATATGTAGAAAATGGGATACCGAAAAACTAAACGAGATAGTTTAAATTCTTCGATAATAGTGTAGTTTATACAAAAAATTCTATAGTCTATACAGTGTGTCCCAAACTGGATGGGGATGTATTGCTATATCCGTTATTATTAGAGATAGGGAGACGGTTAAATAAGCAATGTTTTGTAGAATTTCATGCTCATTCCAAATATGACTTGTATTTTGCCATGCCTCTTTTCGTTCCTTATTTTGAAAAAAAAAATTTGTCGATTTCTTTTTTCTTCGATATCTAAGTAGGCGTTGATCTGACATGTCTAAGACTTGCACATTATCAGGACACTTTTTACAGAGTAATCTTTCTGTGCTATTCACAAAAATTGCACCAGTGTAATATCATTTTGGTGTACGATATCATTATAGGTAGCGTTGTATTGCCTGTTGTGCTCATCATGACGGAGCGCTTGTGCATAAGAAGCAGTTCTAAAGCCGGTCAGCTCTTTAATAGTTGGCTGGTCTGGTATACTTGCAATATGGTAGGTGGTAGTGGAGTTTTCCTTTACGTGATAGTAAAGGATTTTTTCACGCCCGAGGAAGTCCCAACGGACGTTTCCGGTTCTGGTGTATGAGTCGGTTTCCCTTATAAGCAGAAATTATGATGGCTCCTCCTTGTACAAAAGATTCCGGAGGCAAAATACCCCTTCATTCGGATCTCCGGGAGAGGGGTGTACAGGGGGCGCCAGCATCGAGATTTACAATATCCTTCTGGAACATATGTGGCCTAAATTCTAACCTGTACTCCGTCTACCATTTCGTCCAGGCTAATAGGCCCCAACTCCTCTTCCTCACCGAAACTCAAATCAGTGCCAAAACAGCCACTAATCACCTTAATTTCCCGGGGTATGAGCTCCTTACTTCTTTTAGATTGCATAGAGGCGTAGGCGCGTACGTCCGTAGCAATCTACCCTGCACCAGACTCCCCAATTTAGAAGCTGGAAGAAAAGACATACTATGGATAAAACTCTCTCTCAGGACTGCAACTAAATTCATCTGTTGCATTTACCGGTCATCTTCTGACAACAACTTTGTCCAGCTCCTTGACTACCTTTCTGAAAAAACCGACCATCTGTTTTCTGAATATCCTTCCTCCGAGGTCACTATTCTTGGTGACTTCAACGTCCATAATAAGGAATGGCTAGGATCTTCAAAAACCGATCCACAAGAAAGAGCAGCGGAGGCCTTTGTAGTCAGCAATTCTTTAGCCAATATGGTTTATCAACCTACTTACTTTCCTCGCATCCCAACACACAGCTAAAATCCCTTGGATCCCCTTCTTACTACAAATCCTGACTGTTATAAGGTACCAGTCACCGCCCCACTGGGTCGCTCAGACCACGGGATGGACACTGCTTCCTGCGCAATGCAACCCGAGGTCACACAGTCATCATACCCACGTATCGTTTGGCACTACAACTCCGCGAACTGGGACGAAATGCGAGATTACTTTTCCTCATTTCCATGGGCGTCTGTCTGCTTCTCTCATCCTGACCCCTCTGATATCTCACAAAACGTTACCGAAATTATCCAAGCTGGCATGGAATTATTTATTCCACGTACACAGAAAACCTCTGCAGCCACTCAAAAGCCCTGGTTCTCTAAATCCTGTGACAAGGCCAGACTTGAAAAGGTCAAAGCTCACAAAACGCTTCCACACAATCCCAGTCAAGAAAACCGTCAAGCATTTAACGATGCAAGAAACCGCCATGTCCGCATTCTTTCTGAGGCAAAAAACTCGTTTAATAACCACATCAAAAACAAAGTCCTCTTAAGCTCCAGCGGCAGCAAACCCTTCTAGACTCTTGCTAAATTCATTGGGAATAATGTCTACAAGAGCACGTTTCCACCTCTTGTCTCAGGGGATGAAATTGTTTCTACCGCCCTGGGCAAGGCTGAACTTTTTGCCTCGTTGTTCGCCGGCAATTCTACTCTCAACCTACCTCCAAATGTTCTACCACCAACAGTACCCAATGTTGCGCATAAAATGACGGATATCATTTTCAAAACTAAAAGGGTACGAAAGATGCTCTCTTCTCTTAATACCAGGAAAGCCTCTGGCCTTGACGAGATCCCAGCAATTGTTCTCAAAAAATGCGCACCAGAACTTGCTCCTGTCCTGACTCGCCTCTTTCAGACATCATACAATAGAGCCATATTCCCTAGTAACTGGAAAACTGCTCGAGTACAACCCGTCCCCAAGAAAGGATCGAAAGCGCTTCCTAGAAACTACAGGCCTATTTCTTTCCTTTCAGTCATCTCTAAAGTGATGGAAAAGTATATAAACACCGAATTACTAAAATTTCTTGAAAAACACAGTCTACTCCACGACAGGCAGTATGGATTCCGTCAGCGCAGATATACTGCCGACCTCCTTTCTTTTGTCACCCATTCTTGGAACAAGTCTATGGAACTACACGGCGAATCCCAGATTGTCGCTCTAGACATATCCAAAGCATTCGACCAGGTCTGTCACGCAGCGCTGCTTAATAAACTACCGGCCTATGGCCTACCACCAAAACACTGTACGTGGACTGCAAATTTCCTGTCCAACCGGTGCATTTATGTTGTCATGGATGGACATTCCTCTAAACTGTATCCAATTAATGCAGGAGTTCCTCAAGGTTCAGCTTTAGCCCCTACTTTGTTTCTTCTCCACATCAATGACCTCCTCTCTAGCACATCCAACCCAGTTCAGTTACGCGGACGACAGCACCCTCCACTCAAATATACAATATTCTAAGCCTGTCTCTTTAGCCCAACTAGATGAGGATCGCAGACTCATTGAGGGTTTTATCTCCGTGGATCTCCAAAAAATATTAGACTGGGGAAGTAGAAATCTTGTACAATTCAACCCCACCAAATCACAGTCTTGCTTTCTTTCTCATAAGAGATACACCAGCCCCAGACCCATCACAATAAACAACCAAGTTATTTAAAGTAATGAGTCCTTTTCACTTGTTGGCATCTCTGTGGATCGAAATCTTAATTGGCACCAACATGTCACATCAATTGCAGAAGCGGCTGCTAAGAAATTAGGTTTCCTCTTCCGGGCTCGCAAATACTTTTCACCAGCTAATCTCTATACTTTATATACTTCACAAATAAGACCAAACCTCGAATACTGCTCCCACATCTGGGGTGTTGCTGCCGCTTCTACACTCGCCATCTTTGACTCCATTTAGAAGAAAGCTATACGTCTCATCGGTGACGCTACCCTCACCCAAAGGCTGCCGTCCCTTGCCCACCGACGTGCCGTTGGTGACCTCTCTCTCTTTCTCTTCTTTATAGATATCTTCAGGGGCACTGCTCAGAGGAGCTTTCTTCCATAGTTCCTCCACCTGCTGCCCCCAACAGATCTACCAGGAAAACAGAGCGAATGCACCCTTGTGCTGTCCAGGTCACCAGACATAGAACATCTTGTTATGCCCGCTCTTTTGTCCCGAGGACTTCCAATTTGTGGAATTCCTTGCCGGCACATGTTTTTCCTTCTCCCCCGAACCTCCAAACCTTCAAGTCCAGAATTAACAAGTTGCCTCTTTCCTCCTTGTCGACACCCACGGTATGATAGTATTTAGGCTGTAAGCCCTCGTGGTGTGTTGTTGAAATTAAAAAAAAGATTGATCTCTGACCTTTCGGTAGCTGTAGTCTGGCTGAGATGATTTCGCTGGTTATTGTCATGTACTGAGGGATGAAGCAAATTTTGCTGATGTCGCGAGGGTTGCTCCCGTAGATCTGATTTATTTTTGGCTTTGAGTGCTTTGTACACTTAGCAACCTTTATAATTCGATGGATAAGGACCATTACACAAAAAGCACTTACCTGGAGTGTCCCTTGCTTTGTTGCAAACTTTGGAATCATGACTTCCTCCACACCTAACGCAGATATATGGTCTACTGCAATATTTCTTGGTGTGGTTTTCATCTGGCATCTGGTAGATTGGACTAAGTCTTTATTTTTTCTTGGTGGTTAGGTTACTATTGACTTATTATTCAGGTATCTTAGATTATATATATCTTTATTATTGAGAGCTGGTTTTAGGTCAGCAAAGAAAAGGGGGAACCGTTCTTTGGTGACTCTGTGTCTAACGTTAATCATGTTTCTGACTTTGTGTCCATTATTTTCTAGCTCCTCTTGTATGTCTTTTAGGGGTACAGTATGATGAAGGTGCTGTATCACTACTCTGTATGGCTTTTCTTCTTTCGTTTGATATGTGTGGTAAATAATGTTATTCTCCTTCATGTATCTTACAAGTTTTCGGTAAGTATCTGGGGTTTTAGCGTTAGGTTTTATAGTATTATCCCGAAGAGCTTTAGTTGTGTACTGCTCTTCCTCTGCAATATTTTGAAGTGAACGAATTATCTCTGGGTATTTGATGATGCCTTGAATATATATATATATATATATATATATATATATATATATATATATATATATATATATATTGGGGGTGGTTTGGGAGTTCGTTCTACTACTGGCTGTGCGTATCTCAGATCGCTATCAGCTAACATTGTTAGGGGTGCAAATCTATTGCTAACTAAATCTGAAGATTCATCTAATGCCCGACTTTCTTGTCTTTGTATTCTTTTTCTTTTATATCTTGACTGAGCCTGCTGCCATTCATTTTTGTCATTCTTTATTTGGTTGCTGGTATTTGTGTCGACACTCATGATTCCTACGCCGCTGGTATTGCTGACTATAGTATGAATATCCCTTGCTGACTGACAATTTTTTTTTTAATTTCAACAACACACCACGAGGGCTTACAGCCTAAATACTATCGTACCGTGGGTGTTGACAAGGAGGAAAGAGGCAGCTTGTTAATTCTGGACTTAAAGGTTTGGAGGTTCTGAGGAGAAGGAAAAATATGTGCCGGCAAGGAATTCCACAACTTGGAAGTCCTCGGGACAAAAGAGCGGACATAACAAGATGTTCTATGTCTGGTGACCTGGAAAGTAAAAGGGTGCATTCGCTCTGTTCCCCTGGTAGATCTGTTGGGGACAGCAGGTGGGGGAACTATGGAGGAAAGCTCTTCTGAGCAGTGCCCGTGCAGATATATATATATATATATATATATATATATATATATATATATATATATATATATATATATATATATATATATATATATATATATATATAAAGAGAGAGAGAGGTCACCAACGGCACGTCGGTGGGCAAGGAAAGGCAGCCTTTGAGTGAGGGTAGGGTCACCGATGACACGTAGAGCTCTCCTTTGAATGGAGTCCAGCATAGCGAGTGTAGAAGCGGCAGCTGCACCCCAGATGTGGGAGCAGTATTCGAGGTTTGGCCTTATTTGTGAAGTATATAAGATATAGAAATTAGCTGGTGAAAAGTATTTGCGAGCCCGGAAGAGGAAACCTAATTTCTTAGCAGCCGCTTCTGAAATTGATGTGACATGTTGGTGCCAATTAAGATTTCGATCCACATAAATGCCAACAAGAGAAAAGGACTCATGACTTTGAATAACTTGGTTGTTCATTGTAATGGGTCTAGGGCTGGTGTATCTCTTGTGAGAAAGAAAGCAAGACTTAGTTTTGATGGGGTTGAATTGTACAATATTTCTACTTCCCCAGTCTAATATTTTTTGGAGATCCACGGACACGGAACCCTCCATCAGTCTGCGATCCTCATCCAATTGGGCTAAAGAGACAGGCTTAGAATATTGTATATTTGAGTGGAGGTTGCTGTCGTCCGCGTAACTGTGAACTGGGTTGGATGTGCTACAGAGGAGGTCATTAATGTGGAGAAGAAACAAAGTAGGGGCTAAAGCTGAACCTTGAGGAACTCCTGCATTAATTGGATACAGTTTAGAGGAATGGCCATCCACGACAACAGATATGCTCCTGTTGGAGAGGAAATTTGCTGTCCAGGTACAAAGTTTTGGTGGTAGGCCATAGGCCGGAAGTTTATTAAGCAGCGCTGCGTGCCAGACCTGGTCGAATGCTTTGGATATGTCTAGAGCAACAATCTGGGATTCACCGTGTTGTTCCATAGACTTGTTCCAAGAATGGGTGACAAAGGAAAGGAGGTCGGCAGTCGATCTGCGCTGACGGAATCCATACTACCTGTCGTGGATTAGACTGTGTTTTTCAAGAAATTTTAGTAATTCGGTGTTTATATACTTTTCCATCACTTTAGCGATGACTGAAAGGAGAGAAATAGGCATGTAGTTGCTAGGAAGCGCTTTGGATCCTTTCTTGGGGATTTATCTCAATTAGTGGATCGGATATATCCATATGACTGTTTTCTGTCATAATTTTAATAAAGCATGTTCCATTATGCGCTGATAGTATGTGACTATTTTAGTCACTATAATAAAATGTTTATTTATAAATATATTGTGTGTGTGTGTTTTTTGTTGCCTATTTCCGCGACTATGGCCAATCACCGACGCCAGGGAGCAGTTTCACCTCACTATCCTAGAAATTTTGTCTAACCGCTGACTTTCTGTAAGGATGGTAGGGATCTTTAACATGCCCAACATAGCATGGACACGCGACCGACGGCTTTACGCCCCCTCCGAAGAGCGGAACATGCAGACATTCAACTTGCTCAAATACAATGACAGAACCTCGGTGGGTGTTAATGTTACAGTTTGTACTGAAAAAGTGAAAGGAGAACCCTGGGATCGAACCCAGTACCCTTCGGTTCAAAGGCACACGTTCTTACCCCTGAACCACCGAGGCTCTTATATTTATAAGATAATATTTATGAGTAAATATTTACTTCTCTAAATATTCTTCGTGAAAATATTTATCACTTAAAATATTATCGCAATCACTTCTGATAACTTTACCGAGATCGCTAAACAATACGTCCGCACCTGACCACGATTCGCAGAAACTGATCAATTATTTGACTGGCATTTTTTGTGGAAACCCATTCTTATGAAAAATCTTTATTGGTTTGTGTCATTTTCCCCGACAAAATCGACTTGTCGTTCGCCTATCCGGGAACTCAGCCAGGCATCTCTCGCTTTGCTGACGCCTAGCAACATGCATCTTGCTGTTAATTTGATACTCAAACTGTCAGGAGGAAATTTATTTATTTTGTATAATTAGTACAGGCAATAGAGGAGCCCGTTACTCTTGTCCATAATGCACTAAACTACAGGAGTTATTTTTTTTTGATAGATAGGTTCAGAATTACGTACTGAATGTAAAAACACAAAATCCTTACAAATTAGGAGGGCGGAAGTGCGGCCATTTTGTGAAAAACCGTTTCGACCTATATCTCCGTAACCGTGCACTTTAGGTCAAAAATGGTAATGACCTTTATTGTAAATAATTGCATTTCTATTTATTTATTTTTGTTATTTTTTTTATATCATTCACCGTTTACAACTTATACGACTATTAGCATTCATTTATTGACTTTTTTACCTATATCTTTGTTAATAATTGTTTAAAAAATAAAATGCTTATAACTTAGCTTTTCAATCGACAAATTTCCTACAATTTTTACTTAAAACTTTTTTTTCTAAAATCAATATTTTCAAAGTTATAACGCGTTAAATGTTGCACTTTTCAATCGACAAATTTTTCTGGAAATATTTTAGTAAAATGAAGGACAATGACGGTTGAAGCTAAGACTTCAGGCTTTGTAAAACATTCTTCTTGAGACATATTATTTCCATAGCTTATATTAGTTTCAGGTTTTTTGCGTAAATGTTGCCAATTTTGACGTTTTAATTCGCGACTTTGACGTTTTGAGGAAAACACCAATTTATTTTATTTAATGCCTATAACTTTTTTGTCTTTAAACCTTCAGACTTAAGTTTTGGTAGGTAATTTTTCTATAATGACATAAAACCGTGTAACAAATTTAGTTGCCCCTACTTTGTTATTTCTGGAGATATGATTTTTTTTTCGAAAGAAAACAAAAAATTTTCCGGGAAAACCTAGGCCGATTTTCTTGGATAACGAACTTATCGAAGCCACTTACAAGAGGAAGGTATTCACCAAGTTTAATTAAAATCGGCCTATTAGTTTTTGAGTTATCGGTGTGATACATACATACATATATATATATATATATATATATATATATATATATATATATATATATATATATATATATATATATATATATATATATATATATATATATATATATAAATTGAAACTGACCCCGAATATGTGTTCTAGGGGACATAATTAGCGCCTATTTCAATATTTTTTTTCAATATTCAAAAGTCGGGGTCTCCTCATTAGTGAATTTTTTTTAAAGGAAATGCACTAATAATAAGTTTAGAAAAAAAATATTCAAGTACAAGTTCTAGAAAATTTGTCGATTGAAAAGTTAAGTTATAAGCATTTTATTTTTTAAACAATTATTAACAAAGATATAGATAAAAAAGTCAATAAATGAATGTTAATAGTCGTATAAGTTGTAAACGGTGAGTGATACAAAAAAAAAATTAACAAAAAAAAAGAAAAATGCAATTATCTACAATAAAGGTCATTACCATTTTTGGTTTAAAGTGCACGGTTACGGAGATATAGGTCGAAACGGTTTTTCTCAAAATGGCGGCACCTCCGCCCTCCTAATTTGTAAGGATTTTATGTGTTTACATTCAGTACGTAATTCTAAACCTATCTATCAAAAAAAAAAATAACTCCTGTAGTAGTTTAATGCAGAAAAAAAATCTCTATTGCCTGTACTAAATGTGAAATATCAAATGCAATTTTAACTGGTCAGTCATTATAATGGAAAACGTTTTACAATATCCATAGGTTTCGTCTTGCAAACTGCAGAGGTATTTTAGCGCCACTTGTCTCTTTTTTTACAGCGTTCATACCTATATAGATTTTAATGTAGATGTCTCTACAACTCTATTGTCATGAATAAAAGACAGAGCTGCTGTAACAATGACATTGCCATGATGAAGAAGCGAAAATAGCGCATTTAAAGGAGCACAGTAAGGCCTGGTCTAGATATGTATAAAGTGCCTTTGACAGGAGTAGACAGGGGGTGTTTTTAAGGGTTGAGTGTTTCGTTTTATGCTAAGAAAGAGACGGTGGAGCTGCGTCTACATCTTGTATGGGGATGTGACGAGGGTTTATACTGGATAGCGGTTTGAAAATGATGGCTGTCGTATTCATTCGCCGTCCTGAACGGAATTAATGTACTATTTATCCCTTTTAAGATGTGTCTATCAAATATCTATTACAATATGCGTAGTAGATGGGGCGATTATATTTTACAAGATGATTCCATGATTAATGTTATTTTTATAAAAGGATTTATAAGCATGTCATATAGGCAATATAGTGTAAGTTGAAGAATATTCGTTCTCGTATCCACGAATAAAGATAGTGTGTGGAAGGGTAAGATGCAGTACTAGGGATCTTTGAAACGGTATGAGATTCAAGTCAAGTTGAATTAGACAAAAGTTGCACGGTTTTGCGGACAATTCATAGTTGCTTTCAGATTTCAAAAAAATCCAAGAGATTTGCAAAAGTTTGGACGCAGCAAGTGCGTTATTTTCTATTTTTAGTGAATTTTCTTTAAAAAAAATTCACTGAGGAGATCGCGACTTTTGAATTTTGAAAAAATTTCTACAGATGAGCGCTATTTAGGACCCCTGTAACCCAAATCCGAGGTCGGTTTCAGACTTTATATGTTTGTTTATATATATATATATATATATATATATATATATATATATATATATATATATATATATATATATATATATATATATATATATATATATATATATATATATATCTATATATATATATATATATATATATATATATATATATATCTATATATATATATATATATATATATATATATATATATATATATATATATATATATATATATATATAAATATATACAGGCTGTTTCAAAAAACATGCACCATCGCTCGTGGGGCAATTCCTTACTAAAAAATAAGTAAAAAAGTTCCTGTGCACATGGGCCCGGAAACGCATAGTTTCCAATATACAGGGAGTTGAATTTTAATATTTTTTTTAATTTTTTATAAATAATTTCAAAACCACTGGATTGATTCTAATGAAACTTGGAACTTGAAAGTGTATTATAAAAGTGCATATTTTCAAGTGAAAATCTGCTTACAACTGCGTCAGTGGCGTGCGTACGGGGTAACTGTAAAAATTCATTTGGGGAAAAATATGTGCGCCACTGTCTTTTTCCAATTTTGATACATCAGTTATGAAGCTTATTACATAAGCCACAAAAGCATTTTTTCGTTCAGGGTATCCCTAGGAGATATGATTAATTTTATAAAAAGGGGCAAAATACCGATTCGTTGGAGTAATGAAAACAGTAATCGTAAAGTGCCATGAAACTATAATTTTTGACAGTTCTCTAAATTCTACAATTTTGAAGTGCTTTGTAGGCGTCAAAAGAGTTTTCGTGCTATTCTTTAAATTTTGATACGGTGCAGTATTTTCGTTTTTAGTTATTTGTTGATACTGAGCTGCTCATTAATATTATTTCCTCCTCTCAAGATGGTTTTCATTAAGTACACTTCAGCGGATTTGACTGATATGTTGTTAATTTATGGACAAACAAATCAAAATGCTAGACAAGCTGTGCGAGTTTATCAGGAAACTTATCCGCAAAGAAGAATTCCTGACAAAAAAAATTTCCCACGTATTGTAAGACATTTGAGAGAAACTGGTTCTTTAAAACCTTTAAAAGCTGACTCTGGACGCATAAGATACCGCCGAACTGTACGTGTTGAAGAGGCAATATTAAATAGAGTTGAACGTGATCCCTAGTACAAGTACGAGAATTATTGCCACCGAACTGGGTAATATTTCGGCATCATCAGTTCACAGAACTCTGGAGGATCAAAGTTTATATCCCTATCATTTTACACGTGTCCAGGAACTTCTACCTAGAGACTTTCAACCAAGGGTAATGTTTTGTCAGTGGTTCTTAAACAAACTTAGGCACGACCAACATTTTTCTAAACGTGTACTATTTACTGATGAGGCGTCATTTACGCGAAAATGTATCGTAAATTTTCACAATTTACATACATGGGCCGATGAAAACCCACACTCTCTAAGAGTTGCAAATTCGCAGTATCAATTTTCCATCAATATTTGGGCTTCTATTATTGAAAATCACATAATTGGTCCTGTTGTTCTACCGAATCGTCTTGACCATGAATCATATTTAAACTTTTTACAAAATGATTTGCCGTTGTTACTGCCGCTTTTTATGAGAAATGGTACAATGTGGTTCCAGCATGATGGTGCGCCCGCACATTTTGCATCAGTTGTAAGAACATATTTAGCCAACACATACGGTCACCGATGGATTGGTCGTGGAGGTCCGGTGTCATGGCCACCTCGATCTCCGGACCTGAATCCTCTCGATTTTTATTTGTGGGGTCATTTAAAAGAAATTGTGTATAAAACACCAGTAAATACACGAGAAGAATTGTTGGGAAGAATAGAATATGCATTTGACAGCATTAGAGAAGATCAAAATATTTGCAGAAGAGTAAGAAGATCTTTACGCAGAAGGTTAAATAATTGTAACGACGCTAATGGTGGTCACTTTCAACATTTTCTTTAGCTTTGTTATTAAAGTCAATTGAGTAATGTACAAACAACAAGAGTTTGGAAATATCATGGTGTCTTTACGATTACTTTTTTCATTTTTTATTTTTATTTTTTATTTATCATTTTTTATCAATGTTTGTAATATTCATTTCAATGTTTATCACCAATAAGTTTTACGTAGGTTAGTTATTTGCACGTTTATTGCTGTAATGTTTACTGTATGTTTTGTTTTTCATATTCTTATGGTTGCAGTAAACATATATTATTATTATTATTATTATTATTACGCCGACTAATCGGTACTTTGCCCCTTTTTATAAAATTAATCATATCTCCTAGGGGATACCCTGAACGAAAAAATACCAAGAGGTAGCTTTTGTGGCTTATGTAATAAGCTTCATAACTGATGTATCAAAATTGGAAAAAGACAGTGGCGCACATATTTTTTCCCCAAATGAATTTTTACAGTTACCCCGTACGCACGCCACTGACGCAGTTGTAAGCAGATTTTTACTTGAAAATATGCACTTTCATAATACACTTTCAAGTTCCAAGTTTCATTAAAATCAATCCAGTGGTTTTAAAATTATTTATAAAAAATTAAAAAAAAAAAAAAATTCAACTCCCTGTATATTGGAAACTATGCGTTTCCGGGCCCATGTGCAAAGGAACTTTGTTCTTATTTTTTAGTAAGGAATTGCCCCACGGGCGATGGTGCATGTTTTTTGAAACAGCCTGTATATAAATATATATATATATATATATATATATATATATATATATATATATATATATATATATATATATATATATATATATATATATATATATATATATATATATATATATATATTATATATATATATATATATATATATATATATATATATATATATATACAGGGTGGCGCATTGAAAACAAAACAGACCGATCTGCGTCCAGAGAATTTTTTTTTAAGAAACGCAGAAACACGTCAGTTTTAATATTGAGGGGGACATGATTTGACATTAAAGTCAACTTTGTCACATCAACCCCTTAAGGGTGGTGATAACAAACCTTATATTTAAAATAGGGAACATGGGTCCGAGTGTTACATCATTTGAAAGCTCTTTCGTTTCTGAATTCAGCACAGTAACTTTTTTGGAAGTTTTATCAACTCGTTTAAAAATTATTCACAGTCGGAATTGCAAGAACGTATTTCATTCATTGTGATAAGAAATTTTTTCGTTAAAAAAAATATAAAAAAACAAAACCAAACGTTCAAAAATATTTATTCAGTTGAGTAAGTGTTTAAATTGTTGACCACCAGCTTCCATACAAAAGTACAAATTTTGTTCAAAACGAGCTCTGACATTCTGGAGCATTTGTGGAGTTCTTAGACGGCATTCTTCAACAATGCGTCGTCGTAATTATTCCAGAGACTCCAGTTCTGTTGCG
Organism: Tillus elongatus; assembly: GCA_964006375.1. Taxonomy (NCBI): domain Eukaryota; kingdom Metazoa; phylum Arthropoda; class Insecta; order Coleoptera; family Cleridae; genus Tillus; species Tillus elongatus. The sequence goes on from OZ023267.1 coordinate 129,026,660, forward strand.
AAAATTCTTAAAATGGCCCCATAGAAAGAAGTCTAAAGGAGTTAAATCCGGTGATCTAGGGGGCCACTCAATAGCACCTCTACGCCCAATATATTGCTCTGGAAACTCTCTGTTTAAAAACTCCTTAACACGTTGTGAAAAATGCGGCGGAGCTCCATCTTGTTGAAACACTAATTAATTTTCTTGATAGCGATCATAATTTTCAACAATGTCAATTAGTAGATGGTAAACGATATCTTCTAGTAACTCCAAATACGTTTCGCCACTCAAATTGCCATCAAGAAAAATCAGTCCGATTAAACGGTCTCCAAAAATGCCAGTCCAGACATTCAATTTCTGTGGAGTTTGAGTGTGAACTTCGTGAAAATTTCCTGGATTATTATCTGCCCATTAACGACAATTATGACGATTAATTGTAGAGTTTAATACAAACGTACACTCGTCGGAAAAACAGATATTGAACAGAAAGTTCCCGTTATCAGCTATTCGTGCAATCATAATTTTACAAAACTCCAGCCGCTGATCAAAATCGTCTTCATTCGGTTGTTGTACAAGATGAATTTTATACGGGTGAAATTTATGATACTTCAATATTCGCTGACTTCTGTTGATGTTTGAAACAGTGGCCAATTTTCTCGTGCTCAAAGTTGGGTCTGCAGCAACTTGTCCTAAAACTTCAATCTCAGTAGTCTCATTTCCAGCCGGAAATTCACGTTCAGGATCCGGTTTTTTGTTGGCTACTGAACCACTTTGTCGAAACTTTGCAACTAACTCCAAAATGTATTTTCTGTTAACATGTCTGTTCGTATGTCGTTCATTAAACAAATTTGCGCTACGGTTGGCACAGTCATCATTTTGAAAAAAAAAGAGTATTTATTTAAACTCTTTCTTCTACAGAATACACCATTGTGAAATTAATTTTCGGTAGTACTATCAAGTATCAAACCGACCGATAAACTGAAATAATAAACCGCATTTCTCTCATTCCGATAAGAAATGTTCTGATAGTAATTTTTTTGTTTACAAACCAACAAAACATTGACTATCAGCACATTTCTTATCGGAATGAGTGAAATGCGTTTTTGCATCTTCAACTGTGAATATATATATATATATATATATATATATATATATATATATATATATATATATATATATATATATATATATATATATATATATCACACCGATAACTTAAAAAATAATATGCCGATTTTGCTCAAATTTTTCGAGTACCTTGCTTTCGCAAGTGGCTTGGATAAGTTTGTTAGCTAGGAAAAAGGGGCACAGGTTTTCCCGGAAAATTTTGTGGTTTCTTTCGCAAAAAAATTATATCTCCGGAAGTAACAAAGTAAGGGCAACCAAATTTGATGGGCGTATTTGCATTGTAAAGAGTGAACCATGTACCAAAATTAAGTCTGTAAGTTTCAAGACAAAAAGTTGTAGCATTTAAAGAAAAAAATTGGGGTTTTCCTCAACACGTCAGTCGCTATTTCAAACGTTAAAATTGGCAACATTTACGCAAAGAACCTTAAATTATTAACCTGTGATTCTGGCACGAACATTGTTTTGTCTCTCGGTCGGTCCGTCTGTCGGTATGTCGGCATGTAGGTATGTCTGTTAATAGCGCATTTAGTTTCGAACGAATTGAGTTATCATCTTTAAATTTGGTATACAGTTAGCACCCGACAACGCTTCAAATTGTTTTTGAGTAAGATCGCTTCAGTGGGTAGGGGATAAATATGGGGTAATTTGGCGAAAATTGACATTTTTTAAATAAAACTCGATTAACATAACGTTTCAAATGTTTATGGATACGGGAATACAAATATGTTCTTTGTGTTCAAGTCATGGACCCTAAATTCATTCCATAAGAATGCCTTTCTGAAGAGAATAAACTATCACAGCTATGTGCAAGTTATGATTTAATTTGCAGCACTATTTTCCTTGAATTTTGTTAGTTTTTTGAAGCTCGTTAAATTAAACTGCAGTTCCAAAGTTTTTGCATCGCAGGTACACACGTTTTCTACATTCCGTGTCATTTTAGCGAATTAAAAAAAATTGCTAATGAGGAGATCTGTGTTTTATATATATATATATATATATATATATATATATATATATATATATATATATATATATATATATATATATATATATCCGACCGATAACTCAAAAAATAATCGACCAATCTTGATCAAATTTGGTGAGTACCTTCCTTTTGCAAGTGGCTTGGATAAGTTCGCTGGGCGGGGTAGGTAGTAAAAAGGAAATATGAGCAGAAAATGCTACTAAAACGGGCTTGAAAGCTGTCTTTTTCACATCTTGAAGCCATATCCCCCTTAAACCCTGCCTACCCCGCACAGCACCCCTATCCCCCAAGGTGCCGTAACTTCCTTGGCGGGTAGGAACAAGACATTTTTCTTGTGATTTGTGCAGCGACGGTGGTTGTATGCACGTGACGGGGAAGGAAATCCCCACGACGAAGCACCCCCCCCCTCCCTATCGCAAGTCCAACCGGGGGGGGGGGTCCTGCTTCGTCGTAGCCATTTTCCTTCCCCCCTCGTGTGCATACAAACACCCACGTTGCATAAACCACAAGAAGAACTTCTTGTTCATACCCCCTAAGGAAGTTACGTGACCAGGGGCAGGGTTTAATGGGGATATGGCTTCAAATAGACAGCTTTCAAGCAGTTTTCTTCGCATTTTCTGCTCATATTTCCTTTTTACTACCTACCCGCCCAGCACCCCTATTCACTCCCATTCCCGTAACTTCCTTGGGGGGTGTGAACAAGAAATTTTTCTTGTGGTTTGTGTATCCAGGTGGGGTTAATCTGCAAATTTACCGAATTTTCTTTATGTCCTTCAAATTTCAATAACTCAATTTGCTATTCACGTAAGCTTTGTTGGTTAGGAAACTAACATTTAAGTTTAGTTTCGGAAATTTTTTGTATATTTTCAAACCATAAGTCATTTTGATAAAATATAGTACATTTGCTTCTACCACATAGGCTATATCAGTATTTTAGCTTTTAAATGATGTAACACTCGACCCATGTTCCCTATTTCAAATATAACAGTTGTTATCACCACCCTTAAGGGGTTGATGTGACAAAGTTGATTTTTATGTCAAAACATGTCCCCCTCAATATTAAAATTGACGTGTTTCAGTGTTCCTTAAAAAAATTCTCTGGACGCAAATCGGTCTGTTTCGTTTTCAATGCTCCACCCTATACAATATTTTATGCAATAAATATAGTACTCTACTTCGTATTGCCGCTCAATTTTTATCCAATAATCAATTATATACTGATGGCATAAGGAAATAAACGACAAAGAAAACGCGAAATTTATTTAAGAAGATATGGAAAAAATTTATTTTCTAAAACCTACAACGAAAAATGAATTCACAATTTTCTTCGACTCTCGAGCGTTTAGCAGGCGTGGAAATTGAAAATCATCCTCCTCTTCCTCTTCGTCACATTCTTCGGTGGCATACAATGATTTTAAGGCCTTAATTACGTGATCGTCGAAGTGATCGACAACATCTTCATCAACATCGTGCAATTCTGTTTCGTCAACGGTCATTTCCGGCTTATTGGAGCACGTTCTTTCTGTACCATTCTCACAAATGACCGTGCACTCCAACCCTGCTTTTCGCCACCCACACAGGCTCTACCACATTGTTGATGCGATTGTTTGAAGACCGTGTGGTTAACGGGTCCAGCCCCATTCTTCTGGGTCCAAATAATTCCCAAGCCAAGTTGATTAACATGTGTTCATGTTGGCTCTGTCCTCTTTCAATGCTCGCTTTTATTAGGCTTTGGATACGTTTCCTTTTCACCAATACTGTATCCTCTTCGCCTAACGGCTCATCACAAATAAAACAGCTGTTCATCTTAATTCACTCTTATAATTTTCTCACAAGAATTTATCAGAAAAAAAGTGTAAATATAAACATAACTGAAACTACCGCCAAAGTATCAGAGAAAGCGTCTTTCTTAAATGAATTTTTTTGGAAATAGTTTGGTAAAATGACGGACAATGACGGTTGAAGCTGAAAGAAAATATTGCAGAACACTTTTCTTGCAATATTTTCTTTAGAAGCACGTAATCGTTTCAGGTTCTTTACCTAAATGTTGCCAATTTTGACGTTTCAAAACGCGACTTCGACGTTTTGAGGAAAAACCCATTTTTTAATGCCTATAACTTTTTTGTCTTTCAACCTACAGACCTAAATTTTATTACATGGTTCACTAATAGAGATTTTGATTATTTTTTTATTCACAAATAGAGAGGTATCGATTGTAAGACTTTGCAAAAAAATTTTCAAATGAGCGCGAACTAGGACCCCTAGAACCCATATCCGGGATCAGTTTCAATTAATATATATATATATATATATATATATATATATATATATATATATATATATATATATATATATACATGTCACAGCGACAACTTGCAATTTTAGGTCCTAAAATGTTTGAAAATCTTATTAAACTAAAGTTGAAAGAAAGCTATTTTGGAGTGTAAAATGGTTGGGAAGTTCAAAGGATGTAAAGGAAATATTGGAGGTGCTAATAACGGAAGATTGGTTGAATAAATTGTAAATTTGAAATACCGAAATTTAAGAGCAAGAAATGTCAGTGTCAATAGGATTTTGATATCTTTCAGTTTAATATTTTAACCAAATTGCATCAATTACAGCCACAAGTTTGTAACTTTTATGTAAGATGCACTGTATAATTTAGTGCATATAAATAAATATAAATAAATATAAATAAATAAATATATATATATATATATATATATATATATATATATATATATATATATATATATATACAGTGTGTCCACGGATTGAGTGTGGGTAAGGTATAAGCGACAAAAAATTTTTGAATTAAATTATGATATTCTGGGAATCGCTCCTTCTTTGTCTTAAACTAAGATGTTGAGAAAATGAACAAAATCAATTAATATACAGAGTGGTTTATAACTGTTGTAATGAAATGTATTAAAAGTAAACTACCTTCGTTTATAAAGATACCGCAAAAAGTTATTAACAAAACTTGTTTCGAATTAAAATTTATGACAGGTTCTTAATTTTCAGCCAAATCAGCCTACATTGAATTTACAAGTAAATTATTAACATTTTCCCCCTATCAACATGGAGCTTTTTACCTGTGGTTTTCTGAACGCAGGTGCGCAAAGTAAGTAACCATGCAATGTTAAATAATAATTTATTAGTAAAATACAAAACGCTTATTGCTAACAAAAATCAAAACGAACAACGGAAAATAGAGAAATTATTCAAATGTGCTGCAACCAACCGATACACATAACTCAGCCCGTTTAGTAAATGCTTTGTAGGCATTTTGAATATGTTGAATTGGAATACCGTCAATTGCCTCTTTCAACCTCAGTGTCAACAAATCAAGATCGTTGTTTAATGGAGCCGCGTAGACTTTCTGTTTGAGATAGCCCCATAAATAAAAGTCCATTAAGGTAATATAAGGACTTCTGGAAGGCCAAGGTGGCCGTCATGCTGAAAGTATGCTGTTTGTCTATCTTCTAGTGACATGTTATGCAAATGGTCTTGAAGAATATTTTCCAGCATTTCCAGATAACTGTACTGATTCATATTCCGCTCAAAAAAATATGGCCCAATTATCCAAGTGTAAGAAACAGCACACCACACATTTACTTTTTTATGGCATTGTCTTCTGCAATTAACTCTATAATTTGGATTCTCCATAGACCAATGCCGTAAATTTTGGTAATTGACCACCCCATTAGTGGTGAAAGTGGATTCGTCCGAAAAAATAACACTTCTGCCAAAATTGTGATTTTGTAGATATTGCTCGTCGTACCATAAACAAAAATCGAATCGTTTTGACTCGTCATTTTCTTCCAAAGTGTGTATAAGTTTTGCTTTGAAAGGTTTCACCTTGTTGCTACGATAAATTTGTTGCAAATGCGATTTACTAATATTGCCAATTTCTAATGCCCTTCTTCTTAATGATAATTTCGGAAAACGCCTAACAGAATCCATAGCTAATGCAGCTGCAACATTGTCTTCTTCATTTAGGTCGGATTTTGTCTTCTTAACATTTAAAACACTCCCAGTACGCATAAATTTTGTAACAACTTTTTTTACACCAGTAACGAAAACCCAATAATTTGGCCAGCGTTCAAGGAATTTTCTTATCGCTCCCTGATAAGAATGTTTTTCACCCAAACCATAGCACTGCACAATAAACACTTTTTGTTCTGTTGTTTTTTTTTTTTAATACAGAAGCTTGCCGTTCGTGACAAACAAAATTGACGTTTCAATTTTCCAAATAAGTAGTATCCCGGGAAACAAACAAGGCAGAGCTCAAGTAGCCATGCAACTAGCCAATTATGCGTTTACTTTCCTTTTTTTTTTAATTGGTTGAGATGAAAGCAAACGTACCCCTTGTTTAATTATGGTAAAGACTTTTTTAATATAGTTTCAAGTATTTTTTAAAGTACACCTAATCACAGAAGCCGTCGAACGTCATTTAAATAAACTCGCAGCTAAAAAAAATATAGTTGGCTGATCTGTTTGAAAATTGAGATCCTGTCATAGATTTTAATTCTAAACAATTTTTGTTAAAAACTTTTTGCGGTATCTTCATAAACGAAGGTAGTTTACTGTTAATACATTTCATTACATCAGTTATAAACCACCCTGTATATTGATTGATTTTGTTCATTTTCTCAACATCTCAGTTTAAGACAAAGCAGGAGCGATTCTCAGAATATCAGATTCTAATTCGAAATTTTTTTGTCACTTATATCTTACCCACACTCAATCCGTAGACACACTGTATATATATATATATATATATATATATATATATATATATATATATATATATATATATATATATATATATATATATGTATATATATATATATATATATATATATATATATATATATATATATATATATATATGTGTGTGTGTGTGTGTGTGTGTGTGTGTATGTGTGTGTGTATCCAACCGATAACTCAAAAAATAATTAACCGATTTGGATATAACTCTGCAAGTCCCTTTCTTTTAGTAATGGCTTCGATGAGTTGGTTATCCAGGAAAATCGGACGAGGTTTTCTGAGAAAGTTTTGAGTTTTCTTTCGAAAAAAAAAATTTCCGAAAATTACAAAGCTATTTTAATGAAGTTTTATGAAGCTGTTGCTTTGGGATATACCTTACTAGATACCAAAATTCAACTTTCTAAGTTTATAGAAAATTGAGTTATGCAAATTTGATGCATTTAATGAAAATTCACTACCATAACGCACTTGCTGCGTTCCGAACTGTTTTTATAATACAAACACGCGGTCACTATAAATTATTATTGTTATAATTATTAGCGGTTAATTGGGTAAAAATTAGGTATGTTTCCCTGTATAAAATATTTTCTAGGCATAAAAGATATATGTTTACTTTATGGTGGTGGCAGGTCCTACACTCGCATAACTCCGAGATATCTGCAGCGTTTGGTATATCTCAGCTAGTTTAACAGCTCCACTCATTTATCAGTGACAACCATAATGATCAATATTTCATCTTAAGGTTTCCTTCCATAGTACTATCACCCGACCAATTCTCCACTTACTCCCTCTCTCTCTCTCTCTCTCTCTTTCTCTTACTTTCTCTCAATGACCTTAAAAAATGTTAATATTATGAGTATGCAACAAATTTTTGATGGAAGCTTTGGTTTTTCTCTGGGGGAGTTGGTTTTTTTGTAAAATTGTTTTATATTTTTAGCGAATCTTCGTTAGAAAAATTTTTTTGTTGAGATATGTAACAGTTTTCGAACTTTTGAAAAAAAAGTTCGAGTGAGCGCAAAATAGAGTCCCCTAGAATCCATATTTAATGTGCGTTAAAATTGTATATATTTATACAGTCGGGCATATATTTGTAAAAATAACAATAACGTTAAAAGAAAGGGTCACAAAATGTTGATAATTCAAATGGGTAGACCTTAGATGGTCAGGAGACGCAAAGATTCCCCCCGTTCCAACTGGATAAGATAACAAATGTCTGGACGCAGCAAGTGCGTTATGGTAGCGAATTTTCATAGAAATGATCTGCCCCAAATATTTTTATAACTTTTTTTCTTAAACCTGGTTTAGCATAAGTCGCTAAGGAGCGTTTTTTTTTCCTGTAACATAGTAATCTAAATTTTGGTATACAGTCTTCTTTTGAGGTCATAAACTTGTGTACCAAATTTGATTACCATGGCAATACGAAGATCTCGACTTTTGAATTTTGAAATTTTTTTTTCAAATGAGCGCGAACTGGGCCGTTTAGAATCCATATCTAGGATCGGTTTGATTTTTTATGTATGTATGTATCTATGTATCACACGATAACTCACCAAGATAATGGGTTGATTTCAATCAAATTTGGTGGGTACCTTCTGTTTGGAAATGGCTTTTTTTTATTTCAACAACACACTACGAGTGCTTACAGCCTAAATACTATCGTACCGTGGGTGTCGACAAGGAGGAAAGAGGCAACTTGTTAATTCTGGACTTGAAGGTTCGGAGGAGAAGGAAAAACCTGTGCCGGCAAGGAATTCGACAACTTGGAAGTCCTCGGGACAAAAGAGCGGGCATAACAAGATGTTCCATGTCTGATGACCTGGACAGTAAAAGGGTGCATTCGCTCTGTTCCCTTGGTAGATCTGTTGGGGGCAGCAGGTGGAGAAAATATGGAAGAAAGCTCCTCTGAGCAGTGCCCGTGCCGATATCTATAAAAGAGAGAGAGACGTCACCAACGGCACGTCGGTGGGCAAGGGATGGCAGTATTTGGGTGAGGGTAGATTCACCGATGAGACGTATAGCTCTCTTCAGAATTGAGTCAAGAATAGCGAGTGTAGAAGCGGCAGCGGCACCCCAGATGTGGGAGCAATATTCGAGGTTTGGCCTTATTTGTGAAGTATATAAGGTATAGAGATTAGCTGGTGAAAAGTATTTGCGAGCCCGGAAGAGAAAACCTAATTTCTTAGCAGCCGCTTCTGGAATTAATGTGACATGTTGGTGCCAATTGAGATTTCGATCCACAGAAATGCCAACAAGTGAAAAGGACTCATTATTTGAATAACTTGGTTGTTCATTGTGATGTGTCTAGGGCTGGTGTATCTCTTATGAGAAAGAACGAAATACTGAGATTTGGTGGGGTTGAATTGTACAAGATTTCTACTTCCCCAGTGTAATATTTTTTGAAGATCCACGGAGACAGAACCCTCCATGAATCTGCCATCCTAATCAAATTGGGCTAAAGACACAGGCTTAGAATATTGTATATTTGACTGGAGGGTGCTGTCGTCTGTGTAACTGTGAACTGGGTTGGATGTGCTAGAGGGGAGGTCATTGGTGTGGAGAAGAAACAAAGTAGGTGCTAAAGCTGAACCTTGGGGGACTCCTGCATTAATTGGATACAGTTTAGAGGAATGGCCATCCACGACAACAGAAATGCTCCGATTGGAGAGGAAATTTGCTGTCCAGGTACAGAGTTTTGGTGGTAGGCCATAGGCCGAAAGTTTATTGAGCAGCGCTGCGTAACAGACCTGGTCGAATGCTTTGGATATGTCTAGAACGACAATCTGCGATTCACCGTGTAGTTCCATAGACTTGTTTCAAGAATGGGTGACAAAGGAAAGGAGGTCGTCAGTTGATCTGCGTTGACTGAATCCATATTGCCTGTCGTGGATTAGACTGTGTTTTTCAAGAAATGTTAGTAATTCGGTGTTTATATACTTTTCCATCACTTTAGAGATGACTGAAAGGAGAGAAATAGGCCTGTAGTTGCTAGGAAGCGCTTTGGATCCTTTCTTGGGGACGGGTTGTACTCGAGCAGTTTTCCAGCTACTAGGGAATATGCCTCTATTGTAAGATGTCTGAAACAGACGAGTCAGGACATGAGCAAGTTCTGGTGCGCATTTTTTTAAAACAATTGCTGGGATCTCGTCAAGGCCAGAGGCTTTCCTTTCCTGGTATTGCAATAATATACAGGTGCTCAATTAAAGAAAGGTGACGTTGGCGTGATATTTATTTTATGCAGCAGTATATATTAGTCTTAGCTGAAAAATGCAGAATTAAAAATAATAATTGACTCGTGCGAGCGTATTTATTTTCAGTTTACCTGTATACATATATTCATATTATACCAAATTTTCTCACCATATATCTCACCGTATATATTTTATTTCCAAAATTTTTCTTTTCTTTAACGTCGGCCTATTTCCCCGACTACGGTCAATCACCACTATCCTGGCATACAATGTATGTATGTTGTTAGGGCAAAACATCTTAATATTTCAAATGGACAGAGAAACTTTTACCAATATATCCAGTCCGTGGGGAAGTAGCCCCATTTCTCATTTCTTTTGCCCTCATTGAAGGAGTACTATTACAACTTTTATCTGAATTGTTCATGAATCAATTTATCTAAAACGTCTCTCGCAAGGAGCTGTAAGTGTTTCTCTGGGACACCAGTATAAACAGATAATAACTATAATAACCTAGACACTGTCTCTTACCACGCTGACCGCAAAACTAATCCACTAAATGTATCCGATGGGAATTTTCTGGTGGAACAATTAAACAGAATAACAAATTTAACAGAACAAAGGGGCCTCCGGAATCTGGTCGAGTCAAAAGCACATACACTCACTGGTAGAGACACAATAGAACCCGGAGAAATACAAATTCAGATGCAGACAGCGCGATAGTGGCTACTGCCATCTCGATACAATGTTAAAGAAGGCTGTGCAATTTAAGTTTTAAGGTTGGCTCAACTTGCATTCGAGAACCGGCGAATCGCAAACAGATGCTACCAAGTGATAAGCCCACTTTTCTGGAAATGTAAGAACATTGTGAAACTGTGCTAGTAAAGTTTTATTGTGAAAATGTAAATCGGGATACATATCATTGAATCTTCTACATGCTCGTGCTATAATTTGGTCACACTGACCATGAAGAATAAACAATTTCATCAAAACTTAATTGAAATAATTATTGCGTTCCATTTTGATTTTTTTCCAATAAAATTTTCGTTAATGAACACGCAAACGTTCTATTATTGATGCACTAATTGTCGAATTTTAGTGACTTTTCTTGAAAAGAATTCACTAGTGAGGAGATACCGACTTTTTAATTTTGAAAAAATTTCTTCAAATGAGCGCGAACTGGGCCCCTAGAACCCATATCCAGGGTCAGTTTCAATTTCAATATATATATATATATATATATATATATATATATATATATATATATATATATATATATATATATATATATATATATATATATATACTTTATTGTTTGCTGTACTTTTTGTGATTTTTTATTTGGTTACGTGGACTGCAGTTCCGAACCGTCTGTATTACTAATAAGACATATTAAAAGACCACACAAAAATGGAAATTTGGAAACAATACTACATTCAACAAACAAACAATAAGAAACAATTAATCCCAGAAAAAATCCAAATAAAAACATTTAAACAAAACTTAATAAAAGCCATACAAATAGACAAATTGTTAAACCACAATAATCAAGACAGGAAACCGATATACTCGACACAGTCCGAAAACACAACCAACCAGAGAACAGTAAACTACCGGCCTATGAGCTACCACCAAAACTATGTACCTGGACAGCAAACTTCCTCTCCAACCAAAGTTGTTGTGGATGGCCATTCCTCTAAACTATATCCAATTAATGCAGGAGTTCCTCAAGGTTCAGCTTTAGCCCCTACTTTGTTTCTTCTCCACATCAATGACCTCCTCTCTAGCACATCCAACCAAATTCACAGTTACGCGGACGACAGCACCCTCCACTTAAATATACAATATTCTAAGCCTGTCTCTTTGGCCCAACTAGATGAGGATCGCAGACACATGGAGGGTTCTGTCTCCGTGGATCTCCAAAAAATATTAGACTAGGGAAGTAGAAATCTTGTACAATTCAACCCCACCAAATCTCAGTCTTGCTTTCTTTCTCATAAAAGATACACCAGCCCTAGAACCATCAGAATGAGCAACCAAGTTATTCGAAGTAATGAGTCATTTTCACTTGTTGGCATTTCTGTGGATCGAAATCTCAATTGGCACCAACATGTCACATCAATTGCAGAAGCGGCGGCTAAGAAATTAGGTTTCCTCTTCCGGGCTCGCAAATACTTTTCACCAGCTATTCTCTATACTTTATATACTTCACAAATAAGGCCAAACCTCGAATACTGCTCCCACATCTAGGGTCCTTCTGCCGCTTCTACACTTGCTATCCTGGACTCCATTCAGAAGAGAGCTATACGTCTCATTGGCGACCCTACCCTCACCCAAAGGCTGCCATCCCTTGCCCACCAACGTGCCGTTGGTGACCTCTCTCTCTCTCTTTTATAGATATCTGCACGGGCAGCGCTCAGAGGAGCTTTCTTCCATAGTTCCTCCACCTGCTGCCCCCATCAGATCTACCAGGGAAACAGAGCGAATGCATCATTTTACTGTCCAGGTCACCAGACATAGGACATCTTGTTATGCCCGCTCTTTTGACCCGAGGACTTCCAAGTTGTGGAATTCCTTGCCGGTACATGTTTTTCCTTCTCCTCCGAACCTCCAAACCTTCAAGTCCAGAATTAACAAGTTGCCTATTTCCTTCTTGTCGACACCCACGGTACGATAGTATTTAGGCTGTAGGCCCTCGTGGTGTGTTGTTGAAATTTAAAAAAAAGTAAACCGACCAATAGAAGCGCAACACGCAGACATCACGTACAATCTCAGACATAGACCACACAGGAACGATCATAGTCAGTAGCGTGCTGATGATAAACTGCATTCCACGTAACCATATAAAAATCAGAAAAAGTACAGCAAACAAATAATGTGTATATTTAAAAGTGATCACGGTGTAGTGCAACATTCCAGAAGATAATGGGCAGATTTTGATCAAATTTTCTGGGTGCCTTCCTTTTGCAAGTGGCTTGGACAAGTTCGTTAGCCAGGAAAATTGGTAGAGGTTTTCCCTGAAAATTTTGTACTTTTTTCGGAAAAAAATTCCGGAAATGACCAAGTAACCAAATTGGGTACGCTTATTTGTATTATAAAGAGTGAACCATATACCAAAATTTGGATCTGTAAGTTTAAGACAAAATAGTTATGGGCATGTAAAGAAAAAAATTGGGGTTTTCTTCATAACATCAAAGTCGCGATTTGAAACGTCCAAATTGGCAACATTTAGGCAAAGAACCTGAAACAAATACGGATTATGTAAAGAAAATATCGCAAAAGGCGTCTTCTGTAACCCCTTATGTTTCAGCTTCCACCATTATGTTCCTTCATTTTACTAAAATATTTCCAGAAATTTCATTTTAAATAGACCCTGTCTCTGATGCTTTGGCTGTAGTTTTAGCTAATTTTATGGTTTAACGATCTGTAACCTATTATTAGCTAATTTTCGTAGAAAAAATCGACAGTGAGGAGACCGCGACTTTTGAATTTTTAAAAAGATTTCTCCAAATGGGCGCAAATTAGGCCACCTGGAATCCATATCGGGGGTTAGTTTCAGTTTTTATCTGTTTACATATACACAAGGTGACGCATTTTTACGGTATAGCTTAATATAATTGTTATTATACAAGATACGAGAAAAGGTTGTATACGTTAATTATAGTGTCTTGAGCTATATCTTACAAAAATATTTTGATACTCACAGGGTGGTCCATAGTCGTTGGTAATACCTACAATTGTTTTTTTGGAACACCCTTATATCACTGCATTTTTTTTCGTTTTTTAGCAAAATATGATGCATGTTTGTTAGAAAAAATCGAGACGCAGTAAGTGCGTTTTGGTAGTGCTTCAAATTTGAATGACTTAATTTGCTATCAACCTAAGGTTTGTTGGCTAGCAAATCAGTTTTTTTTTTGGAAATATTTTAAGTTCGTTTTCGGAAATTTTATATAGATTTTCAAATAATTAGTTGTTTTTATAAAATAGGCTACATTTTTTTCTACTATATAGGCTATACCGGTAACCAGATTGATGCCTGCTTGCATTAGAGAGACATATTTGCTATTAACAAAATTTTTATAAAAATTCACTTCTATATCGCACTTGCTGCGTTCAGACGTCATAATGACATGTTTCATGGCATTTCATAACTACCTAATATAAGATATGGCAAAATACTTCGAAACGTGCTTTTATTTCATAAAACTGACTATTTAGCGATAGAAACATGATACATCGTTTGAAAGGAATTTTATTTGTCTTTCGGGATATTTTATAATATACAGGATGTTCTTTTATTTAATTCAGCTTTCACAATTTTTGTATCTATTGGCAAATCACAAATTCGACCGACCCTGTACAATACAGAAAAAAATCTCTTAGGCGTGACTGATACACAGGATATCGGCAGGTGGTAGTGGAGTTTTTCTTTGCGTGATAGTAAAGGATTTTTTTCACGCCCGAGTAGGTACCACCCCTTACATCAAGGGGCCGGTGGAGTCCCAACGGACGTTTCCGGTTCTGGTGTATGAGTCGGTTTCCCTTATAAACAGAAATGATGATGGCTCCTCCTTGTACAAGAGATTCCGGAGATAAAATACCCCTCCATTCGGACCTGGGGTGTGCAAGGGGCGCCGGCATCAAGATTTAACTTATCCTTCTCGAATATATGTGGCCTAACTTCTAACCTGAACTCCGTCCACCATTTCCTCCAGGCTAATAGGCCCCAACTCATCTTCCTCACCGAAACCCAAATCAGTGCCAAAACAGCCACTAATCTCCTTAATTTCCCGGGGTATGAGCTCCTTACTTCCTTTAGATTGCATGGAGGCGTGTGCGCATACGTCCGTAGCAATCTACCCTGCACCAGACTCGCCAATTTAGAGGCTGGAAGAAAAGACATACTTTGAATTGAACTCTCTCTCTCTCTCAGGGCTGCAACTAAATTGAATGAAATTCTACAAACCATTGCTGATTTAACCGTCTCCCTATCTCTAATAATAACGGAGATAGAAATACATTCCCATCCAGTTTGGGACACACTCTATATCCACATGGATATCCAGATTGATGCATATTGATAGGACATCTGTATGTCCATTAGATATCCATTGGTTATCCATATATGTATCCATTGATGTTCTCGATAGCCATCGTGGCTATCCATTGGATATCTAATGGACGTCCGTGTGCTGTGTGGGTAACCTACCACGGCATGGTCACTGCTTCCTGCGCAATGCAACCCGAGGTCACACAATCATCACACCCACGTATAGTTTGGCACTACAACTTTGCAAACTGGGACGAAATGTGTGATTACTTTTCCTCATTTCCATGAGCGTCTGTCTGCTTCTCTTATCCTGACCCCTCTGAAATCTCACAAAACGTCAGGAAATTATCCAAGCTGGCATGGAGTTATTTATTCCACGTATACAGAAAACCTCTTCAGCCACTTAAAAGCCCTGGTTCTCTAAATACTGTAACAAGGCCAAATTTGAAAAGGTCAAAACTTAACAAAGTCCTCTCAAGCTCCAACGGCAGCAAACGTGCCGTTGGTGACCTCTCTCTCTCTCTCTCTCTCTCTCTCTCTCTCTCTCTCTCTTTTATAGATATCTGCACGGGCACTGCTCAGAGGAGCTTTCTTGCATAGTTCCTCCACCCGCTGCCCCCAACAGATATACCAGGGGAAGATAGCGAATGCACCCTTTTACTGTCCAGGTCACCAGACATAGAACATCTTGCTATGCCCGCTCTTTTGTCCCGAGGACTTCCAAGTTGTGGAATTCCTGGCCGGCACATGTTTTTCCTTCTCCTCCGAACCTCCAAACCTTCAAGTCCAGAATTAAAAAGTTGCCTCTTTTCTCTCTGTTGACACCCACGGCACGATAGTATTTTCGTGATGTGTTGCTGAAATATAAAAAAATATTGGTAAACTATACCCAAATTTTTAGCTTTCCACGAATCCAAATGCCGCAGTAAAAAACATTTAATTGGAGCTATGTTTTTCACAAAAAATAAGGATACCAATTATTTTTTTGAAAATCGCTGGAGATAGGTATATACAGGTATTATACAGAAATAATAGGAAAGCAATAGCGAAAAAAAAATGCAAATATTTACAAGCTGTCTCATTCAATATACCAATGTTGTTGCTATCTTTCAATATAACCGGCAACGCTGCAGCGCTGAAAATATTTTAGGTCGATGGAGAATAATTAATTAGCCATGAAACCAAATTTTCAAAATAATCCTATGTCCCGTCCTCCTGCACTGTGTGCGGGAGAACAAGAAGAGGGGCTACACCAACAAGCGGATCTTCATAGCCTCAGACAGCCAGGCAGCCCTTAAGGCACTAAGTAGCCCACGCGTAAATTCCTGGCTGGTGGGTGAGTGCTGAGACGAGACGTGCGACTTGGCTGGGCAGAATCAGGTGACCCTCATGTGGGTGCCGGGTCACTCGGGGGTCAAACGCAATGAAGAAGCTGACAGTCTCACGAAGAGAGGGTCAGCAGAACTATTTGGACCAGAACCGGCTCTGGGCGTGACAAAAAGCACTGCCAGGGGAGCCATTAAGTCCTGGGTCAGAAACCAACAGAAGGTGTACTGGGCAGACTGTCCAGGGCTTAGACATGGGAAGTCAATAATTGACGGACCCAGTTCAAAGAGAGCTGTGGAGCTGCTAAATCTTAGCAGAGGACAGCTCAAAAACACAACAGGTCTCTTGATGGGACACATGGCCGTCAAGAAACACCTGTATAAAATGAGGCGGCTCGAAGGCGACCTCGCAAGCAGACTCTACGGCGAGGGGGAGGAATCAGCCCAGCACATCTTGTGCGAGTGTAAAGCTCTAGACCGCAAAAGATAACTGATCTACGGTCAATCTAGACCGGAGACAGAACAATATAAAACTTCACCCTAATAATCGCTGTGCAGACTAGTTCAAGGCACAGTGCTTTTGGAATGGGTGGAGTAGGACTAAGGGCATGCACAATCAACCAAAGGTTGCAGTGCTATCGGGGCGGCAAGGCCGCGGACAAGCCCTGAAGGGGGAAAAACATTAGGCCGATTCACTGGTGTGCTCGAAGTCCTGATATAACACCCATGGATTTTTATTTTTGGGGTACTGTGAAGGATGATGTGTATAAATTCGATCCACCACAAAATATCAATGAATTATGAAACAGAATCACGGAAGCTATAAATCATATTAACCAAAACACCATCACCAGAGTTTGCAGGCATGTTTCAAAAAGGTGTATAAAGGGCATTGAACAAAACGGTCGCCATATTGAAAAATTTTCTATTTAATGTATTTTTAAGTTTCTATTTTATTATTTGTTGAGTTCCCTTTCTAATTGTGTTGTTTTCTAGAGTTTAAGTTTCTATTTATTGTTGCCGTGTGTCGTTATTAAACTGTTTCACATAATATTACCTAGCATTACTACCTAATTAAGTATTGTAAATTGATCACAATATTTTTTATCGTGAATCATTACGAAAAATTATGTTAAAAGTAGAAGTCTATTGTTAGACTCCATGGCCAACAAATGACAATCCAAAGTTGAGAATAGCACAAAAAGCTTACTCTGTAAAAAGTATCCTGATAATGTGCAAGTCTTAGACATGTCAGATCAACGCCTACTTAGATATTGAAGAAAAAAGAAATCGACATATTTTGGTCTTTTCAAAATAACTCGAAAACGATAAAAGGCAGCGCAAAATATATTTGGAACGAGCATGAAATTCTACAAAACATTGCTCATTTAACCGTCTCCCTATTTATAATAATAACGGAGATAGCAATACATTCCCATCCAGTTTGGGACACACTGTATATCCACATAGATATCCAGATTGATGCATATTAATAGGACATCTGTATCTCCATTAGATATCAATTGGATATCCATATATATATATATATATATATATATATATATATATATATATATATATATATATATATAATTTTCGTATAAAAATGCATACGGCATTTCTATGGAAATTCACTAGCATAACGCACTTGCTGCCTCAAGACTTCTAATTATTCCACCTGCTATAAATCTACTTCTTAATAATTCAGGTAAAACTTCAGTCCAGTGTGCTAATGAAACTTTTTACAGAATTATCAAACATGTACCATTAACAAAGAAGTAGCTAGTTTTGTACTTTTGCAGCGACCCAAATTGAATTACCGAACTTTTAATATCCACGATCTCTTTTTCTTCCCATTAATTTCCTGATCCAGACAATCTCGTTCCATTAAAGCGAGAACTAACACAAACATCAACTCACAAATGAACCCGTAGTCTCTACCTTATCGATTGGCCACAGACGGTGAAGCATTTTCACTAAATGCCGATAAGAAATATAAAGAATGCAAATTAGAAAAGTTGTGTTAAGAGAGGAGAGTTACGCAGGTTTCTCAAGGGGGTGATTCATCAATGACAGTCCATGCGTAAGGTGTAATTACTTTAAAGGGAAATTTATTCATCTGTTTGAAGATATATTGAGGGTAGTTATAACCACTTATCAAGGATAGAAGCGTCCAGTGTGCGTCGCTTTAGAGGGCATTAAGACCACCGTAAATATAAACTTCCCGTACAAGAAGATAATAGACGTAATAAGGAAGATTAAGTATTCAGTTCAAAATGTCTAACGCAGCTCTTATGCAAATACCGTCAAGATAATTATTCTAAAGGCTTGTTTAGAGAAGAAAAACTGTGCATACAGGTGATAAAAACGTTTGGAATATAATAATAGTAATAAGTTTATTTGTGTCCATATTAACCACACATGTAAAAGAAAAAGTGTTTACAATAAAGTTATCACAACCATATAATATCCACTAAAAGAAAAGCTTGTGTGTGGATTATTAGAGAATTTTCATTAATAAAAATTCGCTAATGGAGAGGTCACGATAAAAAGCTTTCGGAAACATTTCTTCAGATGAACGTATAAAATGAAGAAACTAAAAGTAGCACAGTGCAAAATGGAGAGGTCGATGCTTGGCCTTTCGTTACGTGACCACATTAGAAATGAAGAATTACACAGAAGAACAGGAGTGACTGATGTGGTCGTACATGTGGGAAAACTTAAATGGAAATGGACGGGACATGTAACTCGCATGTAAGATGTCAGGTGGACAAAACGATTACTTGAATGAAGAACCAGATCCGATAAAAAAAGACATAGGAAGACCACCAACTCGCTGGACAGACGACATTACAAAAAACTGGATTCGTAGCGCTCAAGACAGAAAAGAATGGACTCAACAAGGGGAGGCCTATGTCCAGCAGTGGACGCAGAGGGCTGATTGATGATGATGATGATGAATAAACAATATTTTCTGGAAAGAAGAGGTCGCCATTTTGAAAATGCATGATAGAATCGCGCCAAAATTTACCAGCATACTGTGCAAAATAAGACCTTTCAAATGATGTATCGCAAGTCGCGGCCTGCAATTACAAAAAAATGTCGAAGACGTCATACATTTGACGGCTGTCAATGAAGAAATAAATGAACTAGATAAAAAAGTGGGCTAATTAAAAACTAAACACTAATTAAAAGCACGGACTTGTGAGACCAGACGGAAGTCTCTACATCTGTTTTTAGTAAGGAACGGTTTCACAAACTAAGGGCAACAACAATTAATGAATTAAGAGATTTTTCCACATTATTTATGAAACAATAATAAACTGGTTACAGAATGTGGTCACCCTCATCTGGGTGCCGGGTCACTCGGGGGTCAAAGGCAATGAAGGAGCTGACAGTCTCGTGAAGAGTCGATCAGCAGAACCATTCATGGTACCAGAACTGGTCTTGGGCGTGACGAAGAGCACTGCCAGGTGATCCATTAAGTCTTGGGTCAGGAACGAACATAATGTGTACTGGGCAGACTGTCCAGTGCTCAAATATGGGAAGTCAGTAATTGAGGAACCCAGTTCTTACCACTGAACCACCGAGCCTTTAGGCAGGTGTGTGGATAGCTTGAAAAGTTTTGTTGGCCAGGAAAATGAGACCAGTTCTTGCGGGAACATTTAAAGTTTGTTTTCGGAAAATGTTTGTACCTATTCAAACTATAAAGATATTTTGATGAAATATGGTACATTGTTTCCACTATAAAGGTTACACTGCTATCCAAATTTGATGCATTGCATTAAAAAAAAATTGGCATTTAAACCAATTTTCTTAAAATTCGCTATCATAACGTACTATTCCAGATTTTTTTATAAACTAAAATTTCCCACAATCATATTTCTGACCTACAAAGGAACATAATTAAAAAATTTCAACCTTTTGCAGTTACAATACTCTGCAGTTACATGACTTTGGAGGTTAGGTTTCTTGTTCACATGGTGTAATATTCCACGCCCCTTTTTTTGATTATATTCAACACAATAACTTCCTTTATCTTCTGCATTTCTTTTCATTTTTTAAATACAATTCACCAGTAGTAATAATAAAATAGACGTTATTACAAACAGTGGAAATAAAACCGACATAATGTCGTAACCAACTGACGAAGCAAAATAATTGTACTGGCTCTATTGCGAGATTCGGGGTAGTTGGATATTTCCCCTTTTTGATTGGTACCACAGGGACATTCCGCTTTTTCCCTGTACCATATATTTGGGAACACCTATAACTTTTGACACCACTAATTCTCGCTTAAAACTACTACTATAATGAAAAACTCAGCCTATGTCTAATAAATGGCATAAGGTCTTTACTACTTAAAAGACTCTTGTCCGGAATTAATTTTATCTTGTAAAATGGCGAAACAAAAGCATGAAAATCACATAAAATCAAGCAAAAAAAATATTTTCAAAATAGATTATATCGATCTGATAAGCATATACGGGGTGCTTGGAAGATTGTGTCTGAACTATCCGGCAAATGTACGAAAAGTCGTAGCGAAATTAATATCCTGCAGGACAATCGTGTGGTGACTTCTGCTGATGAAGTTGCTAACCTGTTAGACTTCTATTCTGAACAGACTCCAAGGCAGATAGTTTCACAGATAGCCGGCCACAAGATTAACAATACGCAATTCACGAAGAACATTACGTCTCCGCCAAATTCATATTATCTTGTCCCGTTTTCAGAAACTTAACTCTATAATGTACTAATTTGTAAGTTTAAAAATAAGTTATCATCTGGGTATGACGAGCTTCCCACGTTTCTTCCTAAGAAGTGCCTATATATCATAATTTAACCATTATTACACTTACTCAATACTTCCTTTATATGTGGGCTAATCCCTGAAATCTTGAAGATCGACAAGAAAGTTCCGGTGCATAAAAAAACAAGATTTCTATTTATTGGAAAACCACAGGCCAGTGGCGATTTCTCCAACCTTTTCATGTATATTTGAGTATGCATTCATGAACCGGTTTACTGCTCCCAGCAGCATATATTTACAAAAAATTTACATGCATTTCCTGACAATAAATCAACATCGACGGCGATTTATTCAGACTATGGCTCTATAATTAAAAGCATCGAGGCTGGCGAGTGTACTGTTGGTATATTTTGTGATCTCAGCAGGGCATTCGACTGCGTCGATCACTCCGTCTTGATCGAGAAACTGCAGATGTATGGCCTACGGAGATTGCCTCTGTTTTGACTGGCTAGGAGTTTTCCACATAGAAGACAGTATGTTGTAGTCGGGCTTAGTGCTTCTAGAATTATCAGCAGTGAGCTGGGCGTTCCACAGGGTCTTGGCTCGAGTGCTATTTTTATTATATATTAATGACTTGGAGGTGCCAGCGTCGATCACCGTGTATGCGGATGATACCTCCGTGGCTGTTTCTGGCATTTCGGATATGGGTCTCATAACCGACCAAGTGATTTCTGAATATCCTTCCTCCGAGGTCACTATTCTTGGTGACTTCAATGTCCATAATAAGGAATTGCTAGGATCTTCAAAAACAAGATCCACAAGGGAGAGCAGCGGGGGGCCTTTACAGTCAGCAATTCTTTAGCCAATATGGTTCATCAACCTACTTACTTTCCTCGCATCCCAACACACAGCTCAAATCTCTTGGATCTCCTTCTTGCTACAAAACCTGAATGCTATAAGATATCAGTCACCGCCCCCCTTGGTCGCTCAGACCACGGCATGGTCCCTGCTTCCTGCGCAATGCAACCCGAGGTCGCACAGTCATCACACCCATCATTTGGCACTACAACTCCGCGAACTGAGACGAAATGCGAGATTACTTTTCCTCATTTCCATGGGCGTCTGTCTGCTTTTCTTATCCTGACCCCTCTGATATCTCACAAAACGTCACCGACATTACCCAAGCTGGCATGGAATTATTTATTCCACGTACACAGAAAACCTCTTTAGCCACTCAAAAGCCCTGGTTCTCTAAATCATGTGACAAGGCCAGACTTGAAAAGGTCAAAGCTCACAAAACGCTTCTATACAACCGCAGTCAAAAAAACCGTCAAGCATTTAACGACGCAAGAAACCATTATGCCGCATTCTTTCTGAGGCAAAAAACTCGTTTAATAACCACATCAAAAACAAAGAGATGTTAAATCTTAGCAGAGGACGGCTCAGGAACATAACAGGACTCTTGGGGGGACACCTGACCGTCAAGAAGCACCTGCATAAAATGGGGCGGTTCGAGGGGGACTTGGCATTCAGACTCTGCGGCGAGGTGGAGGAATCAGCCCAGCACATCTTGTGCGAGTGTAAAGCTCTGGACCGCAAAAGACAACTGACCTATGGTCAGTCTAGACCGGAGACAGAGCAATATAAAACTTCACCCTACCAATTGCTGTGCAGACTAGCTCAAGGCACAGTGATTTTGGAATGGGATACTTGTGAATATTTTTGATAATATTACGTGTTAAATCAACCTGTTTTGACGTTTAGTTTCGAGGGTATAAATTTAACTACACATTTTGGAAACACCTGTATATTAGGCAAGCCTTGTGTCTGTTATATTGGAATTATGTTTTCAATAAAATCAATATATCGTGAGAAGCACCAGTTATTTGATCCACTTATTTGCAATTAAATTAGACCTGCGATGTAGAGTTATTGTTGACTTTTTCGAACGTACTCTGCCCACATCAAATATATTTTCATACAGCTGTTATAAAATTTTTAACGGTTCTTTTATTAAGAAACAATTAATCTGGATAACATAGAAGGTATATTGCACCATATTAACAAATTCTCTGTAATTTAGTTAGCTGTGCGAAGTAGTAATCAATAACAGGTAGTTTAAATAAAATCGATTAACTTACTAAACAGTTGCAGAAGAAGAGTGAGCTGCATTCGATGTTTCAAAATCTGAAGACCTATTTCTTATAACATATTTAATGGAAGGCAAAGCCTGAGTGTCTCTAAGACATCAGGAACTTGATTGTTGCGCCACAAGATAACTGCTTGCTCGCCCCTTGAATAGTATGTCAAAATTCAAGAAATCGATGTCATTCTGAATATTAGTTTCATAATACAGTGCTTTCGAAAAGTAACGAATAAATTCATTCTTTCTGAAATTGAGAGCTTTTCAAACAAATCCTCTGACACGTCGATTTTGTTTTAAACACAGACACTTTTTGACATACGACCCATATTTGTGACGTCATCGTTGTTCGAGGTATGACGTCACCGACAATTTTTTTTAAGTGGCAACCCCCAATTTTGACCATTATTACATTAGCGCGAGTATGCAGGTTGGACAAAAAAAGTTCGGTACGCAGCAAGTGCGTTATGGTAGTAAATTTTCATAAAAATGTTTTGAATAGCAAATATGTATTTTTTTTTTCAGAAAGCAGGCACCAAATTTGATTACCAGTATAACATATATAGTAAAAACAATGTGCCATGTTTCATCAAAATAACTTTATTGTTTGAAAACGTACAAAAATTTCCGAAAGTAAACTTAAAGTGTTCCCGAAAAAATCCGTTTCTTGGTCAACCTTATAGGTTAATAGCAAATTGAACTTTTCAAATATAAAGCATTTAATCAAAATTCGCTACCATAACGCACTTGCTGCGCCCAGAATTTCTTAACTTACAAACATGCATTATATTTCGATGGAAAATGCAAAAACATAGAGCGTTTTCGACTAAAAAAAGATTATTTGTATCACCAACGACTTATGGGCCAGCCTGTGATTGTAGAAATAATTTTTTAAGATGTAGCTCAAGACACCCTATAATTAATGTATACAATATTTTTTCATATCTTGTATAATAACGGATATATTGAGCTTTATTGATTTTTTACGAAAATTCGACAAAAATTATATACCATTAATCGATAAACTCTATAGCTAAGGCTACTGCCAAGCATCAGTGAAAGGGTCTATTTGAAATGAATTTTCTGGAAATATTTTAGTAAAATGAAGGACAATGACGGTTGAAACTAAGACTTCAGGGTTTGTAAAACATTCTTCTCGAGACATTTTCTTTCCATAGCTCATATTAGATTCAAGTTCTTTACCTAAATGTTGCGAATTTTGACGTTTTCAATTGTCACTTTGACGTTTTGAGGAAAACCCCAATTTATTTTTCTTTAAATGCACATAACTTTTTTGTCTTTTGACCTACGGAGGTAAATTTTGGTAGGTTACTTACCTATAACGATGTGAACCAGCGCATTAAATTTGGTTGCCCTTACTTTGTTAATTCCGAAGATATAATTTTTTTTTTAAAGAAAACACAAAATTTTCCGGGAAAACCTCAGCCGATTTTCTTGACTAACGAACTTATCCAAGCCATTTGCAAAGGGAAGGTATTCACCAAATTTAATGAATCGGCCCATTATTTTTTGAGTTATCAGTGTGATACACACACACACACACAGATATATATATATATATATATATATATATATATATATATATATATATATATATATATATATATATATATATATATATATATATATATTGTGACGGCCACTTGGGGTGGCCGGGGGTTAATACTAGTTTTCCCTAATATGGGGAATTTTCGGGCGGATTTCCGGGACACGGCTTTACAACGGGATCCTGGTCGGGCGCCAGCGTCTATGATTCCTCAGAGAGTAGACGCGCTCTCTTTCGGGATATTCACCCCCTTCCCCAGCCGCAGTCAGGGTACACACAAGCCCAGGGTAGTTTCTAGGGGAGACAGGGCCCTCCTAAGTCAAGACAAAGTCCCCCGGGACTTCTGGGTATGGTCTTTATTAAAGAACTGGAGTCAAATTGTATTTGGGTGGATATTCTGGGAGAATAAATGAAATATCGAGTAAATTAAAATAAAATTCTATTCACTAATTATATACATAAGGAAATAACGGGGTCCTGTTACCAGGAAGCCTAGCAGTTATGAGCGGCCAGAGGCAGAGGTGGTTACTTGACTTTAAATTATTATTACGCGCGGATTGCACGGGGACGGTGAAGCGACAACGTTTAAGCGGTGCAGGGTAGTGGCAGGATAGCGATTAATAGCGGGTTCACGCCCCTCCTGAACGGGGCCGCGGAACGCCTGGGACGTCAGGCGCCGCCTAGCTGTTTCAATCTGTGCCGGCGCAGTCGCCGCTCTGTCTGAATCTACTTCAGCCAATGCAGCTCCTAACCCCCAGAGCTAGCCGCCAGCGGGGACAGGGAAGAAACGGTCCACTTTGAAGGTTCCCAGTGTTATTGTGGGGCGTTCCACATTTCGACCACAGGTAATAGAATCAGGTTTTCACCTACCTGGGGTATTCTCCGGTGACGAGGTTCACTAAGCAATCGCTGCGGTGGGAAGCGGCGGTCTCGCTCGGCTTACTGGTCTTCTCATGAACCTCACGGGCTTTATAATTTCACTTCTTTGCGACGGACGCACTAGCTTGTTTGCGGTCACTACCCAACTGCCTACTCTCCGTGCGCGTTCCGTCCGGTCTCATTTCTTTTCCGAAATCGCCCCCGCCTAATTGTCCCCTCTACTAATTATTCCGTTCGACATACCGTAGGTATGTCACAAAAGTAGGTTTTGTACGAAATTATTATCATTAGTTCGTAGTTCTTGCATTTGCTCGCAAAATTGATTTCGCCGATCAAAGTCGTCTTCAGATAGCTCATGAAGAAGGCATACCTTATAAGGATGCTTTGTTCATAATTTTGTGAACTGTGGTCGCTGCCATATGGAAATCAGAAGCCAATTGGTTAAGTGTTGAGCGATGATTTCCTGTATTGTCAACAAAACATTAAGTTGATCTTCTTCTGATGTTGAAGGTCGACCAGATTTAGCAAGATCACGAACATGCCCAAAGTTACGGTATTTAGACTCAATATTGCTTACCATGCTTTGGCTAATGGGATACCGATTGGGATGAGTTTCATTGAACAATTCAACTACTTCTTTTTGGGTGCGCATCCTGTCTCCAAATCCAATCATTCAAAGAATTTCAATTCGTTCTCGTTCAGTTAGTTTAACCATTCTTTTATAAAATGACAAAAGTTACTACTCAATAAACACTTCAAAGACACTGCGTTTTCCAAAGAAAAGATAAGAACTAAAGAGATAACTCAAAAAACCGAAAAAACTATTTACCGAAGTACGTATTCAAGTTTTTATCTGACAGCAATAAAAAAACATTCCTGGTCTCCTAGGCTACTATCAGGCAGCCATAAGTTTTGACGATGTGTACGTATAATGACACGCTCTTTCAAATGGAGTCGTCGAAATTTGGAGTTGCCATTTAAAAAAATTGTCGGTGACGTCATATCACGAACAACGGTGCCGTCACAAATATGGGTCGTATGTCAAAAAGTGTATTTATTTGAGACAAAATCGACGTGTCAGAGGATTTTTTCGAAAAACTCTCAATTTCAAAAATAATGAATTTATTCTTTCCTTTTTGAAAGCACTATATTTGGATCCAATCTCTCAAAATTGCATTTTAGACAAGCACAAGTTGAAACTTATTTGTTATGACACCATGTACAATTATTATCAATAAACCACTATTATTAGTGAATTTTCTTAAAAAAATTCACTGATGAGGAGATCTCGACTTCTGATTTTTGAAAAAATTTCTTCAAATGAGCGCTAATTAGGCCCTCCAGAACACATATCCGGGGTCAGTTTGAATTTTTATGTTTATATATATATATATATATATATATATATATATATATATATATATATATATATATATATATATATATATATATATATATATATATATATATATGTATATGTATCACACCGATAACTCAAAAAATAATGGGCCGATTTTGATTAAATGAATAAATTCCTTTTGCAAATGGCTTGGATAAGTTCGTTAGCCAGGAAAATCTGCCCAGGTTTTCCCGAAAAATTTTGTGTTTTCTTTCGAAAAAAAATTATATTTTCGGAATTAACAAAGTAGGGGCAACCAAATTTGGTACGCAGGTTTATATTCTTATAGCTAAGTTACGTACCAAAATTTAGCTCTGTAGGTCAAAAGACAAAAAAGTTATAGGCATTTAAAGAAAACTAAATTGGGGTTTTCCTCAAAACGTCAAAGTTGCGATTTAAAACGTCAAAATCGGCAACATTTAGGCAAATAACTTGAATCTAATATGGGCTATGGAAATGAAATGTCTCAAGAAGAATGTTTTGCAAACCCTGAAGTCTTAGTTTCAACCGTCATGGTCCTTCATTTACTAAAATGTTTCCAGAAAATTAATTTCAAATAGACCCTTTCTCTGATGCTTGGCAGTAGTCTTAGCTATAAAGTTTATCGTTTAATGGTATATAATTTTTGTCGAAGTTTCGTAAAAAATCAATAAAGCTCAATATATCCGTTATTATACAAGATATGAAAAAAACTTGTATATATTAATTTTAGGGTGTCTTGAGCTACATCTTAAAAAAATATTTCTACAATCACAGGTTGGCCCATAAGTCGTTGGTGATACAAATTTTCTTTTTTTTTAATCAAACGCCCTATGTTATTGCATTTTTGCATTTTCCATCGAAATATAATGCATGTTTGTAAGAAAAGAAATTCTGGATGCAACAAGTGCGTTATGGTAGCGAATTTTGATCAAATGCTTCATATTTGAATAGCTCAATTTGCTATTAACCTATAAGGTTGACCAAGAAACTAGTTTTTCCGGGAACACTTTATGTCTACTTTTGGAAATCTTTGTACATTTTCACACAATAAAGTTATTTTTATGAAACATGGCACATTGCTTTTACTATATAGGTTATACTAGTAACCAAAATTGATGCCTGCTTTCTTAAAAAGAAAACACACATATTTGCAATAAAAACATTTTTATGAAAATTCACTACCATAACGCACTTGCGGCGACCAGAGTTTTTTACTATTAGCATATGTTTGGGAGCCTCGGTGGTCCAGGGGTAAGAACGTGTGCCCCTGAACAGAATGGTACTGGGTTCGTTTCACAGGGTTTCCGTTTCACTTTTGCAGTACTCACTTTTGCAGTACAAAATGTAATAAATTAACATTAACCGAGGTTCTGACATTGTATCTGAGCAAGTTGAATGTATGCATGTTCCACCATCCGGAGGGGTCATAAAGCCGTCGGTCCCATGTCCGTGCGATCTTGAGCACGTTAAAGGTAATATAAGCAGGGGTTCCGCAAAATTTTCAGGATAGGGAGGTGAAACTGCACCCTGGCGTCGGTGATTGGCCATAGTCGCGAAAATAGGCCGACGGTAAATTTAAAAAAAAACATCTGCGGAAATATGTCTCCCGGAGGGCATTTTCAAGCTGAGATTCCCTAGGAAAAACTAGGATTCGTAAGGAACCGTTCGACAAGTAGAAAATTTGACACTGAAAACATGTGCTTTTCAACTAAAATGGGTTTGGCGATTAAATATCGCAGGCAAAGGTACCAACGAAGCTATTTCTATGGAGCAGTGTCTATAGTAATTCGATAGAAGAGGCAGAGATCTCCAACTTTTCTCCTGTGGTCTAGAGATGTGAGGTTGACTGTGATAAATGAATATCCTGTAAGGCTAAAAGCTAGCTTCTGAATAGAATCTAGGAGAGACAGGGTTGTCTTTGAGGCAGCACCCAGACATAAGAATAATATTCCAACTGTATTTGAATTTATATTTTGTACAGGGTATCTTATTTTGGTTGCAATTGCTGAGTATATCAGTTATTACTAAAGATAGAACCTTGCGGATTTCACGAACCTAAGCTACTTTTTTGTTAGACGAAAGATGCCGTAAACCAAATTGTCATAGCCCTCTTAGTTTCCGAGCTACAAGGTAATATTGAAGATATTGCATTTTCAGGTACCCTTTGTAGTTCAGTTGTCTGATAGCTTGTCAAAAAGATAAAAACGGATTCTTGTAGAACTTTTTACGTAGAATTTAGTGGCGTAATTAGCTTTTTCTAAATATCACTATTTTCAAAATATTGACCTATGTTTAGTTTTTAAATGGTAAACACTGTATATTTGTCAAGAAATTAAGTTGCATTTTCAGAAGCTGCTCAAAAATATATAACATTGTTGGTCTATTTTAATTACCAACGAAAAAAATATATTTTTCATAATTCGCAATTAAAATTGTGCAGTAGGCAATGCAAAAATTCTGCTATTTATTAGTTTCTATTCTATTCTATTCTAATCGCGAGTATGATTTCGTATGGGTGAACCTAATCAAACCGGTTTTTTCAATATCAACAATAACAATATCAAAATTTCAGACTTAAAGGTGACAAACTTATTTAGGCGTTTTAAACAAAAATGAGATCTTGTTCAAAACGTATGAGATCTGTACGCTATTGTTTCTCCAAATGTCAAAATAAAACATAAAAAACATACATTCATCGATCTGGATTCGATCGCGTAACCTTCTGCTTATAAGGCAAGCGCGACGTCTCTCAGCCATCTAGGTATACATCAAGTAACGTTTTATTTACATGATACGTTAGATTGGCTTCATGCCCGGGATATTATATTCAAAGTATACGTAACAATTAATTACAGAATTAGTAGAATTACCATTGAATCACATCCTACGACTATTTCGGTCTTACATGACGTGTTATGTTTAAGTTTAAAGATAAAAGAAACTATTTTAGAATCATTTTCATAGAGACTTGGCTTGATTTTGTTTACATTTCTACTGTATTATGCTACAGCATAATATATCTATGCTGTGTTAAAACTGTGTTTGAGGACGTTCATAAAGCTACAAATATAGTGCCTTTTGATAATTGATTGAATCCCTCAGTTAAATAACAGTTGGCAACTTTTAAATTTCATGTAGTCTGTCATTTTCGATAATTGCAGCTGACATTTCACGATTGTTGGTTCGGTTAGTATATATATTTAGTTTTGTTACCGTTGATGCATGGTTTATACCTGTTGTATGAATCAATATACGGTGGCAGTTAACTACTCTGTCTGTGGGGCATTGGACTTTAACCACTAAGTCGTCTCAACGCATGTCTTTGGGATTTTATTTTTAATTTGGAAAAAACTCTAAATATTGTGTACCAAATTTCTTAAAATTCACAACAAAGGTATATTTAGACGATTTATAGCCACGTGTGAAGTCTCATTCCAGTTACTCTGATACTTACTAAAATATAGCGTTTTCAAAATATTTTCCCCGATTTTCCACCAGAAAAACTTGAACATAAATGCTGATTAACGAACTCGACCTCGGTTTTCGCCCAAACAAGATTTTTGGTAAGTTTGATTGAAATCAGTTTAGTATTTTTTGAGTTATCGCTCGGATACATAGATACATACGTACATACATACATACATATATATATATATATATATATATATATATATATATATATATATATATATATATATATATATATATATATATATATATATATATATATATATATAAATGTGTAAAATATGTAAAAGCCAAATGTAATAAATTAATTATTTCGGTTACTGTACATTCTTATAAAAAATCCCGAAACACGTCAAATTTAAATTATAAATTGACATTTTTTTACGTGAAAATGCAATCCCTACCTTTAACCCCCTTCGAGTGACAGGTACAACCCCCAATTTTTTAAAGAGGAAGTATAGGCTTGTGATATGTCGTTTGAAAAGTCTGTTCATTCTCCATTCAAAAATGTTATCGTTTTCAAGTTTATTGCAACAATTAAGATAGAATAAAATAAAATCATGTGGTCACCGAAATTCGCTACAATACAACAAAAACCTAAATGTTATGCAAAATGTAATAAAATGAAAACACTAAAAAGAACTATGACTGTCAACCAAGTAGATCTTCAAAATGTTCACCGCGAACTTCTTGGCAACACCCTAATCTTAAACAAAACTGTCTTCTAACATTATTTAAGATATCAGGCGTGATCGACCTAATCGCAAGCGTTATTCGTTTATTTAAGTCATTTAAATGAAAAGGTTTAGTTTTGTACATAATGCTCTTTACGTATCCCCATAAAAATAAATCTAAGAAGGTAAGATCAGGTGATCGCGCTGGTCATTCTATCGATCCTCGCCTCCCTATCCACCGATTGGGAAATATTGCATCGAGGCACTGCCGGACATTGAGTTGGTAATGTGGTGGTGCTCCATCCTGCTGAAACCATATCGTATTCGCTGGAACTTGAGGGTTTCATGGATCAGGATCTAAATTTGCCAAAGCTGGAATTACAACATTTTGAAGTAGTGCCAAATAATTATCGCCATTCAAATTACCCTCAATGAAAAAGGGACCAATGATATGGTTTCCAACAATGCCTGCCCAAACATTAACCTTCTGAGAGTATTGCGTGTGTTCTTCTCTCATCCAGTGAAGATTTGTTGTTGCCCAGTAGCGACAATTTTGCCGATTAGCATGACCGTTAAGTAAAAAAGTGCACTCATCAGAAAACATAACGTCATCTAATTGGATAATATTGTTATCCAACATGTCCATCATTCGCTCACAAAAATAAGTTCTCCTATCATAATCGTCTTCCATGAGCTCCTGAGTGGGTATCATTTTATAGGGATGCATTTTATTTTATTTTATTTTAATATGTTAACTATCGATGCATGGCTAACATTAAATGTGGATGGCAGTCTAGCCGATATATGTGGGTTTTCCACAAATTCAAGCATCACATCTAATTTGATTTCATCACTCAATGCATTGGCTGCTTTTTTTATCTGCCTTTTATGACCAAAACGCGATATTGCTGCTCTATTTTACTAATTGTTCCTTGGGATATAGGCGGTTAATCAGGAAATTCCTCAGGAAATAGGCGAGTTACTTCATGTTGTGTTAGGGTTTTATATCCGTAACCAATTATTTGTATAACTGTTATTTTATGCATTTCCGTTAATCTAACCATTTTTCAGAATTACAGTTAACGAAATTCAAACTAAAATTATAATACCCACAATTTAAATGACAACTTATAATTACAAAACAATTTGCTTAGGCGTTTTAAACAAACTAACATTGCCTCGGAAACTCTTTAATGTATTTTTAATGGATACAGATGTAAAAAGCACATTACTATGGTTTTTGCTTACTTTTTTATCTTCAAGACCTAAACCGGAAATAGGTTTTGAGAATACTAATTACAATATTGTAATAAGTTTTAAGTATTTTAT
Source organism: Tillus elongatus (assembly GCA_964006375.1). Lineage (NCBI taxonomy): Eukaryota > Metazoa > Arthropoda > Insecta > Coleoptera > Cleridae > Tillus > Tillus elongatus. The sequence goes on from OZ023267.1 coordinate 129,059,276, forward strand.
AGCGAATTTCGGTAACCACATGATTTTATTTTATTCTATCTTAATTGTTGCAATAAGCTTGAAAACGATAACATTTTTGAATAGGTAAGGAACAGACCTTTCAAACGACAAATCACAGGCCTATACTTCATCTTTAAAAAATTGTGGGTTGTACTTGTTATTCGAAGGGGGCTGAAGGTAGGGATCGCATTTTCACGTTGAAAAATGTCAATTTATAATTTAAATTTGACTTGTTTCGGGATTTGTTATAATAATATACAGTAACCGAAATAATGAATTTATTCCATTTGGCTTTTACACACTGTATATATATATATATATATATATATATATATATATATATATATATATATATATGTGTATGTATATATATATATATATATATATATATATATATATATATATATATATATATATATATATATATATATATATATATATATATATATATATATATATATATATATATATATATATATATATATATATATATATATATATATATATATATATATATATATATATATATAAACATATAAAAAATTTAACGGACCTTGGTTTTGGGTTCTAGGGACCCAGATTTGCGCTCATCTGAAGAAATTTTTTAAAAAGCTTCATACTGACCTCTCTAAGAGCGAATTTTTCTTAATGAAAATTCGCTAAAATGGTGCTGAAGACAGAGTCATAGCCGCGGTGTGGCCTTTACATTCTGATTATGCGGTATAATAATTGAGGGCAGCTCTGCTGTAAGCCTTTGCATCTGTGAATTCAGCTGGTAACAAATTAAATTGTGTAATATAGAATTTAATTTATTACCAATTTGCTTAGGATTAACCTAAATTTTACGATAGAATTTTCATTTGCCGTATATCAAAATTAATGACATGCGGATATATTCGACATAAAAACCTGATAGCGTCAATGCTGTTAATGACATTTGCAGAATTGTATCCAACATTTCCCTGAATTTATACATAACTAAATTAATGAAACATATTGTTTAGCTTTGGCAATTAATTTCTGAGGCAATTAGGTTGACAGCTAATTTATATTTCTGTATCAAACAGTTATGTACGAGTAATAGTGCATTGAATAATTCACATATTAAGCTAAGTGTGTACAGTCATGGCTGAAAGAAAGACCGGTTTCGGTCTTATTAGGTCACATCAGTTTGTCATATAGCGACACCACACTGTTATCTTCTACGAGCGGCTATCTATACAGCTAAGCAGTGAGATAGGCGCCACCTCTTGAGCGTACGGCTAGTTAAAAAGTGCTCAGTTCGCCGTACACCATTAGAGATGGCGTTTCTGCATCTATCTGACTGTTTAGTTACAGAGTATTGTATTGTATCTTTATTTATTAAACATCCGCATGTTTCGACACGCCCGACGAAAAGCCTCGATGTTCATCTCGAAGCTGTTCCCACTTCTAAATAGAAATTCCAAATTGTCCATGAACAATAAATTGTTCATGTACAAAGTCGTCATCCGGCCAGCCTTGACCTATGCATCACCTGCATGGGCCACCGCGGTCGCAACACACATCAAGATCCTTCAAATCATCCAGAATAAAATTCTGAGAATGGTTACCGGAGCGCCATGGTTTGTCAGAAACAGTCAGATCCATTCTGATCTGGAAATGCCTTCGATACTTGAGTTTATAACTCAACTATCCACAACCCAGTTTGCAAAAGCTGCTTCACACCCAAATGCTCTTCTCCGTACTGTCACCGACTACCACGAGCAACTTCCACATAAGCATAAGCGTCCAAAGCTTATACTTACCCGCTAACGCCCCCGCGGCAAAAACAGAATGGAAACATTCAAACCCAAAAGTCATTGTGTGTATTCTTTCCGACAGAGGTATGGACTAAGGTCCGGTACTCCTAGAGAGGGAGTTTTAGTGAGTAGGTGTACTAATAGTACGAGTCTCACAGTATCTCGATATCCCACGGCACTCCGGTGTCGTGAATAAGGTCTGCATGAGGCATCTCTCCCTCCTGTATAAAAAAAAATCCGCATGTTTCCGCGATTATGCCGAATCACTGGCGTGAGGGAGCCGTTTCGCCTCATTCTGAAAATTTTTCCACGCTCTTGCACTCCTATACGGAAGGTGCCGATCTTTAACGTGTCAAACAACACTCAGTACACGCAACCGACGGACTTACAGTGTAGACACAACCCCACAACCTCTGTAGATGTTAATTTTACAGTTTCGATATATATATATATATATATATATATATATATATATATATATATATATATATATATATATATATATATATATATATATATATATATATATATATATATATATATATATATATATATATATATATATATATATATATATATATATAACACGGCAAAAAAATATTTATTATTGCAAAATGAAGATATCTGTTATAGAAGTTCGTAATATGATTTAAACTAAAGCAATTGTTCAAATTGTGCTTCGTCTACAAGTTGACAGTGATATAATCTATCAACGAAATGTCTCACTGAATTTTGTGTCATCTCTGGCGTAATATGGTTGATTTCTTCAGTTTTCCGCTCCTGTAATTGTTCCAGATCATTAGATCGTTTTTATACACCTGACATTTCAATTGACCCCACAAAAATAAGTCCAGTGGTAACAGCTCTGGAGAACGAGCTAGCCACTTGATTGCTCCTGTGCGTCCGATCCAGCGGCCAGGAAATATTTGGTTCAAATAATCACGGACATTACTCGTAAAGTTTGGCAGAACTCCATCTTGTTGGAACCAAATATTATCGCTTGGATGATTAGGTCTCAGTTGATTTGGGAAGAGTGCTCTAAGTGCTGGCACAATTTGGTTTTTCAATAAATTCAAGTAGCCATCACCATTTAAATTTCCAATAATAAAAAATGGACCAATTAATTTGTTTCCGACCAAACCAGCCCACACATTCCCTTTTTGAGGATACTGCGTATGGACTTCCTCCGTCCAATGAGAGTTCTCTGTTGACTGGAAACGACTATTGTGCCTATTAACCGTGCAATTCAGATAAAAGGTTGCTTCATCTGAAAAAATTAGTTTATTCACAAAGTTAGGCCGAGATTGAATACGTTCTGTCATTATTTCAGAAAAATTTAGTCTGCGATCTGGATCATCCTCGGTCAACTCATGAACCACATGCATTTTAAAGGGTTTCATTTTTTCAAACCTCAGAATTGTATGAGCAGACTTTTGGGATATGCCATGAATCTAACCCAATTTTGTTGTGGATACATGAGGATTTTCTTGGATGATAATAGAACATTCAACCTTGTGTCTTTGCCACTTACGGTTATTGGACTTCTTGACAAATCCCTTACGTGGCGATATTCCTCACACTTTTTAACAACCCGATGCACCGCACTTTTACTAATTTGCCTATCCGAAAGAACAGTTATAAATAAAGTGTGAACTTCTTCCAACGATCGTTGAAGATCATCATATCCGTACATTATCAAGAGGTCAATGCGCTGAGATTCTGTAAGTTTTGCTGCCATTTTCAAAATTTTTAACTGCACAAGAAAAAGTAAAACAACGACCAAAATTGACAGGTGTCAATGTCAATGCAGCACCCGAATTGTCTGCTTTATTGACACCAGTATATTTAAATAGGTATGCAGATATTGCTTTTATGTTATCTTTAATTAATTTTTTGTGGTCTTATCTTATCAACTACAAATAAAAGTCTGGACGCAGTAAGTGCGTTATGGTGGTGAATTTTCATAGAAATATTTTTAATAGCAAGTATGTGTGAGTGTTTTTTTTTAAGAAAGCCGGCATCACATTTGGTTACCAGGACAACCTATGTAGTAGAAACAAGGTGCCATGCTTGAGCAAAATAACTTTTTTTTCCGAAAGTAAACACAAAGGGTTTTTGAAAAAACGGTTTCTTTGGTCAACCTTATAGGTTAATAGCAAATTGAGCTATTCAAATTTAAAGCATTTAATGAACATTCGCTACCATATCGCACTTGCTGCTTCCTAAATATTTTTTTTACAAACATGCATTATTTTTCGATGGAAAATGCAATAACATAAGGCGTATTTCGATTTAAAAAAAAAAGAAAATTTGTATCACCAACGACTTATGGGCCACCGTGTGATTGTAGAAATATTTTTAAAGATATATAACTTATAGGTTAGGTGCAAATTGAGCTATTCAAATTTACAGCATTTAATTAAAATTCGCAGAAAGTGCATTATGGTAATAATGCACTTTCTGCGTCCAGAATTTCTTTTTTACAAACATGCATTATATTTCGATTGAAAATGCAAAATGCAATGACATAAGGCTTATTTCGATTAAAAAAAAAAGAAAATTTGTATCACCAACGACTTATGGGCCAGCCTGTGATTGTAGAAATATTTTTTAAGATGTAGCTCAAGACACCCTATAATTAATGTATATAATTTTATTTCGTGTCTTGTATAGTAACGGAGATATTGAGCTTTATTAATTTTGTACGAAAAGTCGACAAAAATTATATACCATTAAGCGATAAACTCTATAGCTAAGACTACTGCCAAAGCATCAAAGAAAGGGTCTATTTGAAATGAATTTTCTGAAAACATTTTAGTAAAATGAAGGACATTGACGGTTGAAGCTAAGACTTCAGGATTTGTAAAACATTCTTCTTGAGACATTTTCTTTCCATAGCTCGTATTATTTTCAGGTTCTTTGCCTAAATGTTGCCAATTTTGACGTTTTAGATCGCGACTGTGACGTTTTAAGGGAAACCCCAATTTATTTTTCTTTAAGTGCCTATAACTTTTTTGTCTTTTAACTTACAGAGCCTAATTTTGGTACGTAATTTACTTATAATGATATAAACCCGCGTACCAAATGGTTGCCCTTACTTTGTTATTTCCGGAGATATACTTTTTTTTTTAAAGAAAACACAAAACTGTCCGGGAAAACCTGGGTCGATTTTCCTGAACAACGAACCTGTCCAAGCCACTTGCAAAAGGAAGTTATTCACCAAACTTAGTCAAAATCGGCCCATTATTTTTGAATTATCGATGTAATATATATATATATATATATATATATATATATATATATATATATATATATATATATATATATATATATATATATATATATATATATATATATATATATATATATATATATATATAACTTAGACTGATCCCGGATATGTGTTCTAGGAGGCCTAATTAGCGCTCATTTTAAAGAAATGTTTTCTAAATTCAAAAGTCGGGATCTCTTCATTAGTGATTTTTTTTAAAAGAAAATTCACTAAAAATATGTTGATGTTTCAGAACGTAGTTTTTTTATCCTGCATCCAAAAATAGTAAATAATACAAGGTGTCCCATTTAAAAAAAACCTACCTACCAAAATTGATTATAATAGCTTTTTTATTTTTTTAGATAAAAATTTTTTTGGAATGAAAGCTCAAAATTTTCCCAGAAAACCTCGTCTGATTTTTCTCAGTAACGGACTTATCCAAGCCACTTACAAAAGGAAGGTACGTGCTAAATTTGATCAAAATCGGCCCATGATTTTTTGAGTTATCAGTGTGATACATATATATATATATATATATATATATATATATATATATATATATATATATATATATATATATATATATATATATATATATATATATATATATATATATATATATATATTGCTATGGTATTCTACTTTACTTTATGGGTAGTATATACCTGCAAAAATTTATTATAGAGCTGAGAACATATGTCTTAATCATCAGGTTGGGTTCCTTATAATTACAGCTAGCTTCTACTAATTAAAATTCACTAATATGTGTTATTTAAATTCATTTATTGATTTTCACTTGATCAAAATTACTATCGCTTTGCACAGATGGCTATATAACAATTTTGCTGATTAAATATCAACCAAAAACAATACTTCCGTTAATTACAATCTGTTATACATTCCATTTAATTCATTACACAAATTTTACGGTGTCTATTTGACACACATTAAATACAAACAGAAACGTTTAAAGCATTCATTACATAAACATAAATTGAAAAATCCTATTAAAACATTTAACTGTGCCGATATGACACTTGTTAAATACAAAGAGATATTTTAAAACATTCTTTACATAAATATAACTTGAAAAACCCTATTAAAACATTCTGGTAACATTATAACTAATTACACAATTAATTAAACATGGATACCACATAATCAATATACATCGATAATTCTACAGAGATCACGGTCTCTTTCCGTTTATTTCAAACAAAATTTTTGTTTTTGAAATTTATTAGCACAAAAATATTTGATTGTTGTTGTAAAAATTGGTGAAATTCAACCCGCACTGGTCAATTTAAGAAAAGGTAACACTTACTGACATATTTTCCATTGGATTATTTATTGTTCTTCCATTAATACGGACCTTGATTAATTATTATTATCTTTCTCATTTGTCCATGCCATTGATTATTAACGGATTTACTTCGTTAACATATTGATATATTTATTCCATAGTCGTAGCACTCTGGAGGTGTTTTATACCCTCACTTCGATGCACTCTGGAATCTCTTATGTCAACTTACATAATTATGACGATGATCACCTGGTCTGGTAAAGTGATACTGATGATTTCACTGGATGGAAAAGACAAGACAAGCCCCGGACCATCTCGGACCGTTGCTTTTATTAACTCTCCTACAGGTGAAAAAAACGCTATTGTTCGTCACACCACCTGTGTTTAAGTTTTCCGTCAAACCTTTAACGTCTTTTTACGTTTTTTTTCTGACGCGCACATCACCTTAATATTCTACAAACTTTTGGTTTTTTATAAATGACCTCCGCTCTTTTACTACATTGAGTCTTTAGCTAGCTTGGTCATATCTATTTTTTTTTATACAATAAAATCAACAGAACTACACATTTATATTATCTACAATCTCATTCTCCCTACAAAACTGAAGCATTGTTCTTGGTTTCTTTACGGATTTCTAGTATATAATATAGTTTTTTATTACTCGAATGTAACTTAACATCGAGGGTTGCTACATGGGTCACTGACATTCATGTCGGGCGTTGACATCTCCTGCCAAAACTCTTTCATTGCTACATTAGGGTGTATACACTTATTTTATATATACTAGTATGCATAAATTTCCCGTTTTCCTATTAAAATTTCGTAATATTTCCTATCATTTGCTATCTATAGCAATATATATATATATATATATATATATATATATATATATATATATATATATATATATATATATATAAATGAATTGAAACTAACCCCGGATATGGGTTTTAGGGGTCCTAGTTCACGCTCATTTGCAAAAAAATTTTCAAAATTCAAAAGTTGGGATCTCCCCATTAGTTAATTTTTTCTACGAAAATTTACTAAAAATTAAGTTGGATTTATTTCCTGTTAAATGGGAATTAAGAAAAAGGTGAATGTGTTATTAAAATAAGTTCGGGACGCAACAAGTGCGTTATGGTATTGATTTTTTATTAAATGTTTCTAATTTCAATAACTCAATTTACTATAAACTTAGAAAGTTCAATTTTGGTATGTAATAAGGTATTTTCTAAGGCAACGTACACACCAAATTTCATTAAAATAACTTTGTAATTTTTGGAGAAAAATTTTTGTCTCTAAAAAAATAAAAATTTGAATAACTCAATTTTTTATTAACTTAGAAAGTCGAATTTTGGTGCGTAGGAGGGCCTTTTGCAGCGCAACATATGCATCAAATATATGTAACTTTCGGAGAAAAAATTTTTTTTCGAAAGAAAACTCAAAAGTTTACCTGAAAACCTTGTCGGATTTTCCTGGCTAACGAATTCATCCAAGCCATTAATAAAAGAAAGGTACTTGCCGAGTTTCATCAAAAGAGTTTAATTATTTTTTGAGGTATCGGTTGGATATATATATATATATATATATATATATATATATATATATATATATATATATATATATATATATATATATATATATATTTGGATTTTTGTAATGACGAATGGTCACAAATAACCATTGTTAGTGAATTTTTATTAAAAAAATTCACTAATAGAGAGGTATCGATGGTGAGACTTTGTAAACATTTTTTCAAATGAGCGCTTCAATTTTTATGTTTATATATATATATATATATATATATATATATATATATATATATATATATATATATATATATATATATAAATATATAAATATATATATATATATATATATATATATATATATATATATATATATATATATATATATATATATATATATATATTGAATTGAAGCGCTCATTTGAAAAAATGTTTACAAAGTCTCACCATCGATACCTCTCTATTAGTGAATTTTTTTAAATAAAAATTCACTAACAATGGTTATTTGTGACCATTCGTCATTACAAAAATCCAAAAAAATTGCGTCATTAATAACAGAAATATTCGACCGTTCCGGGACTTTCTATTAACCCTATATAATACAGCAACATTTTATTAGTATTAGCATGAACTGCAATGTCCGACACTTTACTTATCTTTATCTGGCACACACACAAGAGTTGATATTGACAATGAAAATGAATCGTTATCTTTCCAGTTGATTGAGAAAGTTGTTTGGAAAGAGCGTGTAGTCTTCCACGACCATATCGATCCAGTGAATGTAAATAATGTGACCGGCTCATATCTGAAATCTGGTCTGTCACACCCCTAAGTTACTGCTCATTTGATATTCTGTTTCACCTAATGCGCCACCCACGAATAAACTAACCGCGACTTTTATACATGTACTAATTTTTTTAACAGAACGATAAGAGGCAATCAACTTTTATAATTCACGTGTACAAAAACTCATTACTTTAACTAAAACTGTAGTAACAAACTGCACTTTTTTTTATAAAGATAAAAAATTTAAGTTCGAGACGCAGCAAGTGCGTTATGGTAGTGAATTTTTTATTAAATGCTTCAAACTTGAATAACTCAATTTTTTATAAACTTAGAAAGTTTAGTTTTGGTACGTGCTAAGGTCGTTACTAAGGCAAGATATCCGCCAAATTTCATTAAAAAAATTTTGTAATATTCGGAGAAAAAAATTTGTTTCGAAAGAAATTTCGAAATTTGGATAACTCAATTTTCTATACACTTGGAAAGTTGAATTTAGGTACGTAGTAAGGCCTCTCCCAAAGCAACATATGTAGTAAATTTCATTGAAATATGTTTGTAATTTTCGGAGAAAAAAAGAAAGAAAACTCAAAATTTTCCCGGAAAACCCTGTCCGATTTTTCTGGCTAACAAACTTATCCAAGCCATCAATAAAATAAAGGCACTTGCTGAGTTTCATCGAAATCGGTTAATTATTTTTTGAGTTATCGGATGGATATATATATATATATATATATATATATATATATATATATATATATATATATATATATATATATATACACAGGGTGTTTAAAAAAGATTGGGCAATATTTAAGGGGTTCATTTCCCAGGTCATTGCATGAAAAAAAGTTCCCATAAACATGGGTGCTAAAATGCATTGTTTCCAAGATACAAGGTGTTAAATTTTTTTGTAAAATAACGATTTTTTTAAATAATTCAAATATCTCCTCACCGATTAATTTGAAATCTGGCAGCGTTGTTTGTATTAATAATGGGCTGATTGGGCCCTAGTTAGATACAGATTGTTAAGTCCATTGGCGTTAGGGGGGGGGGGGCACCTCAACAAAATTTAGTGACATAAAAATGTACGCCACTGACTGCAATATGATTTGTATATTATTTTGAGATAAAGGAACTAAAACTACAAGTTTTTTTTCCTCTTTTTATGGCATGTCCATTTTCATACAGAAAATCACAAACACGAACAATAATTTTTGTTGAGGTGTCCCCCCTAATGCCAATGGACTTAAAAATCGTTATCTACTTAGGGTCAAATCAGCCCATTATTACTACAAACAACGCTGCCAAATTTCAAAACAATCAGTGAGGAGATATTTGAATTATTTTTTTTTTAATAAAAAAAAATTAACACCTTGTATCTTGGAAACAATTCATTTTAGCACCTATGTTTAAGGGAACTTTTTTTCATAAAATGACCTGGGTAATCACCCCTTAAATAGTACCCTGTCTTTTTTAAATACCCTATATATATATATATATATATATATATATATATATATATATATATATATATATATATATATATATATATATATATAAATTGAAACTGACCTCGGATATGGGTTCTGGGCGTCCAAGTTTGCGCTCATTTGAAAAAAAATTTGCAAAGTCTCACCATCGATACCTCTCTATTAGTGATTTTTTTAAATAAAAAATTCACTAATAAAGTGAAAAGAAGTGTGTGGACAAAGGCAGGTATAATGAATTCGGTTACAACAAAAATTAAAATGTATTTACGACTACAAAATGATCCAGAAAATTACCAACTAAGAACCGAATATGCTTACTATAAGAAGATATTGACAGCAGTGATTAAGAACGCCAAAATTAACTACTATAGGCATGAGATAAATAGTAACATTGGTAACACAAAACAACTATGGAAAACCGTTAAAAAAAAATAACACAGACAAGCAGTAAGGAGGCCATAAGCTCAGTAAGAGATGAACTTGGCAACATAGTTGCAGATAAGGATGGAATGGTGAAAAGTGTTAGCAGTTATTACACAAAAGTGGGAAAATTACTGATGGAGAAGATGAAAAATAAGGCTAACTTGCGGCATAAAACGTCGTATTTTCAAGAACTCCTTATTAGCGAATGTTTTTTTTTGCTACTGAGGAAATCTGTATATATATATATATATATATATATATATATATATATATATATATATATATATATATATATATATATATATATATATATATATATATATATATATCTCCGACCGATAACTCAAAAAATAATAGACCGATCTTGATCAAATTTGGTGAGTACGTTCCATTTGCAAGTGGCTTGGATAAGTTCGTTATCCAGGAAAATTGGACCAGGTTTTCCCGGAAAATGTTGTGTTTAATTCCTTAAAAAAATTATATATCCGGAAATAACAAAGTAAGAGCAACCAAATTTGGCACGCATGTTTGTATTATAAAGGGTGAACCCTGTACCAAAATTTAGGTCTCTAGCTTTAAAGACAAAGAAGTTCCGGGCAGTTAGGGAAACAAATTTTGGAGTTTTCCTCAAAACGTCAAACTCGCAATTTGAAACGTCAAAATTGGCAATGTTTAGACAAAAAACGTAAAACAAATACAGATTGTAAAAAGAAAATCTTGCAAGAAGAGTGTTCTGCGAACCCTTAAATTTCAGATTCAACCGTCATTACCCTTCATTTTACTAAAATGTTTACAGAAAATTCATTTCAAATAGACCATTTCTCTGATGCTTTAGCTGTCGGTTTAGTTAGGTTGATGCTTTCGCTGTAGGTTTAGCGAAGTTTATGGTTTAACGGTCTATAATTTCTAGCTAATTTTCGCAGAATAAATTCGTTAATGCATTTTTGCATTTTTTATCGAAATATGATGCGTTTGTAAGAAAAAAATCTGGACGCAGTAAGTGCGTTTTGGTAGCGAATTTTCGGTAAATTTGCAGTTTAGCTCCCGAACGCTTTTCAAGAAACTGTTTTCAGAAACCTGCCTAGGGCCCCCCTGGATCCACAAACCCCAAGAAAAATTTCTTGTTCACACCCCTCAAGGAAGTTACGGGACCAGGAGTGAGTAGGGGTGCTGGGCGGAGTAGGTAGTAGAAAGGAAATATGAGCAGAAAATGCGAATAAAACAGGCTTGAAAGCTGTCTTTTTCACATCGTGAAGCCATAGTCCCCTTAAACCCTGCCTACCCCGCACAGCACAACTATTCCCTCAGGTACCGTAACTTCCTTGGCGGGTATGAACAAGACATTTTTCTTGTGGTTTATGCAACGAGGGTGGTTGTATGCACGCAAGGGGTGAAGGAAAATCCCCACGACGGAATTTTCATAAAATCCTTCAAATTTCAATAATTCAATTTGCTATTAACGTAAGCTTTGTTGGTTGGGAAACCAACATTTAAGTTTATTTTCGGAAAATTTTTGTATATATTCAAACCATAAGAAGTAATTTTGATAAAATATAATACATTGTTTCTACTACATAGGCTATACCGGTAATTAGATTGATACCTGTTCGCATTTGCTATTAAAAACATGTTTATGGAAATTCACTTCCATAACACAATTGCTGCATCCAGACTTTTGAAAAATGTTTATATATTTTCAAACAATAAAGTTATTTCGATGAAATATGGTACATTGTTTCTACTATATAGGCAACCAAGTTTGATGCCTGCTTTCATCAAAGAAAGACATTTGCTATTAAAAACATTTAAAAGAAAATTCGTTACCATAACGCACTTGCTGCGTCCAGGCTTTTTTTCTTTCCAGCCGAACAGCATGAAGTAAGGCAGGTTATTTTTGATTTAAAAAACAAAAAAACGCGTGGTATCTACGGCCAGAATGCCGATATGTTAAAAATTATGGCAAACTTTATAAGAGAACCACTGACATACATAATAAATAGAGCAATGGAAATTGGTTACTGGCCAACAGCCTTTGGGACATCTATAATAATACCAATTTATAAATCTGGTGACCAAACAAAAGTAAGTAATGATAGGCCAATATCATTGATAGCCTGCTTTGCAAAAATGTTTGAATCGATTATAAAGAAAAGATCGAAGGGTTACATTACAAAGTACAGCTTGATACCAGATGGAAAATACGGATTTCAGCAAAACGTATCCACAGACGATGCAATTCTAAATCTTACTTCAAACATCTATGCCGCTCTAGACAAACGTACACCATCCTTATGTGTTTTCATATATTTGGTTAGGGCGTTAGACACCGTCGATCATAAACTATTACTAGATTCACTTGAAGACATGGGAGTTAGAGATAAATCATTGAAACTTTTTGAGAGTTACATTACCAACCGAAAACAATGTGTAAGAATTGATGGAGTCTTAAGTGAGTTGCGAGCTGTAGAATGTGGTGTGCCACAGGAAACGGTGCTAGGACCAATACTCTTTACACGATACATAAATGATTTGCTCCTCCTCAAAGGGGTGGAAAGATAATGAGTTATGCCGATGACACGGCAATATATAATGAAAAAGCTTCCCAGCATTGCTTGAAGCAAACTGTTGAAACAGATTTGCTAAAAATTAAAGAATATTTTGATTACAAGCTATTGTCAATTAATTTTGGAAAAACTAAGTACTTGCCTTTTTCATGCACTGCCACCACACTACCGGAATACAATAGTGTCACTGTTGGGGATCCTGAGAGTGTATTCATAATACCATCCGAAACAAAACCTAAATTTTTAGGAGTCGTGATAGACGGACACCTTAGATGGAATCTTCATATTGGTTACGTGGTGAAAAAACTACGAAGTGCGTTGTACAGAATTAAATATATACATGGTATTTTGCGTATACCACAACTCAAAATAATTTACCATGCCTTGGTTGAAAGCCATCTAGATTAAGGAATTATAGGGTGGGGAGGTATCGGAAAAGCACGCTTGATTGATCTTAAGGTAATCCAAAGAAGAATCTTAAAGATTATTTTAAACAAGGATAATATGAACCCAAGTAATCAACTGTACCAAGAGGCTGGCATGTTGGATCTAAGACAATTATTTTTTTAAAATCAGCAGTGATTAAGCAATTGAGGGATAGGTTGGGTGTATTACCTGTGGGGCAATATCATGAAATACGGCATGGAATTGTAGCATACAGAACACCATTTGCTAAAAAAAAAACATTGGGCAAAGAAGTTACACCTATCTTGCACCAGGAATATTTAATCTTCTTCCTTTTACATTGTTTGCTAACTGCAATGTTGTAAATTTTAAAAAGCGGTTACAAAAGTATTTTCTAGATCAACCGAGGGCTCTATTACATGATGTTATCGACGAAAAAGCTCACAGTCCTACTCTTGCGAGTTGCAATAGATTAGAGCATTTTTATTTTTTTATATTTCAACAACACACGACGAGGGCTTATAGCCTAAATACTATCGTACCGTCGGTGTCGACAAGGAGGAAAGCGGCAACTTGTTAATTCTGGACTTGAAGGTTTAGAGGTTCGGAGGAGAAGGAAAAACATGTGCCTGCAAGGAATTCCACAACTTGGCAGTGCTCGGGACAAAAGAGCGGGCATAACAAGATGTTCTATGTCTGGTGACCTGGACAGTAAAGGGGTGCATTCGCTCTGTTCCCCTGGTAGATCTGTTGGTGGCAGCAGGTGAAGGAACTATCGAAGAATGCTCCTCTTAGCAGTGCCTGTGCATATATCTATAAAATAGAGAGAGAGAGAGAGAAATCACCAACGACAGGTCGGTGGGCAAGAGATGGCAACCTTTGGGTGAGGGTAGGGTCACTGATGAGACGTATACCTCTCTTCTGAATGGAGTCCAGGATAGCGAGTGTAGAAGCGGCAGCGGCACCCCAGTTGTGGGAGCAGTATTCGAGGTTTGGCCTTATTTGTGAAGTATATAAGGTATAGAGATTAACTGGTGGAAAGTTTTTGCGAGCCCGGAAGAGGAAACCTAATTTCTTAGCAGCCGCTTCTGCAATTGAAGTGACATGTTTGTGCCAGTTGAATTTTCACAAAAATACCAACAAGTGAAGAGAACTCATTACTTTAAATAACTTGGTTGTTCATTGTGATGGGTCTAGAGCTGGTGTATCTCTTATGAGATAGAAATGAAGACTGAAATTTGGTGGGGTTGAATTGTGCAAGATTTCTACTTCCAAAGTCTAATATTTTTTGGAGATCCACGGAGACAGAACCCTCCATGAGCCTGCGATCCTGATCTAATTGGGCTAAAGTGACAGGCTTAGGATATTGTATATTTGAGTGGAGGGTGCTGTCGTCCGCGTAGCTGTGAATTGGCTTGGATGTGCTAGAGAGGAGGTCATTAATGTGGAGAAGAAACAAAGTAAGGGCTAAAGCTAAACCTTGAAGAACTCCTGCATTAATTGGATACAGTTTAGAGGAATGGCCATCCACGACAACAGAAATGATCTGGTTGGAGAGGAAAGTTGCGATCCAGGTACAATGTTTTGGTGGTAGGCCATAGGCCGGAAGTTTGCTAAGCAGCGCCGCGTGCCAAACCTGGTCGAATGCTTTGGATATGTCTAGAGCGACAATCTGGGATTCACATATCGGATGGGTGTGGATATCAAAATAGGAATAAGGTGCTCTCAAGTGCACTGTCAAGACTTTCCCAAAATTTAGAAATTACAATTGAAGAGCTAATATTGGAACGTGGCCATACGATGATGTAGGCCGATTGTATTAATTGGAGGCTCATTTTAAACCTTTCATTTATGCCCCTAATGACTACATTACTCGAATGAGACAAGCACGAAATCACCACCCCTATAATATCCGTAACTTAGACTTTACCTTTTTTTAGATTATGAAAACATGCCAAATAATTTAAAAAGTATCAAACCAGATATTACTGCAAAAGTGAATGATATACGTGGCTTGCTGTATTTGCAAACAGGAGAAATTAAATATAAATTAAATCACGGCGATGCATGGAAAGATTTGAAGTCAACTATGATAAATACTCAAAATAGGTGTCATACTCCAAACAAAATTACACCAGGGCGGTTACGTTTGAGGCAATTGCAAATAAGCAAAAGCTAATACGAGCATTTGCAGGAACTGAAAAAAGTTATGGAAATGGATTACCATCCATTTTATGATTCACTTCCTCATAAGTGATCAACAATACTTCACAACGATCTTCGCTTCCGGAACAAAACCATGACAGTGTTTTACTTTTGATTTAAAAATATCCTTTAAGTTGTATTTTTTAAAGTTCAATAAAAAACTTTATAAAGTATTAAATTATTATTAAGTCTATACCTAATATCTACCATGTATTCATGTATTCAAGAAAACTAATTTAAAATGTACGAATTGGTTCAGGGGTAAAAACGTGTGCCTCTGGACCGAAGGGTACTGGGTTCGATCCCAGGGTACTCCTTTCACTTTTTCAGTACAAACTGTAAAATTAACATCAAGCGAGGTTCTGGCATTGTATTTGAGCAAGTTGAATGTCTGCACGTTCCGCCCTTCGGAGGGGACGTAAAGCTCTCGGTCCCGTTTCCATGTGATGTTGGATCCCTACCCTCCTTACAAAAAGGCAGGGGTTCGGCAAAATTTCCAGGATAGTGAGGTGAAACTGCTCCCTGGCGTCGGTAATTGGCCATAGTCGCGGAAATAGGCTGACGTTAAAGAAACAAAACACATACACATAAAAGAAATTGAATCATTTTAATGATTAGCTACAGGTATGAACGATAAATTAATTTGTTATACCTACAGTATAAGTATTTTCATGAATCATTTTCAGGAAAAGCATGTATGTTCGTTATTCCTTAATCAAGCAATTAAAATTAAAAGCAATATGTTGGGGGAATTACATTATAATTCTCAGGATTATTATGAGGAAGCATGGCATAAGGCTATTAAGGGAAACCGTGCTTGTGCCAAATTCACTTGTGTGTGCGTAACCCAGATCGATAATATTAGTGTTGTTAGCAGAACAGTGTCTTGAACGACATGTCAAACAATTTAATGCTCTTAGACGTGAGAAATATTATTTTTATCGATTACAATAACATATTAAATTAATTCTTTACATACACGTAAGACATCCTTAATGAAGCTACATAATAAGGATTGCCTGTTATACAGGGTGATTCATAAGTGGTGACCAAAAATAAAACCCCATGTTCTTTGAACAATTTTAGAGAGGGTATGTCCTATAAAAAAATTTCCTATAATGATTTATTAAAAAGATACAGGGTGTTGAAGTTGAATTTCAAAAAATAAAATTTCCCAATTTTTTAAAAAGTAGCACATATATTTGCTGAAACTTCGCATGTGTAGGCTGCTATGTAAGACGCGTATTCTACCATAACAATTGAATCGGCTAATCCAGCAGTGGCGCGCGTACCCACATGTCATTGGTTATCCCTCAAGAAAAAAACGGGTAAGCCAATGATTTTTTTTTGATTTTTTATTTTTTGAATCTTACTTTCATTCGTGAACAAAATGACTCTCTTGATAATATTCTGTACGACGCTTATTTTACAAGTAAACAATGAATCAGGTAAGTGTTTTAGAGCACAGTTCATGATTTTTAACCAGTCGTTGTTTGGTAGAAAATCGCAATGATACACTTTTATGACTCCATTGGCCTGAATACACGAACTACATCTTTTTAATATGGAAAATTTAATGTCTTGATAATTTTTTGTACGACGATTATCTTTGTATTGTATTTTAGTAAGTAGTAGTCTGGTTTGCCAAAGTTGTCATTAAGTGTCACTTGACGTTTAGGTTAACAAGTTATTATTTTGAATAGGTGTAAGTGGTAAACTTTATAAAATTGCAAAATTTTCTACTCTTTTACTTCTTATAATGGAGTACACCTCAGAAGAGTATGCAGATATAATTTTTATCTACGGATATGCTGATGGAAATGCTCTAGCTGCTTGTCGGGAATATCAACGTAGGTTTCCCACCCGCCGTCAACCTACACCAAGGGTTTTTTCTCGATCGTTTTCAAGACTTCGGCCGTGCGGTATTGGACAACGTCCTGACGCTAGAGCTAATGGTAGAAGACAACATCAACTTGAAGACGAAGAGAGAGTGGTGGATGCAGTGATGGATCAACCTTCTACAAGTACTCGGAGGATTGCCACGCAGTTACAATATTCTCAAAGCTTTATTTGGAGAACTTTACATCGAGAAGCCTTACATCAATATCATCGACAGAATGTTCATTGCCTTCTACCTGGAGATAATGTGCATCGACGAGTCTTTTGTGAATGGATGTTAGAAATGAACAATCAAAATATCTTATTCCCTAATCTAATCTTCTGGTCTGACGAATCAACATTTACAAGAAATGGTATTTATAATTCTCATAATGAGCATGTCTAGTCATTGGAAAATCCACATGCAACAAGGACTCGCACTTTTCAACATAGATTTTCCATTAATTTATGGTGTGGTATTTTTAACGGCTCACTGTTCATGGAAGTCCTGTCACAACGTTTAAATGGATCTTCGTACTTAGCGCTCCTAGAAAACCGTGTAGAAAACATTCTAGATGTCATTCCACTAGCAACAAGAGGTATAATGTTATACCAGCATGACGGTGCACCAGCGGAACATAGTCAAAACGTTGTTACATGGCTACATGAACATTATAATGAAAGATGGATTGGCAGAACTGGACCAATACATTGGCCGAACTGGACCAATACATTGGCCTGCAAGATCACCGGACTTAAACCCACTTGACTTCTATCTTTGGGGTGATTTTAAGCGACTGGTCTGCAGTGAACAAATAAATACACCAGAGCAGCTACAACAACTGATAAATAATGCTTTTCGTCATATTCAAGCAACAATGAATCCTCAAGACATTAAATTGTCCATATTAAAAAGATGTCGTGCGTGTATTCAGGCCAATGGAGGCATTTTGAACATTTCTTGTAATAAATAAATTACTATAAGCCTGATAAAAGTGTATCATTGCAATTTTCTACCAAACAACGACTGGTTAAAAATCATGAACTGTGCTCTAAAACACTTACCTGATTCATTGCTTACTCGTAAAATAAGCGTCGTACAGAAAATTATCAAGATAGTCATTTTGTTCACGAATGAAAGTGAGATTCAAAAAATGAAAAATAAAAAAATATCATTGGCTTATCTTTTTCCTGAGGGATAACCAATGACATGTGGGTACGCGCGCCACTGCTGGATTGGCCGATTTAATTGTTATTGTGGAATACGCGCCTTACATAACAGCCTACACATGCGAAGTTTCAGCAAAATATATGTGCTACTTTTTAAAAAATTGTGAAATTTTATTTTTTGAAATTCAACTTTTTTAACACCCTGTATCTTTTTAATGAAGCATTACAGGAAAAATTTTTATAGGAGATACCCTCTCTAAAATTGTTCAAAGAACATTGGGTTTCATTTTTGGTCACCACTTATGAATCAGCCTGTATGTTATAACATCTATTTTCACTGTAAAAACCCTTCAAACTTTTACGAAAACAAATGAAATCAAGTTACCAAAAATTGGCATCACACTTCAGTTTTCTAAAACTAGGGGTTCATATTTTTGACGTAACGTGCCTTGTAACGAGATTTGGGAGTATGTATAGACAATTTTGAGGACTCTTCCCAAAATTGGAACTCAGGCCAAATATTTTTAGCGAATTTTCATGGTATGAATTAGGGCCACTAAAATCCAAAGTCGGTTTTCGAGTATCTAAAGTTGTCTCAGACAGGTCGATTTTGTTTTTGAGGGATACATTTTCGGGAAAATATCAGAACTGTCATTTAATCCCCTTAAACAGAGCTGTGACCTTCTTCAAAATTTTAAATGGCAAGTGGAGTCAAGTGATACATCTTTGTAGGTGGTACTGGTAGGTCTAGCTGAAGGTATGTGGCTCAGCCGACAGCGTCGCGGCGTGATGTCAACAAGTATCCTTAGTTGGCATCGCTCTAGGGGCCTCTGTTGGTACGGTTGGATTCTAAGAGCCGTGTATTAGCCACTGTCCACCAAATGGCAGTGGGTTTATAGTTTAGTGTTTGCTGTTCTACAACAAGGCTGTCTAGAACAACCAACTACTTATCTAGATTAGTCAACTTTAGCGAGGAGGTTACGGGTAAACGAGAAACAAAGATCAAGAAAACAATTTTACAACTTGCTAAAGTTGACTGTTCTTGATAACTAGTTCCTGCTTCAAAACTAATATCAAGAACTTAATTTCCGTCCAAACAAGAACAATAAAAATATGTATAGGTGCAATTAAATCCACCCCAAATGAAATAGTATTTGCAGAAAGCTTGGAGTACCCTTTTAGTGAATTTTCTTAGAAAAAATTCACTAATGAGGAGATCTCGACTTTTGAAAAAATTTCTTCAAATGAGCACGATCTAGGACCCCTAGAACCCATATCCGGGGTCAGTTTCAATTTTTATATGTTTATATATATATATATATATATATATATATATATATATATATATATATATATATATATATATATATATATATATATATATGAGACATGCTTGGTTCTCGGGTTAAACCGCGTCCAGAATTTATGGAAACTCGACGTTTCGGCTCCTGTTTTGGAGCCATTTTCAAGAGGTAAAGGGAATATGTAAGGACACTCTAAGGCCTCAATCTGCCTACTCCTTAGAGTGATGGACAAAGGTAGGTAAAGGAAATATGTAAGGACACTCTAAGGCCTCAATCTGCCTACTCCTTAGAGTGGTGGACAAAGGTGGGTAAAGGAAATATGTCAGGACACTCTAAGGCCTCAATCTGCCTACTCCTCAGAGTGATGGACAAAGGTGGGTAAAGGAAATATGTCAAAACACTCTAAGGCCTCAATCTGCCTACTCCTTAGAGTGGTGGACAAAGGTGGGTAAAGGAAATATGTCAGGACACTCTAAGGCCTCAATCTGCCTACTCCTTAGAGTGATGGACAAAGGTGGGTAAAGGAAATATGTAAGGACACTCTAAGGCCTCAATCTGCCTACTCCTTAGAGTGGTGGACAAAGGTAGGTAAAGGAAATATGTAAGGACACTCTAAGGCCTCAATCTGCCTACTCCTTAGAGCGGTGGATAAAGGTAGGTTGGGTTGTTGTAGCTCGATTACGGGGCCTCAATCTGCCTACTCCCCAAATCTCGCCGGAGATCGTCTGTGAGGTCTCAGTGTGTTCAACCCTAGGCCTCAGAGAGATCTGGCAGTTCGTTGCAAGTCTTGTCTTATATAGGTCGTTCCGTCTACCTGTTGCGTCATCAGTGAAAGTAGTGGGGTCACTGTCAATTAAGTGGGGGGCTTTGGTCACGGTATCTAGAGGAGGATTAAGAGGATCACCGGCATTTGTTGAGGCAGATAATGATGCAACAAAATTGTTTATGGAATTCATTTCCCTTTTGTGTGTTTGCAAAGAAGATATAATAGGTTTCCAAGTAGTCGGAAGGCGAAGACCATCATCTCTCTTATTTAAACAATCGGGACGTTTTTCAATCTCGATTGCTTCGCGGATAATTGTCGTTTTGAAATTGTAAACCGGTGCTATTGTTTTGGCATTATCGAAGTCTATTTTGTGCCCTGTATGAATATGATGCATGGCCAGCGCCGATGAGGGGTCGGATTTTCTAACTGCGAGGGTGTGTTCGTATATTCTATTGTGGATGCGTCTGTTTGTTTGTCCTACGTAAGTTCGGGAACAGTCGGAACAAGGAATTTCGTAAACTCCGTGGGATTCGTTTGGAATCGTATCCTTGGGAGTTTTTATCAGATTTGACAGTTTTTGGTCTGTTGTGAATACGGTTTTGATATTATGGGTTCTGAAAATTCGGCTGATTTTGTCGGTGACACCTTTAATGTATGGTAAAAACGCTGTGTGTTGTTGTGTGGACGCTGTTTGTTCTTGTTGTGGTGTAGTGGTTTGTTGTTGTGCGTTTCTAATGTTTCGTAGTATGTGATTGTTGTCGTATCCGTTTTCTAGCAATGTCTGTCTTAAAAAGTTTAATTCTGTCTGTTTGTTGTTGTTGTCCGTTAGTCTAAGGGATCGTGTTACTAATGTTCGAACCACGGAATTTAGTTGCGATGGGTGATGGTGAGATTGGGCGTTAAGATACCGATTAGTGTGGGTTGGTTTTCGGTAGACAGTGTAAGAAAATCCTCTGACTGGGTTTTTAGTGATGCGTACATCTAAGAAAGGCAAAGAAAAATTATTTTCCATTTCCATGGTGAACTGGATTTGGGGGTTAATGTTATTTAGGTAAGAAAGGAATTCGTCTAGAGATTCTTTGCCGTGTGGCCAGACAGCGAAAATGTCGTCAACGTATCTTAACCAACACGTTGGTTTAAGTTGGGATGAATTGAGGGCTTGTGTCTCGAAGTTTTCCATGAAAATGTTGGCCAATGCAGGAGAGAGGGGTGAACCCATTGGAGCACCTCGAACTTGTTTGTAAAATTTGTTTTGAAAAAGGGAATAGGTGTTAGATGTGCAGTGTTCTACAAGAGCTAAGGTATCGTGGGAAATTTTGTGTTTATTTTTGAGAATGTCAAGGGTTTCAGATAGAGGTATATTGGTGAATAAGGAAACTATATCAAAGCTAACTAGGATGTCGTTTTGAGAAATGGTGTTGTTTTGAAGAAGGTCGATGAAATGGGTGGAGTTTTTGACATAGGATGAAGCGTTTTCTACTAATGGTTGGAGAGTTTTGGCTAGATGTTTTGCAAGTTTTTGTGTGGGTGAACGGTGGGCACTTACGATAGGGCGAAGGGGAATATCCGGCTTATGGATTTTCGGGAGACCATATTTTCTAGGGATGCGAGATGATTTTTCGCGGGGGATTAGTTCTTTTTTGAGGTCAGGATTGAGTTGGGAGTTGTTGATGATAGTTTTGGTTTTCTTTTCCAGATAAGTTGTAGGGTCGTTAGGGATTTGTTTGTAGTCTGTGTTGTTTAGTATATTGTCCATCTTTTGTATGTAGTCTGTTTTGTCAAGTATGACTGTAGCGTTGCCTTTGTCTGCTGGTAGGATTATAATTTCTGTGTTTCGGTTTAGGTCTCTGATTGACTGTCGTTCGTGAGGAGAAAGGTTGGAAGGTGGAGGTTTGGCAGAACGTAATATCCTGGCAATGTCTTGTCTCGTAATTTCAGCTTCGTCAGTCGGTAAGTGTGTTATTGCATCTTCTGATTGAGAAATTATCTTTTCTATTGGGATGAATTTAGGGGTTGGTGCAAAATTAAAACCTTTGGATAGGACATTGATGGCGACGTCACTTATGGTGGAATTTGAAAGGTTGTGAACTACTATAGGAGGATTGGCATTATGTGTGTGTTGTGTGAGATTTTTGTTGTCTAGAAGCTGCTGTAATTTTCTTTTTTGTACGTCCGTCTTTTGTTGTGTAACATGTTCTGATTTACTATGTGAGAGTCTGTCTAGAGTGTCCCAAAGTGTAGGGTGTATTTTGTATGTGTGTATTTTTATGTACGTGTCGTAAAGCAGTGTGTTGGTAGTGTTAAGGTGTCGTCTTGTCTCGTGAATGGAATTTCTAAGGAGAGCAAAGCCTGTTCGTTTTAAAATGTTGGAGACGTTATGTGATTTGGTGTGATGTTTAAGTTGAAAAGATTTTGGGACCACGTGATGATCACGGCAGGCTTTTAGAAAGGTGAGGTCACAAAGGAGACGGGATTTGCGGATAAGGAGTTTGGTTGCATTCCGACTACTTGGAAACCTATTATATCTTCTTTGCAAACACACAAAAGGGAAATGAATTCCACAAACAATTTTGTTGCATCATTATCTGCCTCAACAAATGCCGGTGACCCTCTTAATCCTCCTCTAGATACCGTGACCAAAGCCCCCCACTTAATTGACAGTGACCCCACTACTTTCACTGATGACGCAACAGGTAGACGGAACGACCTATATAAGACAAGACTTGCAACGAACTGCCAGATCTCTCTGAGGCCTAGGGTTGAACACACTGAGACCTCACAGACGATCTCCGGCGAGATTTGGGGAGTAGGCAGATTGAGGCCCCGTAATCGAGCTACAACAACCCAACCTACCTTTACCCACCGCTCTAAGGAGTAGGCAGATTGAGGCCTTAGAGTGTCCTTACATATTTCCTTTACCTACCTTTGTCCACCACTCTAAGGAGTAGGCAGATTGAGGCCTTAGAGTGTCCTTACATATTTCCTTTACCCACCTTTGTCCATCACTCTAAGGAGTAGGCAGATTGAGGCCTTAGAGTGTCCTGACATATTTCCTTTACCCACCTTTGTCCACCACTCTAAGGAGTAGGCAGATTGAGGCCTTAGAGTGTTTTGACATATTTCCTTTACCCACCTTTGTCCATCACTCTGAGGAGTAGGCAGATTGAGGCCTTAGAGTGTCCTGACATATTTCCTTTACCCACCTTTGTCCACCACTCTAAGGAGTAGGCAGATTGAGGCCTTAGAGTGTCCTTACATATTTCCTTTACCCACCTTTGTCCATCACTCTAAGGAGTAGGCAGATTGAGGCCTTAGAGTGTCCTTACATATTCCCTTTACCTCTTGAAAATGGCTCCAAAACAGGAGCCGAAACGTCGAGTTTCCATAAATTCTGGACGCGGTTTAACCCGAGAACCAAGCATGTCTCACATTAAAGACCGCGGAAATCTTTCTGAATATATATATATATATATATATATATATATATATATATATATATATATATATATATATATATATATATATATATATATATGTTTCACACCGATAACTCAAAAAATAATGGGCCGATTTTGATAAAATTTGGCACGTACGTTTCTTTTGTAAATGGCTTGGATAAGTTCATTAGTCAAGAAAATCGGACAAGGTTTTCCGGGAAAATTTTGAGTTTTCATTCGAAAAAAATTCTTATCTCAAAAAGTAATAAGCCGATTTCAATAAAATTTGGCATGTACCTTCCCTTTGTAAATGGCTTTGACATGTTTGTTAGTCAGGAAAATCTGACAAGGTTTTCCGGGAAAATTTTGAGTTTTCATTCGAAATAAATTTTTATTTCAAAGAATAATAGGGCGATTTTGATAAAATTTGGCACGTAGCTTCCTTTTGTAAATGTCTTTGACAAGTTCGTTAATCAAAAAAATCGGACAAGGTTTTTCGGACAAATTTTGAGTTTTCATTTGAAAAAAAAATTTATCTTAAAAAATAGAAAATCTATGATAACCAAATTTGGTAGGTAGGTTTACGATATAAAAAGTAAACTATACACCAAAATTAAGATTTCTATGTTACAAGAAAAAAAAGTTATAATAAAATATTTCGTGCCAGATCATTTCTATGAAAATTCACTACCATAACGCACTTGCTGCGTTCAGGCTTTTTATATAAGGTTAGCTGTACTGGCTGGTAATTTTATGTTGAAAATTAGATATAGGTATCCAGAACTGTGTGCTAAATTACATGACCTGTTTGTATAAACAATGATAAACCAGTACTGGAAAAACAAACGAGAACCTCCACTAGTTACTCCGTATGAAGAGACTCTAAAATATCAAGAAATGAT